>CM041785.1:20321934-21521934 GCA_023375725.1 Nephotettix cincticeps | reverse complement strand
GTGTCCAATTCCAGGTAGTCTTTGGATCATTGATTAACTTAATTATTAAAAGTTTAGTTCTCCTTCTCTTTCATATGATCCAATAGTCTGCTATATTGACAACAGTTGTTTTGTATTGAAAAACACAACATTTTCTTGAAAGTCTGTTCAAGCTAATAATAAATTATTAGTTAGTTTAAATATGTAGACATTTGTCCTGATAATGTGTTGCTTGAATTGAAGCAACTCCAGTCAATATAACAGATTATCAAATCATTTGGCAGACGAGGTAAACAATAGCTTTTATTAAGTCATAGTACTCTAGTGTTAAAAAAACTAATAATTTGATTGCCACTGCAGATGAATGTAACCAAAACTATTGATTGTTACAGAGTTTGGCAGCAAAAGATGTCTAGTCCGTTCACTTATGGTGCTGTTAATGATTGTGGTGGGTGAATCGATTCCGGAGTTTGGTAAAATACTGGCTCTGGTCGGTGGATCCACTGTCACCTTAACCACGTTCATCCTTCCTCCCTATTTCTATATGAGACTCTGTGACCAAAAGAGGGCAGATTGGCCTGAAAGGTATCTCACCCAATAGGTATTAAGTAATCAGTTAGAGTAAGAAATGTTTTTTCTCACTTTTCTTGCTCTAGAACAGGGATCCTCACTAGGATTTCTCAAAGAGCCAATTGGTTTGCATCAAGTTTCCGCAGGGCTGCAAGTAGTGAGAGCAAACTTTGAGGGGGGTATACATTCAGGGGTATAGAATAAGAATATCCCCCCAGTAAGATTTTTGAAAATAAAATCCTAAATGAGTGTGTTTTTTAAAATCTTGTCACATTTTTCTTCTGTGACTGGCAAGTATATCAATTGGCTTTTTGATATAAAATACTAACATTTAACAGAGTATATATCAAAAAGCCAATTTTGGGCCGAGTGATGAGCTTTATTTTTCATCATACTGCAAATAAAATGAAACAAACTTGTAAAAATAAATTATTATCAAATATCAATAGTTGACGGCCATTTTTGTCACTTTAGACTAATGTGACATGTGTGCTGTTATGTTACTTACATTGGGGCAGTTCATTCTTGATTACTGATTAATTGGTTGTTTAGGCCATGTCAGTTATTATTATCGATAGTTTAATCTCAACCATTCGATAGTTCGATTTAATAGTTGATTAGCAGTCACAATTATTAATATCCGTAACATCTGAAATGCTAAAAAAATGGATAATGATTGTTGCAGTTACTTTATCGATTATTTATAATTAAATGGTGACCTCAAATCAAAAGTATCATCAAAAATTATCTTTAGCATACTAGAACTAAAAAAAACATCGTAATGATAGGTTTAGTCCTAGGAAGAAAAAGAACAACTTTTGCTCTTCAACACATGTATCTAAAATAGCTAAAATATTTTTCATAACTTTAACTTTTGTTTTAGTTCCTAAGAGTCTGAGGGCCGCAAAAAATCATCCCAAGGGCTGTATGAAGCCTGTATAGTGAGGATGCCTGGTCTAGAATATCACTGATGTTGCAATGAAAATCAGTTAAATTCATAAAATAATAACAGTTTTGAATTGTTCAATACTGGACCCACCTGAGTTTATCGGCTTGGATTTTGTGATTCTGATTTTTACTGGAAATTAATAACTAAAATGAATAAATAATTCATTTTAAATAGCTTGTATCGTACTAATAAAGATATTTCATTGATCTTTCCTAGGTGTATACCACAGTATGAACGAGTTTACCTGTGGGTACTGATCACCATAGGGATAGGAGGAGGAATATGTTGCACATACAGTGCTGCCCTCTCTATCTTCTCAACCAACTCATTTACAACACCTTGCTACTGGCCCGACTAACTGCCTTTTTTTGGAATAAAATTTACATTAACCCTAGAAGTGGCAAAGTCGTAATTTACGACGCATTTACATATTCTATAAGAAGTGGCTGGTGGAGGCATCTGTAGTCAGTTTAGTGATCTTGTTACACACTAGCGGCTACGTGACCGTGTTGCCCTCTTGGGGCAAACAACCGAACCTGTTCTCGTAGTGCACTAGACTGCCACCGGGCAGGTCTTATAACCAAATAAGCGCTTTTAACTCCTATGCACTGGTAGCCTAACCGGCTAAAGCGCTGCGCTGACGAGCGTAATGTTCTAGCCATTCGGAAGTGCTAGGGTTCGAATCCTGACCATGAGCAATCCCAATTTGGCTTGCAAATGTGTGTTAGAGCAGAGAGGAGGGCCCACCTTAAATAAACGGTGACCGGCTTGGGTGGAAGTTGACGGCATTTGTAGGCTTAATTGGGATTGCAGTGGACATCTGTTTTGCTTTTATGGTTAGTGGTTATAAGGGGGGGGCATGTTTTATGCTTTTTTTGATTAAACTTTGATATTTGAAGAAGATATTAGTAATTATTTTTATGTTACGGTTAAGAGTAAAAAGCTTGCCACTTCTAGGGTTAACGACAGATACTTGGCATACAATGTTTATGTAAATATTAGATTTCATCTTAGTTTTAAGTATTATGATCTTTTTATAAATTTTTGTTTGGCTGTCAGTTTTATTTCTTCCCCATAGATGGATCCACCAAACCCAGTGAAAAATGTTTATATAATTAATTACACTCTAGTGCCTTTGATCTACAAATAAATGTTGTAAATTGTAAATCATTCAGTGTAAAAATCATCAGTATGCAAAAAAATCTGTTTCTTTATAATAAAACATGTATTACTTTCTGAAATTAAATTATACTCAATATGGAATACATAAAAATGCTCACTCTGTACACTGTAGTGTCTACGCCTACCATAATAACACCAAATTAAATATTCTTTCTCAGAATATGCTGAAATTAATAAAAAATTGATAAATTATAACTAAAGTTAAAAAATGGTCTCAATACTGTAGCTCAAATAAAAATTGTGGACCCTTTACTTGACCCATGCGAATGTTATGTGGTGAGGGGAGTCCCCCCTTAGGGTATTCTATGACCTGGTTATCAAGTTTATTTTGGAGGTTCTTTTTACTTCTCTGCGAATTAGGTAGACTATGCATTTATTTTTTGTATTATATTTGTGAAGTTTTAGTTTCGTTTTGCTGTAAAATAATCTTTATTTAGTTATGTAATTGGTAAGTGGTGGGACCTTCCTGAAATCAAAATTAAGTCTGTTGTGTTTTTGCATATGTAGGCCTATCATATTTTATCATTGAATTTATTGTTTTTATATAAATGTTTTGAAATGGATAGAGACTATTCAGATTGATCTAGTGAGATATTGAGTGAAATATTGTTTGAGAGTAAAAAATTGAGTAAATTTGCCAACTATTATAAAGTGTTACATGGTAATGACGATTTAGAAAAAATTGCCAATTCTCGGTTATGGTGTTATTATAGACATATAGATGTGTAAAAGTCAATCAAACTGTATATTTTTAAAACTAAACTAAATTTATGACAGTTTTTATATTTTGGAAATAAAAGTATATACCATATTAACTATTTTGGGGGGATCGTCTCCCCCCTTCACTTTTTGAATTTTTTTTTCACTTATAAATTAATTATAAGTACAGTGGAACTTGGATAATTCGAACTTCTGTAATTCGAAAACTTCTTTATTTCGAAGTTTTGTCTTGGTCCCTAGAATTTTATATAAAAACAATGTTAAAATATCTTGGTTAATTCGAATAATATTTTGGATAATTCGAAGTTTTTACAGCGGAAATCTATAGTGTGTGTATAAGTGAACAAGTCATTGTGTGCGATTTTCCAGGAAACGACGTTCGGGCTTCCTGTCCTCAGACTATTTTTAGCTAGATCAACGCGCCCACCCCACTCACTAGTCCACTACTGCTCATAAATCACAACATTGACATCTGTGTATCATCGGTGGTGGTTTGTTCCGATATTCGTCGTCTGCTTTCATGTTAACACGTCGTGTGTATGATGGCTTCGTCAAAGCGAACCTACAAATCTCTGACGTTGCAAGAATAAATAGCGGCGATCAAGGAGGTAGAGAAGGGATTTGAAAAAGTTTGTAATATGTAGCTAGTTTCGGGATCCCTCCAAACACATTATTGACATTTAACAAAAAATAGGGGTTTTAATCAATAATATTTTCATTAACCTAACTTTTTTAATATACAATGTTAAAACATGATGTTTGATTGTTTATTTCAACCACTTGCATCAACTTTTCTAATTCAAATTTTTGGATAATTCGAATTTTTTTTCTGGTCCCTTGAGGTTCGAATTATCCAAGTTCTACTGTATAAAAATAAAATTAAAAATACCATAAAATATATTTTATTCTTAAATAAGGTAAATTGTGAAATTGATCTAGTGAGATATTGAGTGAAATATTGTTTTAGAGTAAAAAATTGAGTAAATTTGCCAACTATATTAATGTTACATGGTAATGACGATTTAGAAAAATTGCCAATTCTCGGTTATGGTGTTATTATACACAAATAGATGTGTAAAAGTCAATCAAAACTGTATATTTTTAAACTAAACTAAATTTATGACAGTTTTTATATTTTGGAAATAAAAGTATATACCATATTAACTATTTTGGGGAGATCGTCTCCCCCCTTCACTTTTTGAATTTTTTTTTCACTTATAAATTAATTATAAGTACAGTGGAACTTGGATAATTCGAACTTCTGTAATTCGAAAACTTCTTTATTTCGAAATTTTTGTCTTGGTCCCTAGAATTTTATATAAAAACAATGTTAAAATATCTTGGTTAATTCGAATAATATTTTGGATAATTCGAAGTTTTTACAGCGGAAATCTATAGTGTGTGTATAAGTGAACAAGTCATTGTGTGCGATTTTCCAGGAAACGACGTTCGGGCTTCCTGTCCTCAGACTATTTTTAGCTAGATCAACGCGCCCACCCCACTCACTAGTCCACTACTGCTCATAAATCACAACATTGACATCTGTGTGTATCATCGGTGGTGGTTTGTTCCGATATTCGTCGTCTGCTTTCATGTTAACACGTCGTGTGTATGATGGCTTCGTCAAAGCGAACCTACAAATCTCTGACGTTGCAAGAATAAATAGCGGCGATCAAGGAGGTAGAGAAGGGATTTGAAAAAGTTTGTAATAGCTAGTTTCGGGATCCCTCCAAACACATTATTGACATTTAACAAAAATTAGGATTTTTAATCAATAATATCTTCATTAACCTAACTTTTTTAATATACAATGTTAAAACATGATGTTTGATTGTTTATTTCAACCACTTGCATAAACTTTTCTAATTCGAATTTTTGGATAATTCGAATTTTTTTTCTGGTCCCTTGAGGTTCGAATTATCCAAGTTCTACTGTATAAAAATAAAATTAAAAATACCATAAAATATATTTTATTCTTAAATAAGGTAAATTGTGAAGAAAATAATATATTAAAATATAGATTTTGACCATATTTACTATTTTTATTTTTTATGATTTTTAAAAATACCCTTGCAAATCATCAAATTATGGTCTGCCAATGATGCTGATGGGTTAACATGTAACATCTAATAAGCCGAGTAGTCTTTCTGTGTCAGTATTATAAAAGATGTCACTGTGTGGGATGTTATTGACATAGTCATTTCTAAAACTCCTGTTCATACTTTGACTTTCATTTCAATAGCTGTTCAAAGTAGATATTAGGCATCCTAAAATTCCACCACAATAATATTTTATTAAATTTTTAAGTCATAGTTATGAAAATCCCAGAGTTAATGTGATAAAAATAATCAAACTAAGTTATTGAATAAAAATTTATTTACAAGTACAAAATTATTACTAAGCTTATGCATAAATTACATAAAATTAATGTAACGTATTTGTCATTTTAGTATGACCGGATGAATGCTCGTACAATCTTCACATCGTCTGTAGGGCGATCATTCTTGTCTGTCTCCACTAATCCGATTCTTTTCACCACACTCATGCCAGAATGGACACGGCCTGGAAATTTTAAAAATAAAGCCACTAAGTTGGGAAAATAGATAGGTCAAAATTTTAAGTTACTAAATTAAAATATTTAAACTGTAGATGTTCTATAAAATGATGTAGGCCTACCTAAATGGAAAAAAATATTAATAAAATCACCAGGAAAATGCCTTATAATTTAATAATTTTGTCTAAAAATGAACCTCATCATGGGCCTTTGTGTTTAACTAAAGACAGTAAGGTACTTTAGTGGTGTGAGTCACATAGTCTAGCCAGAGGTGATCATGATCTTACACAACTCGCAGACAACTGGTGTTCATTCAAAAACCTTTGAATTACTGAGCCAGTGTGTTACTCCTGCGCTACAGTATCATTGTTTAGTGATAATTTCTAACAGAGTTTATGAATTACTAATATTCCATTTTAAAGATTGCACAATTGTTCTTAATCCACCAAAAGCACAAATATGTGATAAAGGGTGATGTATTTTATGAGAGTAAAATGTGATCCCATCCTCGTCGCCACTTTTAATAGACTGGTGCATTTGTAAAACCAATATTTAATACTTAAAATATCAGAACACAAGAGTGATCAGAACAGGTGTTCACTAACCTGGATCTCAGAACAGACTGACTATGCTCTCTTGTAGATTAGAGCCTGGTTCCATCTTTGACCTTTGGACTTCCTGACCCTTGATTTCCTTACTGTATTACAGCTAAACTTAAAATCTTTTCTATTGCAAAATAATAATATTCCTCTGACTTTTACAACTTTCAATAAATAAAAATTATCACTTCATAACAGTATTTTATAGAGGTGTGCGGAAATCAGTTTTTGGATATCCGGCTCCAATCCGAAGCAAATGTATCTGGTCCGATAAATATCCAAACTTTCGGATAGGTCAATAAAATGAGCATTCAAACCGAAAGATTAAAGCACAACTTTCCGTTTGAGATTAAGTCAGCGATACAAAACATCTTTGATCGAACGAAAGTTTTGAAGCAGATTACAAAATTACGCAATTCATATCCTATTAGAATGTAAGAACGTCGCCATTGGCTGGTCGGAGGATAATGTATGATTATTTGATTCTTCATCTATGTATTTATGTAACTGATTAAGATCATCACGATACTGCATTTGAAATACAAAGCATTATCGATAGTTGCACCGATCAGATTGTGGTTTGATACTATTCCACATAAAATATGATTTCGGCAATGAAAAACATTGAATCGTTGACCTAATATTGGTAACAAAGCTCAATAATATTTTAGCTAATTATATAGCTAAAATATACCCCCGTCGCAGCAGATCTGCGAATTTCCAAATCAATAATTTAATATATGACAAGTTTTATAAAAATATGTCCATAAACATGAGAATTATTTGCCTATTCTCCATAAGATTAACATAGGAAAGAGTGTGCAGGTTAGCTGCTGTGAGGAACACTGAAAGAAGTCATTTCTACCATGAATAATTTTTATCTTAACATTTTATACCAACTTTCATCAACATCTGTACATAAATAAAGGATTTTACCTATTCCCTATATGATTAATATGGGAAAAGAGTATGCAGGTTTGCTGCCATGATAAACACATAAACTATGATTTTTAAGCATAAATGGATAGATCTCAACCACATTAAGCTAAATATCAAGTTTTATCCAAAAATATTGATTAATATGGGAAATATTAATTTTTCCCTATCCTCCATAAGATTAACATTGGAGCCCCACAATACAACATACTGTGTTTAGATTTTTTAATATCTCGGTAACCGTTGGAGATAGAGAAAAACTTTAAGAAAATTAATTGTGTAGTTTTTTAAGCTGATTCCAATGGTGAAATATAAAATTAGAAATTTTTAAAAATTACATATGAAAAACGCAAAAAAAACCATTTTGAGGTACAAAACCCCCCAAACTACCCGTTCCCATTGACCGATATGTCTGGTTTACGAACTCGTGCGAGTATTTGTAGGAATACACGTCTCTACCAAATTTGGTCTCGATCGGACTATTTTTACGAGAGTTATCGTGCTAACACACACACACACATATACATGGTGTTTCAGAATTCCCTACCAATACTCAAGGGCATTGTTCCTGGGTAAGAAACATATCTAAATATCATATTTAAATTGTCCGGAAGTCCTTAGTTACTCACACAGCCTCCATTTTGTTTTTTTCACTTATAATTATTTTTCTGCATAATGGTTATACGTACGGAATTGAAACTTTGGAAAAACATTTATGGCAAATAGACAAAGCTACAAAAAAATTATGACAATTTCTCAAATTCATAAAACAAAATGGCGGCTATTTAAAATTTTGTTTCTCAAATAACTTGTGAACCGTTGATTTAACAAAAAATTTACAAGAATAACTTTTTTTAGATAATGTAATTACAAATCGATTGACACCAAATTGTTTTAAATTAGACAAATATTAACTGAGATATGGTAGCTTTAGTGATAGGTGACCGCTAGAGCTTAGTTGCAGTGCATGTCAAGGCATGCGACTAAAGTCTGCCACAACAATGCAACAGTCTCCAACTGCTTAGGCCGGCCGCACACTGATGCAACATTTCACCTGAGGCAAGTGCGAGGCAAAATGTTTCGCTGGGTCCTAAAGCCTCGTGTGTTTCAATGCGAGGTGCCTCGCAACACTTGCTTCACTTGAAATGCTGCATCAGTGTGCGGCTGGCCTTACTGTCATTAAAATTCACACAAAACTCCCAAACGTTTTATATCAGATGTGGTAAAAGTCATAATACTTTTTTACAAACTAATCATCTGATTAAAATCAGATTATTATCAGGCAATAATAAATTCTTGCCTGAGAATATTATTATTTTATTCATTGTAGTCAGTTCCTCTACAGTTATTCTAAACTAATGCCAAGACCAAGAGGGTTATGTGACATTTTATCATTGCTTGAAGTACTCTAAAATAACCTACAAATAACATACAAAGCAGTTAGAGACTGTTGCATTGTTGTGGCAGACTTAAGTCGTATGCTTTGACATGCACTGCAACTAAGCTCTAGCGGTCACCTATCACTAAAGCTACCATATCTCAGTTAATATTTGTCTAATGTAAAACAATTTGGTGTCAATCGATTTGTAATTCCATAACCTAAAAAAAGTTATTCTTGTAATTTTTCTGCTAAATCAACGGTTCACGAGTAATTTGAGAAACAAAATTTTAAATGGCCGTCATTTTGTTTTATGAATTTGAGAAATTGTCATAATTTTTTTGTAGCTTTGTCTATTTGCCATAAATGTTTTTGCAAAGTTTCAATTCCGTACGTATAACCATTATTCAGAAAAATAATTATAAGTGAAAAAAACAAAATGGAGGCTGTGTGAGTAACTAAGGACTTCCGGACGATTTAAATATGATATTTAGATATGTTTCTTACCCAGGAACAATGCCCTAGAGTATTGGTAGGGAATTCTGAAACACCCTGTATATATATATATAAATTTTAACGACTATTGTTTTTGGACTCTGGGCACCTAAAGACGAAAAAATAACATGGTCCCGGGCTTAAGTCTTGCCATGAGACCTACGGTAATAGCTTCTTCCCTATGGAAAATTCGCTAAAAGCAAAAATAATATACTACATCATTTTGTTCCTTTACGTAGACGATAAAATTAAACTATTTTGCTAAATTTTTGCTATCTCATTCTCAACTTCTGCGGTCTTGAGCATTACAAAGTTTTGCCAAATTTGCATTTGACTATTTCGTTGTTTCGTGTTCACATAACCAAAAAATTTCCTACTACTTTTCATTCTACATTTTATTTTTTGGATTATTGTACGTGTCATTAGTTTTTAAATGGTGCATTTTTGGATAATTTTAAGATTAAATAACTAGATTAAGACTAGGTACCATCATTTCACAAGATTTAGTATTGTAACATACAGATGACATCAAGCCAACGTCGTCTGTCAAAGCTTGGTTTTTTGTTTATAGCGATTAATTTTTTTTTGCATTGTAATAGATAAAATAAATGAATCAAAATTGTAAATTATTATTTATCAATCTATCCATGGATTATAGGTATAATTAACTTTTAAGATCTTTTGACCTAATTTATTGGCGAATTATAAGGTATATAGACTGTCCATCTCCTACGTTTTCCATCTTTATGAATCCCCTTTTTCTGTTTTAAGATATCCCCCAAGAAGACAGTTTAACCTCTTTACTCGTAATCCTCAAGTATAAAATCGCTAAAACTTACATTGTACTTATACTTATTATTTGATTTATAATTACCGAATATCGCATGTTTGCCATCCAGCCACTGAGTTGGAGCGAGTGTGATGAAGAACTGAGACCCGTTGGTATCGGGCCCGGAGTTGGCCATTGATATTATGCCAGCTCCTGAAACGGCAAAAATATGATCAACTATCCACAAATATTCTGCAACTTTAGCCCCTTCTATTGAGTCAACATACTCTTCATAAAGGAGGCTTTTCAAACTCATAAATAGTCAGGAATTTAATGTAACAGGTATAAAGACTCTGAAGGTAATATCATGTTGTTTTGACTTGTGTTATGTTACGAACAAGTAGAATCGCAGGTAAAAACAAGATAGCAATTAAAAATCTTGACAAGTCCTCTTGTACCTATTCAATAAAGCTAATTAAAAAATCACACAACATGGCCATTTGCCAGACAAAATAGTAGCTTTATTTAACTCTGATAAAGATTATATAGGCCTATTTATTTTAGTTATAAACCATCCAAATCCACAGCTAACACACCAGTATGTTTGAGATCCTCGTGTATTTCATCAGGAAATGTGCGGCCATAGATTGAAGTACCACCCTTGCCAGTGCCAGTAGGATCACCACCTAAAAAAGCATTAATTTTACTTTAATCACTTCTTTTTAGATAGACATATCTTCTTAATATATAAAAATCTTCTGTACGTGTGTTTGTAATTGAACTCCTTCTTCGGTCCAGCCAGTTATGTGTATTCAAGGGGGTTAGGTTTAGATTCACAATAAATGCAAATCAGTCCAAAGGGCTCCACCCCAGAGGGCCAAAAGGGTGCAGTGTCAAGTTTTATAAATTTGGTGATTAAAAATTTAACAGCTATGATTAAACTATTTGTAAGTTGCTTTAAATTGCTGTTTGACCAAATGTAAACAATTACAAATGTATGCCGTCTGAATCATTCATTGATGTGTAAAACTATAAAGTAAATACTGTAAATAGGCTAAATATGAACTGTACAAAATGAAAAGTTTAATTCACCACGTTAATATTTTACAGTTGTTGGGGATTATGTATTATGATTACAAATCATATGTTTATATGTTGGCCAGATAAAATAAAATTACAATACTTACACATATTAGGCCTATGTTTATTATAATAATGAGTTGTTGTATATATATATATATTTTATAAGTGTAAATGCTGATGCACCATAAGGGAGGAAATATCGGTAGGACACTCCTCGATGTGTGGGACTCTCACCCACTAAAACCCCCTCGCCTCAGGCTGAAATCCGCCTTGGAAGCACCTATTAAGGTATATAAGAGATGTCGTCATGAGAGCTACAATGTCCTCGGGTGAGATGGCCCCCACTGCCAGTTCCATACTTAAAATTTGGGCTGCCCACCACTCACACTAAAAAAATGTGTGATAGGCATCGTCCCGGGGAGCATCCCCGTATTGACATGCTGCACTTTTGACCTTGCCCATATTATGGAGGTAGTCGTATAGCCATATGACGTCACTATTTCAAATTTTGGTCTTACAAATTGCCAACACGCCCCATCAGAGCTAAGACTTATCTATGTCAATTATAGATAGCTTAATACATTTAAATTAACTTTTAAAAGTGATCAATTGAGCAGAATTAATTCTCTTTATTTTCTTTAATGTATGATATAGCCTAAAAAAGGTAAACCATGCTCTAAAATGCAGGTTATAAACTGTTTTTAATAACCTACTCCAAGTTCAAAATGATTTGTTCTTTTAGTATTACTGCTTTACGTACCCTAACCAGTCAAGTTTATCTTTATGGTAAGTTTTTTCCTTAACTGTTACAAAAGAAAAAGATTAATTTGATAAAAAAATTATTGTGATTTTGTTACATGAGTTCTTAAAACTGGAATTAAAAACAATAGAAAATCTATTTAGAATGGTTTGAGTAGTTTGTAAAGCGGCTAGGCATATCTTACGCAAATCATAAATGAAGAAGTTTTGCTGCTTTGATACCAACAAAGAACAACTGAAATGTTTGTCACCTAGCCTTGGCATGATAAAAATTACCTTGAATCATGAAGTCTCGAATTACTCTATGAAATTTTGTGCCATTGTAATATCCTCTTCGGCAAAGTTCAGCAAAGTTTCTGCACGTGTTCGGAGCATGTCTCCAATAAAGTTCTATTACCAATTCACCCATTCTGAAAAATACAACAAGGTTATAACAAAAATACCATACTTTTAACTTAAATTTAAAATGCAGCAATCAATGGGATATAAATCAAATTCTGAATATTGTATAAGCTAATCATGCAAGCTAAGACTTAGGCCTGCATTCTTACTTGTGACATAATGCACTGAACATATTAAACACGTAACAACTTTAATTTGACACCCCTTCATTTTCAAAACTTTACTTGAGACCTCTGGACCAAACCCCTGTCCAGATTAAAAAAATTCCGGACCATCTGGCGGTTATATAAATATAAAAATTACAACCCCTGTAAGTGTACAGTATCTACATAAATCACATTTTAGGACGATTTTAAAGCATACCTCCTTAAATATTACAGGTTTTTGTTTCCAACTCAATGGATCGTAGTCACAAAAAATGTGACTTTGATAAATTAAATGTGTCACCATAAATAGGATAGTGACACAATATAATAATAAGTCCAAGACGCTAATATATATAATAGGTCAATGGAGTATTTAAAAAATCTACAGTTTTTACGTAGAGTCTGAACCTCTGCCTCTGAATTACAAACTGGACAATTACGGAAATTGTCTTTGTGGATTAACCTAGTATTCAATAGTTCAGACGTTAATCCAAACAAGAGAACATAACAACCTCCCCCCCGACCATTGCTCACAACTATCCACAATCCCTAACCTCCAAATAGCTTGATACAGGACCCATGTCTTGGGACCATGGTCCTAGTTCTGAAGTATTTAAAATTATTGTGATGGTATAGTTGTCCTAAAACTGAATACATTATAATCCACGAAATTCTTGGTATAGAATATAAGGAGTATTTTATTTTGATAAAATAAAAAAGGTTATACTCACGAAGTTTCCAAAACAGCAAATTTTGGTTGCCATAACTTGTCTGGAACACCAGTTGTATTAGACGACATCTCCTCGGAGGATGAGAAGAAAATCACAACTAAACCTACTGAGAGTAAAAATATACACAAGGTGAACAATTTTAATTTCGATTTCATAAAACTCTGCATGAAACGTGAAAACCCATGATTACAAACAGTGCTCATACCAAACACCATAATAATTTGACATAACCTATGTAGATTTTTTTATTATATTTTTCAAGTGGCAAGCTTGGCTTAAGCTATGCAGTTTTAGAGTACAGTATTTTTAAAGCAAGTTCTTTAATAAAATTTTGTAGACATTCCGGGGATCGAACGAGTCACCTCTTGCTCCGAAGTCCAAGACGCTAAACGTTAGGCTAGTTTTGTAGTTAACGGCACAGTACAGTTTTTAACATTGGACTTCTCAACGACAATAAAATCATAAATACGAATCAACGTTTTCTGTCCGAATAGTCAGGATAACCAGACAACGTAGAATACTTCCAAAAGTTTGCCTATGCAAGAACCTGTCATATAATAATAAAACACTTGTATAGTTTAATTAGAACACGAATTAAGGTTGGTAACTCTCATGTACTAAAGGTTAATTGAGTGGCCCACATGCCCTTTGATTCAATTCATGTAAAAAAGTAACTCGTCCACTTCAATAAATCATCTTGTGCTGAACGGATGTCGGAGCCGGAGATTTCATTACATCGACCTGTGACCATGCATCTCAGAACCTTTTACTCTGTCACTATTTTTGACATGGATATGTTGGATGCATGGATGGATGGTGTTGGTGATTTTTAAGATGGAAAACATGTAACAGGTTTCCATGGGACCCCCCCCCCCCCCCCCCCCCCCCCCCCCCCCCCCCCCCCCCCCCCAACTCCACCCCCCCACCCCCCCCCCCCCCCCCCCCCCCCCCCCCCCCACTACCTAACCCCCCCCCCCCCCCCCCCCCCCCCCCCCCCCCCCCCCCCCCCCCCCCCCCCCTTTATTGAATTTTTAATACAAAATAATAAGAACAGCTGTTTAGAAGAACTGAATAAATTCCCTTAAGGCATATCCATTATCCATGATCTAACCTATTTCCCACAGGGAAGTAAATACAAACATTTTTGACATGGATATGTCTTAGCTCTGGGGGGGGGGGTGTTGGTGATTTTTAAGATGGAAAACATGTAACAGGTTTCCATAGAAACTACCAGAGCTATTGTATTGAATTTTTAATACAAAAGAATAAGAACAGCTGTTTAAATGAACTGAAGCAGTACACTATCGCCGAATGTAGGCGAACTAAGACGAGAGCGATAGTGTACCCGGTGTGCTCGTGGACACTCGGGGTAGTTCGCATCGCCAACATTCGTGTTCGGGCGCGCTCGCTATTTTGGCGGTCTCCCGCCACCAATCAAAGGAGACGAACAAGGGCGAATGCCGAGCGCAGACAGGCACGAACTTGATCACACTCACTGTCATTCGTGTTGTCACGGACGCACTCTGTTGTGTAATTTTCGTCTTGGTGTGTGTTTATACATAATTGAGGTAAGCATAACTATATAACAGAAACACAGCGGCAACTTCAATGTCAGCGTCCATGTTGCACAAAGTTTGGCGCAAACGTTTCGCCGCAAATACGCAGTAATGGGTTCGGCATGGTTCTGCCGAAGTTAGCCGATGGTGTACTTGGTTAATTCGGGAGGGTTCGTGTTGCACATCCGTCAACATTCGTGGTCGAAATCTGGCCCGAACATTCGGCGAAACATTCGGGTGAATGTTCGGCGATAGTGTACTGCTAGCTTAGGCCTTAGGCATATCCATCTAACCTATTTCCCACAGGGAAGTAAATAAAATATTTATACGGAAATTTCTCATTTAGTTATACGGACAGCTGTTTATGGGAAGTGAAAACATTCCCTTTAGACATATTTATGATCTACCCTATATACCACAGGAAAGTAAAGACAAACTTTTTTGTATTAATACATAAAAAAGTCAGTGACATTTTTAACGTTTTAGTAGTGCTCGGGCCAAATAATCAAATTGTTTTCGCGCTACCTAAGAACGATCTCTTCCTTAATATGCAAATAACAGCCAAATTACTGATAACAATTAATAATTTAAGAAGTTTTAAGTAAAAAACTAATTACAATTTATGATGAATTGAAGATAATTTTATAGTTCTAAAAGAGTAAAGCGACATTATCCAATTCTGTGTTGACAACACTGTGGTGTGATTAATTATAGTAAATTCAGAAGTCAGATGTGTTTTAATTCTTATCTTATTTATATACCTACCTACTTCTATCCGTGGCCTCACCGCTTTGGTTTGGAAAAGGCTAATGGGCTCCTGGCTTAGAAGACACATCCAGACATGGATTATGAATAGAAGATAGAAGTTCTTCTATCATCTATGATCCAGACCACAAACCCAACATAGCACCAAAAAATCGTTCCCGACTCAACCACCCCCCGGATATCTGCTAGCCTAACGGTTAGCGTCTTGGACTTCAGTGTACGGGCTCGATTTCCGGGATGGTCACAAAATTTAGATGGGAATTCTATAAAATAATAGTGTGACAGGGTCACGGTTTTTATATAGTAGATAAGATAATTATTAGTTTGTTTTAGTATATTTTAATTATGTAAAAAAAAGTGCTTATTCAGTTAGAGGCTAGTTGTGGATGTCAGGCACATATGTTTGTAAGCAGCTACCACAAGCGATACACTGTTTACCTTGGGCCTTGCTGGGTTTAGCATTCTTTCTAGGGCAGGTTAGTTTAAATAGTCTGGGAGGTTTAGATTCGTGGTCTGTTGGTGTGAGGGGGTCAGTCGGTGTGTAGGGGAGTTGACTCCGGGGAAGAGCAGTGTTCCCCTGGGCAGCAACCTTTTTGGGTGAGTGTTTTGGTTGGCAAGGTTTCGTTAAAGAATTAGATTTGTTAAAGTAAAGAGTTTTGTGTTGTATTCAGGGGTTTAACGTCATAGAAAAAGAGATTTACATTTTTTGTTTTATTTTTGAAGGATCATTTTGTGTTATGTTTTAAAAGGGGAGTATTTTAGTTATTTTTTAAAGGTGTACGTTCAATATCGCTTATGGTAGCTAGGTGTGTCCTGGCTTAGAGACACATCCAGACATGGATATAGTTAAACATTGTAATATTGAGGCTTGTGTGATTAAACCCAACATAGCACCAAAAAATCGTTCCCGACTCAACCACCCCCCGGATATCTGCTAGCCTAACGGTTAGCGTCTTGGACTTCAGTGTACGGGCTCGATTTCCGGGATGGTCACAAAATTTAGATGGGAATTCTATAAAATAATAGTGTACTTCGAAAGTGCCTAGGGCTGAGCCTGCCGTTGTCAAAACAGAATAAAAAAAATAGATTTTGCAACTTTACAGGTTATGTTTTTGTTGTTTCTACTTAGTATCATCGGAATTCAGCAAACTAAACCTATTTAGTATATTTTCAATCTACATTTTACAAAATATATTTGACGTAATATTTTAATGCTTATTATGGATGAGTTTAGTGAATTTTAACCAAAATGAAGACCAGTGCTCTATGTTCAGACTAGGGATATGACTGTACATTTTCAGAAAACATTTATAAACTTAGATTTAAACCTGTGATAAACATGTTCTCCATGCATTCATTTTTGAATTTGCTTCATTGTTGTAGATTTAGTTGTTTAAAAAGGTCAAGGTTTTCTTCTAGTACTTCCAATATGTTTTTCACTAACCAATGCTTTATTTTGGTGAGTACTAAACAAAACCATTTGAAATTTTTAACTATGAGTGCTAGATATCTTGGAACCAAACAAGATATTAGATCAAAAGACGTAGTGAAACTATTAGATGATGCTGTTACATTAGACCATGAAAAGGAAGATAGCTGGACACCAGATAATACATGGGCAACGTCACCATATCCTAAAGGCACAGTAGACCATCGTTCTCAATCAAGGCATTCATTAAGACCAAGAATTGACCCTAGAGAAACTTCTTTGATTCTATTTCCGGGTGAAGGAAGTCAGTATGTTGGCATGGCAGGGAATTTGCTGCCATTCCCTGGAGTTAAAGATATTTTTGCTATAGCAAATGAAATCCTCAAGTATAATCTACTAACCATGTGTCTTCAGGGGCCAAAGTCAAAACTAGATCAATCCAAGTATGCTCAAGTTGCTGTTATGGTTTGTTCATTTGCTGCTTTGGAAAAACTAAAAGAAGAAAGACCAACAAGTGTAGATAGTTGTATTGCAACTGCAGGTTTTGGTATTGGTGAACTAACAGCACTTACTTTTGCTGGTGTACTATCCTTTGAAAGAGGTAAGCTATTCAGAGCTTTAATTTAGGTTTATTTGTTTATGCGGTTGTAAAAGTAAAAATGTTATGTTGATAGGGACAAAAACATTGTCATTGCAGATGAAATGTTTTTTATTGCTGATAAATGGTAGGCCTAAAAACTTATTTTGTTCCATATTTTGTCGAGCAGTCTGTATTCATTACATTGTTAATAATTACCAGTAATGATTCTGGTAAATGGTCTTTGTCTTTAACAAAGCTAGAGATATAAATAATCAAATCTATAACACCTATATCACCCATCAGTCACTCATATTCATCTTAAATGATCCATTATTGAAGTGGGTTGGTGTCTAATGAAAATTAATTTAAAATAGTTAACTTTCACATTTACTTCGTACTTTTAGAATAATCAAATTGTTTTCTGAAATATTATCCTCAGGATTTTAAATTAATATTCAGCCTTAATGGAGAGGATCTATATACCTTTATGAATCAAAATAGCATTTTGTGTTAATTCTTCAGCTTTCCAAAACCCTTACTCACGTATTCTTACTTCAAGGGCCATCTATATCTTAGGTAAAGCCTCTCCAATTTGACCTCCCCCTCTGTATCCTTCTATGTGGCTCCAACTCTCTGCATATCTGACTTCACCACGAGGTTGTCTTCCTTCAGAGTTATTTTTAGATATAAACTTCAGTAGAGACCCTTCTTCCCTTCTCAGAACGTGACCAGCCCATCTTAGTCTTTGACTCTTGACCTCACTCTCAATGTCTGCTGTATTATACAGGTCTCCGATTTTCCTATTGTGTTTTCTCCTCCACTCCCCCTGTTCATGTGTGGGTCCTTATATCCTCCTGAAGACCTTGTTTTCGAAGACTATTAGTTTCTTTTCTTCGTTCTTGTTTAATATCTAAGTTTCAGATCCATAAAGTAAAACTGAAACAACTATTGTTATTTATGACCTAACTTTGGTTTTGTGTGACAGGGATTTTGATGAAAATAATCTGTTGCATGCATATAAACATCTGTTTGCTGAATTTATTCTGTGCTATATCTTGACTTCTGTATTTTTGTTGGTGGTGGTCAAGGTAATTTAAACTCTTGCACTTATTCAAATTCATGACTATCGACTCGAAGAGGGCCAATTGTATAGTTCTGATCTCTTGTGAAGTGCATAAATTTTGTCTTTGGATCATTTGTCTTCAGGCCTATCATTTCTGCTTCTCTTATGAAGATATTGGTCAAAGTATTCTCTAGTTTTTCTGCCATTATAGCCACGTTGTTTGCAAATGCCAGCACATTCAGTTTGTTTCCAACTTTGTCTCCCAGGTTCATTTCTGCTGACTTCAGAAGTGCTCCTCTAGAGCCAAACTGAATAAAATCGAGGAAAGGCCATCTCCCTGTCTGACTCCTGATTTTACTTTGAAGGTTTTACTGTTTTGTTCATTAATTCTCACAGAGCAACTTGGTTATTCCCATATCCCCACAATTAATTGGTAAATACAATTTACAAAAGATTAACTTGCAAGGGAAATAGAACAACATGAGTCATTAATCATTTAATTTAGTATGTAATAAGTTGTCTTGTCTAGGCCTATACTTGAAAATGTTCCAGTAATGTTTTCTGATGTTACTGGTGTTTTTGTATACATTTTTTGTATAAATTATTATTATTTAAGAATGACCCCTGTCTGTTTTGTTAACAGCAGTGCGAGTAGCCCAGCTCAGAGGGGAAGCTATGCAGATGGCTAGTCAGATGGAGACTGGAGGAATGTTGTCAGTTATGTACAATCCAACCACCAAAGTACATGAAATTCTCCTTAAAGCCAAGGCGCATGCCCTTGAACAAGGATTACAGAAACCTGTTTGTGAAGTAGCACATTATTTGTTCCCTCATTGCAAAGTCATTGCCGGTCACAGCCAAGTAAGTTTCCTATAGTCCGAAATTGCTTTTGGATTGTAAAAAAACCCAAAGAATTGTAACTGGAAAATCTGAACTGGCTTCCAAAACTTAACAATTTGTAAATAATTTTGTCATTAAGTAAATATTTTTTTAGGTAACCTGATAATCATTTTCATGTTCCACTCAGTTTAACATACCTAGATGGAGTTAGGACATACAATTTTAGTTGTTGGCCAATTCAGTGTGGTTTTGTTGTCTTGATCCTAGATTTTATAAGATTAAGTTGTTTTTAGCATTTTAATGGTTGAGAGTATTTTTACTATTCAATAGTAAAAATAACTGATAACTGATAACCTACACTTGTTTCTCATTCATACTTAGCTTAAAATACCTACCTTGTGGTGCGGTCGCCATTTCAATAATCTAAATGTAATAGAGTGAAGAATTCAATATGATCCACACCAGAGTAGGCCTGTATCACATTTACAGACCATCGCTCATTTAACTACAGTAGAGATCCGATTATACAAAACAATAGGTGATTATGTGTGTTCGGATAATCGGTCACAGACGGGAAAATTATGTTTAATGCATAACTAAGAATAAAACAATTTTTTAATTCACTTTTTATAATATTATAATTATATGTTCTTATGTGTTCTCATATTTGTGATATTATTATTTTTTTCAAGTCTTTTGTCTCAGTTTCTTATGACGATAATATTACTTAAGCACATAAAGTACACATACAAAATTTGTTTTAGTGCCTGGAATATATTGAGAAAAACTTTAAAGATTTAAAACTGAATAAAGTGCGCCGTCTCAATATTGCTGGTGCACATCATACCAGTTTAATGCAACCAGCAGCAATAACTTTGAGACAGTATCTGAACAAATCTAACCTACAAGACCCTGTAATTGCTGTGCATTCTTCAACTGATGGGAAGGTAATATGAAGATTTGAACTATAATATAAAAGAGTATTATTAGTCTCTATTGAAGTAATTTACACAAAGTATTGCCAATGTTATGTTAATGTTTAGTTAAACCTTTCAATATATTGTCATTAGTTTCCACTCTGAAAAGTCAATAGGCAATTAGTGGCATCTGCCGACGATTAAGTGAAATTAGTAATTGTTGTCGTCATCTACCGCCACCTACTGAGCTGCCCCCAAGGAGCCGATACTGGAACTAACTCATGGAGTATGCTTTACAGCTAATTAAGCGCTTTGTCTGACAGTGTACTAGTGGTCCAGGTGGTTACGGTGTTCGCTGACGAGTGAAATATAGGAAGCCGTTTGGAAGTACTCCCGTTCAAATCCTGACCATCTTACAAATTGCTCACACTTCCCCAGAGCTAAGACATATCCATGTCAAAAATAACATATGGAAATAGTGGTGCTAACATAACAAATACAGACAATTTAAAGTTAGATAACATAACATACAACACCTTCCCCTTTTCTAAAAATAATTTAACCAATTTCAACTATTGTTACTCTCTAAATCCTTTTGGCAGCGTACGTAACCTATGTTCGCCCTGTTTTGAAAATTTTACATTGGCATTAGGTGCAACATAATATTTATTATGTCTGCATCTTACAAATTGCTCACACTTCCCCAGAGCTAAGACATATCCATGTCAAAAATAACATATGGAAATAGTGGTGCTAACATAACAAATACAGACAATTTAAAGTTAGATAACATAACATACAACACCTTCCCCTTTTCTAAAAATAATTTAACCAATTTCAACTATTGTTACTCTGTAAATCCTTTTGGCAGCGTACGTAACCTATGTTCGCCCTGTTTCGAAAATTTTACATTGGCATTAGGTGCAACATAATATTTATTATGTCTGCAGTGATTAACTGTTAACTGGTCAGGCTAGAAATTGTTTTTCATATCATGATTAACATCAATATTTTTTGCATCTACATTTAAAATTACAGGATTATCTAAGCCTAATTCATTATCCAGAAAACTATCATCCATGTTATATCAACTGGTTCATTTAATGACCATCTCAAATGTACTGAGTTTCCTCTAAGTACCCTACCATTTTCTTCTTTTATCAAATAGGATCTAGGGTTAGCACATCGACCAATTATTTTGCAATTGGAACTAAATTAGACCACACGAAAATACACTGATGAAAACTGCAACATCTGGATCCCCTCAACCTGCAGTTCATCATATTCATTATAAAGTATAAAGTTGTTTACATTATAATGAATGTTTACTTTATACAGAGATTTTAATTTATAATCAGGTGACAAAATAAATACGAAATAATTCTCTCAAAACATTTGATTGTGAAACCAAATTATGGATTGTTTTTAGTCAAGTTTTTATTTTATTCAGAGTTCATACTTTTTATTACTATATTAATTTTTTTATATTAATTTTATTATTTATTTTTATTAGCTTATTATATTTTTATTAGCTTCTTCCAATACCTCAAAATGAACAACCAAATGAACGATCAAGAACCAACTCCAGAATACCCTCTATCCCAACACATGTTGACAGTTTGCGTAAAGGGTGGCAAGACATTCAGAAACAGAGGAAGCAAATAATTGGCAATATATTCAGGTTTTTTTAAAATTAGCAAATCAACCTGAAGAACAGAAAAACTTAACTCTATGGTCATGAACTTAATTGCACAGGCGTGTGGTGTGTTGTTAAAACGCGTCCACAGATTTAAGCGGGCTTTAGAAAGTGCAGATGATGATGATGAAGAAGTTGAGTTTGAACAGTAAAAAAACCATTATAAGCAAAACAGCATGAAAACTCTGCTAGATGACGTTGATAAATGGAGATTTGTTTTGCAGTACGTTAATTGGGGAGTGTGGTAGAGACTCTATATCTCTTACAAATATAATCTATACAATTTGACATTTTGACACCTCAACACAACTCCTCAAGTACACTAAGTGTATGATTATTAAAGCAATGATAAGGATATTTCTCTTTTTACTATATATTCTATTTTTTCAGGTCTATAAAAATAAAGAGGATGTATTAAGACGCTTCCCAAATCAGATGGTGAAGCCTATCAAATGGGAACAGATGATGCATGTGCTGTATGAACGTCCCCCTGGCACTCATTTCCCATCCACATTCGAAGTGGGGCCAGGCAACACTTTGAAAACAATAGTAAAAATGGTTAATGCTAAAGCATATGACTGTTGCTACACAGTATTTGATGAACCCACAATATAATAGTTTAAGTTAAGTTACCTATGTACATACATTTATACTCTGAGTTATTGGCTATTTTATTCCTTCATTTCTGTCCTTTCATGTCAGTTTTACATAAAATAAAAGTAAAGTCAATTTCTGAACTCCTCTGAAGTCTAATGTCTGATGTCTGATGATAAGTTGAATTTTTATGATAGCTTAATACAGGTTACAGTTGCCATTGGGCTGAAACTTAACAAAGCTAGATCTCATAAAACCCATTACATGACAATTTCCTACAATGCGTTATGAAGTCTGCTACAGGACCCTGACATTGGTTTTGCGTATTTTTAAATTTTAGTTCCAATATTTGATCATACACATTTATGATTATCATAGTAGAGTAATATTAAGCTAAATAAACTGATGGTCTCAATCTCTATATATAAAATTGAATGTATGTCTGTCTGTATGTATGTCCTTTATGCGTTGCCAAACTACTCATCCGATCGCCATGAAATTTTAGGAAGTTGCTCTACATGTGTCCCTTTTTCATGGCACCAATTAAATTCCAAACCCCAACAAAAGTAGCTTAAGCCTAAATAGAGATATATTTAATTTCAGTATAAAAATATTTTAGTGTTCCAGGGGTGAAAAGGACAGATTGGTGGATTTAGACTTAGACTCATCGTTTTAAGTACATTAAGTCAACAACAGTGTCAGGAAATATTGGCATTTAGATTGAATAACTACAAATCTATCTAACTTAACTTACTAATCTACAAACTTTATGTACTCACAATTTTCTTAAAAAAATTATTCTTTAAATCACTCAGTGTTTAGCTTTGAGGCATTTTTTGTTATTGTTATGAGTTTTTATAAAGTTAGTAGCTTGAACAGACAGACTTCGATGGATAGCATTGTTCCGCTTTTTCAATATGTTTTTATTACATCATTTTCTTCCAAGTAAAAAAGTTCATTGGTCATGCTTATTGCTTTTCATTTAAAAAATTTCAGGCACCAATGCACCTTGTAAAATTTTGTGACTGTGTTGAACGTATTACGGAACACTAAAGAAGACTGTTACTGCTCAGAAAATAACAGGGTACAAGAGAACACAAATGCTCGGGTTGGTTCCCTTTATGGGAGATAATCAAAACCAAATTCAGCGGAAAAAGATACAGACAAATGGAGCTGAAAATATGATTATTGGAATATTTTGTTATCAGGGCTAGCCAGCCAGTCACAAATCCTACAAAGATAAACCCTTGGATCTTATGTGGGTTAATGAAAATCAGTTATTTTTCCACTTAATAGGTATATGTTAGTATCAATGGTTTTGTAAACTCAATAAAAATTATAAAAGAGATTGGTAAGTTCATGAAAGTTTGTAAGTATAATAGTAAAATCAATGGATACAAATAAATATTTACTTATCCTCAATTCCTTTAAGTATTTAGAAGGTTGTAAACTTAACTTTCTCCAGAAAATTTAAAATTCTATTTGTCAAATTAAAGGGATTGAGACTTTCAAAACATTAGTGTAGTCTCTCAATCTCTATATAACATATCTCTTAATTTTTCCTTAAATTCTCTTAATTTCCTTATGAGCTTTGGACAGCTACAACAACTAACTGTGCTAAGTGTTTGTACCATGAATAAGAATAACTAAATTAGGACAAGACCCTGGATATTTTACTTGGAGGGGGTCATTAGGTTAATCTCCCTGATAACTTTTTACAGATTAATTCCACTTTAATATTTAGGTATGCTTGTCAAAAAACACCTTACGAGAGACTTATTACAACATACAATAATTGTAATATTAGTTATTAAATGACTTACCATAGTCATGAATATAAGCTGTATAATTGTATAAAATTCATACGTAAATAAACTTCATTACAACTCATGGAGGGAAAAACCATACGTAAAATTATACTTATCACTAAGTGTCCACGAAATTTGTTGAAATTTAAATTTCACTCATTGTCACCCTCCGTGAGTTGGTAGGAGTAACTCCATAGAACAATGCCAAAGTAGACATTTATCGCGAACACAACAGGGATTGATGCTATCAAAAAGTATCTCTTTGTGTCTAATGTATGTGCTAGTAATAATATTACACTCAACACGTAAGCGAAGAATATGAAAATGGCTGCGGATTTCATGGAAAAGGTATTTTCTGTGATGACTCCATGTAGGATAATGGGGCCTATGAGGGCATAGAAGGCATAGCAGACGTAGATTGCGGTTTGGTATGTGACTGGGTCATCGTTGATTCTGTTGTCTATGTAGATTGTTACTAGACTGATCACTCCTATTGCAAACACAAGCAAGGATATCAGAAGGGCACCGGTTCTCAATGACAACACACAACAGCAATTCTTCATCAACAACATACTGTTCAAACAAACTAGAAAAAGTTACAACCCAGGTTATGCTACTTTTGATTACTTATGATTATAAACAACCCGCTTAAATTTTCAACAGCTGTTTAAAAAAATCTAGTCTACTTCCTACCATTATACAAAGTTTATGGAGAGAGTATTGTTTTTGTCAAAGTTGTTGAATTTGAGTTGAGAGTGGTACATGGGTGCACTTGGGCTTTATCTCCAGACAATTTTTTGAATTTATTTTTATTGACATGAATATGTCTTAGCTCTGGGGGGCTGTTGGTGATTTTTAAGATGGAAAATGTGTAACAGGTTTCCACAGAAACTACCAGAGCTATTGTATCGAATTTTTAATATGAAAGAATAAGAACAGCTGTTTAGATGAACTGGAAACACTCATTTTAGACATGGTCTAACCTATTTACCACAAGGAAGTAAATACAAACATTTTTAATGGTAGTTTACTTCTAAATACTCTTACAAATGTAAAAAATTTCCAAGTTCATTCCAGCGATTTGGACTAAGAAGTCATGGCTTATTGTTACAAATTATTTTCCCAGCAGTTAACCCGTCCTTTGTATGGGTTGTATGATTCGTTGTGAAAGATTTAGATATTCTGGTCGCGGTATAGTTATGAGCCGGTCTCAAGTTATGAATGGTGTAACTAACATGACTTTGTTCTGTTATTTAGATCTCTAGTACCTGGTGACCGAGCTTTGCTCGTTTAGAATAATACATGTATTATAAAAATTAATTAGAAAAATTAAAACACATTTATTACTCAATGAAAACATTTATGTGGTTAAAATAAAACCAGTTTAATACACAATAATTAATATAGCACTGAACAAAAAGTATTGTCCCTGTTAGGGTTTGAACACGCGGCCTTCGGTATCCGAGGCCAACACGCTACCGTACGACCACGGCGTTTGCCAAATAAGCGACACCGTTTAAGGTCTTTTAGCCAACCTCAATTGCTTTAGTCGATCGTTTACTGTTTATCCATACAGTTATTATTAGCTTGTAATCAATTGATTATGTTAGAAACGGAATGAGGATTGAAAAACAAAAGAGAAATTTAATTTACACCAGTTAATTGGTTTGTTACAGTGGATTTAAGCAATAGAATGAATACGTTTTCTTTCAAAACACGAAATATTTTAGAAATACTTTTCTCTGCTTTTACTTCGCACAGTTATTTTACCCTTTAGTTTTTACAAATTGTTTAGTAATTTGATAATTTTTCATTTATCACATACATAAAATAAATATTAATGCAAAACCTCTCTTAATCAAAGAACATGGTCAATCTTAAAGTTAACATGTATTTACTGTCAGGCGTTACGAAGTCGCAGGGTCAGCTAGTAGATAATAAAAATAGATCAATCAATATACAATACTATGGCATTTATTAACATATGTCATTTATTCAGACACGAAATAAAAAATGTTTGTATTTACTTCCCTGTGGGAAAGAGGTTAGATCATGGATGTATCTAAAGGGAATGATTACAGTTCAACTAAACAGCTTATAACCAAAAAATCAATACTACCAGAGCTATTATAGCTCTGGTAGTTTCTATGGAAACATGCTACATATTTTTCATCTTAAAATTCACCAACACCTCCCCCCCAGGGCTAAGACATATCCATGTCAAAAAATGGGTGCATAAACCCCCAAAACTGAAGTATCAACATGCAAGGAAAACTGTTCATTTTGTACAGTATTTATTTACTTGATAGTTTTAAATTAATGATTGATACAAAAGGCATTGAGTAGCAATTCACATTGCTAATGGAAAGTAAACCAATCAGCTGTAGCTTTAAAAATCAAATGTTTTGATTGTAGAAAATTTGTAAACAAATTTACTCCCCATTAGGTTAACATGGGGACTTTGACCCTCTGTAGGGCAGAGTCCTTTGGGAGTTTCAAAAAATCCTTACTTAGTACTCATCTAGACCTTAAATGAAATTTTTTATTATATTTGCATAATTTTTTAAAATAGGTTCAAATTCAATAATTAATATAAACAAACGTTGATTTTAATTTCACAGTTGGTTGTTTATTTCTGTTAAATCACTTTAATTGATCATATGTTTACCAGCTACATGGAAGTCACAAATTGTAGATAGTTATGAGCGTTGGTCGATGGGTGTGTAGTGTTCTCTTGTTTTGGTGAACGTCCGCACAATTGAATACGGTACTACGTTAATCCGCGAAGACCATCCTCATATTAGACTAATTCGTAATTCAGAGGTCGTGGTTCGGATTCCACGTTAAACTGTAGGTTGCCATCAGCCGTTGGGCTATTAACAGTCCTGTCTAAGGAGCATGTCAGCCTTAGTCAGTAACAAGACTACAAGATCGCGTCACAATTATCTTACACTCAATCCTCATGCATACTTGGCTTAAAATACACACCAATTAAATATAAAATCGCAATTTTAATAATCTAATCTAATCTATTTAGAACAATTAACTTACGACTTATCACAGTTTATAGGTTTGCCTACTACATATTTTGCCTAAACTACATCAAGTGTTCCTGTAGGGACGTTTCATCCGTTATGGTCTTGTCTCGTCATTAGAAATATGCATGAATCACACACACATAAAAACGAACAATTATCAAACAGTGCCGTGTGAAGGGCCTACTTTTTACGCGATCGAAGTAATTGCTGGAGATGAACTCAAATGTTAGAAAAGTAGTTCGCGGAAAGCGATGATAAAGAGTCGAGTCTTGTGATGTAGACCCTACTGTGAGTTAAGCTGTGACATTGCCCTCCGCTATCGCATACATGATGGCACAACTTTATTGACAACAACTTTGATTGGCTAACAGGATATCTTTGTTACGTCAAAAGAAGTTAACAAAATTCCTTTGTTTCAAAAAGTAAGTTACCGACAATGTGTTTAATTAACATTGTGTACATACATAGTACTGTATATAATTATTAATGACACCGTGCTGTAGATTAAAGTGTTATAACTCAGGTTATATTGCTTCGTTTTTAATTGAAACTCCGAAACCTTTTTTGCCATCTGGTATTTCGGTTTACCGGGGCTCTGGTGTAGGCTACCTACAAAACTTAAATTTTATTAATTTTGTCCTAGATGGTCTGATAAGCTAATTGGTTTAATATTTTTAGAATTGTGCGATGTATACTAGCTATTAAACAAGAATTAGACTGATTTGTACGCATAATTTCGGAAGACTAGCGTGTTCAAACAAGAGTTATTCTATATTATAATAGTGATGTATTTCAAATATTTTCTATGAATTTTAAAACAATTTTTGTGAACAGATTGTAATTAGTGACAAAGTTTTTAATCAGAAACTAATTACATTTGTCCCTTTGTGCATAATGACATGAGTGGTCAGGCGTGTTGTTGACATTTGAATGAATAGTTGTGATTGGCTGAAATATCTGTGATCAGTGAAAAATAATTTTTGAGAAGTAAAACCCTTTTGTATGCTCGTCTCCTCCAATTTTAAAATTTGAATGAGTCAAAATATATGAGGACTCGTTTTATGACTTCGTATTTGGAGAAACTTATTAAAACAAATACCCGTTGCAGCTTTAGACTTTTTGACGAACGTAACTTTGCCCGGCATTCAAATAGGTAATAGATTAATTAATAGATTAAGAAATTGTAAATAAACTCAAGTCTGGAATCAGACCTTGAACTTTTTCGGATTACAATGTGAGAATATTTTATGTCAAAAATTCTTTTTTTGAACTGGTAATTTACTTTTGTTGTTAATGCCATTTTTAATCAATAAAATGGCGGTAATCATATCATACAGAGGGGGATAATCAAATAACTTATTGTATAGTTTCTTTTCTGCTTAGGAAGTTTCAAAGGCAAGGCTGCTTTATGCTGATGAGGTAATGGAATGACCTTTTCCTCTCGATGATCAAAGTCTCACAGCGGATAAAGATTACGGTACGGAGGTGAACGAAAGGATGAGCAGTGATCACCGCTCTTTGATCAGGAGTGTGTGAACAGGTTCATCGTTCATTGCACCCTCTCCCGCACTTATCTTTGAACACTGAGCTCCACTAGTTTTAATATTCTTTGATCAATCTAAAACAACAACCTTTGATCAAATCAAACAAAGAAACATAAATGAGGTATTTTATTAGTTCAATTATTCACCATTTTCTTGTTCAATTAAGATGTTTGTCATGATTTTATTTATGGTTCGAGATTAGATAAAACTTTAAACAATAAGGAAATTTGATGAAAATGTTATTGGTAATTTTATTTCATAATAAATTGTAGCATGAATACTTAATAGTATTCAGGCAACTATAACGACTTGTTAACATAGAAATCAAAATACATAAATAGAAAATGTTCTACTTATGCATCTTACTGATTAATCTACTATTCTTTTTCTCTTGAAAATCTCGGAGTGTCTTTCATCTTGCATATCTAGGAAAATTTACATGTATTATCTGGTATGTGTGTGTGTGTATGTGTCCGTGAACACTATAACTCTCGTCAAAATGGCCCGATCGAGATCAAATTTGGTAGAGTTGTGTATTCCTACATTTTTAATAGGACGAATTCGTAATCCAGATATATCTGTTAATTGGAATGGGTAGTTTGGGGGGGGTTGTATCCCCAAATTGTTTTTTTGTGTTTTTATGTATGATTTTTGAGTATTTAACTGTTATCTTTAATTATTAGAATTAGCTCAAAAAACTATGTAATTTAGTGAGTGAGGAAGAGGGTGGTCCGGGGAGCAGATTCTTACTAAATTCTTGCCCAGGGAAATTTTGCCATCGAAGCCATTGTTGTTCCCTGGCCCTGTCATCAATTACTTTGTGGGCATTTGCCTTGCTGATGCCGCAAAATGGTTTCGGAAATGGTATTTTGGCTCCTACTTTCATGAGCTTGTCAGCGTTTCTCGTTTCCTCCAATGCATAGAGGACCAATGCATGGAACCCATCCGAGAAGCACGATATTACGGTTAACAAGCTTGCAGAGCGCTTTGAAGAATTCCCACACACGATATTAGAATTGATCTCATTGGAGTCAAGTACTTTGATCGCAGCTTTACTGTACGAAAAGATCAACTATCACAAAATCACAAATTAATAATTTCCCTATTTCTTAACCATTTTCCATGAAGCTTAGTATGCAGCGTAAGTTCACAACACCCAACAAAACCCACTCAAAAAAGGTTAGTATTGCCGGAGGGGGGTCGTCCCCCCATAAAATTTTAACAATTCATTTTAACTTTATTTTCTCTAGTTGTTTTTTTGGAGAAATTTGATGGTTTTAGATTTTTGAAACAATTCATTTATAAATGCTATTTAGATCAACTTTAAAGAATATGATAGTTTTATTAAAGATTGTCGTTTTTAAATTTATCTAAGGGTGAAAGTATGGTATCAGTCCACTAATACCATTTGTTAATAATTAGTAATTTATTTATAAATGTTAATAAATACTTTATTAAAAACTAGCAGTAAGCCCGTCCTTTGTACGGGTTGTAGGATTCAGTTTAAAGAAGAAAAATTAGCATACTAAAGTGTAAACCTGATATCTTGAACATATTAGCACAAAGAAAATAAATAAATACCCTGGTTTATTATTTAGCATTGATTTATAGTTTAATATATTAGACCATTTTTATAGCATTATTAAAATTAGTTATGCGTTAAAATAACTTTTGAATATAGTATGATTTCGAAAAGGGTTTAAAATCAATGGCCAATATAAACCAACTAATATCGATTTTAATTTAACAGATGTTTGTTTTCCTTTCTATTAAAATGTGACTAATTTTGCGTAAAAATGGGGTTTTAAATGCTCGTAATTTTCTTTTCAAAGGACGGCGAATAATTTAAACCATTGAAAACCCCTCTCTGGAGTGTAGAGAATGCATGAAATAAGTTTCATTGTTATCAGTTCTCCCATTTTTTCGGAGAAGACGGCGTAAAATGCCCCCTTTAACGTCACAGACAAACAGACAGGCACACAAAGTGAGATAAGACTTGTTCCGGCATCTCTAATGCATGATACGTAAAAAAACTAAAAAATAAATAACACTGAGCAATGTACAGATAAAATTGTAATTTTATTTTCTATATAAATATGTGTAAATGAAATTAGAGTTTTAAAATAATAAAAACTGAATAACGTTCCTACTTTAGTAAACTTACTGACAACTAATAAACACATTATTTTATAACGTTGTGTTTTATCCAAAAGAAGAAAAACATGAAAATCTCTAGAGCTTGAATACCGGTCTTTATATTCGGTTTACTCTCCCCCGAGGAAACGTTATGTGTTTATTTACAAGATCCACATCACAGTTTGTCTGTTTCATTTCCTATTGCAGTATTTTAATGTTGTTACAATTATTCAGTCTGTATAAACATTTGCTGTAGTGAAAAACACAACCGTTGTTATGGATTTTAGAAATCAATTCCTCAAAGTCTGAGTGATTGTTATAAAAATATTTATGGGATATTAAAAAAAGATTTAAAGGTTGATTTGTCTCTATTCAAACACATCACATTAATGCAAATATGTGAGTTTGGACGAATTTTAGTTGAACTCATGGAATAACACTTTAGGATATTTGTTCATATAATTATTTTTATTTCATTTTTAATATGTAGTTCCTACAACCTCCTAAAACAAAAAGATTTGAATTGGCCTGAAGGAAAAATTGATTTATTTTTCAGGTACAAATACAAAAATAAAGATAATTTATTTCCTTGAATTCACTGTATCATGGCCTCACCATTTTTTAAAACTTGTCAGCGAGGTTAATCTGTAAATAAAAACAATTTGTATTAACATACCAATTTTACATTTTTGGAATTAATGGTTTAAGGCAGGCACTTAATAGATACACGTTTGGCCTACATGCAGCAATTTCTTAAAATTTCTACCTCCGAGTAGCTTGTAATGGTCACATTTTGTATACATTTTTTTCTTATTCTTTACCCAACGAATTTGACCTGGAGGGAAAACGAGAGAAAAATAATGTGTCTGTCCTGCATAAACAATTACTACAACATTTTGAAAAGATATTTTCAGCGAGTAACTAGGATAAATATATGCGCTAAGGTAACTGATGTGTCAAACCAATGTTGTTAAAAAACACTTTGTTTTTGTAAAAAAAATTATAGTTTAGTTGGCTTATACTTGCCAATAATGAATTCAGTCTGTTGTAAAATCGAAACGATAAGCTATATTTGGTCTGTAATAAAGAAAATTGAAAAAAACCCTATTATAAAAATAAACTTGATTTTGCTGAAATATAACTCGCAATACCAACACTTTTAACTGCGAGTTGATCCAGTGAGATACTACTGAAGGAAATGTAGGTGTTTTTGGCATGAGTCCTTGAAACATTTGTAAAGTTTTTTTTATTAAAAACGTGAATTTAGTCAGATTACAAAAATAATATAAATTTACTTTAGAACGTAAACATGTAAAATGTTGGAACACCTCTTTGCTCAACGCTACCTCGTGTAGAAAGTGAGAGATGGCACACCCTAGGGGATGATAGTTCGCGGTCTACCCCTGTAGCTGCACTCGGTTACTCTCTCTTTGTCTGACAAGGCCCTCTAATAAGTTCATCCAGTAAACACATCTAGAATTAATATTCATACCACTAAACGTAACGTACATATTTTAATAAATGACGTCAGTGTTCTGACATATTCTTTTTCCCTAACGTAAATAAAATGTTACAATCTTTATAATAAAATGTTCATATTCTTTAAAATATATTTAAAGATTATTTAAATGATGTTTATTTTAGTAAACATTAAAATAAATGAAACGAATTCTTAACGGTATAGTCTGTCTTAATTATTTTTAGTTTTAATGGTATAGAAATAGATCACGAATTAAATAAAATATCAAAACAAAAGTATAATATAACAAGAAAATGTATATTTTAAAAATATATAAGTTAATCGGTTCAGATTTACAGTACTTCTAAGCTTTACAAATATATAAATTTCATGGTGCACTAATTTTTGGAAGGGCTCCTATTGCAAATCTTGTTCCCCTAGAAACTTATCTCAAAAAATAAAAATGGGGAAGTACTGACATTTGTGTGTGTGTGTGTGTGTGTGTGTGTGTGTGTGTGTGTGTGTGTGTGTGTGTGTGTATGGAGGTCAGTATATTCCTTATTTGAGATACAATTTTCAATAATCTATCTTATAAAGAAGTTATAGTAAAATACTGCTCTCCCTCATGAATTGTTTCATTAATTTTAAACCAAACAGTCGTAATTTTGGATCGGGCAATAAAGGTGAACAACTATTTAATGTACTTTATACTGTACGAGTATTCTCTCATACGTAGTAGGCTTAAATTGAGAAATTATTGTTTTCGAAGTTGAGAGTGGATATATCCGTTTTGGGGTCCCATGAATAAAAAGTGAGTTTCGACGTGATATCTGTCTGTCAGCGTGTGTGTGTGTGTATGGATGTGTACAGAGCCACAGCCTACCTCGTTGGTCCAATTTAGATGACATTGGGTATGTGTGTATATACTCATTTTATCTCCAGGAGTTTTTTGTCAATTTTTATAATCTTTGAATTTCAAGGGTTGTTCAATGTTCACCCCTAAAAAACTTAAAAACGTGAAGAATCCAAATTTCACAAAAACGGCTCTAACAATTTAGATTAAAATTTGATAGTTTATAGTGCATAGAGTACTAAGTAATATGACACCCGTATGTCTGTATAAATGATGGTTCAAAATTTATGGACTTTTAAATGTAAAAAACTCCAATATTTTATGTTTTCCGTGTAAACAATAAAAGTACAGTGTAATTTGACTATCAACATTGAAACTGGCTTTAAAATACAACTATTTAGTATTTTGAATTATTTTTATTTGTCTACGACTAACGGTTCGAGAGAAATTTTAAATTTACTGTCCATGATAAACGTAGTTATAATTTTGTTTTTATTATATTCCCAGAATTCTCCCAAGGAATATGGTGCAAGTTCCAACAAAAAAACTTCCTCAATATCTTTTTATTTTTTCATCTTTCTTACTCAAGATAGATTTTGGAAGGTGATTTATAATTTTTTGTCAATAAAACTGGTTTTTCTTTTATAAAATTCAAGACTGTGTTGTTCAATATGTGTCTTTTACGGCGAGTGTTATATGAATGTTTATTTTCATGTACTCCTTTTGAGATTGTTTATTTTTTAACGTTCGTAAAGTAAAATAAGGTATGACTGTCTCAAAAATGCATTGGCTGAAAATTGTAAAATTCAGTGAAACATTTTTTGACCGAATCTCTTCTATTCAAGCTATACGTTAATATTTGGATCTTGTTTCGTTGCATTAAATAATTTTTAAGTTTTTAATTTTTGTACTACCACATAAACTAGTACCATCAGTGAGGTGAGAGTGAACCAATGAATAATAAAGCTAACAATATTTCAGTAGTACATATTTTGTACATCTGTCTCATGGCAATAGTCTGTAGCTATCTTACTTATAACATTATTTCCATGATTATCCCAACTTAAATTTTGATAGATTATGAGTCCTAAAAATTTAGTATGTTCAACTTGATGTAATTCATAATCATCTAAAATAATGCCTGGTTTTATTTTATTTGTGGACTGTTTAAAAGAAAAGATTTGACTTTTGCTGGTACCTCGCTGTCTTTAATTCACCTCGAAATTCCTAGTTAGACCAATAGATGGGCAGTTGAGGTTTAAAAAAGCTAGAGTCTGTGTCTCAGACAATCAAAGTAAACATAATAGAGGAGAGAGGACGAGGCTATTTATACTTATAATGCCAAAATAAATTAACGAAAAGGGCAGTTTTCCTTTGAGCGGTAACTCATTCAGTTAATTGAGTGGAAAACAAGTTGGGGGATGAATGAGGCTGATCATATGGCTCTGGTCACATAGAGGATCATCCAAGTTGCTATTTGGAAAATTAACTACTCCATGGAACAGACGACTCGTAGAAACCTAGGCCATAAAAAGGAATAACGATAGATATATTATATATACGCTTTTAATTAGTTATATATTAAAATTTTAAGAGCATTTAACATGATTTTAACTTTGTCTGCATAATTTTTTAAAGTCGTTGGTAAAATAAAGTTCCTATTAAATTTCATATCGAGTTTATTTTATATTTATTTATAAAAATTAGTGGAAGAGACAAATTAAAACTAAATTTTAAATTTCATTAAATAATAAATACATTTATTTAAAAGAATGATACAGAAGTGATAAACAATAACACTGTATAAACTTAAAGAGTTATTCGTTACATATAAAATAATTTCAGGCTTTAAGTCCGCTTAGGAAAAATAAGTTTAATCATATTTAAAGGATTAGCACGAAATAAATATCAGTAAAAATATTGAAACTTAGAAATTTTAGCAAAGAAAACTTTGAGGAAAAAACAGCTGTTTTCTGAAAAGTTGTTATCAGACGATAGCCTGTTGGCAAGTGAGAAGAAGAAGAAGCCTTGAACACGTGTTTGGCATTCGTTTGCATCTCGGTTATTGTAATGTGATTGACTGTCTTATTACTAGCAGTAATTTATTACTGTATAAATTATGATAAATAGCAGTAGTTACTTGTTTACTTGCTTGGTTACTTAGTTACTGGTAAACAAATAAATTTAAAAATAAACTCTCAAATAAATTATTTGGTGCATATGAATTTTAAATGAAATAGATTGGATTAAATTAGAAATATTTATGGTTTGAAAATTGTCTGTACGTAGAGATAACATTTTACTGTATTGTGTATTGTGTAAAATTAATTAATTACTAAAATGTTGGAGGACCGCGGGAATATGATAAAATAACAACACGCATTGTGAAGTTACATAAAATATTCATTTATTTACCAAAAGTAAACAAAGTTGACAATAATGTTTGACAGAGGTTTAAAACCATGTGGTCCTTAGTGACAGTGAAAGAGGAAAAATGTGTCCTTATTAACAAAACAAACAATAACCATTTTGAAGGTTATTATTTACAGACAAAAGGAAAAAAATAATAAGGGAAAGGGAAAAATATATGAAAATTACAACATATTGTATTTCTTAATAGGTTCAAAGTCAATGACACAACATTGATTAGCTATTTTTTCTGATAAACCGCATTATAAGATCACATCTTCATTGAGGACTTAAAAAAATGCGTAATATCGTTCAAAACCGAGGACGTCGGTCAGTTTAAAATGTTTATAAACTTATCCAAAATGCATGAACAATTGAAATGATCATCATAGTGTTTTTGTTTCACGGAGAAGTGTTACACAAATACCTTGTTTAGTGTTACAGAAACAAGTAAAGACCAAATTTATTGAGATAAGACCCATTCCAGTTTTTATGGGATATAAAACGTAAAAGCAACCCAAAATATTATGATTCCAAGTAATTTACAGACAAAACTCTAACTTCATTTTCATACAGATTGGTTTGGTAGTTTTGTATGGATTGTACGTCAATTTAAATATTCTGTATTTTTTAGTTGTTACCTGTCGTATATTAGGCACTTTTGTACTTGTGTACTTTCTCAGGAAGTTAAAGTTTTGGCCGAAACACACACGACTGTAATTTTAAATTTTAAAATGTCTATTTTATAGTATACTCCACGTCGTGTAAATTTCTCGTATTCATGTGTAAGCTTATTAGGAAATAATCTCAAATTTTATGGACTTAATAATATTTTATAACACCGTAAATATAAATAAATACATAAATAAGTATACGAAAAATAAAACGGCTATTTTTTATTTATGTATTTTCTATGCAGATATTACAATGACTCATTAATTTTGTTGAACCTCTTCATGTTCTCACAAAAATATACTTAATTTTAAAATATTTGGCTTAAAGATATTTAAGTTGTTAGGATTGCAGATTTTTCTGAAATCACATTATTGAATTGTAGATGAGACTATTTTTATATTCTTCACAGGAATTGTTAATAAAATAGCTCCATTTTCGGAGAAAAGACTGAACGACCAAACTCATATCTTAAAAGAAATAGCATACTGTACATTAAAATTTAAAAAAAAAACAAATAAAAAACAAAAACAAAAATAAAAGATAGTTTAAAAAAAAAAAAAAAATAAAAAACAACTATAATGTATTGACTGCTCATAATTGATAAGATTCATTAGAATACCGGCAATAATAAAGGGATTTATAAGGCTAACCTAATGACAAGCTGGCTTTAACGAACGCTCTAATAATTCTCTGGTTAATGGCATTCCACCCCATTAGCGGCTGTACATTAAGTTAATTTGTTTCAATTGTTAAACATACAAATATTATTTAAAGCTGTATTAATATATTTTAAAAATGGGTTTCAATTAATTAGTTTCATGAAAAAAGAAAAAGAATAAGAATAGAAGAATAAGAATAATTTATTTCTCCAATTAGATACATTTCATTACATTTGGTACACATAATTCTAAAGGGCAACTTAATAAGCTAATTAACCTATGATGCCAAGACTGACCTTTAGGATATGGAGAAATAATGGCATTCCTCCAAGGCATAGCCTGTTTGGAGGCTTTGTTAAAATTTGAAAATTAATAAATTGCAATGGCAGATACAGAAAATATATACAGTTCTTACAAAGAGATAGCAAACACTACACGTATATTTATAATAACATTATAACATTTAAAAACAAAAAAAACAAAAAGGTCACAAACAAACAAAGGTCTTAATCATTCATGTGCAAAGATTGACAAGTTTTACGAATTCCTTTGCAATTTATTAAATGCATGTATGAAATAAATGATAAGTGTCAAATCACTTACGTTGACAAAACTACTCAATAATTAGATTTATGAACTACAACGTTTCCTTTTCAAACAAAAAAGACCTAGTCATATGTTTACTTCTGACAGGTCATTTAGGCTACAGTCAGACTTAAAGGCAAATGCTTATATGACATTGATCCCAACAATAAGTTTATTACAACGATGTAAATCGATCACTTTCCCTTGGGATTTTATTTCTGATAGACAATTTTAAACTCTTGAAAACTGATACAAGATAGGAGTTGATAAAAATGTGTGAAGTATCCTAAAAACTGAAAAATTGTGTGTTATTACCTTTCAATCCTTAATAATTATTAGATGATAATTTGACAAAAAACTAAGCTACCGTAAATGTTTTCTGTGGGAAATTCATAAAATCTCTTAAATTTGTCTCATTCATCTTAAACTCATATTTATCTAAAATACGCATTTTTGTACATGTTGTTATAAAAAATCTTAAGAATAAAATCCATTTGTACATGAAAAAAGTGAATATAAATAAATTCTAAATTTTGAAAGAGGAGAAAAAGTTACTAAAGCCTTTGTGTATTTATTATCAATTATAACTTATGTTGGAGTGAATTAAAACCTCGCATATTTTGTCAAAAAATTATCTTTGAATGAGAATGATTGACTTAAACTTCAAAATCCCAATAAAAACTTGATAGACTTGCTTCGCACTTCACCTTTCAATTGCCAAGGATGACTTCTGAGTTGAGAAACCAAGTTCCAGTAACAAAGCTGATTATGTCCTTGATCCAATCCACCCAGGTCCTGATTGGCAATTTTATAGGATAAAAGTACTCTTGTTGAAGGACATGAGAAAAATATTTGATTAAAGATTTGAGGTTGTCAACTCTATTATTGTTTCATAGCGTAATTTATGGGATACATTCAAGATACTAAAATCTGAAATTATTCAACGAAAAACAAAATCAGTCGTTTGGTAAAAAAATTCGAAAGAGATTTGCACTTTATGGTTTTACTTAGTTAAAATAAAAAAACCATAAACTTGGTCTGGTCCATATGCAGTCTAACTGATCTGTTATTTCTATTGTTCACTTATTTTAGGTATAAAAATTGATATGCTAAGTATTTTTCATTTGTATCAATATACAAATTATTACAATCGGCTAATGTACTCAGAATTCGACTTAGCCAAAATGAAGTACAATGATTATACTTACTTCCCTGTGGGAAATAGGTTAGATCATGGATATGTCAAAAGGAATGTTTTCAGTTCCTTTAAACAGCTATTCTTATTAGTTTTTATGAAAAATTTAATACAATAGGTCTAGTAATTTATGTGAAAACATGTTACAAATTTTCATCTTACAAATTTCCAACACCTCCCCAGAGCTAAGACATATCCATGTCAAAAAGGGGATAAGGACGTGTAAAAATGTTTACTTATTGTTTACCCTTTAAAAAAGGTCTAAAACAAATTACATTATTCTTAGACCCCAGCAGCACTAACTGAGACTAAATCTGAAACAATTTACGTAGTCATGTAACTACTTTTGATCACAATCATATATCTAAAAGTTTGTTTCCAATTAACCAAACTTTAATTTACCTTAGTATTCTCAAATTATAAGTTTAAAATTAGATATGGAAAACAGCATGCTGTTGACAGGATCATCCTACTTCGAGCCACCGAGTGGTTAATTTGCCCACTAATTTAAGTTAGACGAAGTTGTTTTGTCTCAGTCGAGATGGAATATCTACGCACTATTCTAATGTGATGATTTCATAATTACAAGCACTAATAGTCTTTCAATTAAAAATTAATACAAACTTGTAGCTTAGAAGAAACATTTATTTAAGAATTTAATTAATTTTGGATTACCGAAAAATTTTAATTTCATCATTTAAAAAACAGCATTTTTTACTTAGTTCACCCAAACAGTTATAGTATTCTTCTTTTTTGTAAAATTTAAGCTGAGCTTACAGGATTTTTATAAGCAAAAAACCTAAGAAGTAGCATCTAAAAAAACTCATATTTTTTTATCAAGTAGGCTATGTCAATTGGTATATTGAAAGTACGAGGCTTGTCGGTAAAACAACTTTCCCAATGTGATTACTAGGCATTTATTGCTGAATTAAAAGCATTTTCAGTTGTGAAATCTCAACAATTTCAGCACAAAATCATAAGTAGTTTGCTCATAGTCTTACATAGAAATTCCAAATTTCCAAATTAATCATCTTGTAGTAAATAGAATGTTTTCACTAAAAACTTAAGCCTAAACAGAGACCTATTTACGATACACGTGCAATCAACAAATAAAGGTTCAAATTATATTTTTTAAGATAGTCGATCTTTCTTCCTTGATGTAAGTTAATGTTAAAATCAATTAAGAAAAGAATAAATTTTTTTTAATTATAAGTTGACTACAGTATGGAATGGAACACTTAACAACAGCAAATTGGAAAGCAAGTCGTATCATATCTTAATTTCACTCCTTTATTTTTTATTTGTTAAGAAAGAAATTTTATTAAAAAATTTAAATTTCTAATTAGAAGTAGTTGACACCGTCTTCAAAATAGAAATAAATCGCTTGAATTAATATGATCTCACATAAACATATTGGGTAAAAAAAACTTATTTTTTCTTTTATGTAAATGTTTAGTTAGTTGAATAACACGTGTCCCTTCATTTTTTTCGGATGTATTTTTGTAATCTTTACCTGACTATGTAAGTTATAAAGTAAAGTATTTATTATAATAAATATATATGTTATTACATGCAAGTGGAACGTTAATGACAAGCAAATTAATGGAAGTGAGTTCGTTATCTTACAAATTCACTCACTTATTTCTTTTACCTTGTTAAAGGCTAAAGGTATAGAATCAGAAATTTCTCACAAAATAAGCTCTTTCATCCGTTCTTTAAAATTAGAAATTCCGCAGATTGAACTGTCAATCTCACTTTTCTTTCTGTAAAAGCTGAAATAAACTTTGCTTGAACCGCGTTATGATGTCCATATACAGTCCCGGTTGGTTAAAAATGTTGAACCGTTGCATTTTTAGGTTTAGTGTTTTTTAGTGTATTTTACTACACGTGGCTTAGTGTTTTCGACAGCTTTATAGCGCAATGATATCCTAAACTATCACCAACTGACAGTATTCAATTCATTGGTAAAACTATTTGTGTTATTGTAGTAATTCAATAACTTTACCAGAACTCATGTATGCAACATAAAAGCTCAAAAAGATACGGATGTAATAATCAATCATCGTTGTGTAGACTTGGTGAAGAAAAGTTGGCAGCAATGGTTTTAAATTAACTGGTCAGCTGTTAAAATTATTTACTGAACTTGGAACTGAACTCAGCAACATTTTCTCAATGGGAAAATATTCTATTAATGATCATTTATTTATTTATTTCAATGATCTGTAAACGCCTTTACAATGTAGTGTCTGTACGGGCAGTAGACCCGTCACAGTTTGAAGAGACTAGCAGAGAGCAGTAATTGAAAATATTTACGAAAATGTAGGTAATAGTCTTCTGCTAAAGGTTGTTCAATGAATTGGGTACTGCAATAACTGAGTATTTATAGTATGATATTGATGAACGAGTTTCTTGGTCATAAATTTATGGGATTAATATTTAACAAAAATAAGTTATTGAAGAATACAAAATGGAAGAATTTGAAGCTGTTTGTAATATTGTATGCACGAATCTCTAGGGCATGTACCAGAAATTAGTGTTATTGCTCTTTCTTCATCTTAAAGACCCTTTCTGACTCAAAAGAATTAACCAAGAATTTTAAACCATAAGTAATATGAGAGTGTAAGTATGCAAAATATAGATCTACCTGTAATGAAAATGAACTATTTGTGATAGTGATCGCATAGTATGATTTGCTTAGCTTTGACAGTAACATAATATTGATTACATTAGATTATTAAAAAGGGGATCATACAACAAGTTAGGTATTTTAAGCCAAGTATGATGATTGAGTGTAAGATGATTGTGGCGCGATCTTGTAGTATTGTTACTGACTAAGGCTGACATGATTCTTAGACAGGACTGTTAATTAATAGCCCAACAGCCGATGACAACTAAGGGACCTACGGTTTAACGTGGAATCCGAACAACTGCCTCTGAATTACGAACTGGTCTAATTATGAGGATGGTCTATATGAATTATCGTAGTATTCAATAGTGCGGACGTTCATCCACTCAAGAGAAAACTACACCCACCGACCATCGCTCACAACTATCCACAATTCGTGACCTCCAAGTAGCTGGATTACAGGACGACGCCACCGTCCCAGTCATTGATATGCTGATACCAATAAAGGGTTGAAAATTTACATCCCTATCAAATAAATAATGGCAGATGAATCAATTTATCTTTTTCCCATCAACAAAGCCACACGTGACATAAAATAAATGACACTCATTATACATTCCCATCACTCATATTCATATTCACCAGAGTGGGGTGTCTTAGAAATGAATACATAAATATAATATGAATAATAAGGTTAGGGAAACCTGCGGTAGATTTGCAACTTAGATTGGTGGGTATAACCATTAATGGATGCAACTGGATGAGTAGTGGGTTGGTTACAACTTGGTCCGATCTACATTTCATGTTTATGGACCTCTTACTGTCTTGATCTGCTATGGCACTATTTATCATGGTAAACAGTGTTTTTATTGTTTTGGCTTCAACATTTCATGTTTATTCATATAGGTATATAATTTCTTTTAATTGTGAATTTTAATTAGGCTAAGTTTGTTTGTAGAAACCTGCTTCTATTATTATTTTAAGTGTTATTAATTTTTAGAATAATATTAATAATGGTATTAAATGAAGTCGGGTTAGGTTAAATTAGAACCTTAACGATTTTGACCTTTAAATTTTGAAAAGGATTATATTTATGTATAACATTTTGCTTTCTCTTTCTGTAGGGTTTAAAAACTTCTTAAAAATTTCGAATTTGTATATATTTTTCCATGATGAATAATTATAAATTAATTGATAACATTTAAATTTCAATGCTTTCAGTGACTCCTCCTTTTAATTGAACATCATTAAATATTTTTTCATTGATTTATGTGTACTAAATATAAGTTTTCATGCATAATAAAATATTATTAATTAGTGTTTAGAAATAATTATTCCAGTCATTAAACTATTTAATGCCTTTTAAAATCATAATTATTATGAAAAACAAAACGATGTACAACAAATAATCATATTTTTTACAATGATAGTTTCTTATTGTCCGTACTTAAAAATTATTAAAAACCACGAATCCAAAATTGTTTTAAATTTAGATTTGAAAAATATATTTTAATCGCTTATATAGTTCTTACGTTATTTAAAAGTTTTCTATTGTTTTTAACAAATTCAACGAATATGTACGTGAATAATGCTACATTTTATGTGAATACGAATGAAATATGAGTCTGCTATGAATATGTGACACATATGGCTGTTTAGTCTTTACCACGATCATTAATTAACTGGCCGGCTAAATTAATTAATTTTGCAAAGATAAATTTGACGCAACTTTAAGTGTTTAGGTTCAAACGTTGTAAACTAATAAAATAACTTTAAATTGTTTTATGAAGCAGCCCAGTTAAAATAAGTTTTCTTAGTTCTTCAAGGTATGACAAACTATCTGGGATGCAAATGTAGAGTTTAATCAAAGGATAGTAATGTGTGAGATCTCTCTATAGCTCAACAGCTGCTTCTATTTTTACAAGTAGATGAGCTTCTTCTGATAATAATTCTAAATAAGGTTTCTTAGAAAAATTCCTAAAGCTAAACGGATTTTTTTAATTAATCTTACACCTTCGAGTTTTACAGTAATAATAGCATTTTTAAACATTGTGAAGTTAAATACGCTGTTAATTAAAAATATTTTTAACCTTATTTGTAAAACTCTTTACTAAAGTTACTGTAATTTGTTTTAAAATTAAAATATAAAAACCTTGTAAGAGGACACCTATTGCTACTAATTTAGGGGTTGTGTAATTTAATTGCCCCTAGAAAACCCTAAAAATAAAAATATTTAATTAAACTATCGCATATGATTTATCGTAACTATTTTTATTTCCCCACATAATGTTTTTAACATTAATTACTACTTTCTACAGGAGTATTTGGAGTTATGGATTCAGATTTGGAGGTAAAAGATGTATTTGCACAATAAGCATGATTGCAGACAGTGGTATTCAGTGGTGACAGACAGTCAGTTAAAACCTGAGAAAGAAATTTTTAATTAATATTAAAATGGATATGTTTCAGCTCTGTGGCGAGGTATTGGCAAAGCGTCAGACCAAATTTTTAAGTACATATGACGTCATATGATTACATTTCAGATGTTTAGACAAATCCATGATCTAACATATTTCCCAAAGAGAAGTAAATAGAATTTTTAAATACTTTTGAACCTTCCAACACATACAAACCTTACGTTTTCAGACTGAAATGTATCAAAGTACAAGATTCCTTCAACAAAAATTAAAATACGATTATTACTAAGGTGTAATCATCTAAGCACAATTGTTCTCTGAACGAACTAATAAACCATGGAAACTAGTTACTATAGAGACTATTGGAAAAATTAATGAGTCACAAAAAGTAGTAAAGTTTTGCACTGCAAATTATAAACATTTATTACTGCTTTCAACAACCGGAAAAATGTTTAACGTGTTCAAACTATTTGCAAAGACCTCTAAAGTTAGGCAATCGGCCATTGCAAAGGCTCGCTCCCTTTGCGTTATGAACGACCTAAGCACGTCCGAAAAGAAACGGCTGACGAGTATTTTTAACAAAATAGACTCAAATAAAGACGGTTTGATTACCGGTACCGAGTTTGGTGATGCGTTGAAAAAGAGTTTCGAAAACGTCAGCGAAAAGTTAATCGACGACATGTTATCCAAAATTCCGTACGACCCGGAACACAAGGTAACTCTGGATCAGTTCTTGAACTCCGTCGCTCCGGCGATGGTAGTGAAGAACATGATAGAGGGCGTAGTCCAGATGACATTTGACATCGTGGACGTCAACAGTGATGGGAAAATCAGTAAGGAAGAGACACAAGAGATGTTGAAGATGATCGGCCAGGCGGCTGATGAAGAGAAAATGAACAGTATCATGAATAAATATGACAAAGATAAAGATGGAAATCTAACGTTGAGTGATTTGAATGATTATTTGTGGATTGAAGTTGTCCATTAGCCTTTGTGGAGGATAAATAATAAATTTGAAATTTAAAAGTTATATTATGTTCACTTTAAAATTAATATTAAATTTATACAGTGAGATAGAACCGCTTTGAGTAACATAATTTAATAAACACTAATTTGCGTCATTTATTGCCTCTGTTAATATGTATTTTTCACAAAGTACAGTTTAGCTAAAGTCTTCCATAGTAAATTAGATTTAACAGTCAGAAATGTGAAAGAAGGAGTGTCTGTGTGCAAGAAGGACTTCGCACAGGTTAAAAAAACTGGATCGATGGACTGATGAAATTTTGTTAAATGGACTAATGTTAGACTAATCTGGCCGTTTAGAGGCAATCGGAACCTTCAGTTTTAACTGTCAGTATGAACTGTCAGTTAAAACTGTTAGTCTCTAGAGGGCTTAAAATTGTTTCGAAGTTTTTAATGGATTTTTATGTGTTTCAATATGCTTTATACATTACAATAAGACAACAATGTAACATGTTTATTTGGGTTCGATCAATTTAGAATCCACGTAGCAATTAATCAACGACTAAGAAAAAACAATACGAATATACTGTTTATAATTTTGTAAAAAAAAGCATTTACACTATATAGCAGAGCCACTTAGCTCTCCAGCTATGTAGTGCAAACGCAAACCAAAAACATTCGTAGCAGTGCTATATGTAGCAGATCTTTGCTACATAGAGTAAACCTAGCTTTACTATCAACCCAAATGAATGTATAGTAATGAAAGGTTTTTAAGAGTATAACTGTAATACAACGATCAGCTGTTTTAAAAGCATTGTCAATCAGCTGACCGTCTGTCACCGACTGACAGGAAGAATATCACAGCTGTTTAGCAGTTATCTAGTTTATTTCTTGTTGAATCCTGTACTACCATTCTGTAATCAGTTAGTGTTATGTTATGTTTAAAATTAGTGCAAAGTAGTTAGTGAAGTGTGTTAAGTGTGATGTGTGATCAAGAGTTTCTCATCGAAAAACCTTCAGGTATATTCACGTACAATACTATACTATGAAGGTTATAATAGTTTTCTAATACAAAATAAGTATTAAAGACTTTCACTATTGAGTTCATCAACTAGGGTTACTAATACGCTTATGTAATTTACTTCAATTAAATGAACAAAGTACTATTTTTACACATTTTTATTCTTGAACATGTTTTGGGTTTTATCATCCCATTAATAAGTAACATATACACGTAGCCTATCATGAAAAGGTTAAACCTGTAAATGTTAATAAATAAAGTATTATAGGTTAATACATAAAAAATTATAGTATAAAAGTAATTACCATATGTTACTTAATAACATTTCCATATTTAAGCTTATCAAATTAGGTTATGTATGTAATATGCATGTTTCTTGATAGTGGTATTGTACCCGAAACATATTATCATTCATGGTTATTATAATACTGTAAGTGGAGTATAAAGAATTGATTAGAGTAGATTTTTTCTGAGATTCATTTTGTAGCCTATTAAATTTCCTATTTTTAACCAAGGTTGATTTAATTTTATGTACTTTCTAGACTACTCTGTTATATTGAGTATAATTCAGGTTAGACCAATACAATGGAAACGGAAGTAGTGAGCTTTACTTTTTACTGGTTGCACCACAGAAAAACGTTTAGCAATGATTTTTTGCTTTTCCTGATTTTTAGTAGGTAGGATTTTTAAATCAAACTACTGTTAAACATGTTTCCCCTTCTTAAACCCTCTTTAAAATATAATAAAAAGGAGTAAGCACTCCAAAATACGAGTATCCTGCTCCATAGATGCAGGGTACACAAGGCCTAGCAGGAAGAAGACCTCGTTTTCTTGTCCCATTTCAAATAGGTCTAACAAATCTCCAAATATTTTCCAACTTGATTGAAAAATATATCACGAACCAAGGAAAGAAAAATCCCTTTATACACCGACCATCTTGAGCCTCATTTAACTTTGAAATACGTTACAGTCAGAACACTTATATAAAAAAACACATGACACATAATCACAGTGTAACATTTATAACAAAACAATAAGGTTTTGCATTGTCACTTAAAGCAACTGACTAAACCCCAATTAAAATTAAAATTGGTTAATAGAAGTATATTTTATGATTTCTTAGTTATTTTAACTAAAAATTGTCAATATTCGTAACAAAATACATTTAATTTAATACATCATTGTACAATCTGTAGGAAATTTTCATTATTTAAATTTTAAGCTTTCTTGAATTTCGTTAATGATGATTAGGCCCATGTATTAAAGATTATTCTAGCAGAAATGCTTGATAAAATGTTTATTGTTAAGACCTTAGTTAGAAGGCTGATTCATTATCAAACTTTCACAACATTTTTTTAGCTTTTGTTCAGGGTTGTTCTGGTGAACTTCGGATAACGAGATAAACATTATAACCATACGTCACCCAACCAACACAATTTTGTCTCCATTTCAATGCAATTTTAAGATATTCCCATGTAAAAATTCGTGGTTGTGTACAAGCTGGACAGTTTCTTGAGACCAACCTGTTGTCTGTACAGTAATAAATATGATAACTACTATGATTAGTGTTACACATTTTTTATCCACCTGGGAGAAAGGAATGATGGAAAATTTGAAGTTTTTAATGGACAAAATGTTTATTGCATTTTATTTTTATTGCGAATTAGTAATACTTGAAAATTAAATAATGAATACAGTCCTTGATTTCCAGTTAATCAAAATGACGTAAAAAACTGAAGAAATTCCTATTATAAACAAAAACATCCAATTCACTTCAGTTACGTTTTCGCGTCTCGCAAATTGCTAACACTCCCCACTGGAGAAAAACTATATATTAAGCCATAAAATTTGTGAATTCTACGCAATACAATGCAAAAACGATTTCTTAAGTAAAATGTACTTGACATTAGGCAATTCCAGTAGTAAAAAATATAATTCATATTAAATTCCGTAAAGATTGATCACTATTACGAAATTATCACAAGTTTGAGAATGAGTAATAGTTTTAGGAAATTGGTCTGTCTTTAATATGAAGCTACTTTCAATCAAAAGTGTTTTATTATTTGGACCTAAACGCAAAGGGGAATTGAATTGCTTGAATTTGAATCAAACTAATGACGAAGCGAACAATCCAAACGGGCACGAACAGCTTTGCATCGTCGGTATTTGAACTGTTGGAATTCCAGTAATGATTTACGCTATTGACATTCGATCTATTCTTCATGCAAAATAGGGATCAAGTGACACCGAATAAATCAATAATTAAAAATGTTGCATTCGAAATGGTTAGAGCTCGCTACACCACTGCTAGAAAACATAAATCGGAATGCAATATAGGAATTGTAACTATGTATAAATGTGTCAGGCAAAGCCTTCACTCATTTCTATTAATCCCGTTTTTTCCAATTGTGGTATAATTTCCATAAGCATTTTCCAAAGGAAAATAAAATATGATTATATAAAATTAAAGGTCTGAAAATGGGCAAGTTTTTTACGTTTTGTTGAAATAACTTGAGAATGATCAAAGGCCTTATTTGTCGGCATCTTAGTTGGCATCCATAAAAAAAGGCATCTTACTTGTGGAGTTAGTATTTTAATAATTTAAAAGCAGTACTCTTTTATAGGTGATATTGGGAAAGGATGAAATTGAAGAACTGTGGTTAACTATTATCGATACTATATGTATTCAATGTAAAGTATTAAATTGTAGTTAAAGAATTATCTAAGGTCTGGATTTTAATTAGAATATTAATAGTTGGAAGGTAATATGGAAGTGATAAAAGAGAAGTATAACAAAGTAGAATTGTGGGTAACTTCAGCAAGATAATAGTTTCATAATCTGTATTTTAGTATTTGAATACTGAGATGGATGAATGGTTTGAATTGTTGAAGGATTATTTTTGTAGTGGTGATTATAAAACTGCCAAACAATGAAAGACAGGTTTTTTGCTATCTCCATGGTGCCAATAGTTGCAACGTTTACCTCACTAAGCCCGATGCAATCGTATGACAGGTGATCAGTGGTCTCTTAAGAATGATCGCATTTCTCATGGGGGCAAGATGCTTCCACATGTGTCCATATCACGTGATGAGACCTACGATGAGTTTAAGTTCCAACCAACCTAACCGTAAAAAGTCTTCTGCAATCCTCGAGGAGGGAGAGCTAAGGAACAATTTACTGCGTGCCTTGCCTCGTGTTTCTGCAGTGCCTCCCGAGGCCCACGCCATAATTTAATGAATTGTGTGTGCCCTAGAGACCCCACAGAAAGATCGGGGGCCCATAATTGGGGTGGATGCGCTATAATTCGCTAGACGGTTCACTATTTTGTTGCCCACAATAGCTGATTGACTTAGAACCAGCGTAGGGTAACGTTGTTTTGGCTTCCAAGACTAGAGACTGCGTTGCGGCAGTTCTTCGCGATCTTGAAGTTTCAAACAGAGGAGTCTTGAGAGCGGCGTGACTGAGAATAGTATGTTCAAGCTCCTACTCCTGATGGCCCTGTTAACTGGGCTTTAGCTTATTTCCCTTCGAGCCATCCTTGTACCATGGCTATACAGTATTTATAATGCACGATATAGCCAGTGTTTTTTACAATTGGAAATTGTGTAAAATGATACGGAACTGCTTATGCATAATCCGCAGTACACGCCTGGGCTAGTCTTGCGTTCAGTGCGCAGACGCATCTCTTGTTAGTTTTGCCTTCTGATACAACAAGCATATGGCAACATGCAATCAAGGAAACCGTTGTAAAGGCGTGATTTGAAATGGTGATTAACTAACAGTTCTCTCCAAGGAACATGTCAGCCTTAGTCAGTTCTGAGACTACAAGATTAGTGCTACAATTAGCTTGTACTCATCTCTCATTCATATTTTGCTGAACACCTACCAAACACGTAGGATATTGTTGGATTCGTAACCAACGAACAGCTCGTTATAAAATGGCAACACGATTCTGAAAAGTCTAGAATCGAACAGGCGACCTTCGAATTACGAGGGAGTACCATTACAATAACTTTAGAACTTGTTTATTTGTAGTACTGTAAATCTAAAATGTTTTCAATAGAAATTTAGTTTTACTTCGCTCATCTCCTAGTGTTACTTACCGGTATTTATTGAATAACTTGTATGAGGTAAATTTTTACTTATTTTATAAAATATATATGAAATTATTAAAGTAAATAAAAAATTATTTATTAGTTTTCATTCAATTTTGACAAGAACTCGATATGTATTATTTATTTATCAATTTTCAGTAACATAATTAGCAATAAGTCCTTACTGCGATCAATAAATGGTGATTATTAAAGACATTTTACCAAGTGCGTAGGGCTGACCAATATTTGAACAACTTATTTTATTGGTTTAGTCGATGTAGCTAATGTAATATTTAATTCCAAGTTACTGCACAACGTTTGAACTTGGTATTTGTCGTTGTACAATGTTAATTGTTAAACCTAATTTATTTTACACGATGAGATTTAGTTCAAATTATTATTACAACATTTAATATGAATTTAACAAGCCACAAAATATTACTACTTGATGACGAAACGATTTATTTTTTTATCACGGAGAGTGTGATTCAGTTTGTAGGCTGATGTTTTGTTCGTAGAAACGTTTCTGGGTCCACTGTATTCTTTTGAATGGCTCAAAACTAATTAAGAAATAATATAAATTAATTTTGGATATAATCATTTAATGGATTTGATCACTTAAAATGAATTTGGATTGTGGTTCCATATACAGTGTCCTTCAGTAAAGTACTTCTGAACGACATCGGTTCGACAAGGAAATATCAAATCCAAAGCACTTCCATCGATTATGTTGAGGTTTTCCTCAATTACTGTAAAAGAAAAGTAGATTTATAATGGGTTTACGAGGGAAATTTTACCCTAACAGGATAATAAAGTTTGTTGACCTCTGATAATTTGGCTGAAAATATTTTCTTTTTTAAACTAGGTAATTTGTTACTATATTTAGAAAAGGCGAATCAAAATCTCAGCTCAGTTATACGATTAGTTTTGAATTAGATTAACTTACAAAATTTGTGTAATTAGTAAGATTTGTTTTTCATAAAAGTAACATTTTTATATAGTATATTGACATAATTCATAAGGTATAGTACATTTTTGTAATTAATTTAAACTCAATGATCGATGAAACTAAAATTGATTTTAACTTAATGGCTGTTTATTTCGTTTTATTGAATCCCTTTAATTGGTCACATTTTCAGTAAACCTTGGAATAATTGTTGCTAATATCTGTCGAAATTGGGGTTTGAGAGGCAATAACTTTATTAATATAGGTTTAGTCAGTTTAATGTAAACACAAACCTTTTATCATCAAGAAAATAAGCTTCATAATAGGGGTGCTCTCGTTTGTACGGAGAAAGCGTAAAAAATACCTGTTTTAGCGTTACGAAAGTAGAATGACACAAATTGAAATAAGACCATTTGCGGATTTTCTGTGGTGCATCCAGTAAAATTAACCTAAAACATCATAAATACCAGTGTAAAGACAAAATTCTTATTCTATTTATATAGATTAAAAGTAATCTAGTTTGCACTCAAGAAAAAAAACGAATCGCAACTGTTATAAGAAAAGGAAAGCATACTAGGGATTCGTGTATCAGGGCAATATCAATTAAAACAGATATAACCATTCGGTAAGAACATATCCGATGTATAATAAACTGGATTGTGTGGCTGTTGGTATTATTTCCGGAAATGTTTATTGCGTTTCCGTTTGGGTCGCCAGTTTTGTCGTTACTGTAGTCGCAATTTACAGTTATCGTGAACGGTTTAAAACCACCCTGTTACAGCGGGGGTAGTAACTTTAATATCTCACATTTTATTGAGCATAAAGTTACGGTTTCAAATTAAAGATACTGAATTATTTTCGTCTTGGTCTTATACTACGGTACTTATTTAATATTACTTCTTCTTAATAGTTTATTTTGGTCTGTTAATGAATCTAATTCAATTCAACTTTAATATTTACTTTTCTAAGAGTGATGTATTATACAATAATGCTGCAATTGAATAAATACTTTCAAAGTCTTATGCAGATTGGTAGCCATCAGTTTCTTAAAATAATAAATAAATATCACATATTTTCCAGACACTGTTACCTACACAAAATATCTTAAATATATACCTTAAGTTTCAAAAAATAAATAACTTTTTTGTTTAACTTCTGTAAAGTTGTTCTTGAGAATTTTTTAAATACCAGACACCTGAGAGTAAAAATATAAACACAAAAATATTTGAAGTTTTAAATATTATATTTTCTCTTAAAACGGTATAACCTTAAAACAAAATATACATTGTGGAGTGTTCTACTGTTTTTTTAGAATATTTTTTAAACGTAATTAAACTTAAAACATTTAATAAAATTACTTCAGACCCCAGGACAAAATTTTCGTCGTTTTAAGTCCACGTTACCAGTAAAGGAAAATTTCTTGAATTTGGGGTGTTTTTTGGGTTTTTTTGTATTTTTAATGTGTAATTTGAATGGGTAGTAGTGTTTGCGTAAGAAGAATTGTGATTTATTATTTGTATGTGTTTGCATGTACGTAATCTGTAGTTTCAAAATGGGTTTCGATGTAGGTGTTTATTTTTTTTGCTTTCATGCTCATGATTGAAATGTGGATTTTTAAATTTATTTTTATTGTTGGTTAGCGTTTCTGTGGGGACAGTTTGCTACGTGCCATAGTTGTATTTCTTTTATGTTTTTGAAGAATACATAATGTATTACTAACATTACTATCACTTATACTTTATCTCACATTCACATAAGGAAAACAAAATGATTCTATAAAACACAATCCAAGTCCCCCCAAATTCAATTTTCATGTAATTTTCAAGGTCACCCTTAAGTTTAAACCCCTTTTAGATGCTTGCCAATCTCTTAAATTGTGGCGAGTAATGTCCAAAAGAACAGTTATGGAGTTTAAAAACTTCATCCAAGAGGTATAACAAGTTTTCATATTAAACATTTGTCTTAAACACACGTACTTAGACGTCTTATTTTGAACATTCATGGGTATTAAAGTTTAAATAAATGCGCATATAAAATGCAATTTCATTTTTAAAACTATCAGTTTGGTTTATCTTTTTGAAACTTGTTAGAATCGCCTAACATCGTAAGAAGATTACGTTACTTAGTTATTTTCAAACGAAACACTTTGGGAAATTAATTGAAGGTAATATCAGCGGATGAAATCAACTTAAAAATATCTGAGATAATGAGGTAACTTCTGGGAAAAACAACATTTGTCTGTGTTTCGTAAGATCAATCTTGCTCCGAAACGCGGATGTGATATTTTCCCTCTCGCTCGTATTATTTTCTGGGTAAACAAGGTACGATATGGCTCATTTCCTTGTTTTAATTATGTATTTTTATAAATGATAGAAAGTAATAATGAACAGCTCATTTACTGAAATTGGCAAATAAGATTATAACGTGTATTATTATCATTCCACATTGAGCCAAGAAATATATGTTACAAATTAAAAGATTTTTAGAAATATTTATTAGGGATGAAATATTTTTGAGAACATGCAAATGGCCCCAAAAATTGGATTTTTTTAAATAAATGAAAATTCTATGGAATTCATAGTGTATAATTAATAGAGCAGAGGATATTTTTTATAACGTTAAAAAATTATCTTATTAAATACACTTCTATTCATCAGATTTTGATAAATAAGGTGTCCATTAACCTGAAAGAATCAGTTATTTAAAATCATATAAATGCAAAAATATAATTTTATCAATTTGGTCACGCAATCATATAACTTTGAACCTATAGTTGGGTTCAAAGTTTCAACCACAACATGTTTGTATTTTAAGTTATGATAAGTTTGTAGTCATGTACACATCAACCAATTATTTTAAAGTTTTATATAACACAATCAGGTTACAAAAATGTCTATTTTTCAAATGTAAAACTTTAACTAAAGAGCAAGTGCTTTAAGACATGAACTAAACATTCAGCAACTATTGTGAGGTAACCATAAATACTTTTGAGCACGTTTCATATTGATAATCATCATTGTGAAATTTTGTACAAACAGTAATTAAAAAATATAAGTATGTTATTCGTAAAATGTACTGTACATTATTGTTAATTGCAGCATGATTACGTCTTTACATTTTTTATTAAATGTTTATTTTAACTTATGGGATATTTTAATCATTAACATCTTCCCTTTAATTGACCTCCTCTTTTTATAGCTTTATTCCTTCAACACTATGTTTTATTTGATATCCACTCCACCCAAATCACCAACCATTGTACAAACTACAGAAGATAATTCGACCGCGTTGTATCGTTTTTGTCAACAAGCTTTTGTATTAATGCGATACTACCACACAGCGTAATCGATATCTATAATAGTTTGTGCCAATGACCATCGATACGAGACTACCACAACACGTAATCGATATCTATTATCGTTTGTATCAGTTACTATTCTTTTTAATACGACCGCACTACCACACTGTGTAATCGATATCTATAATAGTTTGTGTCAATGGCCATCGATACGAGACTACCACAACACGTAATCGATATCTATTATCGTTTGTATCAGTTACTATTCTTTTTAATACGACCGCACTACCACACTGTGTAATCGATATCTATAATAGTTTGTGTCAATGACCATCGATACGAGACTACCACAACACGTAATCGATATCTATTATCGTTTGTATCAGTTACTATTCTTTTTAATACGACCGCACTACCACACTGTGTAATCGATATCTATAATAGTTTGTGTCAATGGCCATCGATACGAGACTACCACAACACGTAATCGATATCTATTATCGTTTGTATCAGTTACTATTCTTTTTAATACGACCACACTACCACACTGTGTAATCGATATCTATAATAGTTTGTGTCAATGACCATCGATACGAAACTACCACAACACGTAATCGATATCTATTATCCTAACGAGGACCAAACGTCTCCCTCCCCAGTCGTAACAGTGCAGTTAGCGTTCATCGTTAATGACTGTTGGAGAATAACTGTCGGATCTTTGTAATGACTACACACAAAAATAGAAAATAATTTATTGCGTAGTGAAATCACAAAAAGATCTAAAGTGAGTATTGCAAAGATGTCAGATCATTACTTTTTGTTTTATTTTCCAGGATATAACTTTTATTTTATGTTACCGGCTAACATATTTAAGCTAAAAATTTTCTGAAATTTACAATAAATAAAAGTTTTTCATTATTTTCTTTTAACTTTCAAAACATCCGTCATTTTGTAAAGAAGATGTGATATTATCCCGAATGATGTAGATAAATGTGTTTAAGGTAGCATATTAAAGGAACTTGGTTGTATATAGTATAGACAAAAATATCTTCTCCTGGCACCCCCTAAAGCCCAGCTACTGTACTTTTCAATCATAAAAAATATAATTACTTGCTAATCATGGTATACAATTACGTTTTCCCATAAAATAAAATGAAAAAATAATCATATAACCCTTAATAATCATATTCCCTTAAAATCACTTGACATCCACACCTTGACCATCTTTTTAAGACTATGGCTTAATCAGTATTTTTAAAAATTAACACTGTTCTTTCAGGGCTAAAATAAAATAATTCACCACTCTTGCAGACTCTTAAAAAACGTTTAGCTCGGAAATGTGTTTAAAAGACTCGGAGACGCTCCAATATTTCACAAAGGGAACTTAAACATACACAGGTAGGCTTCATTATATTGTATCGAAGGAAAAGCGCTCACTTGTCAATAAATCGTGGGTTTCTCAGAACGTAGCCAGCTGTGAAGTCATTAGTCTTTGTCACATTGGCAACAATGGTACCTTGGTCCCGAGGAACCTATCTGTCATGTCTGCGATATAACAAGACAAACAGTGTGTATAACCTTTAGCCATTTCATATAATTTTTTTTCTTCCTTATAACGCAGTTTAAATTTTCATTACAAATTAGAATACACACCCCTAAACCCATACTACCAACTAAAAAACCCAACTACGTTTACTCTCAAGACATATGGCAATAACACAGTTTTTAGTTTATTAACCTTTAACCTTAAAGGCCAAACACTTTTCCAATAATTTGAGTTTAATTTTACGTTATATTTTACGCAATCCGGATTATGTACTTATCGTGTCATGTTCTAGGTTCCATATCACCTGAGGAGGATCACATTCGAGATTCCGAAACGCCGTGAAACTTTGTTCTACTAATGGTGAAGAGAATTGTCTTAATAAAAATATAGATCAATACAACGGCTGTCCAAAATTAATATTTTTCACCATCTGACACGATGATTTCAACTCATCATTATGAGCTCAAAAACTACAATTAATATGTGATTGAACCAAATTAATTTAAGCTTGTCACCGCTTTTCCAAAACGTCGTGCGCTGTGACAGTATCAACTTTAAAACACGTTGAGTTTAATTAAACTCCGTACACAGCTGTACAGCTGTCACACTGCCGGGAGACTAATGGTGCGCCAATTGGACGAACGTTGACTGCCAATAATTGAACACCTTAATTGGAGCAATAACAAGTCAATTACCCACGACAACGCAGTGTCCCGATATACCAATCCATCTTCTAATTCCGAGTGTCTGTTTTCAGTAGGTGTCGATTTTACAAAAGATGTAAAGGCTGACTTTTACAATTTTTTAATTAATAAACCTGTAGTTGGCGCTGATAGGTTTACACTAGTTCATATTTTACTTTAAACTTAATTCTGAAATGGTGATCTAACAAGTTTGATATTTAAGCCAATTATGAATGGTAACTGAGTGTAAAATTGTTGCGTGATCTTGTACTTTGTTACCGACTCCTTAGTCAGCCTTCCTTAGACAGGACTGTTAATTAATAGCTTAACAGTTAATGTTATCCAAGGGATTTATATTTAACGTGGGATCAGAAAAATTTTGCCTCTGAATTGCAAATTGGTCAAATTATGAGGATGGTTTGCGGATGAACGTAGTATTCAATAGTACGGACGTTAATCTACACCAGGGAATATTGCATTCACCAGCGGTTATCGCTTATAACATCCACAATTATTCATGAACTCCATGTAGAAGGGGTTTTTATGATACTCTGAAGATTAGGTAGAATATTTATGAATCCCCTTTCCGGTGTAAAATGTTTTAGGTTAAATAGTTTGCTGTAGCTTTCCAATTTTTTTGGCACAACCAGTTTCAGACTGAATCACTCACTAGGCCTCATCACAAGATGTAACCCTTTTATTCCCGTAAATGGTCTATAGAGCACTATAATTATTATATGCTCTTCTATGATTTATATGTAAAGTCTTTTGAAGCAGTACATCTGTTAAAGAATCACCGACATAAAAAATAACCCATAAAATCAAATTCTTCATTCCTAAAAAGACTAAACAACATAAATAGAGGCGAATCTTTGGCAATAAATAATCAAACTTCCAACAAACCACCTAGCTGAGGAATAAGTTTCTGGTTCAGTAAGTCAAATGTTGCTGAACCTAATCCAGCAGCAGGTGAGTCCTGTCAGATCATGAGCGGTCACCTCTAGCTTACCCATGTGACTAATAACGCTACGGTACCTCACTGTATTTAATTCATTGCACAAGCCCACGGTTTATGGTGATGGGCAGTTGAGGTTTTTTAAAAAAACTTCCGTACTATTTACATACCAATTTAAAACTCTATGTCTTTAGAGTATGTACTATATAAAAATTACTTTTATGTTAAACGCAATATTCATCTCCACATTGTTTTCCTTGTAATTTGTTCAGCAGCTTTATATGTCGGAGATGATATTTTAAAGACAGACAAATATGTTTTTGTGGCGAAAGGTAATAGCAGAAACGATTTCTCCATTCACCTCAGATTTATCTCCAACATCACAACAACATTTGTTCCTAATGCTGTTTGCTGCCCCCATTTAATGTAAATGGAGCCATATTTTAACGTATTTTCTTGATTTTTGGCCGTGTGGAAAAACACAATTCTGGAATTAAACCTGAACCTTACACAAAAATATGCATATTGCAAAAAATGTATCCTTATAAAAAAATATAATTACTCTACATAAAAAAATTTAGAGTCCAAGATTTACATTCATGCCTCTCAGAAGTACATGATTAATACTTATTCATATTTCTGACATTTTTATGACAATAGTAAAACGTGATTTCACGATGTTACCGGATATGAAAACTGATTCGGTCCTCAGGCGAGCTGTAACCTAAAAAAAAGGTTAGTACGTAATCCGGACTAGACTGGTACAAAGCTAAAAACTAAAATGTTTTCCTCAGTGTTGTCTGAGGTCCCGTGGCGTACGGTCGTGCTGTATTTTGTTCTACTTTTTGTGCATAACCATTTTTGCTTACTTTTTGTACCACTTTAAACATTTTTGTTTTCAGCTTTGTACCGACTTATTATGGGTTTTGTATTAATCTTGTTACGTTCTAGATCCCAGTTAACCTGAAGGCAGGGTCGGTTTTCATAACTGTTATATCCCAAAGACTATCCAAGGAAACAGCTGTGAACTTACAGTTGATATACTTTTACCATTGTTTATTTACATTTAACTGATTATTCGATTATCTACATTTTATAGACTGTTAACTTAGTTATGTTCCTTTCAATAAACTTTTATTACCTTAAAAACTAGTCAAGTTAAGGGGCGCTACGGACAAGATTTACGTGAGAAACGTTTAGACGAGCGTGAGATTCGATCAAGACACGGAATAACACTTTTAATCCGAGTTATGAATGATAATATTTCAATTACACTGTAATCTAATTAAGTAATATAATTGTTCAAACTAACCTTTAGTTGCCCATTTGATTCCCCCAGTACCGATAAAATGGCAACAGTAATATTGTTTTTACAGGTGATTTCACTTTTTAAAGATACTAGCGCTGAGGGCTAATAGTGTCAGAAATCGTAACTAAATACTAGTGTGGGTAAGATCTCCAGCTGATTTAACCAGCCTAGGCCAAGAAAATATTACTATATATTGTGGTAACTAACGTTGAAAGCAGCTAGTTTCGGAACCGTGTAATAAAAAAATAGCTTTATTAAATAAAATTCGAAAAATTTTACATATCTAGGATTTACAAATCCACACTGAGAATGAAAAAATAAATTTCTTCCTTATTTTTAGCCATTTTTTATAAAACTTGGTATGAAGCTTAAGATTACATCATTCAATAAAACCCACCAAAATTGTCTATCTTTTCGAGAGTTGGGTATTTCCCCCGAATTCTTTCAACTTGTAAAAAATGGAAGTGTAAAGGTATTATTAATCATATTTGAAACAAAATATGTTTAGGGTTATTATAATAAGCATTTAAGAATACAATAGGTTTATTTGATATTAACACATAATTTGATGGTTTATTTTATTGGCACGAGTATGCTATTTAGGAGAAAATATGTTTCAGTTCAATGATACCATTTATTAATTTCAAAAATATATGTAAGACTAAATAAAAGTTAACGGCCAAGATATCAAATTAATGAAAGCTTAATGCAAATATGTAAAGTGGTTTCTGAGAAAAAGGAACATAAATATGTAGAATTTAACATGAACAGTATCATCCGACTCCCCATAAATCTTTAGCACGAAAATTCCTAACTGGTAATATTTTAAAGTAATGGAAAACCAGCCCTTGCTAGCTTGATAAGAAGTTAAAAGTTTTATTCGGATAACTTAAACGAATACACTTTGTAACAAGATGTTAAGGGGAATAATTTCCGTTTTGAATGCTGATTTTATTAAAATCAGTCGTTATTAATTCGTTATCCAAGAGTTTTCGTTAGAGTGTTTGAGTTAAGTATACAATTTAGTCCGGTAATAAGATATAAAAGCCTTTTTAGATTTTTATTTACAAACGTACAAAACTTCCTAATTTTCACAATGCTAAAATAACAAGGTCGAAGCATTTCCAACAGTACAACAGATTTCTTAAAATGTGAGGGTCATTCAATTATTTAAAGAGACAAATTGAATTGGAGGAAAAACCTTCGGTAGAGTGACATTGGTACTTTTATGGCATTATGTTGGTATCACTGGGATGAACTCTGATCCGGTGATTTGTTAACATTGTGCTTATAACTGCGTTCCGTTATTCGTTTTTTTACTTGCAGAATGTGAAAACCCAGCAAATGTGTACTCTATAATGACAAACGTGTCTAGTAAAAAGTGTATGAATTGTGCAAATTTTTACACGTAGGTAGTTAAAAAATGGTCGAAACTCAGTGACTAACTGAAAATCGTTCTGACCGACCAGTTTAAGTTTCAACTCTCTCACATGAAAGTGAATGTCACATGAACGTCAGACGCATTAGTACTGTTCTCAAAAAATATGTCAATAAAGAATATTGTCTATTGTCTACATTGACAACATTATTCGTGCTAATCGTCGAGTCACTGTGGAAATTATAGTTCAAAAGGTTAATGCTAGTATTGGTACAGTGCATAGCATTATGTTCAACAAGTTGAAGGTATTTCAACAAAGCGCACAAAGTGGACAAAGCTTCCTTAGCGTTCTTTTATATGGAGCTAAAGGAACGTTATGAAAGAGAAGGCGAGAATTTCCTTAATAAAACTGTAACTTGAAATAAAACTTGGGTTCACTATTATGAACCCGAGGCAAAGCATGAAGTGGAAGGAAGCACACTAGTCCACCTGTCAGGAAAAAATTCAAAAACCAAGCATCAGCAGGAAATGTAATTTTGACAGTGTTTTTAGACTCAAAAGTCCAGTTTTTGTTACAATGTTGAAGGTCAGCGTACAATTAACAGTGAATACTTTGCAGATGTGCTGTTAACAAGGTGAACATAGAGACGTTTTGTATCTCAGAGGAGACGAGTTATTCTTCAGCAAAACAACGCAAGTCCTCATATTGTTTAACTAACCCGTGAAACAATAAACAAAAAAGTCCTGATTTGGTACTGAGTGGTTTCCATTTGTTAGGTCCAACAAAATATCCATTACTTGGAAAGAGGTTCCCGAATAACAAAGTGAAAAAAATACATGGGAAACTGTCTCAAACTCCAAGACAAAGAGTTCTTCGTAGCAAGTATAAATAATTTTTTGTGCGTTAGAACCAAGTCATTAATGTTCATAGAGATTATATTAAAAAATAGTAAAGGCATTGCATTGTAAAATAAATGTTGTTTCCCCAGACCATTTAGTCTCTTTAATTATTGAATCACATATATATGCTTTATTAGTTGAACTTGAGCCAAACTGACTTCACTAACGTGTTAAAGTTTCATTTATTACTATAAGTGTTGCTATTATTACAGTTCTGACAGTTTCTTAGAAAGGATATTCAATCAATAGCTTTAGAGCCAATGACATCTGAGGGACGTAGGATAAACGTGAGTTCCGAACAACAGTGCAGACGTTAATCCAAACCAGAGAGTAATATCACATGTTATGTTGAAGTCTGTAACATATTGCTAAATTAACTGTAGTGTAAAGCACGGTGTGCAATGGAGGGAACTACTGAGTCTAAGTAATTAATTACTTTACTTAAACCAAGTTGCAGTCGCGTCTAAGTTCAGGTTGTGTTTGCGATGAAGTTTATCGAAACATCTCCAGGGGCCACCGGAAGCTCAACGACAACTGCGCTCTCTGCCAGACATTCTGTTTACTTCCGGTCAAAGAGAATACAAATACATCATTGAGTTGTTGAATGAAGAATCGCTAAGTACATGAATAGTTAACAAACAGGATTGGTGTAAGTTTTTTAGTTCAGAAAAACGTACCGTAGTTCAGAATTTATAGTTCAGAAACCATCATTTTTTCGATTTTTAATTTTTGGTAAATTGTTACAACATGAAATAGAACATTTGGTCAATAAACTCCTCTTATAACCATTCCTCACCATTATAAAATATCATTATAAAGATTTTAAACAGAGTTAATTATTAGTCAAAGCAGTTCTGGGGTTTATGCAACAAACTCGAGAATAATTTTTTTATCAATTTAACCCACTCATGACTGACTTTGTGCTGGCATAAATAATAAATAAAATAAGCTGTTTCATCTATATTTTATTTCAAACAAGTCCAATCCTGCAAATATGTCAGAAAAGTGGTAAACCATTACATTGCGTAAAAACAGAGTTTATTGCAGAAACACCAAGTGAAATAAATGTATCAGTATAAATGTACAAATGTATAAATGTATAATATGTGTATCAGTGGGCTGACACATACTTTCTACCTTAAGTCAAATATAAAAATACAACATTTAATAAATCTACGTATGTTTTGTTGTTTATCAAATATCCTTTATAGATTCATTATTACGTAAATATCTACTTGCTTAAAATAAGATAAAAGAACTGTTAGAATTTTGTTGAGAACGTATTCCCCCTCCCCAGGTGATACCAAACGTTTTGGGTGGATGTTGTCGGGTGATGTGACTCTACACCGCGTACCAAGTTTCATGGAAAAGGTTGAGAAATAAGGAAGAAATTTACTTTAAATATTCTCCAAAAGAATAACATTGAGCACCCTCAGAAAATGTTTTGCATCTTCCACAGACAGTAAATTGAGCTTTATTCTGGAACCATTAGTAGAATGATTAAACATACTAATTAGTTTAGTTTTTAAGCTGGCTATAATGGTGATAGTCAAACTGTTTTATAAAATTATTGTATAGTCATAAATTTAAAAAAGGGGTTTTCATATTAAATATAAAAACCCTTTTTTAAATTTCCCAAAATTTTAAAAGCCTATAACTTCTAAACCTAGATGTTTTGAGAAATGTGAGTAGTGTGTGTCATTTTTTTTATACAGAAAATCAAACTACACTGCGTGTTTTTGGGGGGTTTAACGAGTAAAACACTCTTAAAAACTCAAAAAAATTTAAAAAATGCTCCGAGATATTATAGATTGTTACCGACATACGGAATTTAATGGAAATTGAATCAAAAGGCTCTCTTGGCTTTCTGCATATTTACACCGACACTAAAACATAGACATAAATAAATCTAAAAACCAATTTTTCGATTCAGGGGCACAAAAATGGATATATACACAAAAACTAAAATTTAAAAGTTGTGACGAAAGCAAGCCTCGAATAGGGGGAAAAGTAAAAACTGTACATTTTTGAACCCTTAAATTTAAGAACAATATGAATACATTCAATATCTTGGAAGTTAACAATGGAAATTTGTTAAATTTAATTGTATATTTCTCTTACAAAATTAAGTTTTTGGATTTTTCAAAATTAAAATATATCGGTTAGGGGTTTTCTGCAATAAGGTTTATGTAAATAGATGTTCAAAGTAAAATTACATGAAATACTAAATCCTGACATGTACAGTTTATAAAATTAGGAGCCAAATTAGAACAAAGTGAATTTATGAAAATAAAAATAGATGCAATCACAAACACGTAAATTTTCTCATTGCGGGAAATGTGTTTAATAAGTTATTTCAATGTATTTAAGAACGGTAATCATACACACAAACGGTTACACATCTCATAATCTACTTGTTCATACACTATTGCATCTTACGTGTAAAGCTTGTAAATAGAGATGTGGGTTTAAACGAAAAAACTAGATAGATATTTAAGTGAAAATGTTTATATTGTTTAAATTTTAAAACGGTTGATAAAAGCATTTACGCGATATTGAGTGGAGAGTCCTGCATTTGACATGGCGACCACAAAAGAGTTTTGATGGACGACCACTTAAATTATAACTTTAGTGGTTGTCATTGTAAAATGTTGGGTTTTAATATTACGTTAAGTTATAAAAGCCTACTAAAATAACCTAATAAATATTAATTTACAATATTATGTTTATTTACAATCCCTATAATTTACCGTCCCTTTAGTTATGTTGTTTTCTTTTGTTTGCAATTATTTATTATAACTTGAAATTTAAGTGTTCTCTAAACTATTCTTGGTAGTGTCATAAACACGTCCACTGAGGTTTGAAAAATCGTATAATCGAATAAGTGTGTGTTTGTAAGAGTGAGAGACTCTACAGGTAATGGTTCTGTCTCGTATTGTAGTCGGACGTGTCTCCAGCCCTTACAATAATTGCATCACCCCAACAAACATGGCCGGTGACATGTACACACGAGTCATGCTGGATGCTGGTGTTCTCTCTTGTATTTAATCTACTTAGAAGAATTAATTTGTGAAACGTTTGAAATGTTTAGATTACCTCATAAAAAAGGTAGAACTTAAATTTTGATTTAATTTTAAAATATATTTTGTTTAATTTTTGTGTTATGAAGTCCTCAAAAATAATTAATTATAATATTTGTTTTACTTACAATTTATTGAGGGTAGTTATCTTTAACTTGAACATCCATAAATTCATAGCCCGCGATTAGTCTAAGTATGTTAATGAATGTGAGTTGTATGAAATCGCATTTTGCGATTGTGATTTTAAAATGTTTTAAGAAAATAATTTCAAAACCTAATTGACTCCCAATTCAAAAATTTACCAGAATTTCAACAAAGGATGCTGAACCCATTCTTATAAGTAAGTCTCATTGAGTAAGACATTTTACAACTAATTAAAAACACCTAATTATATTATTATTTCTAATTAATAAATACAAATGAACGGATTGTGTTCCAATTCAAAATTAGATAACACTTAGCTGGCTGGCGTGAGGTAAGCAAACGCTTTAACTGACTAAATTGTGCATTTGATGATAATTTCATTAGTAAGTTGAAATTAATTATCTAACCGGAGAAGTCTATAGCAAGTAAATTGATTTTTGATACCTCTGGAAAAACCTTGCCAGAAGTTGATATAGGATAGAAGTTATTTTCTCCAAACGAAATACATAAAATTAAAAAGGAACCTAGTTACGTTTAGTATATTTCTATCTACAAAATCCAGTATCTTTACAAATTAAAAAAACTTAAGTTGGATAACCGCTATCAAAAGTTTAAAAACATGACAAAAATGTCCCATAAGTACGTCTGGTTGGTTATTTTAGGTCACATAAAACCCCGTTTTAACAGGGCCCAAAATATATTCCCATGTAAGTCTAATTTATATGAGATAAAACCATTTCTCCCAGCAACATAAAATTACGCACTTAGAGGCAACAATGGATTACCAGGTCACCGATACTAGAGAAAAATTCACTTAATTGGAGATTTTTAAGTGTTTTATATATTCTTCAGAAAGTCAACTGTATCGAACCGGAACAATTCCAGCTCACAACTCTTCATTAGTCAATGAATGCCGTAACCAACTGGACTACAGACCAAGCGCAGATTACTGGACCAATTTAACAGACCAAGATTGAAGTACTAGCTAAAGTACACGTTCTTTGCACGGTTAACAATCTGAGCGGTGTACTGATACACAGTTTTGTGTTATTACTTCTAACTGTGACTAAGAAATCAACTAATTCATAACAATAAAATAGTCTGTCATAGTAACCAATTATCCCGCATTTTTTGGTGTATTTCAGATACAACCTGTATAGTACAGCTCTAATCAGAATGTACGGTACATTAAAAAAAGTACTTCAGATAATTTTTTTAATATTAATTTCGTTACACATCCCTTAAAGATTTAATTTAAACACTTATATTAAAATTCGAAAGTATACCGCTCAGGTTACCGCAAACGAAAGTGGGATCTACTTTGTATGTTAACGAAGCTAAAATTTAATACCAACTCTTTTATATGCAGTGGCGTCTCAGTCTCTTTGAGACTGGAACATTTGTATAAACAGAAACGTGGGTGCTTTATTTGGCGCGGGTTTGTAATAGAGGTCTGAGAATTATGAATGATCAGTCATTATTAAAACGAATTAGCATTTATAGGAATGCTGAATGGAATGAAATGATGTGTGAAGAGAGAATAAAACTTTTGAAATCGGGTGATTTCACGATTGAATCAAAACATTGCTGAATACATAAAATGTCCGCATTGATTAAGAATGTAAATCACTGTGTTGTGGTAAATACACGTGGACGTGAAATTACATCGACAACCAGTTTAACAAGATTTGGATGATGACTTTGCTCATTTGTAGCCAGCCGAATATGATTTAATATAATAGTTTTAAATATATTTTTTTGAGTCTGTGTTCATGCCATCAATCCTAATACGTAGATATCACATGGAGATATAGGAATAAATGTATAAAGTTATAAAGAAGTCTGAGGTTTTCTATTTTTACAACGATCCATTATAAGTTGTAGCAGCTTTCCATATAAATTTAGACGATTCTTTGTTTAGATACTATGCAATAGCCGTATTTAAGCTAATAGTGTCATTTATGGTTGAATGAAAAAAAACAGAAATTAACACGTTTGTTTGTATTTATCTGTCCTGTGAATGGGTTGCATGACTCAGTGTTAAGAAAATGTATACATATTATTATGATTAAATATTTACCTGAAATCAAAATAAGCAAAAGAAGAAAATAAATTAAGAGTAAAAATAAATTCGTAGCTGAATCAGTAAGTACTAATTTAAAATTAGATAAAATTGGAAATTGTGTAAATTATTAACCTATGAAATTTGGTTAAATTAAGGTAATATTTTAAAATAAAATAGATATTTCACTAAGTATACGTCAAACCTCGTAGTAAATTAAAATATGATTTTAATAATGATAATAATGATTTTAATAAGAGATTTGCATTAAACATGAAGGAAAATTGTAATATTTAAATGGGTGCACACCATTAATTTTACTACAGATTTACTACGATTTTTACTGGATTTTTACCACTGATTATCATCAGTTAAAATTTATATAATGTTGTCATTGAGGTATTTCAATTGTCACTTCAACCTTCCTGAAAACCACTCGACACCTCACTTTTGATTTGGTAATATCTGATGACATAACTTTTAAGAGAATACTTTGTTTCATGATAGAAAGGCAGAAATATACATTTGTCCCATTCCTACTGGAATGAAATTGTCTGTTTCAGACTGAGTATTGTTATTATTACTATTGAGATAAATTTCAGTTTTCTACAATAGTTGTACAACTTCTATTGTCAATAAATAAAGTTATTAGTATACTAAGTTTTGTCAATTCTAACAGGTTTGAATGGTAATAATTGTTTAACTATATGAATTATTATTATGTGTTATATTTTAGACCAAAATATCTTTATTAAATTGAATTTTGTAAAAGATATTGTTGCTTTATTAATTTATTTTTTTAATCGGAATCCTGAAGGGGTAAAATGCTGGGCTTTTGTTTGGATGAGTTTCTAAGTAAGCAGTCGGGAGATTAAGGACATCTAAATTAAAATGGAAAGGACCGAGTGAGAGATGAATGTATTTAGCCTAGATATTATCTCTCTTTCGTTTTAGTTGCAGATTTTATGAAACACTGCAAATGAAATGCGTTTTATGAAATTTTTGGTATCATTTGATTTTCATTTGTATCCCACGTGGTAAGTTTCAATGGCTTAATAATGTTATATAATTTGGTTAAGAAGCTACAATTTTTGTATAGTTTTTAATACAATCTTAGTACTAATTATTTTCCTGTTTCGTCAACAAAACAGTTCCAAAGCGTGAATAAATAGTTTATTATTAGATTCCCGTAAAATGCTTGTAAGTATTCATTATAGTACGTCCATTTAACTAAAATAACATCATTTTAATTTGGAGAGAGTAAATATTTTTTATTATATAAATATTAAGCTATAAACTTGATGAATTCACAAAACGTACGGAACGTGAATTCCCTTTCAGTGCTATGGATTTTTCATGTTGGTGAACAATTATTTAACACCTTAAGTAATGTACTAAACACCATACAGACTAAACGTTTTTTAAAAATACTCTCTCTTAACCATAACCAAATCAGAAAAAAAGCAAAACAGCTGTCCACTACAAGTCTAATAAAACCTACAAATACCGTAAATTTCCACCCAAACTGCTCGCCATTTATTTTAGGTGAACCCTTCCACCACTGTACCACACATTTTTAATCTGAATTGGGATTGCTCATGGACGGGATTTGAACCCACGCACTTCCGATTGGCTTCAAACGATGCACTCATCAGCGAGTGTTTTGACCACGAGACCACATCATCGAAGAAAGCGCTCTATTGGCTATAATGTATACTCTAGCGGCAAAACAGCAAACTCATCGAGTTAGTTCAAGTAAAATCCTAGAGGGCATTCGGTAGGCGATGGCAGACAACTAACAGTTTCAATAAATCGTCGATGGACGTCACTTGACTTTTCGGGATGGACACCAACGACGCTATATCGATCCATAGCAATGATTAAGGTTAATTTTGAAAATAATTACAAACACTTACTTAGAAATTTCATTTGGATGTTTTAGTCTATTTATAAATAATTAACTTTTCATAATAGTATATAGGTAGTATATTATACAATTGATAGATTTTGTGTAGACTTATGTTTTGTTAATCAAACAGTTTCCTGTAGATGTATTTACTCAGACCCTGTTCACTAAAGCTCTTCAAAGTAGCTCGCTAAATTGGTTTGCATTACACTGGGATTAATTAAATCCATAGAGGTTTCTCGAACTGAACTATTGAATTTTGGCCGGTGTTTGTCTCATTTTTCAGCTTTGCACATATAATCATATTAAAATCATGTTAAAGGTGTTAAATGAGTTCTTATATCTAATAAAAATACTGGTGTTGTGGTTATCTCATGTGTCATATTTTCTCGTGAGATATATTCTATGTATTCGATTGAAACCATTACACAGGGAGTAGAAAAAATTGACGGTTTAAATTAGCAATGATTTGAACATTTTATTATTTTTATACTCTTTTTACTTTCTCCCCTTTTACTTAGTATATGGAGAAAGTATTGTTATTAAATACGTATGTGAATTAATGAAAAAAATTTTAATAGTCACATCAAACATTTTAGGCAAGAATAAACGATCTAATGGATGGTGATAAAGTTTTTGTCATCAGTGATGGAGGCTCATTTCCATCTTGATGGGTTATGTGACTAAGCAAAAACCCGTATTGGTCGAACGAAACCCCTAAAGAATTGCATAAACGCCCACTCCATTGTGCCAAAGTTACTGTTTGTTGTGGGGTCCTTGGTCATGGGTCTTTAGTCCCTGGTTCTTGGTCCCTGGTCCCTTGTCCTTGGTCCCTTGTCCTTGGTCCCTGGTCCCTTGTTCCTTGTTTCTTGTCCCTTGTCCCTGGCCCCTGGTCTCTGGTCCTTGGTCCTTGGTCCTTACTCCCTGGTCCCTAATCCTTAATCCTTGGTCCCTTGTCCTGGTCCCTGGTCCCTTGTTCCTTGTTTCTTGTCCCTTGTCCCTGGCCCCTGGTCTCTGGTCCTTGGTCCTTGGTCCTTACTCCCTGGTCCCTAATCCTTAATCCTTGGTCCCTTGTCCTGGTCCCTGGTCCCTTGTTCCTTGTTTCTTGTCCCTTGTCCCTGGCCCCTGGTCTCTGGTCCTTGGTCCTTACTCCCTGGTCCCTAATCCTTAATCCTTGGTCCCTTGTCCTGGTCCCTGGTCCCTTGTTCCTTGTTTCTTGTCCCTTGTCCCTGGCCCCTGGTCTCTGGTCCTTGGTCCTTGGTCCTTACTCCCTGGTCCCTAATCCTTAATCCTTGGTCCCTTGTCCTGGTCCCTGGTCCCTGGTCCATTCTCCCTGGTCCTTGGAAACACATTATGAAGTAAACGTAAACTATATTTATGTTTACTTCGTAATGTGTTTCCATTACTTGACATATTTGGTCTAATATAAAGTAAAAATATTTAAAAAAAATGTTAAGAAACCTTCTTGTTATTGTCAATTTTAAACCTCTCAGTTATAAATTTTGAAGGCTTGATATAAAATTTCACAATAATTACTCATGATTTTGACCATTATTGAACTTGTTACATTCACATTTTAAACTAATATTTTAACTAGTTTAACTTTAATTAACTCAACGTTCAAACTTCCAAAGTAATAAATCGCTCTACCATTTGATTCTGTCATTATAAACTAATAAGTAAACAATCGCTTACAGTATTATTTCTAATTAAATTGACAAAACGTCATTTAGATGTTGACAACAATATTATTTATATATTAGTATGAATTTATAAAAAAATCAAACGATATTGCACAAAAATGTATTATGATGTATGTGTAACTAGCCGTTTTAGTTGGGGGTAAAGAAGACATGATTTCGTCGTCTCTGCGAGCGGTGAACGGCAGGCCGTGGCCATATCACCTGTCACCATTGACCGTTGACCCGGCTTATCAGGATTGTGAAGCTTGGGGAGAAGGACCTGGCCAAGGCAGTGGACAGCTGAGCTTCAGTCGCGATATCTGGCAAATGCTTCGATTGTGCCGATGGTAGAAGTGTACGTAAAAGCAAAGTGTCCCGTAGAGTGAAGTTATGAGAGTTGGGTGAGAGATCCACTCTTTGGGTGAGTTTCACCGATTATATCTTCCTAAAATATTTAAGCATTTACAATATTGTATTGCTCACCAGTAAAGACGATCTTAAACGAGTTTAAGGATCATTTATTAAGGCCAACTCGTGCAGTATTAAGTATTGTAATTTTAATAAGTGCTTGTAGGGATTCTTTTACAAACATATGTCAGCATATTATAATTATTAATTGCTGGTAGCCACGAGTTCTGGCAAGATTTGCGAGTCCGGACAGGCTCTAAACACGCTCGAGTGGATGATCCGTATAGACCTGATAGACCCAGTAAATATAATAATTATTCATTAGTTTGATTTAAGGAATATATCTTGGTGACTAGCGGAGAGAGACCAGATATTTCTAAATTAATTAATTAAATTATTCATCGTGTTGGTGGTCAGTCTGGTTGCGTCCTGCTGATAGGCCTCTACGAGCGTTCCTGTGTGGGCACGTCATAAGAAACGACGCCACGTTCCGTCCTGCATTACAGCAAATAGTGACTCATTTTAATACTACCCCGGGTCTGGCAATGATGAGTTGGCTCTAATTTTGGATTTTATATTTTATGCAAATCATTTACCTGAGTCAGACCCAAATTTATTGTGGTATTAGTGCATCCCCTGTAACTGCTAAACCGAACTTTATGGTATCCCTGCCATTGTAGGCTGAGCCGTCCGTGGTACAAATAGATTCTTTTGCCGATATTTTTCTTCAGGGGGAAATACATCATATGTATTTCGAAATCATGTGTTTATTTATTTTAAATTATTAGTAAAACACTAAAATATAGTGAAAGATTAATAAATGGAAACATGGATAAAGTCTTAGTTGGTTATATAATTTTACCCGTTGAAACACAAACTATTTATGAAACAAAGCTGGAGCGTGTACAACGCTGTTATAAATCTTGAACATGAAACACGATACGGTGGACAACAGATGCCAGGAATTTATTTGAGCTGTTGTTTTAAATGGTGCCGAGTATCAAACACGACTGTAGCAAACACGAAACTTGTTGAGTGGCTTCAAATAAATAGCTGTATTGACATTTATGAAATTGTTTGATAAAATCTAATTTCTGAAAAAAGTAGTTAAACATTACAAACATAAATTTCATTTTTGATTCTTTCGGTAAATTTAATTATGTATATGGGAATTTACAAAAATCCCAACGTTTTATCCTATTATTTTTACACTTTATTTATCTTGACTAAAAAATTTAAATTACATTTTTGTATGTATTTATTTGGATTATATGCTTGTTCATATTATATTATATGTATCATGTATCATCCTACAAGTTTTGGGGTATACTAGTCCATCATTAGGGAATAAAATCAAAATGTCCTTAATAATGAAGTACAAAAATATTTACATATTTTAACATTCATGGAGACATATTACACCCAAAGATGTTCTGATAGACAGCAGTAGACACCGACTCAAACCGTACGATATTTGAGTCGGTGTCTATGGCTGGCCAACATTATCTGTGTGTGTCCGTGAATTTCTAATATATATGTAGTTAATTTCAATTGACATTTTTGTATATAATTTCAGACGATAGAGTTATCAATCCTAAAACAATATTTAGGAAAAATATACCAGCAGTGTTCGAAGAACCGTGACTAAAAGGTATGTAAACTTATTTTATTTGTTATTACAACATTTTTAATTAACAATGCAATCGATTTTCACTGGTAGAAAAACAGTAGTTCTATTATTGGTGCAAAAAATAAAAATCTAATAAAAAACTAAACATAACATGTAACCGAAATATTAAAATTATTTATAGTAAATATAATTAAATTTTTGATTTGGCAAGGATTAAATAAGTATAATATCCAACTCCAGGGGATGTTTGTATTTACCCTTCTCTGTGACCGATGGCTCACTTTGTCATGGGGTGAAAGTGAAACTGTCATCCAACCAAATCATAGCATCAGTCTTATTAATTTATTACCTTTGTCATAAAACTGTTAAAAAATGTTTGTATTTACTTCCCTGTGGGAAATAGGTCGATCATGGATATGTCTAAAGGGAATTCTTTCCATCAATACAGCTGTTCTTATTCTTTTATATTTAAAATTCAATACAGTAACTCTGGTAGTTTCTATGGAAACCTGTTACATGTTTTCCATCTTAAAAATCACCAACACCCCCCCAGAGCTAAGATATATCCATGTCAAAATAATTATTTTTTACTATTAACTTTAAATATTATTGAGTATACAATACAAAGAATTAACAGATAAAATAAAAGCTTAAAAATACAAATATCATATTTAAAGTTTTATATATACATTGGTTGCACCTAAAACCTAAATGGGATCTCCGAAAAACATCCATAAACAATGCTTAATACAATAAATTATCCATAATGATACGTTTACAAAAAACAGCAATTGAAATAACATGGTATATAGCACGATGGACTGTAAAAAATCTATAATGGTGTATGAAAAATCCAATATTGTAGTTAGGAATAAATTCCATTTAAGTAAACAGCAACAAATTAGCAATGGGGTTAAGAATGCAGTGGACAAATAGATTAAGAAGATTAAAGCTAATATTTGGTTAGGAAAAACTAATATTGGTTCCAGAAACTATTCAGGGGGCCTTCAATTTAAAAAATTGAAAAATTCCGATTTCATATCAGAAATAAATATTTAGTTTTTTATAATCTGGTAAAACTTCTCTGAAAGTGATATTTTGTATGTTAAATTTAAAGACATTGAACAGGCTCTATGTAACAGCTTTGAATTAATATATGTATTGATTTATATTATATTCTGATACTAGGTAGAATACCGGCAGCCAGACTGTTTGTTTATAAAAATACTAAACAAACTTGTTCAGTATATTACACAAAGCCTTTTCACTGGATAAAACCCAAATATATATTTTAAAATAGCATTATTTAATGATCAAGTATTTAACATTAAATTTTTGAATGAGGTAGGAGTCGTATCTTTTACTGTGAGCAATATGTTTGATATATTTTATGAACAACTTCTTGATCAGCATTATACGTGTTGGTTTTACTATAGGATTTCTTAAAAACTCACGTCTTACAACACTACTTAATATATTTACACTTATATTGTAATTATATACAAACGGTAAATATGTACAAATGTTGTTATACAGTATTGGCGATCAATTTCGTCCAGTTACACTGGACATCGTCTGGCCCAAATGGAGACTGAAAGAAACAAGATGGCGTCCCTGCTTGAATACTACTGGCTACTGGAAGTTCCTGTCATGGCGTCATAGGTAGCATTTATTGGCTGGCTGAGTTCCGGAAACAGATTTTTATACGTTCTTGCAGAATACAAATGTATTTGTTCATTAATTAATTTTGCTTTATCTTTACATTTTTCTTTATAAATAAATAACTCTTCCCATGCATTCATTTCATTTGCTTCTTTACAAGTTTTGATAATCTTGAGGTCTTCATCGATTGTTGATAGTTTATGCCCTTTTTCCAGTAAGTGTTTTGCGATGTTTGATCTTTCCGGTTTTCCATTCTTCCATGCTGAAATGTGATTTTTATGTATTTTTATAAAATTGACGGTCTGACCTATATAGATGCTATCGCAGTCTCTCCATCCAATTTTGTATATTCCTGGTTGGTTGAATTTATCGGTGTTTTCAATCTTTGTGTGTAGTATTATATCCATTGTGTTCTGCGTCCTAAATGCTGTTAAAACTCCATACTTCTTAAATTTATTTGCAATTCTTTGACATTTTTCTCTTGTATAATTGAAAACTGAAAATTTATTGGCTTCTTCGCCTTCGTTTAGTAGTGTTGTCTGGCTTCTAATGCGGTCTTGATTTCATATTTTTCATACTTTTTTACCTAATTCATCTATTAGTAAGGAGTGATATCCGTTGGCTTGTGCTATCTTTTTGATCCTTATTATCTCCTTCTTATGGTTTATCTGGTTCAAGGGAATTTTAAATGCTCTATAACACATTGCCCGAAAGATGCCAATTTAACAACTTTTGTATATATTTACCGATTGTACATAATTACAATATAAGTGTAAATATATTAAGTAGTTTTGGAAGACGTGAGTTTTTAATTCATCCTATATATTTTATTTCTTAAATAAAGAGCGGCAAAATTAATTACAGTTGTCGTTTGTCAATGACTTTTGTTAACATTTGACGTTTGTGAATTTTTTACTTTATTTATACTTAACAAAGGACGGCCATTTAAGAAACACATCATAAATAACAAATTTATTTGTATTGCAAAAAACACACAATATTTATTAGCGGCTTGTTAAGTTGGCAGATAATTTATCATGTAAGGTGTAATTTAATTCATAATACTTAATTGTAGCCTATCGTTGAAGCTTGTAGATTCTTTGAACATGAATTATATAGGTGTATTCAAGAATTTAATTGATAATGAAACATAGAACGAAATTTTAATGAAATTTAGTATACAATTTGTTATTCCGTCTACACTCAAGATTTAATTTTAAGATAAGGGGTTAATTTCTGCGGCAGGTTTTGTTAGTACAATTGAGTCTTTCTTCTCCGAAAAGACAATTCTCTTAATGTGAGTCTACAAAAATGTAAGTCAAATGATGCTTCTTTGTGGTTTTCATAATACATTAATGTAAAAGCGTACGAGACACTTTCCTTTTAAGTTAATGGACATATTTTAGTCCATATATTACTATTTGTAAACTTTTTAATGAAATATTAAAATTAACAATAGGTTTGTCTAATAATAGTAGCCTATCTTAAGGAGTATTTTAATAGATGCTAGTTAATAACTTGTTCCAATTTCAATCAAAAACCTTTTGAAGCGTAAAACCTTTAATTATTAATTTATGATAGTTGAAATAGTTTTTAAGCAGTAATTAAAAAAAACCCTATATAACATTTTTTTAAATAAAATCAAGAGGACAAAATGAAACTTTTGTTGTTGTTTTATAGTTTTCCTAAAGGTGATATTTAACTTGTTCAGTTCTAGTTCAAGTTCAAAATATGTTTATTCAACAAGTTTCCAATAGTAATACAGTGACAATTTTGCTCCCAACGCACAGAAACAGCGTGTGTGGGAGTGTAGTTGATACCATCAGTCCATTAGTCAATTGTTACACTGCTTTCTTCACATACATATTGTACCATGCAGTCACATATTTTATAGCAAATTCAGACAGTTTTAAGATATATTTAACACATACATGCTCAACACGTACAAATTCTATACTAAAATAATGAATGAGGCCTATACTAACCAACTATGGATGTTACGTCACACCAGAGAGTATCGCAATGTAACGACCACCACCCATAACCATCCACATTCATGTTCCACGGATTATAGGAGTCCAGATTTCCTGAAAACGGGATAAGAATTCAGATACCGAAACGTCGTAAAACGTTTTATTTACCAACCGTTATCGCAAATTTGTGTAATACAGATATGTCTAAATAACAAAATACGTTGACATTTGGACAAGGTCGTGTTGTAGATGTTCCCTTTGATTTAACTTAATAAATAATTACGTAAACATATGAAGCAAGTTGTTGTAGTCTAATTAAACATAGTTGTTTGTTTACTTTCGCCAACCACTCGTTAGCAGTGGTGAGGGAGATAGTGGGGGTGCCCGGTATGTTACTGACACCTGCCAAATACAGTCTCCATACATAACATCCCAAGCCGTCGTCGCATCGCCGTTCAGGGAACTGCGGTAATGCAGTTTATGTTTGACAGAAAAGTGCATAATATTCAAAGATTAATTAGACATTTTGTTATCTAAATTCACGTTGTATTTCTATCTATAAAATAAGCTATGAACACTCAATATATTTCCTCCACGGTAAAGTTAACTAAAGTAAAAGTTAAGATTGGTCTTTTGGGCTTTTAAAACTGTCTGGATCCAATGGAGCATCCCTATTAACTTTTTAAATCAACAGAGAGTTATTAGTTTTATTATAATACTTTAAAAATTGATTGGAATTAAGTAACTACAAGAATTTTAAGCTACTGCTAACAACTACACAAATTCCTTTATTAGGTTTAGTCGAGCTTCGGAAATATATTCCTTGAATTTAGGGTCGAATCTTAAAACGATTTGGAAAACGCAAATGTTTGGACAGTCACAACATCTGTGTTATAAAGTCAAGTTAAATTTAGCTATTTTCAGAATTATCTAGTTTATGACCAAGTTTTTCCAAATTAAAGTTCTATACCGTACTCCAGAACCAACGCTTTAGCACTGAAATACAAAATAATGTTGTGTAGGCATAATTAGTGGTTTATTGTCATATTTTACATAAGTACATATCTGTAATTTAAAGGAACATTCATGTGGTGTATTTTTATTTATTTTTTGAGTAAAGAATCTATTTAATTAAAGATTATACTACGGTACACATAGGACCAAAACCATAGTAATCCCAAGATTTCTATCTTAGATCTCATAACCATGCAATTTTCAAATCATTTTTATCACTTCAAGTAATATAATTTGCGCCTTCTTCGACATCTGAACCTTTTTGCTGTCATATTTAAGATATTTGCATTATTGAATCTCCGCATCACTGCCAGGGGTGTAAATAACGTTAGCCTCAATATTTAAAATATCGATTTGTCTAATTTTAAAATGTAATATTTATTTGATTTCTCTTCCAGATAAATATAAATGAGCTACACTAGTTAGTTTGAAATCCCATCAGGAGTTACACGCAATTCTTAACTTGTAGCATAACAAAAAATTTTTATCAAATTTTAGATATTTTAAATGGAAAACCACGCCTAAAACTGGATCTCAAAAGGTAGATCCAAAAGAAAATGGTAGTGGTTGGAAGTTTAAAATTTCAAATATTTAAACGTGATAGTTTAAAAGTGCACTTATTATGCATTAATCGTTTAGGTTGTGTTTTTAATTTAATAAACTCTTTAAATTAGTTCTTTAATTTGATGTACATATCAAACTATGCTTTAAGCCTATCTTTAAAATTTTCAACTTACTTTCCATGAGCTGTGACATCCGACCACTATGTACTATATACAAAAATATAGTGTACTATTACCAGTAATGATATGACAAATTTGCTTGTGATGTGTCTTTTCGTTTTAAGTTATAAAGCCATCCTAAGACTTAATTGTCATTAAGCATATTTCATAGTGTAAATATACGCTAACTGTTATTATAAACCCCGTAAATGAGACCGATCAGGGCAAGAGGCTTCTCAGAACGGATTTTAATTACCTTTCAGGGACATCACTGCTCACAAACCCATTACTGTCTGACGTCGTAAATAAGTTGTTTGCATATTTCAAATTATTTTTAAATTCATGAAACAACTATAAAATAGTTTATAGCTTTAATTAAAACTATAATAAAATAATATTTTAATTTAATTTATGTCTTTCATTTCATTAGGTGGGTTTCTATATACAGGGTTTCCATGAAAACTTTTCAAAACTTCGGTGAGTAATTAGGTACATTAAAAGAAGAAAAAAGTTCCAATAGAGGTATGGCCTAAAACGCTAATTTTCTCAGATATCCGCCATTTTGTATTTTTTACAAAATATATTTTATTTCAAACACTTTCTAATGGATTATTTTTTAATTTGGTATGTGTTTTACAATAGTAAACTTCTACTATTAAAAAAATAACTAGCATGATCCAAGCTCAAAATCCAAAAAATCCATTGTATTTTAACCGTTTTCAAAGTATTTTAGTTTTAAAATTTAAAATGGCCGCCATTTTGAATTTTGAGCTTGGATCATGCTGGTTATTTTTTTTAATAATAGTAGTTACTCACCGAAGTCTTGAAACGTTTTTCATGGACACTCTGTATATTACTTTGTGGTTTTTATTAATTTATTACTAATGAACTCTAAAGGCCTCTAGGGGTATTTTATAACGGTGATATTAAAAAAACCTTAAAAGAAGTGGTGATTTGTTCTTGATTATGAAAATATGCGATCATTCCCGTATTTATCTCGTTTGTGTATTCTTGAAAATTTTGGTCAAACCCGTGTTTGTACGTGTTTGTTCGTTTTGTCTGTTTATATTTTTTTGTATATTCAAAGATCTTCAATAAAATTTGCGAGGAGGATAGTGTAACTTAATAATGACTTTTAGCCAATTTCCCAGAGGGAAGAAGCTTTTACCAAAGGTCTCATCGCAAGACTTCAGCCCGGGACCATGTTAATTTTTCGTTTCCGATCTTAATCTTATGGCGGATAAGAAAAATTTAATACTTTACCTATTAACCTATATTTTTGGATGAAACTTGGTTTTTAGCTTCATGTGGTTAAGATCTATCCATTTGCTGTTGAAAATAATAGTCCATGTGTTTATCATTGCAGCTAACCTGTATACCCTTTTCCCGTGTTAATCATATAGAGAATGGGTAAAATCCTTTATTTATAGACAGATGTTGATAAAATTTAGTGTGTAGTAAAAATAAAATTATTTATGGTAAAATGTCTACTTTCAAAAGACCTCACAGCAGCAAACCTGCATACTCTTTCCTGTGTTAATCTTATGGAGAATAGGAAAACACTCTTATTTATTGACAGATATTCGACTTTACTTTAGGATTAGGTTCAGTGTGTGAAACCTTGTCATATCACGCATTACTATAATAAGAGTATTGATTCGGGAATTCACTGAGTACGCAAGTATGATGCGATGGGGTTATATAATGACATGATAATGACTTTCAAAAGGAACTAACAATATGTAAATTGAACCTTTACATTTTATTCAATAAGGAAACCCCTCTCATTAATCATTTTTGCTTTTTTAATTATTTAAAGTGCATAAATATTTAATACGAGAGGGTGTTTTTTAATCTATAAAGTGAACAGTCGTGCTCCTAGAAAGAATGCGTTGTATCTCTCAAGAATAGCTTTGGGTAAGTGGAATAAATCACTCTGTGAACTACTCGTAAGATGAAAAATCACTTTCCGAATATTTCTTCAGATATTTTGCACGGTTTCATTTCTCATTCAAAAATTAAATGTAATATTATTGTTTCATTAAAAGTATATTTCGTCTCTGTAGTTTTGAAAAGGATATGTCGTGGCTCGGGGGGTGTATGTCTTGATTGAAAGACGAAAATTTGAAACATAAGAACAGCTGTTAAGAAAAACTGAAAACATTCCGTTTAGGCATATTCATGATATAACCTGTGTACTTCCCACAGGAAAATAAAAAAAATTTTGTTTGCTTACAAATACAAATAACGTTGATTCCGACTCTAAATTTATATCCTCGAAGAATAATAAAACTATAGATAGGGTTTGTGTTTAATAAATATAATTTTCAAGTAATAAAAACTTAATATTTGGTGTAGTATAACTTTTGTAGGTTACGAGAAAAGATTGACATACTTTTAATTTATTGACCCAATCAATAATTGATGATGGTAGGTTTATTTTATTTAAAATGTTATAGCGGACGATTAGTAAAACAAAGATTCACGACGTTTTAGATCTAGAATCTGATCCCGTTCACAAGTGAGCCGAAACCTAGTCAATATTAGTACATAACCCGAAATATATCAGTAAAAGAGCTGAATTTTTTTAAGCAGTCAAAAATTAAAAAAAAAGGTATAAAGAAGGAAAAATCACTCACAACCCCAGAACAAAAATAACAAAGTACGTCTACACGACATAAGAGCTTATCATAGGTGTCATATTGTAGGTTCCAGCTAGCCTGATGACGGGGATAGATTTCAGTTTCCGAAACGTCGTGAAATTTTGTTCTTCTAATCGTGAAGAAACATATCTACAATAACAATATAAATAAGGATAATCCATTTTTAATGTTTTGAATGAGGTAATTATTTCTTGGGCATTATAATAAATCTTCGTTGATCACATGAATTTTGAACATAACCGTTATCACACATTGTTCCGATAATTTGATTATTTAATTTTAGTTAATTGGTAATGTTTACGTTATTGGTTGTTAGAGTATTATAAGCTTACATTGCACCCGTCCGTGAACATCATCCAGAAATTTTCATCAATCAGAGTTCATAAGATTTATTTTGTTAAATCCAGTACTATAATACAAGCATATATATATATACAGGGTGTTCATTAAAGTTGGGGACAAACTTCGAGGGGTGATAGTACTCATCAAAATAAACAACAAATTTCTAATAAACATATGTCGAAAAATCCTTTGTTAAGCCGCTAGCCGCCATTTTGTATTTTATACAAAAAAAGGTTATTTACAAATAATTATTTAAGATACAGAAACCAAACTTCGCACACATATTTAATGGCTAAAGAAAAAATATTCTCAAATTATCATTAAGTTTGCTTTTATATTTTCAAAATTACTGCGGTTAAAAATATTTTAATTTAAATAACAATAAAACCATTAACTTTAAGAACCGCCGCCATTTTGCAAATTTCTCTTTTGCTCTTAAATCCTCATTTTGTTTCAAACAAAATCAGTTGATCACAGGCTAATAATAACTGTATGGATAATTAAACAGTTAATGATCGGCTAAAACAATTGAAGTTGGCTAAAAGACCTTAAACGGTGATCCTCATTTGGCAGACGCCGTGGTCTAGCGGTAGCGTGTCGGCCTCGTGAATTACATTCAATTACATTTGCCAAATAACCATATAACCCATTCTTAACACAACTACTTCGGAGGTCGTGAGTTCCATCTCCGTCAGGGGCACTACGTTTTGTTCAGTACTATATTAGTTATAGTGTATTAAATCGGTTTTTTAACCCACATAAATGTTTTCATTGAGTAATAAGTGTGTTTTAATTTTTACATTAACATGTCTTATTCTATACGAGCAAAGCTCGGTCACCAGGTACTAAACACTAAATAACGTTGACACCAGTTTTATAACTGTTTATTGTACTAATTTTACTTATTTTGTTTTTATGGCCTTAGCTCCTAATCATGGCCTATTTTATAAAAAAGTTTGATAAATGTTTTAGTTTTATAGTTTCAATTACATTTGGCATAAAAACATAACATATTTGACGATTGGTTACATAGGAATATAATAATAATATATAATACTATGCCATCTTTAACAATTAAGCCCTTACGTAATTTAGTTATATAGAAAAATTACAATAAAACGTAAAAACCTAAGGGGTAGAAATTTACGAGAAGTGGCGTGACTCAAGTTTTAAGAAAGTTTATAAAGTTCATCTCAGACTTTTCAGTCAATTCTGGCTCCTTTGTGGCCAATTGAGAGCTATGTTTAAGCTAAACTTTTCCCTTGAGTGATAAACCATGTAAAGGATTCATAAAAAAGCTCTTAAGCTTCATTTTAAATTCACTGAACACATTTTACAACATTTATTAATTTACTGTGGTTATTATAAGGTATTTCAAATATTGGGGTGAGAAGAGATAATCAATTAAATATGTTTATATACATTTAGACATTTGAAAGATATAATTAAATTTCAAATAATATAGTCTCTAATTCAAAAACTAACTTCTCCCATGGATAAAATATTTCTACGAGGTAACTCTAACGTGAAATTAGGGGTGGATTCATAGTAAAAGGTAAATTAAATTAGTAGTGCAGTTTTGGGAGGAGGCTGATGGAACAGTTTTTTTAGTCCATACCAAAACTATATGTGACCATGTTTCCTTCTTATGGTTGTGTTCCTCACAACCTCATTTATCTAGATCATTTTGTGTAAAAAAACATTCAGATTACGTATGTAGTTTCACATCTTCCGTGAAAATACACTTACAGGTTCACAGAAGACTCTTCTCAAACCCCTACTACTTAAATTAGCTTGAACTTGTTAGCAGTGTCAGGATTGGAACCAGTGAAATAGGCCTCAAAGTTATCCGTCTCAGAAAAATACTTACAAAAATGGAGATAGGTATATTCCGATGGAAAATTGGTACTACAGTATCATAAAGAAAAATATACTCAAGTGACTTCTATTATTTTTTGCTAACTCAACATTGATAAGAAAACAAAAATGTAGCTACTTACTAACTGCTGCAATTCGAGGCTGCTTAGTCTCTAATTGCCTCCAATCGCCTCTTTTGCGTCTGCACTTCACTTCTGCCCAGTTTTATCAAGTCCCGTTGACCTGATTCTTCCTTTTAAGTTTTTGTCTGTCTGAAAGTCTTCTTCCTTTTGGATGAGTTTCAGCACATTCCTTATATTTGTGCCGTCCTTTGTCTTCCACTTTTATATCTTGTGTCTTTGAGTGATTTTTTAATTTCAGAACTGGTCCCAGGTCCCATCTACTTGAGTTGAGCCATATCAGCCCTAATAGTTTTGTTTTCAAATGTAAGATATGTTTTTTTTTGCATTACCCAGGCCTCTGATTCATATAACATTGTTAGTCTTATAACAGGTTTATACATTCTTAACTTATTGTAGCAGACAGCAATTTTGAGTTTAAGATTTTGTTACAGTTGTTATTTTCTTTATTAATTTAATTTTTTCAATGTTATAAAAATAAAATAAAATAGTGTTCATAAACCAACATTATATGGCTAACCAGGCTACATTTTATAATAATAAAGAAATTATTTTACAGAAGTAATTGAAATAGCAAAAAGTAATACGTATTTAATGGATACTTAAACAACGGGTTGTTTGTTACCCGATCCAAGAACTTTAGATCCATTACTGTTCAATGCACGTATCTAGTTCCGTGCGAAATGTTCCTTTTATGTGGTGGATAATACCCTGTAATCCGTCTTATTATAATCTGGCATTCTATCATCTATTTCCTTTCCTCAACTATCAAAGTAAAGTTTAGTCTCGTAATATTAAAACACTGTCACATCAGAGGGATTTTGGTTAATTGCTTTTTAGGCGACCAATTTCTATAGTGTTTATGTGGTCTAAATAATTGAAAGTATTTACATAAGTGCATTTTTATAGGTATTCATTTTTATTATTTTTTGAATGATGAAAAATTTAAAAGTTGTTTTAATTGAAAATATTAGAAAACATCAAACTAAGAATGAAATTGTATAGTAAAATTCATAATACCGGTTTATAAGTAGTTTCAATATATTTTAGGTATTATCATGATTATTTACATAGAGTTAAAACATTTAACTTTAGAAACACAATTTTTTAGGTAAAATGTTGCTGTCTGGGGATTACAAACTTGGACACAATTACATACAAAGACCTTTGTGTGATGCTCTTGGGATTTTTTGCATTCTTTTAGAGAGCTGGTTGTGAGTGTACTACATGTTAGTTGTAAATATTTAATTTTACAAAACCTCATATATTGGAAACTTAAGAAGTTCAAGATGATGATTTATATTTAAGTAAATTAAAGTATTATTATCGTTCTACATTAGAGATGTATAAATCCCGTCATTTCAAATGTCTCCTGAAAAATGTTATTTGTGAAGCTGAAAGCTGGAAAATAACTGAGGAGTATTTCTCTCTTATCAAGAATAATTTTAGAAAGCACTGAATATTAATTACAGATCTCACTACACAACCTAGATTTTTTTGTCTTAGACATTTGAAAGAGCTAATCTAGCACAGTTTCAGGATGTAAAACCATCCTACTTTTTTCACTCTAAAATATTAAGAAACCGTCTCAGTTATAAGAAACGTTTAAAACTGTATCTGATACAAAATAAACAATCTTATACAAGGCGAATCACGTAAGGCGTCCAAAATTGATTCCAGACAAACCGTTGGTCCTACAATGATGGTATAAAATCATTTACCACTAAACCAAACCCTAAAAATCATGTAAAAATAATCTATTTTTTTAAATACAGGGTGTTCCAGAAAATGGAGATAATTTTCTCTGTTGATAAAATTTAATATAATGTTAGATATACGTTTTTATGAGAGAAACAAGTTTTTTGTTAATAATTCGAAAGCTAAAATAGATATGGATAAGGTTTAAATTTGAAAGATGGATTTGCAATATCTTTTAAATGATATGATATTTGACATATGATGATATTTGAGATTTTTGAGTTTTGGAAGATTAATATCTAAGTTTTACATATATTCAAAAACTAATTTTTTCAAAAAAATTTGGTTTTAAAGTAGTATTTTAGTGTCGTATATGAGAATAGAGCTTAGCTCATAACGAATGCAATTGTTAAATCAGAGTAGAGTAATCTGAATCTTTAAGAAAAATACAGGGGTTTCAAAAATTTGGACTTTTTCACTAAAAAGGCCGTAATTTTGAAAAGAATCAAGATATTCAAAAACTGATTGCGCAAAAATGTTTGTATTAGCGAGAGCTTTAATATGACGCACTTTAACATGACATACGTATGTATTTGTTATTTCCGAGACTGAAACTACTGGCCTTTATCTTCTGGAACACCCTGTACTTAAAAAAAATTAAAAGTATTTTTACGTTATTCCTTGGGTTTAGTTTAGAGGGAAATAGTTGTATTTCATCATTGTAGGACCAACGGTTTGTCTGGAATCAATATTGGAAACCTTACGTGATTCACCTTGTATATCCATCTGTTATATTAGCTCAGTTCTGTCGTCAAAAATCTGTTATGCTACAAAGTTATTAGAAAAAAAACGCAAAAGTAATTATAATTAATTTTCATATTAAATTAAACTAATTTAATAAAACTTAGGAATAACAATATTTGTGGCTTTTACATAACGTATGTTTAAACATTATATAAATAAGCAATTTTATATATTTATTATTAATAGCATCTTTAAAATTGCATAATTTAAAACTGTGCTAAGTGATGAAAAAACACTAACCTAAAGAAAAAAAACAGTAATATCAATAATCAAGAATTTAAAACTTTCATAAAAAACTCTGTGGTTTTTAACATAAAAATAAATTTTTTAAAATATTTATTTATTAATAGCATCTTTTTTTTATACATAATTTAAACTGTGCTGTTGAATGAAAATGGAACACACTTTAAAGACAAACTAAGCTTGTTTTTGTTTCTACTTATAAAAGATAATTGTCCATACAAATCAACAATGCTCTAACAGTACTACTTTTTTTATGTATTTATTATACATAGTAAATATTGTAAAAATTCATATTTTATCCATAAGCTTGACCATTATTTACATATGATATATATATTATAAACATAATCCATTAATATGTTTCGTTTGTAGGAGTAATGGTTTTTTATTCAAATAATCAGTTTAGGTGAAATCAACAACAAATTATAGTAGTAGAGTTTTGGGAGAGAGGTGACGGAAGAGACCTTTTTGGTATATTCTTTCACAGAAGATGTGAAACTTCATACTTCCTCTGAATGTGAAATTACACCAAACGATTTAGATGAATGTGTTTGTACTATTAAGGTAAGGAAACTTGGTCGTATACAGTCTTGGTTTGATTAATGACTAACTTATAACTAACTAGCTGACCCGTTGAACTTCGTGAAGCCTAACAGTAAATACATGTTAACTTTAAGCCATGTCCTGAAGTCGAATAGAATTACGGTTTAGTCATGAAAGATGAAATATTCTGGGTCGCGAAATAGTTAATAACAATACTGAAACTATAAGATATATTAATATTATTTCCACAAAACAAATAAATCTGAGTGGATCGATTCAAAGTTTTCTAATCCAACTTAAACCGAAACCTTAACTGTAATGAGGCTTTTATAAGAAGGATTAAGTTTTCTGAATCACGGCATTTTTTTATAATACTACTGGTGTAATCTAACATCCAAAAAGAATCAATGATAATTAAAATATTTCCATCCACTCTCGAGTTATAAGTGGTGTGACTAACACGACTTTATTTTATATATTTAGATATACAACAGCTGATTATTATTATAATAAACATAATATGTATAAAAATTGTAACTATTTTTTATCTGGCCGACTTAGTAACACTTTTAATCTGATAAAAAATTAAAATATAAATACGTAATCCCAAAAACCGTAAACTATTAACGTGGTGAATAAAGCTATTCACTTTGTACAGCACATATTTACTTCTTAGCTTTACATTAATAAATGATTCAGTTGGGATTGGATAGTAAAGCATATTGCTAATGGAAATTAAACCAACAGCTGAAGCTTGAGAAATCAAAAAAATTTTGATTGTAGAAAATTTGTAAACAAACTTAGTCCCCAAAAGGTTAATATTAGAAATTTAAAATGCCATACAACTTATGGAGTTTTCAAAATATTTGTTTCACTAAAACCTTCCTGGACACATATAGGAATTTCCTAAAATTTAATGGCGATCGGATGAGTAGTTTGGCAACGCATAAAGGACATACATACATACATTCATTTTTATATGACAAATATACAAATACAAAATATACGCATTTTGATTTGACAGATTGATAATATCCCTCCCTAGAGCTAAGACATATCCATGTCAAAATGTTTCTATTTACTTCCCTGTGGGAAATAGGTTAGGTCATGGATATGTCTAAAGGGAATGTTTTCACTTTTTCACTTCTAAACAGCTGTTCTTATTCTTTTATTTAAAAAATTCAATACAATAGCTCTGGTAGTTTCTATGGAAACCTGTTACATATTTTCCATCTTAAAAATCACCAACACCCTCTAGGGCTAAGACATATCCATGTCAAAAAGCCTTGAAGTAGAACTCTGACTATCTGATTTAATTAGGACTCAAGTAATTTACACTGACTATCTTGGACCTAAGTCAATTTGGATAGTTTAAATTTTGGAGAAATGTACAGTATGTAGTGTACATAAAACGTAAATATTACATCAAATATATCATATGTGACGTTCGTTTGGTTGCAATAATAATAGAAAGGCATTGCTGGGTTGATCTTTGTTATGTTCTGTTTAGTTTCACGCACCCTTAACCGGTCAACCTTTCAACCTTCCTACTCTAATACACTCTCAAAAATTGTTTCGGATAATCAGGGACATAACGAAACCCTTGTAACGAAACCCCTTCCATGACCATATAACCTTATACCTTGGAAACCTTGTGTTCATATAAAAAAACCTTTTTTTTAAATATACTACCCACCCCGAAGAATTACACATTGTGCGAGGAATGTATGCAAGAAGGGATGATGCGACTCATTACAAGGTGGATAATATTGCCAAAAGGTCACTAACTCACTTAACAGTATAATAGCAAAAACCTTAACAAACTTACAGTAAACATTCTCTATTATCCGCTGGAACTCATAATGATACTGAAGAGGTTTAATTTGAAAATCTATTCCTTATTGTGTTTTATTTTTCATGACAGTTTTAATTCGGAACAAAGGTCAGCCAACAGTAATTTTCATCCAAAGCCATAATTAAAAAAGATATTTGTAAAATAAAATAAAAATAAATATGCAACTGACTATTAATAGGTTTAAAAACATTATTACATCATATTTAAAATTTTTAACCAATAAAATAAATTACAATGATAACTTAACATCGATTACGTTTAGAAAAATAGTTTGAAACGTAGCAGCACACTTTAAGACTTTTATACATGTTTAAATATTTTTAAGATACACCAAACTAGAGATAATAAATATTATTATTTTATCAAACCATGGTTAAAAGATATCCATGTTTTTACGTTGGTTGTAACTAAAGATGTTATATAGATCGGACACGTTTCTCTAGGAGAGATTTCCATGAAAGAGAATTTAAATGTGAAACTCAGTAGGTTGCCAATCCCCTTTGACTCGGATTTTCTCGAAGCTTTGGGTTTTATAAAGTCTTATTATGTGTTACGTGCAATTTCGTTGACTTTGTTTTAAAAATTATAAATATTTACGTTATAAGTACTGTAAAGTTTTTGGTTAAATTAGTAAAAAAAACTTCATAGTTATATAGGTTGTATCTATTTAAAATAGAATTGGAATTTTGTTTTTAAATTGCTTTCAATTATAATAATTTTGGTTATTTTACGTTTTATATCTTAGAAAATTCGAAACATATCCCTGCTTCAGTTGGCATTGGATAGTAAAGCATATTGCTAATGGAAATTAAACCAACAGCTGAAGCTTGAGAAATCAAAAAAATTTTGATTGTAGAAAATTTGTAAACAAACTTAGTCCCCAAAAGGTTAATATTAGAAATTTAAAATGCCATAAAACTTATGGAGTTTTCAAAATATTTGTTTCACTAAAACCTTCCTGGACATATATAGGAATTTCCTAAAATTTAATGGCGATCGGATGAGTAGTTTGGCAACGCATAAAGGACATACATACATACATTCATTTTTATATGACAAATATACAAATAGAAAATATACGCATTTTGATTTGACACATTGATAATATCCCTCCTTAGAGCTAAGACATATCCATGTCAAAATGTTTCTATTTACTTCCCTGTGGGAAATAGGTTAGGTCATGGATATGTCTAAAGGGAATGTTTTCACTTTTTCACTTCTAAACAGCTGTTCTTATTCTTTTATTTAAAAAAATTCAATACAATAGCTCTGGTAGTTTCTATGGAAACCTGTTACATATTTTCCATCTTAAAAATCACCAACACCCTCTAGGGCTAAGACATATCCATGTCAAAAAGCCTTGAAGTAGAACTCTGACTCTCTGATTTAATTAGGACTCAAGTAAATTACTCGGACTATCTTGGACCTAAGTCAATTTTGGAGAAATGTACAGTATGTAGTGTACATAAAACGTAAATATTACATCAAATATATCATATGTGACGTTCGTTTGGTTGCAATAATAATAGAAAGGCATTGCTGGGTTGATCTTTGTTATGTTCTGTTTAGTTTCACGCACCCTTAACCGGTCAACCTTTCAACCTTCCTACTCTAATACACTCTCAAAAATTGTTTCGGATAATCGGGGACATAACGAAACCCTTGTAACGAAACCCCTTCCATGACCATATAACCTTATACCTTGGAAACATTGTGACCATATAAAAAAACCTTTTTTGTAAATATACTACCCACCCCGAAAAATTACACATTGTGCGAGGAATGTATGCAAGAAGGGATGATGCGACTCATTACAAGGTGGATAATATTGCCAAAAGGTCACTAACTCACTTAAAAGTATAATAGCAAAAACCTTAACAAACTTACAGTAAACACTCTCTATTATCCGCTGGAACTCATAATGATACTGAAGAGGTTTAATTTGAAAATCTATTCCTTATTGTGTTTTATTTTTCATGACAGTTTTAATTCGGAACAAAGGTCAGCCAACAGTAATTTTCATCCAAAGCCATAATTAAAAAAGATATTTGTAAAATAAAATAAAAATAAATATGCAACTGACTATTAATAGGTTTAAAAACATTATTACATCATATTTAAAATTTTTAACCAATAAAATAAATTACAATGATAACTTAACATCGATTACGTTTAGAAAAATAGTTTGAAACGTAGCAACACAAGACTTTTATACATGTTTAAATATATTTAAGATACACCAAACTAGAGATAATAAATATTATTATTTTATCAAACCATGGTTAAAAGATATCCATGTTTTTACGTTGGTTGTAACTAAAGATGTTATATAGATCGGACACGTTTCTCTAGGAGAGATTTCCATGAAAGAGAATTTAAATGTGAAACTCAGTAGGTTGCCAATCCCCTTTGACTCGGATTTTCTCGAAGCTTTGGGTTTTATAAAGTCTTATTATGTGCTACGTGCAATTTCGTTGACTTTGTTTTAAAAATTATAAATATTTACGTTATAAGTACTGTAAAGTTTTTGGTAAAATTAATAAAAAAACTTCATAGTTATATAGGTTGTATCTATTTAAAATTGAATTGGAATTTTGTTTTTAAATTGCTTTCAATTATAATAATTTTGGTTGTTTTACGTTTATATCATAGAAAATTCGAAACATATCCCTGCCTTTCGTCACGTACGTGCCTGTACGTCTTTCTGAAAGCAGTCACTATAATGAAACGGATTTTTCTTTTCATATACCATTTGGAAAAGGTTTTTACTTTAAAGTAATTGAAATAAAGTAATGAGCTCTAGAAATCCAATTTAAAGTATTAGAAATGTTTTTTACAAGGTTTTACTAAACACCGATTTTTTACTAGGAACTTGCTATTTTTTTGGTAAGTTTTCATTTACTTTTTAAGGTAAGGTTTACTTTAATTAATTTAATTTACTTAATCAACTAAAAATTTTTTTTAAATCGAAACAAATCCAAGGGGCCATTTTGGAATTTGAACCCATAATAGCTTACAACAAGTTCTACTATAACTTTTTCAAGACAGTATGATATAATGTAGATTTTGTCAAAGTATTGTTATTGTTAATATTTTTTAACCTCAACTCCATATCAACATGCATAAACGAGGGATCGTGTGGTGAACAAAAAAATACAATCCGCTCGTGATCTGACAGGAGTCGTCGGCCCGTGGTTTCGATCCAGCAACCTTCGACTTACTGGGCCTTGGGCTAACATGTCGGTTATTATATACGACTTCCTTTTTAAAGATTTTAATCGGATTACAGCTTATACGATTTCCATTTTAAAATTTTACTCTACATTTGGTGCCACTAAATTATTTGAGCTGAATTGAAAATACTTCAACGTTATGAGACCACATGGTCCTCTCTTACAATTAACCTAAGATAATTGTTTTATTGTAATTGTAATTGTTAATTGTTCAATTGTGTAGTTTCTCATTGAAATAGTCAAATTTATAGTTGAATTTTCGCTGGAAAGTAGATAATTGATCAATTCCCATAGAAGATAAGGTAATCTATAGATACTATAGGATTACTAGTGTGACTAAAAAAATATCATACGTTTTTTATGAAAAAAATATAATAACAAAAAGTAATAAAAGAGATAATATACAAAACGAGTAAAAAATATGATTGTTATTACCTTGAATATTTGTCAGAGAACTTCTCTTTGACTCTGTAAGGAATGACATTTGTCATAAAATTCATTTAATAATGTACATTAAACTCCATCACAGCTTAAGTTAATATTGTGTCATAAAGGTAGTGTTCTACTTCCTTGTTGCTGAGTCATACAACTCGTATGACGGATGGATACACATGTATTACATTAATAAAATACTGTTGTTTACAACTATAATAACTGAACTACCGGTGCATTTTCACCCTTTTTTAATGCAGACATTATATTGCCGGCGTGTTCCTTAAGCTCCTTGAAGTGTGGACGTGCTTTGTTCAAGCCTAACTCCAAACTAATTATAAGCGCTAGTATAAATTATAATTTGTTTAGATTTGTTGAAGTTAGTTTGTGTAGAGTTCTGTTTGGAGTTAATTTGTTGTTTGTGGTGGATTAGAACGCCCTTTATTCAAATCCACATACCATTTCTATTGAAGTTCATGGTTGATGATGTTGGGTTTATATTATTCACGTTTTTATTACGGGTATTTTTCATCACGTTTAGTCTCACAACGTTTCCAGATCTGGAATCTGATCCAGTTCTAAGGTGGACTGGAACCTAAAACATGTTAAGATACATTTTCCGGACGAAGCCGGTATAAGGCTAAAAACAAAAATTAAAACATTCAAAATACTTACAAAGATTACAGAGTATCAAAAATCACGCACAAACGACCAGTGCATAAAGAATAAAAGTCAACGCGTCACAAAGGCTTAAAATCATGTTCTTACCGTGCTTCTTCTGGTACAGTATACGTGACTTTTGTTATTTGGAAAATTTACAATAGTAATTTAAATCATTTACTGAATTAAACACTTTTTTTTAGATATTTACCATTTTTCTGATTATGTACATGTCGTGTTTAAGGTCCCAGCACAACTGAAGACGGGATAAGATTCCAGATCTCGAAACGTCATGAAAATTTGTTTTACTAATCATGTCCTGAAAAATGTCCTCAATAAAAGTTTAAATAACATAAACCAACCATCACTAAACATAAATAAAAAAAAACTTTGATTGCTGCTAAAAAGTACTTTTTATTTCCTAACTTATTGTCAGTCAAGATAAATTGAAATATTACGAAGGGAATTCATCTAGTCAAATAGTAAAACGGTTGGACCGTTTCACTGTCAATAGATTTAAAGTCTTGAGAGGAAATTTAAGCACAAAGAATTTGTAATTGAATTTATTACAACCGGGTTCCGGCTCGAGTTGAAGTAGATCAAATCGCATTACAATTGCGAGAGGCTTTCCTTAGGTAATTTGATTTAGGGAAATTCGTCACTATAGGTAATATTGGATTATTGGGTACGTGAAATAGTAATACTCTACTACCTTTGTTAATGGTTAGTATCACATTTAAACCATTCCTAGACTAACAATTATGTTACGAATTATTCTTGATTAAGACACGTATATTATACGAATTTTTCATCGTATATTCGATGTTTTTAAAGTTGTTTTTTTAACACATATTGTTAAAAAACCTTTTGAAATAATATGAATAACCGGTGGAAAACTAAGCGAATAAGGACAGCAATTTAATGTAGGTTATATAAATGATATAAGCTCTCAAAGTTTTTTTTTCAAATATTTAATTTAAAATTAATTAAACTTACACAAAACTTTAGAGTCGTGATCAGTACTCCTTTTTGGATTCTAGTCTTATAGTAAAAATGTTAAATTGTTTTATGTATTACTCTATACTCTCAAGACTTAAACGTAGAGTTAAACTCTCAATCATATAGTTGATACAAATATTGATATTAAAATTTAATCTGTTTTATAAACATAGTTTATTATAAAAATATAATTATACGTCAATTATCATATTTAATTACGTCGTAATTATTTTTTCAATAAAATAAAAGTTTAATTTTAATTTGTCTAAATCAATTACCACCCACCATTCCAACATTCTCAATACCGCCATCTCTCTCGATTTAATTATAATAAAATAATATAAAATATATTTTCAGGACTAGGTTGGCTACTTATAATGTTAACAAATTGACTTTATTCTCATGGAGATAACAATATGCCACCTCTGGTGAAAACACTTAAAACAGAATAGTCACTAAAGAAGCTAATTGTAGATGCCCCTTCATGCAGGGTGATGCAATTTTAATACCGCATTCGTGTTGCCTATCTATTTCGAAGGGCGTCACGCCGACAAGGCAATACGGGACAATAAATGATAATACAAATAAACGAAACCATTCTTGATCGATGTGAAAAATAAATAAAAATTACGCCATCAGGTGACTAGTGATTATTTATCTAATTATTTGGGAAGTTTTACATTAAACCAGGTAAATAGATTTATGTAAATCTATTTATCCATAAATATTTACCCAGGATGTGCAAGGATTCTGGTTAGGCCTACCATCGTTTCTGTATTATTTTTATTTTTCATCTCAAAATCAGACGTTTTGCAAATTATAAACGCATTGGGTTGACATTGTGTGCAACTGCACAATAGAGAGTGTTATAACGTTTCTTCTTATTCCACTCTCTGGAGACTCGATCGTGTCAAAGATATACCTTAACATTTTTTGGCACCGTAACTTGGAAAGGTACCTATAAGGAAAGATATATCACAACCAATTTTGTATATCATAGGTACTGGTAATACTTAGCTACTTTTCTGTGTACATGGTGATCGGATGTCACGAGTGGGATACGCCCAAGGCGAATCAGCTGAAAATCTTAAAGTTATATAAATAGATAAAAAATACAAAATACAAAGGTAAACCCAGAGGTTAATACGTAAATCAATTTGTATTGTTGAACCGAAAAATTTCCGTAAACCCAACCTAAAATCTTGATGCAAAACAAAATAGCCGTGGTTTGAAAATAAAAACCTATAAATTTCAAACCACCGCCATTTTGTTTTGAATCGACCTTTTGAGATTAAGTTTCAGGCTTTGTATGGTAAATATTATTTACAATTTTATACCAAGTTTTATTCAGGCCGATACCAAAGAGCTTCTTGCAATTCCTTGTTAGTCAATCTAATAAAACGCTGGAGGAAATTCTCAAATCAGCGTAGGTAAAATTTTGTATTATATTATACGTTATTTAAGTTGCTTAAAAAGCCTTACGAAATGACAGCGGTTTTAAATTTCTAACATTTATTTTTTCAAACCACCACCATTTAATTTTAGTACAAACGTTTGAGATCAGGTTAGCACCATAGTTTTTTTTAGTGATTAAGACCCTTAATTTAATGTTCACATCAACCTGTGCTTAACTGTAAGCTTTTAAACTTAGGCCTAATACTCACTTGCCGACCCCCATACATAACATCCAATCACCATATGCAAAAAAGGAACTTACTAGTATCAGTAATGATATGCTAAATTTGGCAGTGATATCTCTTTTTATTATGAATCTGTAAAATCGTCCTAAGACTCAATTGTCACCGTGCATAAGATTGAGAGCTTAAATTTTAATTAAATAACGCTTTTAAATGTCTTTCTGAGCATTAAGTAAAATTAGGTTAGTTATTTTCGTAAAATATACGCAATAACCTTGAACTATTGATGAGATTAATTGAATTTGTGATAAAATAAAAAAATAGGATACCTTAGATCCCTGTATTATGGGAATTAAATTCTATAATAATAATTTTATATCCAAATATTGTAAAAAAATGAAATTCCATCCTTTGATTGCATGTTGTTTCTAAATTGCGTGACTGTGACAGAGCGCACGGTTGTACGTGCTAGATAAGGATCCCTAATTATCATAGAGAGAAAATGCACCGACAAAGCGTAATAATAAATCAAGTTAAAAAAATGTTTAGATGTGTATCTTATAACTTTTTAACTCTGATAGATTTGTAGTAAAGAGATATATTTAGTGAAATCAAAAGGAATTATTGATAGAAATTATTGGATGATAAGGTAATAATAATTTTCATAACCTTTTTTATTTAGTGAAAAATAATGAGTTAATATACTTTATTTTATTCTAAACTAGCCAAAGTACCCGTTTTTCGCACGGGCTAAAAAGGCTGAAAGGTGTAGGCTCTACTGATACATTTAAGGTATTGTTAATTAATTCTTCATTGTTTACAAAATGACAAAACAGGAGTGTCTACAACATTTCAAAGTAACATATGTCAAATATTGGGAGGGGATAAGGATTAATGTAATAGAGACAGTCGTCGGAAAAAAAACTTAAAATCTACCATTCCGCTATTTCAAATAATTCACTAATTTCGATCCAGCAGTTTATCTGAAAAATCAACTTTATTTCTTCTTCTTCCCGAACTGTCAAAAGATAGTGCAAACGGATGTTGTCATTAGAAAATGTAAACATTGAAACCTAGGACGGTCACGGCAGCTCTTTCTTCTTCTTCTCCTTATTCTCAAACTGTCAAATTTTAGTATTCACAGCTGTTGACATTCAAGTAATTTTATGTTTTCATTCTCTAAAAATGTAAACATTGAAACTTAGGACGTTTACAAGGCGTAGCCCGAGAGGATTTTAAGGAAATGAGTATGCCTATGTGTTGCATGAGTTTAAGATCTACCTTTGTGTAAAATTTCAAACCGGTCGGTTCAGTATTTTTCGCATTTACTTGCCACAACAAACCCACAAACAAACATACAGAAACCACCTCTTCTTTATAATATTATAGATAGATAAGACAATATAAACTTCAATACGATACTTAATTATTTAGTGGGGTAATTTAAGTTTTCCCAAACCTTTACATATCACATCCATCTAATCTCATAGCGCATCAAAGTCGTATAAGATCACAAATGTCTATTATTCTAATGCTGATATTTTATACGTTTTCAGGAATTTAAATCGAAATTCTGAAAGAACTGTTGAAGTTAGATGGATGAAACTTTTAGTGATTATCAACAGTTATATAATAAAATACATCTTGCATTTGGAATGTTATAGTACTATTGCTTTTCTGTTCATTAAACATTAAAAATACTAAATTAGGATATTTAATTTTATTTTCAAAAAAGATTCCTTTCCTTAAAAACACAATGATGAAAATACACGAATTTTAGCTTACCTATTTACCTACAAATTGATATCAAAATGATCAATTTTTTGAGTGAGGGGTTTTTACAAAATCACTATTTTTGGGAAAAATACTCGTACACATTTTTGCCATAAAAACGAGAACAATTTTTTATCGTTGTTAGATCTCTAGTGATACACAACTTTAAAATGTTATCAGTAAATGAAAGGAATATAAGAAAAATTAATTGTTTTAAGGGTACCGAATCACATTAACGATACTTTTGAAACTATAAACAGGACATTCTTACTGAATAAATAGTTTAGGTCAGAAGTATTAAAATCAAATAGTGTTTTTGTAGAATTTTTATAGAAAATGAATCGTTTTAAAAACTTTTTTGTAAGTGCAGCTGGTATTTGTGACGATACAAAATACCTTTCCTAGCTGAGTTGAAAGCAACGGCTGTTTACGAAAGGCCTAAGTTTTTATTGTAAAATGTATCGGAAATACAGAGATTTATTACGGCAATAACAGTTAATGTCGGAAAGTAGGTAGGTGTCCCAGTTTCAGGTTTGTGACCCGACATTGATCCACCCAGCTGTCTGGGACACCACAAATTACCTCCACCAGGACTCTAGTACACAGAACGCGTCCATTCACTCTTGTTTTCGTCGGCTTTATTTTAGAAATTAAAAATATTCGTTTTAACAGTCCTATAAAATGTAACCTAAACCAAAAATTACACTGGAACTATTTAGGTTATATCTTTATAAATAAGAATAGAGTTATGTCTGAACATTCGAATTGTATTTTTGGTTACTATTACATTTCATATCCCAGAAAGGCTGAAATGGATGTTATCTCAATTTCTCTGTGTATCTGTGGCACTGTACAAGGTATTTTTGTAACGTTTTTCCGAGAAAACGAGAGCACTCACTATGATGAAACTTATTTTCGTTATTCTATCTATACCTTTCGAAGAAGGTTTTTTGTTTACTTTAAACCGACCTATGAAAATAAAGTAACGGGCTCTCAAAAATGCAAACGTTTTGAGTTATATTGGTTTTTTAAGATTTACCAAACTTATGATCTACAATAATGTAACTTAAGAGCTAACGATAGACAAATAGTTAAATTTAAATCAACATTAGTTTGTTTATACACAATAACAAATGTTGTATAACAATGCTGTGCACCTACACGGTTACGTTTGTTTGTAGGTTTCAAATAAAAAAATAGATGTACTTTTTATTTCTACTGTTGTGTGTAATTTTTTCTTAAATTTTTTTCTCTTAAAGGTACACATTAAATTTATTTAAGAACGCGTTCCCGCACACAGGCCAATATCGGCCCATGTGGGAACTTTTTTTTCTGTTACCTGTATATATATATTCGAAAAATTGTATGTATATTTTTTGGAAATAAAATGTATTTGTTTTGATTTGATTTATATTATGAAGTGTTTATATTATCTTGCTTCTTAGAACTATACATGTCAAGTCTTTGGAGGCAGGTAAAGCTGAATTTCTTTCAGAGAGTTATGGAACGAAGAATTACACTTATAAATAAATGGCTGGTGAAAATAACTCGCTTAAAAGAAAGGAACCGGAAAATCCGTAAACAAAAATGATTCAAAAAAGAAAGAAGAAAGATATAGTTAAGATTGTACCACTTTATCATCTCAATTCCTTATCTAGATACACAATATATATCTTTATTCAGCTAGGCCGTCCAATTTGAAGATCATTAAATAAAAATTTACCGATTAGTCTTCTAGATTTTATCTAGACGTATAAATGTCTTGATTAGACACACGTTTCGCCTGACAGCCCCAAGCCACGCCCAGAGATATTAAACCTTCCCTACGTGCAGGTCATGCGTGGAATACCCATCATATAATTAAAAAATGCAACACAGTGCAGTTTTGACCACGCCCATTCTAGTTTGGTTACTGTTTTGTGCATCATATGCAATTCAGTATTGTTTGTAAAGAAGCTGTAGCAACTAAATTGGTAATATTACATAAATTAACATAAATTGTTGTGTGTTGTGCACCTACACGTTGAATATGTTGCTTGTTGTGTGTTGTGCACCTAAACGTTGACAATGTTGCTTGTAGTGTGTTGTGCACCTACACGTTGACTATGTTGCTTGTTGTGTGTTGTGCATCTACACGTTGAATATGTTGCTTGTTGTGTGTTGTGCACCTACACGTTGAATATGTTGCTTGTTGTGTGTTGTGCACCTATTGACTGTGTTGCTTGTTGTGTGTTTTGCACCTACACGTTGACAATGTTTTGTGTGTGTTGTGCAATACGTTATATGTCTTGTTGTTTGTGAATATATTGACTGTGTTACTTGTTGTGTGTTTGCACCTACACGTTGATAGTTGCTTGTTGTGTGTGTGCATACACGTTAATAATGCTTAGTGTTGTGCACCTACACGTTGTTTGTTAATTGTTGTGTGTTGTGCACCTACACGTTGACATGTCTGTTGTGTGTGTGCACACGTTGACTATTGCTTGTTGTGTGTTGTACACCTACACGTTGACTATGATGCTTGTTGTTTGTTGTGCACCTACACGTTGAATATGTTGCTTGTTGTGTGTTGTGCACCTACCCGTTGACTGTGTTGCTTGTTGTGTGTTTTGCACCTACACGTTGACTATGATGCTTGTTGTGTGTTGTACACCTACACGTTGACTATGTTGCTTGTAGTGTGTTGTGCACCTACACGTTGACTATGTTGCTTGTTGTGTGTTGTACACCTACACGTTGACTATGTTACTTGTTGTGTGTTGTGCACCTACACGTTGACTATGTTGCTTGTTGTGTGTTGTGCCTCTACACGTTGACTATGATGCTTGTTGTGTGTTGTACACCTACACGTTGACTGTGTTACTTGTTGTGTGTTGTACACCTACACGTTGACTACGTTGCTTGTTGTGTGTTGTGCACCTACACGTTGAATATGTTGCTTGTTGTGTGTTGTGCACCTACACGTTGACTATGTTGCTTGTTGTGTGTTGTGCACCTACACGTTGAATATGTTGCTTGTTGTGTGTTGTGCACCTAAACGTTGACAATGTTGCTTGTAGTGTGTTGTGCACCTACACGTTGACTATGTTGCTTGTTGTGTGTTGTGCCTCTACACGTTGACTATGTTGCTTGTTGTGTGTTGTGCACCTACACGTTGAATATGTTGCTTGTTGTGTGTTGTGCACCTACCCGTTGACTGTGTTGCTTGTTGTGTGTTTTGCACCTACACGTTGACTATGTTGCTTGTTGTGTGTTGTGCACCTACACGTTGACTATGTTGCTTGTTGTGTGTTGTGCACCTACACGTTGACTATGTTGCTTGTTGTGTGTTGTGCACCTACACGTTGACTATGTTGCTTGTTGTGTGTTGTGCACCTACACGTTGACTGTGTTGCTTGTTGTGTGTTGTGCACCTACACGTTGACTATGATGCTTGTTGTGTGTTGTACACCTACACGTTGACTATGTTACTTGTTGTGTGTTGTACACCTACACGTTGACTATGTTACTTGTTGTTTGTTGTGCACCTATACGTTGACTGTTGCTTGTTGTGTTTGTTGTGCACCTACACGTTGACTACGTTGCTTGTTGTGTGTTGTACACCTACACGTTGACTATGTTGCTTGTTGTGTGTTGTGCACCTACACGTTGACTGTGTTGCTTGTTGTGTGTTGTGCACCTACACGTTGACTATGATGCTTGTTGTGTGTTGTGCACCTACACGTTGACTATGTTGCTTGTTGTGTGTTGTGCACCTACACGTTGACTGTGTTGCTTGTTGTGTGTTTTGCACCTACACGTTGACTATGATGCTTGTTGTGTGTTGTACACCTACACGTTGACTATGTTACTTGTTGTTTGTTGTGCACCTATACGTTGACTGTGTTACTTGTTGTGTGTTGTGCACCTACACGTTGACTACGTTGCTTGTTGTGTGTTGTACACCTACACGTTGACTATGATGCTTGTTGTGTGTTGTACACCTACACGTTGACTATGTTACTTGTTGTGTGTTGTGCACCTACACGTTGACTATGATGCTTGTTGTGTGTTGTGCACCTACACGTTGACTATGTTGCTTGTTGTGTAATGTGCACCTACACGTTGACTGTGTTGCTTGTTGTGTGTTTTGCATTTTACACGTTGACGTTTTACGATCTGGAATATAAATCCGTTCTCAGGTAAGTTTGAACATAAGTTTAAAATTTGGACTAAACCTTTTAAAAACTGAAAGCAAAAATATTTTAGCAGACAATAAAACTTCCAAAAGGTTCCAAGCAACAATAGAAACACGTCCTCCTCTTTTCTCTAAGTGGACCTTGCTTGAGCATTTGCGACTTGTGAACTTGGTGTGTTCTTTGTGTTCTGGTATTGTGTGCGTGTTTTGCTGCTTGGTATCTTTTGAAAGATTTTCTACTATAAAACCTTTTTGATTTAATTTTTTACGGCTTAGTCCAAATGTTATACTTCTCTTATCATGTTCTAGTCTCTAGCTCATCTCAGGCCGGGATCAGACTCCAGATCCTGAAACTTCGGGGAAATTTTACTAATCGTCATAGAAAATGATCGCAATAACAAACTAAAACACGAACAATATGGGTCATAATATAGTTTTGCACATAATTTAGAGAACTGAACACGGATGTTTTCCGGACTGTATAATGAAAAAAATAATTTACAAATTTTTCTAGTAGTTATTACATATGAATTTTCCCAGGTGACTTAAGTACAGAGGAAATTGATTCAGCGGAGTTTACCGTAATGTATACGGATATATAAGGGAGCACCATGAGGTGGATGCCATTGTCACCTAAACGACAGTGATAAACGATGACATGGCTCCGTTCCTTAATGTATTGGGAATCAATCAAACAATACGGGTAACCATTACTGGAGAGTTTATAAGTGTGAGGCGTATTGTTTGAATAAATATATAAAATATATACACAAATCAATATATACACAGATTGTAGGTTTTAAAGTAAGGTAGTGTTTTATTCAAAATTATTGATATGTATTCCTAAATATACTAATAAAATTTGTAAATAATCCAGACTTAGTCAATAAAAGACAACCAAAAAAATGTTTAAAACATCAACATTTTTATTTATTGTTACTTTGCTCTGCTACATTAACCAAATCTGTGTGGGATATCAAGTTATTTACCGGGACCGTGGCGTGCCCTGTAATCTAGCAACTGTCACAAATTGTGGATAGGTGTGAGCGATGGTCGGTGTGTGTAGTGCTCTTGTAGAATAAAGGGATACAGATATTGTTTGAAATTCATTGTTAATAATTGTGCGTTTAAAATGTTATTTGGATCGTTTATGCGGAAATTTTCCATCACGATTGTTAAATAAAATTTTAAAAATGTTTTGGGTTGTAGAAATTCATTTCGTATTCAGGTGAGCTATTGCCTGGAACATGACACGATTAGTGCATAATTCGGACTAAGTTTTCTCACCTGAGAACAGCATAAAATTGCAGATTCAGAAACGTCGTGTGAAATCTAAACCTAAAAAAACCTTTCTTGACCTCTTGACTTTGAGGATTGTTTTAACCATCTCAGGGTACAATACTATAGGCACTACCTTCAAATGGTGAAAAAATACATGAAAAAATTATTCTAGACCCACTGGTCCAAACTCAGAAGTCTTGTGTAGTTTTGAAAGTTCGATTATGGTGTTTGTATGATGGTATGTTCTATCGTGGAAGTTTCTATTCAGTTTCTTGGTGATTTCATCGATGAATGGATTGTTCAGCTTTAGATTGATGTTGTGGTATAGCATTCTGTTTCTGACAAAAACACAGCGCTCCTGCATATACCACTAGAGATGAATCAAAGTAATTTTGATTGCAAAGCTTAAATTTTGTTGAGGTTAACTTTTTTGCAGTGCCAAATATTTGAACTCCATACGTTAAAATTCATCTTAGAGGGCTTTTATATATTTTAAGTTTATGTTTTGTAGTAATTCAGGAACATTACCAAAGTTGTCGAAAAAACAAAAATGTATATTGTTAAAAAAATCCACTTAGATGGAGTAAGGTGAAAAACCACTCCTCATGCCAACTACCAAGGACTAAACACGTTGCAAGTTGAGGATCGCCTATCTTTATTGCTGCTGCTGAGGAAAACGTGAGCCGTGTTGTTAAAGATTTTGTTACTCAAATTTTGTTACAGATCGTATCTTTATATTTGAAGCCAAGATATGTCCAGTGTATTCCCGTACACATTAATTATAAAATGTAACGTTAATCGAACATTAATTTGTTCAACAATTTATTCATCCTATTGTTAGAATAGTCATGAATATTGGTATAAAAGGCGTAGAATTGCATAAAATAAGTTAAATTCGTTAAAGTGCACGACTATGACAGTTATTTACCAGTATTCTATATGAATACATACAATCTCTGAACTTTTTTAATTTTATTGTAACTAAATAGCATAATGAAAATGATTCGGGATCACACGCTTTTTTAAAGTTTGAAAAAATAACACCAATATCCATATATTCTGTTGTTTAAAACTCATTGTTGATGATGGTTCATTTAATTTAGATTGATATTGTAGAAATTTTAATTGTGATTAGAGATTTAAAATAAATTATAATATAAAATTGGATAGTAAAAGAAAGTTTAATAACGTTTTTTCAATGTGATCTCGTCCTCAGATACACGAGCTGTTGTGAGTGTTAATTTTGTCTCATAGTACTTTTGTAATTTTCTTGATTGCCATATACATTTTTGTTTTCAGATTTTTATACCAACTTAGTACGGTTTATGTACTAACCATCGAGTTCTCATGCCGGCTAAATCGTTATGCCTTAAAAGACGCCAAGAACCACTACAAATCCGTCCACCCAGGCACTGATATCGAGCCCGAAGCTCACATTGGATCCTGTGGCCTAACAAGTACGGATGCGACCCTGGATCAAGCCCGAACAACACCACTTCCCATGCTAAGGGCCAGCTCCGCCGCTGCCATCGCAAGGAACTACATCCGAAACCGACGCCCCGATGGCATCCCATCAGGACCATCCACGCCCCCCATGCCCGCGTTCGCATCTATTAGACCGTCGCCTACGCCCGTGTCCGCGCCTACAAGTCGCTCGTTTACGCTCACGCCCTCGAGCCCGCTACTATTGTCTGTGCCCTTACCACTTCAGGGCTCTCCGTCTCCGGAACCCCTGCCTCCAGACACACTAGGTGAACATCCTGCGGAGGATGGCCAGTTACCTGAGCGGCTCTCCGCCTGGCAACGCCAATGGCTACGCCGCCTCCAACCCGACATCTCTGTAACGAGTCAAGCTCTTCAGACAAGTGAACAAAAATTATTAAATCTATTTTATTTAACATGTATTTTAAAGTAAAGTTTCTTTTCCAAACTGTGGACGGCTATGAGCAGCCGAGAAGTTCACTAGTCAGCAATCACGTCACTCCCGTCCACATTATATCATATATTTTTGTTCATATATCATATATTTTTAAAAATTTTGTTCTTGCATTATCTAGTGTATGTTCTTTCTAAATTAAATTAACATGAAGTTTCATTCCGAGTTTTTTTTTAGTTTTTTAAACAATTTATTAACTGTCATAGTGCTTATGACCAGCTGCCCTCAGCAGGTTGTTCGGCGGCCGGTGCAGCAGTGGGCTGAGCAGCTGGAGCTGTCACGGTGATCCCTGCTTGCTGAGCCAACAACAGCTGTTGCTGCTTCTTCTTCTGCATCACCTGAGCAGCGATACGGTCTAGATCTCTCCTGCCTTGAACTGTGAGCTTGCGGCCACTATCTGGGCTTTTCTCAATCAGCTTGATCTGCTCCAGGGACTGCAGGGCTTTGCGAGCGACTCCACCAGCGCTGCGGCAGAAGTGAGCAGGGCAGACTCCATTCCTTTTTCGTCCTCCAAACATCTTGGTGACAGCTCCTACTCCGACAGGGGATCGGAAGTAGATATGCCTCACAATGGCTGCACACCTGGTGTAGTACCAGTCCTGGTCATAGGGGGCCAGTTCCTTGAATCTGCCACTCTTGACTATGTCCACCAGTCGTTATCGTAAAGTTTGTAGATCTTCCGTAGACAAGATGCCATCCGTGACATTGAAGGATGTCGATCAACATAAATTTGTCAAGGCTTTTTCAGCCTTTTTAAAGAAGACTGGCAAGATGAAGGTGCCCGACTGGGTGGACATAGTCAAGAGTGGCAGATTCAAGGAACTGGCCCCCTATGACCAGGACTGGTACTACACCAGGTGTGCAGCCATTGTGAGGCATATCTACTTCCGATCCCCTGTCGGAGTAGGAGCTGTCACCAAGATGTTTGGAGGACGAAAAAGGAATGGAGTCTGCCCTGCTCACTTCTGCCGCAGCGCTGGTGGAGTCGCTCGCAAAGCCCTGCAGTCCCTGGAGCAGATCAAGCTGATTGAGAAAAGCCCAGATGGTGGCCGCAAGCTCACAGTTCAAGGCAGGAGAGATCTAGACCGTATCGCTGCTCAGGTGATGCAGAAGAAGAAGCAGCAACAGCTGTTGTTGGCTCAGCAAGCAGGGATCACCGTGACAGCTCCAGCTGCTCAGCCCACTGCTGCACCGGCCGCCGAACAACCTGCTGAGGGCAGCTGGTCATAAGCACTATGACAGTTAATAAATTGTTTAAAAAACTAAAAAAAAACTCGGAATGAAACTTCATGTTAATTTAATTTAGAAAGAACATACACTAGATAATGCAAGAACAAAATGTTTAAAAATATATGATATATGAACAAAAATATATGATATAATGTGGTCGGGAGGGAGATAAGTGAGTACCGAGCCGGAAAAGAAGTACAATACCGCTCCAGACAATCGCGCGAGACCCCCTCCTCTCTGCCATCAGATCACCCATGTCACGTGACTGGACGGGAGTGACGTGATTGCTGACTAGTGAACTTCTCGGCTGCTCATAGCCGTCCACAGTTTGGAAAAGAAACTTTACTTTGAAATACATGTTAAAAATAAAATATATTTAATAATTTTTGTTCGCTTGTCTGAAGAGGTTGATTCGTTACATCCCTTGGGAAGACTTCCTAGCGATACTTGGGGAGCTGACAGCGTCACTGGCTCCTGAACTGCGACCCCAAGGCAGACGACCCGAGCGTCAGAGAGGCAACGGCCCAAACACCCGCACTCGAGGAGGCCCAAACAACCGGGGTGACAACAACGAAGCCACTAGGATCCAGCGGCTTTACAGGACAAACCCCCGCCGGGCTATGAGGGATATCTTACAACAGACGTCCCCTTTCTGCTCCTTGCCGGAGGCCACACTTGAGGACCACTTTAGAGCTTCGTACGCCCTGCGTGAGGGATGTGTGGGACCTCCACCGACCGGATGCCAGCTACCCCTTGCCCCTGAGCCGCCTCCTCTACTCGAAGAGATCCTGGCAATGGATGTAGCCTAGCAGTTGAAGCGGACCTCCAACACCGCTCCTGGCCCCGATGGCATCAAGTACACCATGTGGCGGCGTAGAGACTCTTCAGGCCATGCCCTGGCAGCTATTTTCAACATCTGTATTACTGCCAGGAGATTCCCCCCGGCCTGGAAGAACTCTACGACCGTCCTCATCCACAAGAAGGGCCCAGTGGACGACATTACCAACTGGCGGCCGATGCCCTCTCCGACACTGCTGGGGAACTTCTCTGTGGGATATTGGCGGACAGACTTGCACGCTGGGCCTCCACTCACAACATAATCTCTGAGGCCCAGCAGGGGTTCACGCCAGCGGAGGGTTGCCTAGAGCATAATTATTTCATTCTTCAAGAGCTACTGGACCAGGCCCAAAGGCGAGGAAGCCAACTCTGCATCGCTTGGCTGGACCTGGCCAATGCCTTTGGGAGCGTACCGCACCAGACACTTACTTCCGCCCTTCGATCAATAGGCCTAACCCCAGCGCAGCTGTCCCTGATCTTTGACCTGTACGACGGGAGCGCCATGACTATCAGGCATGCGGCAGGAACCACCCAGAAGGTCAACTTTGAAGCCGGATTGCGGCAGGGGTGCCCGCTGTCACCAATTCTTTTCAACATTACCATGGAGTATCTAATCCGCCCCCTGCTGGAACGGGAGGCTGAACATGGAGCGACTCTACACGGAACGAACGTGACTGTCCTCGCCTATGCCGATGACTTGGCACTGGTCGCCAGGTCTGAGGACGCCATGAAGATGCTGCTCGAGACTGTAGTACCAGCAGCGGACTGGGTAGGTCTCCGCTTCAAGCCGTCAAAGTGTGCGACGCTCCACATCAACAAGAGAGCAACCAGACCCACCCAGTTCACCATCTATGGTGAGCCTATGAGGGTACTACGAGAGGGGGACGCCTACCAACATCTCGGTGTCCCCACGGGGTTCAAAACAAATCAAACCCCGGTGACAACCATAGCTCACCTGGAGCAGGAGACAAAATCAGTCTTCGACAGCCTACTTGCCCCGTGTCAGAAGCTACACGCTCTGCGGACCTTCCTAATCCCCCAACTTGAATTTAATCTACACACGGCCAGGATTAGGAAGACCGCACTGAGGGAGCTGGACAACATCTTGAGAACAGGAACGAAGACGGTCTTGAACCTCCCTCAGCGAGCCAGTCCCGAACTAGTTTATCTGCCACCTTCCAGCGGGGGCGCTGGACTCATCCCCCTCACCGACCTGGCGGACGCCTTTGCGATCTCACACGCATTCCGCATACTGACCTCACCGGATCCCAAAGTCGCCAATCTGGCCCTGGAGGGCCTCGCCGTGTCTGCCGGCCAACGACGCGCCGAACAAGCTAAGATGGGGTTTCTCGTGACCTTTTTGGATGGCGATGTCAAGGGAAACGCCAACAACATCACCACCTTCTCGGCGGCACGAACAGCGATGGGGCGACTTCATAAAAAGATCTCGGGTCTGCGGTGGGGTTACAGCGAAGTGAGGGGGCTCCAACTACACGTCCCTGGACCAAAGACCACTGCCATCTTTGACGGGGGGGCCCGCGGCTCTCTATCCTCCAGACTGCGCACCTCGTTACAGCACCACTTCCGGTCCACCCTTGCCGCGAAGCCGGACCAAGGCAGAGTAGCCAGGGCTACAACAACCCGCCCGATAGCCAACCACATGTTGCACGAGGGGCGTTACACCAGGTTTGCAGATTGGAGGTACATGCACCGCGCCAGGCTAAACGTCCTCCCACTGAACGGCTGTCGTCGCTGGGGTGCAGCGAATGATCGTCGCTGCAGACGGTGTGGGCGCCATGACGAGACCACCGCCCACGTCCTCTGCCACTGCCACTACCATCTGGGGACTGCAGTAACGATGAGACATGACTCCATTCTCCATCTGTTGGTGGCAGCCGTCCGCGGGGGAGACAATCAAGAGCTGCGGATAAATCAAACACCCCCCCTGGAAGACCTACTAGGCCAAGTAGCGAGAGTAAAGTAGCGATACCCAGTCGGTATCGTAAAGTTTGTAGATCTTCCGTAGACAAGATGCCATCCGTGACATTGAAGGATGTCGATCAACATAAATTTGTCAAGGCTTTTTCAGCCTTTTTAAAGAAGACTGGCAAGATGAAGGTGCCCGACTGGGTGGACATAGTCAAGAGTGGCAGATTCAAGGAACTGGCCCCCTATGACCAGGACTGGTACTACACCAGGTGTGCAGCCATTGTGAGGCATATCTACTTCCGATCCCCTGTCGGAGTAGGAGCTGTCACCAAGATGTTTGGAGGACGAAAAAGGAATGGAGTCTGCCCTGCTCACTTCTGCCGCAGCGCTGGTGGAGTCGCTCGCAAAGCCCTGCAGTCCCTGGAGCAGATCAAGCTGATTGAGAAAAGCCCAGATAGTGGCCGCAAGCTCACAGTTCAAGGCAGGAGAGATCTAGACCGTATCGCTGCTCAGGTGAGGCAGAAGAAGAAGCAGCAACAGCTGTTGTTGGCTCAGCAAGCAGGGATCACCGTGACAGCTCCAGCTGCTCAGCCCACTGCTGCACCGGCCGCCGAACAACCTGCTGAGGGCAGCTGGTCATAAGCACTATGACAGTTAATAAATTGTTTAAAAAACTAAAAAAAAAACTCGGAATGAAACTTCATGTTAATTTAATTTAGAAAGAACATACACTAGATAATGCAAGAACAAAAATATAAGTTGCATTACATTATGATATAATGTGGTCGGGAGGGAGATGAGTGTTACACCAGGTTTGCAGATTGGAGGTTCATGCACCGCGCCAGGCTAAACGTCCTCCCACTGAACGGCTGTCGTCGCTGGGGTGCAGCGAATGATCGTCGCTGCAGACGGTGTGGGCGCCATGACGAGACCACCACCTACGTCCTCTGCCACTGCCACTACCATCTGGGGACTGCAGTAACGATGAGACATGACTCCATTCTCCATCTGTTGGTGGCAGCCGTCCGCGGGGGAGACAATCAAGAGCTGCGGATAAATCAAACACCCCCCCTGGAAGACCTACTAGGCCAAGTAGCGAGAGAGGCGCCTGCGGAGATGCTGCTAAGCCGTCCGGCTTCAACAAATACTCAACAAATACGCCCCCCTCTCCCAGTTCCTCAGGGCCAAAGGCTTCACAACTACAGTCGACGCTTTTGTCGTCGGAGCCCTGGGAACTTAGGACAGTTCCAACTGGAGCACTCTCGCCCGCCTGGGGGTATCCCGCAGGCTCGGTACGACATTAGCCAGGAGGTGTGTGTCCAAAGCGATCCACTGGAGCCGAGACATTTATATCTCCCATATCACCGGCGTCCAGCAGTGGCCTCAACAGCCTGAAGACCACGGCCCCTGAGCCGTGTAGAGATTTTTTTTGAGTTCCATATTTATTTATACTATTTTATTATTTGTTTTGTACCGCCTTTTATTTGGCATACAATTTTATAAAAATAAAATAAGTCTTTGAAGGATTTCAAATAAATGAAATATAATTTTAGTTCTTTCAGTTGATTCATCTTCTTTATTCAAAATAAAAATTTAACTTATTATGCTCAAACATTCTTGAATATTTCCAAACTCTAAAATTAATACCGTGTAACAAATAATATTATTGTAATTTCATTTACTCCGTTATAAGTTTAATTTTATTTCATTTACTTTATAAATGCTTCAAAATTATCAATTAACAGTATTTCAACTACTTTCAAATTTATTAGCTAGGCAAGATTTACGTTTTAATGACTATTTAATCATTAATTTTGATAGTAATCGTTTCTCTTGTAAATATTTAAAGAACTAACACAAAATTTAATACGGTACTCACCCAAATTTGGGGTATAAGAAAAACTAAACTATGAACAGTGGAGCACAACGTTAATTTCAGAAGGCTAAATGAAGAAGAAGGCCGAATCGAAGTTAGGGCTGCTTTTAACCTCGGTTCAAGGATCTAGAAGGATCTAGGAAACTCGAACGCTGATTGGATGATCTATCTTGCCTTGCTATTACATGTTTGAGCGTATGCTGGAATTGTACCTCACATCTATATGGTACAATTCTCCACCCCCGAAACCTAAAAGACTAGTATATATTTATTTATTTTTTATTTATTTTTTGTGCAAAAATTACATTTGATCAAATATTAAAGTTGAAATTAGTTTATTAATTGAAATTAATTCAAGTCCATTTTAGTGTTCACTTCAGTTTTCGAAAAGTTCCAAAACAATTTCCAAAAATGTTTCTAATCGATGTGGCAACTGTGTAGAAACTTGGCAACTATGGGGCAGTGTTGTTGTCAGTGTCCAAGTTCAGCCAAACAGGTTCAGAATCAGGTTGCTCAGCAGATAAGGGTTGGGAGTTGTTTTCCCCAGCACATGAGCAAGCCGGACTTCATGGATTCTAAAACTAAACTACAAAATTCGGGTAAGTAACACATTTTAACATTATATAAATATGGTTGCAAAATCATCAAGAATACTGTCTTAATTTCATTAGAATTTTAACCCAACATAAAGCTTTTAACTTCTGTTTTGCATGAAAGTTAGAACCTATATTCAAAATTAAAATAAAATTTATTTCACTTCAAAATTAACTCATTGAATAACTTTGACAATTACTCATTAACTTTATATTTTACCTTATACAATATAGCTCAACTTGATCTAAAAAAATTTAAATTAACATTATCAAACTTTTGATGTATTATACATTAGGTGTTTGTGTGAAAGTGTGTTCAAGTGAAAAGTGAGCCCCCCCAAATTTTGTGAGTTAATTGTTGTGTGTATGGTCAAGTGAACTGTGTCTGTTTAGTTTTAAGTTCAAGGTTAGCAATAGTTTATGTTTAAATACAATGTTAAATTTAGTTTGTTCCTAAACAATAAGTATTGTAAACTATATAACAATTCTAAAATTATATGATACATATACCTTCATATAACCTTCTTGAATTCAGTCTATTTGTTTAATACCATTTCGCTTTATAAATTCGTCTATTTATCTTGAATAATTTCTCTTCTTTACTGTATCTCAATTACTTCAACTACAATAGCTTCAATTACAATAGCTTCTTCTGTATTAATAAAATCTTCTGGAAATGCTTTTGTTTGCCCAGTAGATTTTTATTTGCTTGTTTTTTATATTCTTCCCAAAATACATATTTACCTTTGATAGATTATTTCGCACATAGTAAAGGATACTGACTTCTATTTATTTTTTACGTACAGATGATAAGAGCACGTATCTGCATTGCTTTAAAATAGACAAATATAAATTTGTTCTTCTTCAAAAATTAAAATTTTAAAATCAAAATAGCCTTCTGACATTAACAGAAGGCTAAATGAACAAGAAGGCCGAATCGAAGTTAGGGCTGCTTTTATAACCTCGGTTCGAGGAAGAATCTAGGAAACTCGAACGCTGATTGGTTGATCCATCTTGCCTTGCTATTACATGAGCTATTGAGCGTATGCTGGTATTGGTATTGTACCTAACATCTATATGGTACAGTTTTTTCTTTTTTATGTTATTGTTCTTAATACGTTTTATATTCTATCATCTGTTGTTGTTTTTAAACTTGCAAAGTATTGACTGTTAACTATTAACTTCTCGTTTATGTTCAAAAATAAATAAAGGTATATCTTGCAATATTCATGGTTCTTGCTCACCTGACGACGGGAGCAGTTTCCATTTTTGAAACGTCGTGAACCTTTGTTTAACTGATCTTGATAGAAAATGCCCGCAATAACAATCTAAATAACACCAATACGTAATTAATTTTATACAGACGTTGTTATTTTGAAAAATCGTAACTAAAACTTTCATGTTCACAACGTATTTCCATCCTAGGTAAACTGCGTTTGTAAGGGTTTCAGGTGTGTTGTAAGCTTCAGTTTCGGGAATAATATTTAAAAGGTATTGGATAGCTCAGATTGTTTGTTGGATGGAAGGAAGTTAAAACAAAACGTTTAAATAAAAGATAAACACGACACATGTAGGCAAACAGAATATGATGCTTATCGTTTTCTGGATATTACTCAAGGCAGGAACGGTTCCCTCAGCCGCCTCTGTTGTAAGACAAGAAAATCCCTCGGAATACCCGGATAAGGTTAGGGCTACGAGGCCCATTAAAGGATTCCCATTTTAATTATTCAATTAGAAAACGCCTCACTTCATTGTGAGGATGATTTGTTGTGTAAAAATATTTGAAGAAAAATGATTTTTATAATCATGACACTCACAAGTGAGGAATAATGTGCGAAAAAATATTATAGGTAAAAAGTGTGGAAATAATTTTACACTTTTATTTACTACTTCATCTAACTAAACCCGTTCTCTGTACGGGTCGTATGATTTTGTTGTAAGATGTAAAATGCTTATTATACTTATTATCATGGCAAAACCTGAAATCGTATATAAACAATTAAATATAAATTATTATTCCAATTTTAAAGTATTAAATTTTTAAGCAGAAAATATATATCATTATTAAAATTTACCTACTTTAAGATAACATTTTACAATAGTACAATTTTGAGTATGTTTAAATTCAGTGATCTATGTAAATAAACTAATGTTGATTTTAACTTTTAAGGTGGTTCAATTTATTTATGTTAAATAAATTTATAGATAACATGTTTTGTAAAGTTTGAAAACATGTTGCTAGTATTGCTCAAAACTGGGTTTTTGAGAGCTCATTACCTAATATTATTGCTTTGGGCTATTTATTGCTTGCTAATTTATTGTTTTGGGTTAGTTTAAAGTAGACAAAAAGCTTCTCCAAAAGGTATGAAATGAACAATAGGTTTCGTGATAGTGTGTGGTCCCGTTTACTGGGATAAGTGTTACAAAAGACCTTGTACAGAGTTATAGATTGATAGATAGGTAGACATTTCGGATTTTCTGGGCTATAACACTTGAAAATTTTATTCCAACACACATAGACTTTGTTACGTACGTACCAAGCGATACCAAGATGACATGCCAAGAAGAGAGTTGTAGGCCCTACTGGTACGAGTAGTAACCAAACCAGAAAAATAACTATGTGGGGTTTGGCATTGGATTTAGTTGTCTTTTGTCCTTCATTGGGCCCTCTTCAGGCAGATAAATCAGCTGATATTTGTCAGAAATTCGTAAGGCTCGGTACTGGGCTCAGTTGTCTTTCTTTCATCTTAGTGTCCCTTTGTTCCTGGCAAATAAATCAGCTGATATTTATCAGGCTCGGTACTGGATCTAGTAGTCTTTCTTTATTTATTTTTCCTTTTCTTCCTGGAAAATAAACTATTTGATATTTTTAAGCAATAAAAATGAAAAACATAACATCGTAACGCAAACGTTAGTAATTTGCAAGGCTCGAAAATGTATCATGTTGTTTTTCTTGCTTCACTGGACCCTTTGTTTTCTGGAAATTAAATTATCTGATATTTGTCAGTATTAAAAATCAAAAACTCATAAAGCATAATTCGGAAATATGTCAGGATCGATACTGAACTCAATTTGTATTCTTAATTTGTTCCTTTCTTTCTGGCAAAACATATCAGCTGATATTTGTCAGAAATAATAACAAATATAGTACATACATGTAATTTTAATTACATTACATGATAATTAAATGTAAATAATTATATCAATCTACTCCATATTTCTTCAAAAACAATTCTTTAACCAAACTCAGGCTTTACTCATAAACTACTAGAAGTGTGTTTTCATATTACTGTATAGATGAATACCTTATTTTTCAATGATATATTCTTGCTAAGGTACATTCCGTAAATAGCGCAATTTGGACTCACTCATATATGATTCCGCAAGTTGAGCTCGTCATATAAAATAGAAGTACGTCACACACGGTTTTATATTCCCGTTTGGGACGAATAAAAGTAGAACTCCAATCCCTTAAGACGCGTCTGGACGTGGGACGTTCAATTCTAATTCTATACAAATCGGATCGTTTCAGGAAAGATTATAGATTAAAGATTTGTTTTGTGTTTTATATTCCTGTGTTTTGTGTTTTTCATGTTCTGAACGAGTGTCAGTTTCCCAATAACAGTTCCCAGTTAACATTTAATAAGCTCATGTACATAATCCAATTATTAATAAGTTTGATTTAATCATGGTATATCATATATTTTATGTTCAGTAGATTATTGTACGACTTTTAATTTTATAATTTTTTTAATTCATTATTATTAAAGCTATTTAGCTGTGGCGTATGTAACGTAACTTGACAAAATAATTTACTTCCATCTTGACTCAAAAATTAATTTTTTACAGAGACCGAATATAACTTTGGTGTTCAATATTAAATTTTACAATACCTAGTATAATTTAGTATTAATTAGTGATATATAAATAATTATTATTAAATTATGTATAATTAAACTTAGAAATAACTAAACACATAATAAAAACACACATTATAACATGATACACACACACATTATAAAATGATAAAATATTCATTTTATAATCATGTTTATAAAATGGTGTATTACACCATTAAACCACTATCATGCAAATAAACATTTTCTCTCCTTAAAACCACTTTCACCTGAGCTCACTGCGTTCTTCCCTTCGTCTTTAAGTTGTACAAACTTTAAATGAATGTGAGATAAAATATTTCGTTCACATAGTATTTCATCGAGCTTAAATAAACAATTCAGACGGACACATCTCAAAGAAAAATAATTTTTCATCATACTCGTTCAAAAACAGGTGCTTTGATACTTTTGTTGAAGAGAAAAAATCGTTCTTTTTCTTCCTAGAACCAAACCTATTATTATGATGAGTTTTTTGAGTCCTAGCAAAAGATCATTGTTGATGGTTTTGATTTGAGGTAAGTATTCAATTATAAATATTCGGGAAAATAACTATAACAACCAGTATAGATTTTTTTTGTGTATTTGACGTTCCGAATATCGATTGTGAAATTGGTAATCGCCTATTAAATCAAACTATCGATAATAATAACTAACACTGACATAACATAAACAAACAATCAGGAATCAAGAAAGAACCGCTACTACGTAAGTAACAAAACAGCTGATAAGTCTAAAGCGACAAAAATGGTCGACAAGTTTAACAGCCTCGTACTGATGAAATATACTACTGTATTATATTTTATAGAGATATGTAATGTCATGCTACTAAATATGAGTAAAATACTAGTTAAAAATAAAACACCGTTTCGGAAAATATTTTGACGTTATTTCATATAGAAATATATGTGAATTGTATCATTTCCAAACTATGAAACTGTTGTCAAACCACAACACGCTCTCATATTATTTAATTGTTACACGGATTCACGCAAAGAAATGAAAGTTATTCTCTATAAACATTTTCGGGTTAATTAACGACTAAATCTAGGTTAATTTTTATTGTAAAAAACTTTTTTAGGCTAAAATGGTGACGTAAGACGTAAAAGATGGATGTAGATTGTGTGATGAGGTGAGGATCGTGTACATATTAATATCACTTGGGTTCCAACGTCCACACTGACAGCCCCAACCTATCGTTTATAAAGCTGTCAACCCTTTCCTTAGCCTTAAACAAACATTGAAAACATGAAACGCTTTCAAATTTTTTCACAGTTCAATGCCAAATGCATTGTACACATTCATATTAGTTCATAAAACATTGACCCTCCCTTGTGTGTAATATTATAAAGAAGATGTGGTCTTTATGTTTGGTTGCATGTGTGTAGTGGAAACTAGTGCGAAAAATAATGAACTGACTGGTTTGACATTTTACACAAATGTAGATCTCAAACTCATGCAACTCATAGGTATATTCATTTCCTTAAAATCCCCTCAGGCTACGCCCCATGAACGTCTTAAGTTTCAATATTTACTATCAACATAAAATTACATGAGTGTTAACAGGTGCGGAAAATAAAATTTGACAGTTCGCGAAGAAGAAGAAAGAGGTGCCGTGAAAGTCATAGGTTTTAATGCTTACATTTTATAAAGTCAACATATTAAAAATTTTATTAATATTAAAAATTTATTAAAGTCAACATATTACACAATATTTTGACAGTTCTGGAAGACAAAGAAAGAAGGTTGATTTTAAACATAAATACTGCTGGATCAAAATTATTATTGAAAAAAATGGTGGATTTTAATTTTTCTCCCGACGCCTGTCTCTATTACGTTACTCCTTATCCTTTCCCAATATTACTTAACTTGTGTTAATTTGTCATGTTGTAGACACTCATGTTTTGTCATTTTGTAAATAATAAAAATTAATTAAAAATTATAATTATGTAAACCAGTACACCTATCAGCCTCGTGCAAAGCTTAACCCGTGCAAAGAACCAGTAAGCTAGCTAAGGTATAAAGTAAGCTAGTAAGGTGAATAAAGAGTCTTAAACTTTTAGTTCCAGTAGTATGTTAATGTGTTACTTTTTTATTTAATTTCACTATTACTTAAAGGTTGAATAAAATATTGGTCTCCTATCCTTTAAAAACTGTTTCCTCAGGAATATAGATCTTTATAGCTAGAAAAAAATTAACAAGTAAAAATAGAATAAGAGTATAACTATGTTAACTGAAATGAGAAAAAAACCATTATGACAACTATACTTTCTATGACTAACATAAAATGGAATCAGACAACAAAGGCTTATAAACTCCATTTTACACTACTTCATTAGAATATAAATCTCGATATGTATTTAAAAAATATTTAAAAGTACTAAGTAAAATTTTCCTGATAGCTACTTTTGGAAGCTATAGAATTTTCCATTTGAGAGTATCAAGGATAATATAATTAAATGAAAAATAAAAATTATAAAATCTAAATAAGTCATAAATTAAATACCTCAATTATATTTATCTATTGCTTTACCCTTTTAGAGTTAGTGTACTAAAATGTATGTTTTCAATAATTGATAAGCCACAATATAAAGTTAAAAATAATATAATATAAAATATATAATTTTGCAAAGCACGAAAACTGATGACTTTTGCATTAAATCTGTAAAAAAAAAAATATATATTTTTTAAACTAAATACCAATGTAACCTACAAAAATTTTTATTTATATAGTTCCTTTTAATTCAAAAAAATTTAATATATGTTACTAAAAAATATTTTTAATATAAACAATTTAAATAGTATTTTATTTTACTTAGGTTAACCAAAGTAAATATATATAAAAAATATAGTATTATTTTTTTTCTTAGTAAGATTAAATGGATAAAATAAATTTTTTATTTTTTTTATATTATTAATGAAAAAATTAAAACAAGTGATAACGAAGATGTTAATATAAAATAATGAAAATATTTAAAGAAAAAAAAACCATTATGAAAAACAAATATTCTTAAAGTTTTTAAATCTAGCATTGGAAACAGCTCTAAAAATTTTTATATTTTTTCAGATATCTTTCACACAATATATATTAAACATGATAAATAAAAATTTAAAAAAAAAAATTTTAAAACTATTTTTTATCTCAAATAAAAAAAATCTTTTTTTTTAATGTAATAGTTTTTGATTCAATAATTGATAAGCCACAGAAAATAAACTTGCTATGGCAAGTTAATTATTGAATATAATATAAAAATATAGTATACCTGCAAACTTAAGCACGAAAACTGATGACTTAATTGCATTAAATCTTTGTAACAAAAAAAGTAATACTTTTAATCCTCCGTATTTTAAAATAACTGTGTAAAGAGTTACCAAATATACGATAAATAGCCTACAAAAATTTACTTATATAGTTCCTTTGGTCATTCAAAAAATGTACAGTAAGTTAACATTGCTTATATAGAAAGCAATATCTAATATAGCAATTCCTAATATAGTTTTGGTACTTAATTCAGGCACCAAAGCCCCTTTTAAATAGTAGTTTATGGTTTATCGACTTTAGCGTTAGTAAGCATTAAATGGATCAAAGTATTATATAATTTCTACTGTTTGTCCATTATTATTATTGATTTAATTTAAGGACTATAAACGTATAACAACAGGAAAGTTCACATCGTTATATCGCTTTTCCGAGATGTTTCTGAGAAAAATGTTAAGTACAAAGTGAAGTATGACACAGAACCCAAGAGGGTTCCACTAAAAGGTGGATGGATTAAAACCACCCGGAGCATTGGAAAAACGGTTCTTGTCTGGCGGAGCATTATCTGCGTGGGAACACCATCGTCCATATCCGTATGTTTTCAGAGAATATATTTGACACAAGCTTACTCTAACAACATAAATGTTACGATTAAATTACTATATTTTCATTAGATTATAAAAAGGTCTTTGTAATACCCAAAACTATTTTTTAAAACAAAACCGTAAGGCTTGTTAGTTAGTCTTGAAGAATAATCTTTGAAACAGATACAAAGAATAAAAATAAACTAATTTTAATATATTAAAATTTTTGATAGTTTGTCCTTTTTCCAGGATAACAACAAATCTTTCGCAATACTGGTTTAAAAACATAATACAAATATATTTATACTGTTGTACAGTAAAATTAAAAGTGAATAATATTCAATGTTGCTTTATAAAAATCATTTGTAATAGGTTTATTTACTATAGTATATCATTTTAGGTAATATACGAAAAATATTTATTATATCAAGAAACCTATGGAGATTAAGTTTCATTAATAATTTTGCCAATATTGTTATGTAAAATGTTGAGTTGTATTTTTCCTAGTGTAAGTTTAATTTTTTAAATATTTTTTAATTATAAGTTTATTAAACTAAAAACAGTTCAAAGGTATCTACCCTCAGTGTAATTCATGTCACAGAGTAATGAGAGGTCACATGGTACTGAACATATTATAATATATAAATATATTTAAAACTCAATATGCGCCATTATCTAAATAGCGGTATTTTTTTCAAAGTGTTAATACTTGTTCGATGTTATTTACATTATGCAGAGATATTGTGTGAAAAATATACTAAACAACGATTAAAGGGCTCGTTTAATTAGAACACACCTTAATATAATAAGAACAATAAATAAAGCATTTTGAACATCAATAGAATGTTTTTACCAAATCTTTCGTCTACAGTTTCTTCATTAAAATCCTCAAATGGCAAAAAAATTGTAGAAGTCTTGCTTTATTCTTTGTCTTCTTCACGTAGTCGGTATCCCCAAACCAAATGTGACTGTTCCAGAAACAATGAACAAATTTAATAGCAATTTTCTTTTAATTTTGCCTATGAAAATTTTAATTGAATGCATTCCATTAATTGCATTATTGATGTTGGTATGCGTTATGAATATACCATGGTCTTGTTGCCGCAAATTTTACTTAAAATATTGTGTTGAAATATTTTAGTTATGTTTAGCTTTCAAAATGAAATGATTTATCTCCTCAAGAATAGTATACAAAATCATATAAAATATATATTTACGTATCTAGTAGAACAATAGTCATTACAGTACTTGGGGTAGGAGTTTATAATGTTCACCCACCCGGGGTATAGGGTGGTTACTTGGCCTACTGCAAGGGTTTTGTTGTTGATTGGGAGGATTTGATGGCCGGGTTACCATCCCTACCCACAACACAATTACCTCTGGATGCACGTCATTCGAAGCTTATTGTGTTAACAACCGAAAGGAAAATGAGCATTCCCACAAACCCCATACTTTCAGGGCGTACTAGTTATGGTAACAACCGATTGAAAAAACTCGAATCGATTAGTGTTTTTGAATCGGCGGGATTGATGAACGAGTGAAAAAGTCAGTTTTAAACAGACTGGAAACTTGTTATCAAGTGATTTAGATACAATGATCTATATATGGAATTAATTTTATTGCAATATTTACTTGAACTCTCATTAGAACCTGTCCTGTCTTATTAGTAATGATTGGTTTTTGGGCTTTTGAAATTAGAACGCTAAATATTAATTTGAAAACGAAATATTTCTTATTTACTATAAGATTTTAGTTTTGCTTCCTATCTGTCTCCTGCCCTTTTGTCTCCACGATGGAAATTTCTCCTCTGCACCCATTGAAGGCGTTTGATCAGAGGGTATTATAAATTTTGCTTCCCTCAGATTGGTGAAGACAATTCACAATGGACTTGGTGAAGTGCTCTCTATTTACGCGTAGCTTGCAGTTCGTCTTATGTATTCGTTCTGTGACGGAATGGAGTTGGCAAATCAACATTGTAGGGACAGGATGGTGTGAATCAGTCCCAAGAGAGACAATATTACTATTACTAAGGTTGAACAAGTAGTTACATTGACTCCCAATGTTTTGAAAGTCTTTGATGTGGCTAAACTGACAAATGCCATCTAACCAAGCTGACACAGGGCTTTTAATCTTAAAAATAAAATTAAGATCTTCCTGGTGTAGATAGTTACCTTTTACGGTGAACTCATGGTTGGGCGAGAGTGTTTTTGTGTTCTATTTTTTTCATCCAGATCTTGGATCCTGATTTGTTTCGTAGCCAGCCTCCCCTAATAAATAGCTTACCTGTTCATATTCTACATTTCCCATATTATGTTATTTAGATATTCATTTTGGACATTTTTCATCACGATTAGAAAATACAAAATTTCACGTCGTTTCGGCTACCGGAAAAAATGGCACTGGAAACAAAATGGACGTTGCAAAAACCTAAAATAGACGAATTGCTTCTATCCGTTTTTGACTTCGTTATTACCTGACGCCTCTCGCGAGCCTTGCTGTGGGTTTGTATACCATGAGAATTTTTTTGTTATTAATATTATTTCTATGAAAGATACTTTGATTATCCTACCAAGTTCTTTGTTAGGAATTGGCGTCCATAATGGTCCGATTTCAACTGAAGGTTGACTGATTGGTTGGTCTACTAGATTTATCTACGAAGCTGTACGTTTTTAAAATTTAAATAACACAAACCCACCTTCAAATGAATAAATTTTCCCGTATTATCGATAAATATTTTCTCTTGCTACACGATATGCCACTCAGGAAGAATAGCCTACACTGTAATCTCCTAATCCCTTAAAATAGAAAATCTAAATTAAAAAATAAATTTACTTCCCTTTGAGGAATAGTTTAGGTAGACCATAGATATGTCTAAGGGGAGTGTTTTCAGTTTCTCTGAATAACTGTCCTCATAACCATATGACGTCACTAACCACTTTACTTCCGTTTCAAATTTTGGCCTGACGGATTGCCAACACCACCCCAGCCAAGAGCTAAGACATATTCATGTCAAAATTAAAGAAATCTCGCGTTATAAAATCGTCCAAACAGTAAAAGAAGATATTTGTGGCGAACGCCTTTAGTACGGGCCACATCTGGTGCTTTGGACAATCGGCCCAATCGAGTGTCTGACACAGTTTCCACTATATTGGAAACACCGACGATCAGCGTCCCGAGCTTACACTTTCTTACCACCAAGCTTTTGCAATTATACTGCTAAAATATAAATACCCCCGTCGCAGCAGACCTGCGTACTCAGCGAATTTCCAAATCAATAACATAATAATAATAATATGACTAGTTTGATCATTATCTGTCAATAAATATGAGTATTATTTGCCTACTCTCCATAGATTAACATGGGAAAGAGTATGCAGGTTTGCTGCTGTGAGGAATGCTGAAAGTAGGTGTTTCTAGCGTAAACAATTAATTTTTTGAGCATTTATATCAACTTACATCAACATCTGTCCATAAATAAAGGAGTTTGCCTGTTCACTATATGATTAATATGGGAAAAGAGTATACAGGTTTGCTGCCATGATAAACACATAAACTATGATTTTTAGCATAAATGGATAGACCTCAACCACATGAAGCTAAATATCATGTTTTATCTAAAAATATTGATTAATATGGGAAATATTAATTTTTCCCTATCCTCCATAAGATTAACATATAGATAATAATAAGATCCATAAGATTTTTTAATATCTCGGTAACCGTTGGAGATAGAGAAAAACTTTAAGGTACTTAATTGTGTAGTTTTTTAAGCTGATTCTAATGGTGAAATATAAAATTAGAAATTTTAAAAAATTACATGTGAAAAACGGAAAAAACCCCATTTTGGGGTTATGTCTGGTTTACGAACTCGTCCGAGCATTTGTAGGAATACACATCTCTACCAAATTTGGTCTCGATCGGACCATTTTTACGAGAGTCATCGTGTTCAAAGAAACACACACACACACACACACACACACACACACACAATATATATATATATAAATTTTAACGACTATTGTTTTTGGACTCTGGGCACCTAAAGAAGAAAAAATAACATGGTCCCGGGCTTAAGTCTCGCCATGAGACCTACGGTAATAGCTTCTTCCCTATGGGAAAATCGCTAAAAAGTAGTGAAATAATGAATGTTTGGTGGCCAGATACTATTTTTAGTTTAGTATAAATAGGATAAAAATAATTATTATAGTAATTGATTTTATTTGATAAGTATAGTTTGTAATGTTTGTTCGTAGGGAATATGTACACAGATTAAGTTTACTTATCAGTATTAATTAGTTTAAAATATAAGTAAAAAGTGTAGGTGAAAAATAGTTAAACAATGTTTAATCAGTAAATTTATATTGAACTCATTGTAATGTATAAAACCATACTTAATACATTCACAATTTTGACATGGACATGGCTTAGCTCTGGGGGGAGGTGTTGGCGATTTTTAAGATGGAAAATATGTAACAGGTTTTCATAGAAATCACTAGAGCTATTGTATTGAATTTTTAATTTAAAAGAATAAGAACAGCTGTTTACATGAAGTTAAAAGATTACCTTTAGACATTGTCATGATCTAACCTATTTCCCACAGGGAAGTAAATCAAACATTTTTAAATGGCAAGTTTACTTTTTCTGGATTGAAATGAAATAAGTGTCAATAAATACTTTATTAAAAGCCAGAAGTAAGCCCGTCCTTCGTACGGGTTGTAGGATTCAGTTTAAAGAAGAAAAACTAGCATATCAAAGTGTAAACCTGAAATCCTAAACATATCTGTACATAACTGTACAAAGAAAATAAATAAATACCCTGGTTTATTATTTAGCATTAATTTATAATTAAATGTAAACAGCTGTTTACATGAGGTTAAAAGATTACCTTTAGACATTGTCATGATCTAACCTATTTTCCACTGGTAAGTAAATTTAAAAACTTTTATTATAAACTTGTTTCATGACAACTTCAAGAACATATGTAATTGAAATCTATGTAAGTTCTTGTATGTTTTACAGAAACAGTTTCATTGTATGGCTTAGTGTTTATATATAATAACGTAAATGGATTATATGCAAATTGCACTTTTCAATTTTTCAAGTTCCATATGCATATGGTATACAGTAGTTAGTAATTATTCAAGCTATATAAATTCAAGTTGATGTATAAATATTTTTGATTTCTTCCAACATTTTGTTTTACAATTTAATTCATTGATTGTTTTAAATAATGCATAAGAAGAGTTTTATGTTTAATTCGAGAGACCCTTTCGCACCTAGGGTCGGTAGGGCAAAGAGGGGGTTTCCTTTATTGTACCGGAAAAGCGTAGTTTACACTCTGATGGTCCGGCGTTTGTGATCGCGACACTCCACTGTATTGGAAACATCCGCATCATGCGACCTTCTCTTGCCTCAACAAATATACAGATATGTTTTACAGAATTTCTTATTTACTCATATCTTCAAATTGTGAATAGTTGTAAACAATGACCGGTAGATGAGACATGTTATGGTAAGGATTAACGTCCGTACTAATAAATACTACGTTTATAAATTCAATACAATATCGCTAGTAGTTTCTATATAAATGGGGTCGGAACACTTCCGCTGCTCTTTTCGTTATAAAAATCTGCCAACCCCCCCTACAAGAGCATTGACATATAAATGTCAAAAATCATCCTCATAATTAGACTTGTTTGTAATCAGAGGCGAAATTGTGGTTTACATCCTAAGTTAAACTGTACGTCCTTAGATGACATTGACTGTTAATTAAAAAGTTCTATCTAACATATTTCTTAGACATTACATTAGTTACATTACATAAAACTAAAAGTTTGCGCCTCAACAACCATCATAGTAATTTCCCATTTATACTTGGCCAAAATACCTACCTGGGTAGGTAATCATTTTACAAAGTAAATTATTCCAGGGTTTTATAGAAAACGGTTATAGAAAAATTGTTTACACAAAATAATTTAACGGATCGTATTGTGTATTTATCTGTGAGTATACTCACTGTTAAATACTGAGAAAGAACTCATTTTCTAGGTATTGTATTTGGTACATTCGATTCTAAAGCAAAATATCCGATTCCAATTTCATATTACTAAATAATTGTCTGTAAATGTTTCTTTAATAGTAAATTATTGAATTTGAACTCCAATTTCATACAATTAATTTTATGGGAGGCTTTAGAAAACTAGCAACTATTTTTTATGGACTATGCAAATCCCGTCCTTTGCAAGGATTATGTGGCTCAGTGTAAAGAAGCAGGAAACTTTTTATTAGGGGTAAATTGTTTCCTGAAATCTAAATGAGTAAAAAGAAAAACAAATATAAAGTAAAGTTTATCATCAGCTGAATATTTAGTATTCATTTTCTAAAATTAATTAGATAAATTAGATCAAATTAGAAAATGCGTATCCTCAGTAAAATTACGATTAGGCTATGATTTGAATATTTTTAATATAGCAGGCCTACAATAACAATTCAAATCAACAACCAATCTCGTCAAACTAATATTGATTTTTAATTAATTAGATTTTAATTTAATCAGTTCAAAGCAGTCAAAACGTACAAACAATACCATTTACTAACAATTACGCACACCTGATAATGAATTTCAAACAAAGAATATGTTCCTGTTGAATAAATTTGATAAGAAAGATTGTGTTATTTGTTGTTAGTGGATCACATATTGCAGCATGTTTAGAGCTTCACAAAACATTATCACAAATAATCTTTGTTATTATTACCTAATTTTCTTTCTAAAATGACGATATATTTAGGTAAGAATTTAGTGCCAAATATGAATGACAATGAGTGTAAGATGATTAAGGCGTGATTTTGTGGTCTCGTTACTGACGAAGACTGATATGTTCCTTAGACAGGACTGTTAATTAATAACCCAACAGCTAATGATTTCTAAGGGACCTACAGATTAACGCGGAATCCGAACCACAATCCTGCTCTGAATTGCATTACATTATATTACTGAAATTTAATTGTTTATTGAAGTAAATTAATGAATAAAGGTCATTCTTATTTAAATTTGAAAACTAATAATTTACTATAAAACAATATATATTCATTGTACGTAAAGAGCTGCGATGTCTACTAATGTTACTTTAATGTTTTGTCGAGTAAGTGAGAGAATGGAAATACCTTCCACGAGGTTTGACACGGTGAAAATATAATCCAGTGAAGGCGACTGATGAGTGAATAAGGAAAGAGGTTTAGGAAACATGTGGGAGTCGTTCGGTACAAAGGTTGTCGCTCGAGTGGGTCGCCAGGGAGCTCTCTCAGCGTTTTTGGGCTTGTGACACGTGTTTAGACTTGAACTAAAAATGTGTCAATACGTATACTCGTGTTGGTAAACTCAAAACCCTCTTCAATTATTTTTTAGTCACACACCACCATACAGGAATTAGTTTTACAGTAGTTGTTAGGTACAAATTTGTTAGATATTAGTAAATCAGTTTCACTAGTCACAACATGAAACGTAGGAAATAATTTTTCACGTAAGATATTTATATCAAATTTTCACAAGTCTTTTTTATTTAATGTAGCATGAGCCATCAGGTATATTGCATATATTCTTGTTGAATATCCTTAGTAAAACTGTCATGTCTAGAAACGAAAAATGATCATGTGGATGTCTACGTGGATAGAATTTAGTTTAGACTGTGATTGTGTGTGTGTGTGTGTGTGAAAGAGAGAAAGAGAGGGTGAGAGGGGGGAGAGAGTGATAGAGAGAGAGAGATGTTAGGTAGCCACTGTGGCAAATTAAGAACCGTTTCAATTCGCCTTTCTTAATACAAATTAATACATGTAAAAGAATATTTATCACATTTTCTGTAGCTACAGTTTTAGGCCCACATCATGCCACGTTTTAATATTTAAGTTCTAATATTTAATATTTATATTTATTTTATTTATTCATTTATATTTATATTAATATTTAAGTTGAAATATTATAGTAGTATTACAGTATAATTATTGTTGTTTTTCAAATTATTTATGTGCTACTGTTTTTCTTATTGTTACATGTTTCTTGACGTTAAGTATTTGTTTCACTTATCGAGGCCACTATCTAAACTGTGATGCTATTGAAATAAATAGATAAAAGAATAATTTACATTAGAAATATAAAAGTAGAGGTTGGAAAAATATATATTTTTGTTTTTGTTTCAAAGCTAGGTCTTTATATAATGCTTTACCATTAAGTACTCAATATTATAAATCTTATTCCCATTATTACTGTATATACATTTTACACATGTAAAATTTACTTACTTCACATGGATTCTCGTCCCTCATAGGTGATATCCGATCACCGAGTACACAAAAAAGTATTAGCAGTACTGACATGCTAAATTTGGTTGTGATATCTCTTTTCATTTTAAAGTTAAAAGTCGTTATAAGACTTAATAATCACTTTTTATAGTGATTTAAAATAGCTAAACATTATTTATAACTGTTTAGAGTTCTTCTACACAAGATATTCTTTTGTCTTTTGTGGGATGAAACATATAAATTAAAAGAAACTAAACGCAGTTTTATTGAGAATTCATACAAAATATGTATGTAATATGTACCCTTTGAAAGAATTAAAACTTTTAAGTTAAAAGCCACTACCAAATAAAACTACTATTATGTAAGAAAAAAGTATAGGTAAAATAAAAATCTTAACAGGTTTACAGACAATAACGAATTAGCTTTCTAATATGTGTTTGCAGATACAGTCTATATCAAAGAGATACAAATTGATAATAAGTGTCATGTCAGTGAATATAAATAAAATTCAGATATCCATGTTCAAAATAGATTAAAAGTAATGAATATAAAATTTTAGGCGAATATAACTACATTTCAAAGATTATTTCTCAGTAAATGGTATTTACCGTCATGAATGTTAATACAGAGTTAAAAAAACTATCTTTTAACCTTTTGAGGTGTTGTTCCTTGGCCAGTATATAATTTAAATATTACATTTGAATTGCTTGGAAGTCCATTTTGTTTTTCCAAACTTGACACCTTTCTCAAAAGCTAATGAATATATTTTTATTTTTGGTATAAATTTTGAACAATAGTAAGGATGGCTTGTAAAAAAATTAAAAGCAATTCCAATATATAAATTATATGACACCACCCGTATGTCTGTAAAACTAATGGTTCCAAAGCTATGAATTATAAAATGAAACAAATATAAGGGGAGGGGAAGGTTACTTCCCCAAAAATGTTCTAACAAATATTTTAACTTGTTTTTTGTTGGCATTTTAAGAAATCAAATGATTATTATTTTTAAAATATTATTAAAACTACATGTATAAACACACTAAAGAATATGATAGTTTTATTATTGACGATATGTCACAGTTTTAAATTTACGTAAGGAATAAATATATGTCAGTACACTGATACAGTTTCTTCAAACGTAGGATTTCGCGGCCGGTATCAACAATGTCAAGTTGATTTTTCGGCGTCAACCGCGTCGTCATGTTGTTAATATTGCCAAACGTTTCGCCCTTGCTGTGAAGTGGCATCCTCAGTGGCTAGGCTGAGAATGAGTCTGAGACTGAGACTGAGTGGGGGCTGAGTCTCAGCATAGCCACTGAGGATGCCACTTCACAGCAAGGGCGAAACGTTTGGCAATATTAACAACATGACGACGCGGTTGACGCCGAAAAATCAACTTGACACTGATACAGTTTATTTAGTCTTTAAAAGGCTGCAAATTGACATTAGAACGTTGAAAAAATCAAATGTTTTCTGAGCTATTTTAATTAACATGTGAGCCAAAAAATATGTTAAATATCTTTAGAGAACAACATATTTGAGAATAAAGTGTTCTTGTGATGTTTAAACTTTATACTACACCAGAACAATACCTCTAATCCCGTTAGACAGTTTTGAACGACCCAGTATCCATACCATTTTATATCACATTTCTGGTAGCTTTTAAGAATAATTTATGTAAACTATTAATATGTACTTTTTCAATATATTCGTAGCCTATCTCCATTTTTCCTATCTTTGACATCTCGTGTAGAGTGCTTGGGGATGTGTGGGGTGATACAGAAATGTAGAAAGAACATATCTCTTTTGATAAACAAATGAATAAAAATAAATATGTATCCATATTATTTTGATGAATTTCGGAATTAAATTTACGGTTATTTTAAAAATAATAGTTCAGAGTATTTATATCAACTTATGATCAATCTATATGACAGCAAAAGCAATAAAATTACCGGAAAGAAGATTCAATATCAAAACTTCCATTTGAAACGAGAGTGGATTCATTCAATTCGCTCAACAAACTTGAAAGCTCTTTTATTTGGTTGTTTTTATCAAAGACCACACATATTGCATTGATTCCTCTTTGTACTGGCAAAGAATTTTTATCATCAATGCAATACAATAATAAAATACATCGGATGGCCTTTCTAATTGAGTTTACGATCTCAATACTAATTAACTAATTATGTTGAATAAAAATGTGGTTTATCATTCTATAAATAACTAGCAGTTAGCCCATTTTTTTCGTGCTGTATGATTAATGCTAAGAACCGATATCTATCACAATCAATAAATATTTACCGAAAAAAACAACATACCTGACATATTTGATGACTTGATGACGCGAGATTCACGTTCTTCATCGATCACATTACGAATACCTCATCATGTGACCTCAGCTTATGATAGGGCTTTTGTTGTGACTGCATGTCATCTTTGGAATAACCTACCCCTACAAATAAGATCCCTTGTAAAACGTTCACAGTTTGTGGTGGCCCTAAAAACTTTGTCTTTTGATCGGATGGTCTTGGCTGGTGTGTCCTAGGGCCTCTGTGGTGGGGCGTTTGCTGATGTCGGTGTATTTGTGAGTAAGTGTGGGTTTTGTAGTAAAAACAATCTATTTATTTTCTATTTTGTATATTCTATTTTCTATTAGGTATACTTTGTTTGTCATCTATGATAAGTTTATTTTATTTTTATATTTTATGCTTAAATGCAGGTTAAGTGTAAAAAAGGGCCGTGAGGCCCTAACCTTGCCTGTTAAAATAAAGAATTTTTCATTTCATATTTAAGTAATCGTAAAATGAAATTTTCTCAAAAATGGCTCAAACGATTTTGATGGAAATTGTATGAACTTTAATCCTTTATGAGCCAAACAACATGACACGTCCGAAAAAAAGAACAGTGTGGCAATCATTTTCTGACAATTTCTTATGTTCGTTGTTTATTAATGGGTAAAAAACTTTTGATTCTTGTTACCCAGGATAGCGATACACACATATAATGCAGGACAACCATGTGTGAGTGTGTCAATGGTGTAATCTTCACCATTCGCATCCCAATAGCTGCATAATTCAGCTCTACAGACGTTTGTTCCTACAACGACATTAGCATAACACAGGAGACACTGGGACTTGAACCGTGTCCCGTGCCCATTGACTTGATTAGGAAAAATGAATTATTTATGAGATTGTTAGTGTTTGCCCTTTCATTGTGATAGAGGTGAGGGAAAACAAATTTCCAGTAGTAAATATAATATCGTTTATTTACAAAAAATTGTCATGTGCTGTTACCCATAAAAATTGTGTTACATCGTGGTGTTTAAAAATATTATAACCTTTTACTCCAAAGTTTTTTCCATAGTATATTTCCTAAACTAAATATTAAGATAATATAAAATATTACAAGCACATTATCTCAGGGGTAACACTATGGCCTAGTCAAAGGTTGGTAGGCATAGCCCTATATGACTTCCATCTCTATAGTACCTTGCTGTCTTAAATTCACTTTAAAGTTCCTACTTATATTTACTTTTAACAGGTGACCTACCAACGTAGATATTTTAAGCCAAGTATGAATGAAAAATTAGTGTAAGATGATCATGGTGTGATCTTGTAGTCTAGTTACTGACTGAGGCCGATATATTATTCTAAACAAGATATTTAATTAAAAGCACAATAGCTAATGGCATCTAAGAGACTGATTAAGGTGGAGCCCGAACCAAAAATAGACCTATTAGCATTTAGATGGGAAGTTGAGAGGGTTTTCTAGGAAAAATATAATTTATGGGTGTAACACTGGACCAAGGTGTTTTAGTTTATTAATGATGATTGGTGGAATATGTAAACGTACTTTATGTGTACAAATCTGATGTCATGAAATTGAGTACGCTGAACCTTCACTTGAAAATATTAATTTATAAAAATTACAAGTGAATATTAGTTAGTGAATCATCATGATTCATTATTCAATATTCAATTTGAAAACTCTGAAAAATGAAATTGTGATTGGAATTGGTCTCTTACCCATAATTTAGTCTCATTATTATATAAAATAATAAAACGTTTTAATACAATACTAGCTGACCCGGTGAACTTCGTAACCCCTAACAGAAATAGATGTTAACTTTAGGATTGGCCATGTTCTGAAGTCGAATAGCATTATGGCTTCGTTGTGTAGATATTCTGGGTCACGGCATAGTGAATAACAATACTGAAACGATAAGACAGATTAATAACAATCCCACAAAACAAATAAATCTGAGTGGATTGATTTATAATTTTATAATCCAATCTAAACCCAAACCAAACCTAACTGTAATACGGTTTTTATAGGAAATATATACAACAGCTGATTATTATAAGAAACATAATATATATAAACATAGTACTTATTTTTTATCCGGGCAACATATAAACACGTGACTTTTAATCAGACAGAAAAATATAAATATACAATCCCCCAAAAGCGTAAACTATTAACTTTGCTAATAAACCTGTTCATTTTGTACAGCACATATTTACTTCATAGCTTAACATTAACGAATGATTCAGATGGCATTGGATAGTAAAGCATATCGCTAATGGAAAGTAAACCAACAGCTGTAGCTTGAGAAATTAAATGTTTTGATTGTAGAACATTTTTAAACAAACTGAGTCTCCATAAGGTTAACATTAGAAATTTAAAACGCCATAAAATGGAAACTTTTGGAGTTTTTAAAATATATGTTTCATTAAAACCTTCCTGGACACACATAGGAACTTCCTAAAATTTCATGGCGATCGGATGAGTTTGACAACGCATGAAGGACATACATACATACATACATACATCCATTTTTATATATAGATATTAAGGATTAAATTGTGGTTTTTTGTTTTAAATACCCAAAATAGGTCTGAGTTCATAGCAACTACTTACCATCTGGATTCAATAAAATAATTGCATATTTCTCGAGAAAATTATTGAGGTTGAAAAATAAATTTAACGTACAAATAGTTTAAAATTTAACACCAAATGTTATTATGAAAATAAAATTGGAAACGCAACTTTGGTGTCATATGATAATATTGGAGTTCATTTCCATAACTGCAAATGGAAATATTCTCGCAGGAGATGGCGCTATGGAATGTCAACAAAACGGCGATACGCTTAAGAGAACCTCTTTGCTATATAATATACGTCCTTGTAGACTAATAAATTCTCAAAATAACGTGCTTTGAGAATTCTCTTACTCAGGAAGTAACTTTTAAAACCTTAACATGTTTTGTAAAGTATTCTTTAAGAATTATAATGTTACATTACCAAATGGATCGTGAAAATATTTCCTATTTGATATTTACAGTATGTTTATCAATCAAAAATATGTGTTGTAAATTTTAGGTTAGTTTATATGTTTTGATAAAAAAATATTATATGCTATTTTTAATTTAACTGAAGCTTTAGATTTAGTAAACCATTAGTTATCGTAATTTATACAATAATATTGTTTACTGAATTTAGATTTTAAAACACAAAAAACCTTCAGAAATATTGATCAAATGGGTTGGATTAAATACATAATAGTTTTACATTAATAAGTGTTTGAAATAAAAATATGTTAAGTACATAGTATTTATAAACAAAGAAATCGATCACTTCTAATAGTATTAAGACTTTAATTAATTACATCCACTCACACCATGCTAATATATGTTAAAGGAGTTGTTGGAGATATAAATCTTTACGATAAAAAAATTATGAATAAAAAAGTGTTTTAACTGTAAACCTAATATTAACGTATTCATTAAAATCTATTAGAAAAATCAATGTCGAGAAGCTTTGAATACTATTTTTGTAGAATTCCGGAAAGGTTAATCACTGACCTAGGTTAGAAACTGACCTTTCGTAATCGACCTTTCAAAGCCAAATGTCTGCCTGGCCAGCCACTCTTTTTCTTATTCCTACAAAATAAGGTAACTAACGAACAATCTATTTAGACAACGTTTTGCAACATGATCTGAAGGAACAAACTTTTAAATTGAAATATAAAATAGATATCTTTTATTCTAAATCAAATTTTATCAAAATTTGGATAAAGTAAAAAGTATAAAGGATTTTATTTATAAGGGAGGGCAGTAAAGCTATAACATGTTGCCAATCACTTAACAAATATTTGGGACTAAGAGTTAGTAAATCAAACTAAACAAAATTAATCGTCTTTAAAAATCAGAAGTATCACAAATTTCAGTCACAAGGAACTAAAAGTATGTAGTTTTTAGTACCGAGGGACTGAAAGTAGTCCCATAAGAATAACATCACAGAGATATCTGGTACACTCTGTAATGGACTATAAAAAATAATAGCTTCTGACAGTTATAAATTAATTCTTGAACGGTCAGCTGATAGTGTGCATTGGATGCTTTGAGGTTGTGTTAACTAACTTGGAAATTTTTGTTGATTCAGGTTAGTTGATAATATCATAATTTGTACCTTCAGCTACTAATATGGTAGAGGAAAAACTGTGTGTGCATCAGGTCTTTATCGTTTCTCATAAAATTTTCGCCCTCGGCTAGGCCTTCAGGTGCCAACGATTTGTTTCAGAGATAAAAAGTATCATTTTAATCTCGATTAAAGCTATTAAATTTGAACATCAATCTCAAGCGATAGTCTTTCACTATAAGTAGGGAAAACAATTAGATGATTTTTTATAATTGCATGAACAAGAGGAAAGAAACTTATTGTTTGTTAAAATAGTTTGTAGGGTAGCTTTCTCAATATTTTAACGCAGTTTGACGAAAAATAAAGTCCATAAAACGAGTCTAAAGTGTCTTTTCGATGTTCGCTCAAATTATAACCTTGAGCTCACATGAAAATTATCACTGACCCTTGTAATGAAATACAATTTTTTGTAAAAAAAAGGTTTCCTTGTGTAAAGTTTATGAACGACTAAGTAATTACCATCACAACAAATGCAGTGACATGCCATGAAGCCAAACACTACATATACAAAGTGTTATTTTCGACTCACAGATCAGCGATGAGACCACATACTGACATGATACAATAAGTACGCTCCGGGGGGTCCATTGTTTTGACCCCTGCAGAGCCTTCCGTAGACGACAAGCGGGTTTGTATTTACACTACTTCCACGCATTCTTACCTTGTCACAAACTCTGGGAAATAACAATTCACAATCTATATCAATAAAATTAGAGTTTTATCTAGAAATTGCTTATAATGAGGATAATTTTTTTACGTTTTATACGTGGGAATTCAAAATGTGTCTCAACACAAGTTATGTCTGTCTGTCTTTCTCTCTTTCTGTAACACAAAAGAAAATATTTTTGTAACACTTTCCCGTGAAAACGGGAACGCTCACAGTTATAAATCTCTTACAGAAGGTTTTTGTTTACTTTAAACCTACTCATGTACCATGACAATAAAATAACGAGTTCTCAAAATTCCTTTTTTAAACACCATTCTAGAGGTATATATCATTCGCTGTCATTCGCTTAGAATTAGGATATGTTTTGGTTATTTGTGCATTGTATACCATAAAAACTCCGAAATGCCCTATCTCAATTTCTATATGTCTTCCTCAAAAGGTGTTTTAACGCTTTTAAGTAAAAACAAGAATACCCATAGTTATAACATTTATTTTAATTATTGTATAGTTTTTATAGACAATTTGTATTTTCTTTTAAATTGACCAAAGTTCAATGAAAATTAAATAAATGAAGTATCAAAAAGTAGTTTTCAACAATATTACGCACATTTTTGACATGGCTATGTGTTAGCTCTGAGGGAGGATGTTGGCAATTTGTAAGACGAAAATTTGAAACAGGTTTCCATAGAAAGTACTAGAACTAATATTAATTTTAATATACAAGAATAAGAACAGCTGTTTTGAAGAATTTAAAACATTCCTTTAGTAAATACAAACATTTTTTTCTAATTTTTACAGAACATGTGATGCACGAGAGGGATTTAATAGGAATAAAAAACCAAACCATGAGCTGTCAAATTAAACATTAATATTAGTTGGTTTTAAATTATCATTGACTTTAATCTTATTTCAAAATTATTTACTGTATTAAAATCTTACATTTACTAACTTTCAACAAATTTTAATAACGGTATAAATTTTCAGAACTTAAAATATTTTAAATCTATAAACATTTTAAAATCATTTTGCTTCGTAACACTAATCATACACCAGTATAAAGGACCGGATTATTGTCGTTTCTTCTTGAAATAAGTCATTTTGGATAATATGTAAGGAATTTTATTACTGTTGTGTGTTTTAAAATAGTGGTAATAATTTTCGAAGCCAGGACACGTAGTGTCAAGTATAATTCACTCTTCACTCGACAGCGCCGTGTTGAACGTGGCTTGTGGAAATTTACTTATACTGGCTTTTGGAAAAAACATACTGTGATCAAAATATTCTTTACGACTGGACCTATGTGTAAGAGCAAACTTATTAATATGCGGATACAGTTATGAAAACATAGATTATTTTATTATTTGTTAACTAGCAGAAAGTCCATTCTTTGTACGGACTTAATGATTCAGGGTTAAGATGTAACTTATTATCATGACAAAATATACACCTGAAATTTTGACAAATACAACGAAAAATCTCAGCTTACTGTATTAATATATCTAATTACATAAATTTATTAAATTAGTTTTTATCAATATTAAAATTTGTTATGCTAAGAAAACTTGTGAATATAGTATACATTTTTTATATGTTTAAAATCAATGATTGTAAAGTTAATTTAAACTTGAAAGCTAATCTTTATTTGTTTCTATTAAATTAATTTTGTAAACGTTCTGTATAATATTTCTCAAGCCTAGATTTTTTAGGGATAATTTATTTTATTTTCATAGTACGCAGACGGGTTAAAGTAAATAAAAGCTTCTTGAAAAGGTATAGAATCATGAAAATAAGTTTCATAACTATGGGTACTCATGTTTTCTGAGAAAGGCGTTACAAAAGAAAGTAATAGACAGAATTTTAGATAATACCTAATTAGGCTTTTCTGTGGTATAAAACGTAAAAATAACCAAAAACATCTTAATTTCTAGCAATGTGCAGACGAAACATTAATTTTATTGATATAGATAAAACTGCTAAATTCATAAGTTATTACTTTTATTGTGTGTGAAAGCAATGATTTTTCACAATGATATATGTTTAGACCATGTAAGATAACCTTTTCCTGTCCTTCGCTTAACAAATAAGATTTCTCATTCATACCTGGCTTAAAATACCTACATGGGTAGGTCGCCATTTCAAAAGATATTCTAATCTAATCTAACCATGCAGAGGAATTTAGGTGGATAGTATCAGTTTTGAAGCTCCCCTTAACACATAAAATGGTCTATTTATTTGAAAACCCCAACCATTATTGTATGGTTTCTTAAGAATACTTTACTAAAGGGTAATCCCCTGATTTGTGGGTGATATATTAATTTTTAGGGTATTTCACCCCCGAAAGCTTAATAACTAGAAACATGCCATTTTGTTGAAAATTTAAAATAATCGCTTCTCTGAAAAATTACATATATATTTTTTTCTGACGATAGTTGGAAGAAAAAAGTAAGTGGCAATATAAATTACTAATTTACGATAGACAGTTGTGAAGAACGATTAAATATATTGCCAGTTGTAAACACAGCACGTTGTCTAAGGGATTGTTGTTATAAGGAATTCCTTATAACTCAAGTAGTTTGAGTAAAGCTTATGATAATATTACGCAGTAAGTAAACTCTAAATAAATTACTACCCTGCTAAAGCTGGCATATTAAAAGGGTCAATTTTTCATTTGAAGTTAGTGTTGGAACGTTCTAATTTCTTTTGATTTAATTGAGGACTATAAGAACAATTATTGATAAACACAATGGAATACGTTTCATAATATCTCCGTTAGCGTGGAAACTTCTGGCGTAATAGGCTCTATTCATCTGTAATAATTGGTTTTGTGCGAGCGTCGTTGTTGATAACATATTTGTAACTACGTCATGATACATGGTAATGCACTATAATAACAATCACACAGGAAGATTTGAGTATATCTGAATGTGCATATTGTATATTAAATATTTCTCATTTATTCATTATTAACCTTACAAGAGCATTAAGAATTAAATCGTCAAAAACAACCACGTATTTATTTTGTCATTTAAATGATTGTAAAACTATAAAGAAATCTGTTTTCACTTTCAATACATTTAGATTATAATTTTGAACATACTAAAAATTAAATATTATAACATGTAAACATTAATTTTTAGCATGCTATGACATTCTACTAACTGTATTTTCATCACTGACTATATTACTATTAATTCAGTGTTTTATAAAAATGTAATTACATTTGTGACAATATTTCTCTTCATGATCATTTATTCCCAGCAATTATATTAATTTTAGAGTCCTTTCAACCAATAATCTTTTACACACTTCTGTAATGGTTTTTTTCTTTTGGATCACATGTAACTTTAATTATGAATTCTGCAGCACAGTATTTGATACAATAAGCTTTATGCCAACACGTTTATGACTCTTTGTGGTTTGACGGTACTCAACCATTGTCTCTGCTCGTTTTAAGTGTACTTTTAAAGCTCGACTCACATCTCATATGAAACTCGTCAGTTAATCCATTGAAATAAAAAGTTCGAAAGTTATGAACGGCAGAGCTGAAGAGCTATGTTGTGAAAAGCTAATTTTCATAATTAACTGAATATTAAGTGCACGAGGGGGTTTGGCACTAAACAATGTAAAATATAATATTTTTTATGTTGTTCTGGTTTTATTCTGATAATAATTCCTATTATATGTATGGGTGGTTATGATTATAGGCTTAGAAAGACTTATTCGAAAGTAATATGACAGAAATGTATCAACTGCTATTTTTGATAGTTTAAACTCAATTTCCTGAAAATTCTATTTACCTTCATAAACTATTTATTCTATCAGAAACTATTCAGGCTTGAGCTCTTAGGCTTTAATCACGTATTCATTGAATATAATAGTATACTTAATCAGTGGGATTAGATTTGGTTGGTGTTGATTTATAACTGATTTTATATATAGTTTACTATTAAATGTTACCATACTATTTTTTAGGATTTTCAAAAATAATTAAGACATTAAATAATTGTTTTAAAATCCATGTAATCCCTGACAGTACCTAGATGCTGTGGTTCTTGAGAAAAGACAGATTATGTTAACATTACTAATATAGGAAATACCGAACCCAATAATATTAACTATTTTAACCCTGTGAATGTGGGTGTATGGTTAGCAAATACTTTACATTTCAAATCAGGTTTAAAAATTATTTAAGTTTATGTAATATAAATAACTGTCCTCTTTAAATTTAAATACACTAGTTGACTTCATTTCTCTCCAAACGTTTCTCCACAAACCATTTGAGCGTTGTAAGACAATCTTTGTTTCGAAATATTTCACTAAAAACACAAATCATTTCACTTCATTTGTATTCTCATGCAAAATACTGTAGTTAGACTTGAACTAAAACAAATAACAGTTCCAGTGATTTAAGCATGCATAGGTGAATTTTGAATGCAAAATTAATAAAAAATTTTTTTTTCAAAATCTATAATTTTTGTATCAAATTGTAGGTATTTAGGGTATTATTTGTATTTTTATATTTATTATGTATTACCTATGATTATATGTACTATGTATTACATGTATTATTTGTAGGTAAACAAAAAATTCGTGAATCTTCATAATTGTGTTTTTAAAGACAGTAATACTACTTATTATTATTAATTTTTTTAAATATTTAATTTTCAGAAAACTAATAGTCCAATAAAATTCAAAATACAATAAATCTTTGATATATAACTGTCAATAAGTACCCAAGGCTTCATTCACCTAACTACAACAATTTTCTCGGAATATCAATTTGAAGTCCTGAAAACATATAAAAAATCAACTTTCGTATAATCAACACTTCGCGCTATGAGATTAGGTGTAGGTAGGTTTATGTTAGGTGGTACCATAGTTGATGTGTTAATATTTAGAAAAAAGTAAAGTATGTATATATTAAGAAAAAAGTTCAATTTTTCTCCATTTACGGGCAGGAAATCCCCTTAAAACGTTTTATGATGTCTCCCGAATACATTTTCTCAATTTTAAAAATCATGATGTTTATTTTTTTTCTTCTATAGTTTACAGGCCCCAAATTGGAACCTTTTTAATCGAGGAAACATAAAAGCTGAAACTTAACTCCATAAGAGTCTAAATACAGTGATTACATTAAAACCAAGAGGTTTCGACGGATGAGGAATGTGTTTCATTAAGATTATTATCTCCTTTGGCGTTTATAGCGGTTTCCAAGAAAAATAGCACGTTTTCAGCGTTTAACGATTGTACGACTTGGAAAATAATTCTGAGTAATTAGAAACTTACTTTATTTAGTGGATTTCAATTTAAACTCTTTTTTTTAACAAGGTTACTTTTTACTTGTTTTTATAAGATATATTTAACCTTTGTAAAAATCGTATTTTTTTGCATACTGTTTATTGAAAAGGAAAACCTTTGGGTAGATTGAGTGCAATACGTAATATGGAACTGTCTGCATGTTTCTCAGTGGTTCTGGTCAGAATTTTTGTTAGTTCGACACTGTACACTCAGTACTCCTTTTATTCAGCGAACGGATGTAAGGGTCCTTAAGAGAAGCATGCCTCCAAATCTTAGGGCCCTGCCCCAAATCGACCTAGGGATGGCGGTAGCTGTTACCTTCAAATTGGGAAGAGATTCAATCCCGGCCTGACATCATTCCAGCTTTAAAAAAGATGGTTCTACAGGCTGGAGAATGCTTCACTCCTCATGACCTTCGATTCGTGGTGGCAACGTATTACCAGAGAGGAACGGATTCATCTATGGTATTACCTCTCACCCTGCATAATACTAGTTGTATACTGTGCATGTTAACCGACAGACAGTTAATTAACAGTGCAGGACGCAGCAAAATAGTATAAAGTGATAACTATTAACGGTGACTATCAAAGCATGCGTATGTAATATTGAAGACTGAATAAATTAGACAATTACCTGTAAGTAAAAACAATGTAGATTAGGATAATTTAAATAGACAATTAGTTTACCTTTTCTTCGAATCGATAAATTATCGTGTTCATTAATAGTTAATATGATACCACAATTGTTTTTGTTTATAACTTTTATTAAAGTAAAATCCTCAGTTAGAAATAATGCTCTACCACTGTACTCAGATAACAATATGTGATTGCCGTTTCGGAAAATGTTAACATTGACTGGAATGACTCTGTGACCTGCAACAAGGGATTTGTTAAATTGCGCGTCCATAGTCCAAAGGCCGTTACGCTTAGCTTTTATCTACTGGCGTTAAATTGTTAAACATTTATTTCACCGTTTTATTTTATTCAGCAAAGTTTACTGTTCAACAGTCTTATTAATGTTTGATTTCGTTTCGAAGCTTTAAATATTCTGGTACAAAAAATATTAACAACAAGAGATCTATAAGACTCTTGTTCAATTAAGGTTTTACGTGGATATCAATGTATTAGAGATTGTAAACTCAACAAGGCTGATTAATGAGTAGATCACCTGATTCTAACGCATTGTGTAGTGTTTGCTCTTCTAGTAATGAGTTTTTCCTCCTTGATTATAATACTGGATAGCTATAAATATAATGTTTAAGCCTATATATTTCAACTACAGTAACTGACGTAACCGTACAAACATGTTTTGTGAATGAAAATCATATTAAATACAAATTCATAAAGTGATTTTCCCATAGCGAAAAAGTTCCAATTTTTTATTACTAAAAAAAGTTTAACTTCACTATCGGTACTGGACATTTCCCCTTATGTTTAATTTGAACAAAACAATAAGATTATAGACATAGTAAACCTATAAAAATGATATTGATATCCAAATCTGATCAGTATCAGACTTCTTCGTCAGTACAAAGGATTTTTAAATAATTGAAAAATATATATACTAAAGAAATTCTTAAAATGTCATAATCTTTGTTTATATCTTCCAATACTTTAAGATGTGAAAACTTTAGTGTGAAGTCAGTTTCCAGTGTTAGGAAATTCATAGGACAATAACATATTGTTGAATAACACCTTTAAAAAATGTCTACAAATATTATTATTTCCTTAACTTTTACTTTTCAGTATTTGGTAGGGTTTGTTTACCAATTCATTCCAACTTAAAGCCATATACTTGTCATGCCGAAACTTTTCCACTTTGACTACTTTCTTTGAGCCTATCTCACGGCAAAATCCATCTTGCTTCTGTACTTTGTACTGATGAAGTTATTTTAGTTAAATCAAAAATATTCAATAAATAACAATGACTGACAATAAATAATTTTAAATACATGTTTAGTCGAATGTATTATTGTATTTTCAATTGTCGTCGTGTGATATCAGACCTAACATACTAGCATGATTAAAATTACCCATACCTAGCTAAACTATAAATAATGCGCATTTATAACACAATTAATATGTTCTAAAATAGACTTCTTCAATATATTGATATAGCCGACGTTACTAGAAAAAATAGGTATTGGGTATGAAAAAACTTTCCGCCAAACATATGGTAGTTTGTGACCAATGACGTAACTGTTTATTCATATAAATAAATTACGATCGTTTATTTGAAATGTGGTGATATTCTATTACTCTGTTGTTTTAGTGTTTAATGGTCGTAAAATGTCTAGTTGTTGTGTCAGGTTATAAAATAAAATAAAATAGTTCTTAATCATTGTTTCCCAATTTTTTCAACAGAGATGTTAAAAAATCCGAAATCATACTTCGACTACAGACCTAGTGCCTAACACTATTAATAATGATAATAATAATACTTTTTGTAACAAAATTTAGCCTGGCCAGTCTACTAACCGAACTAAGAATGATATGATATATTTTAGAGATACGTTTAAACCTGCTCGTTATTGTATTGAAGTACAGTACTTAGCAAACATTAAATTCATCATTAGTATATATGACAGTAAAAGTTGAAAATAACTTCTCCTGAATGTAGTTAAAATTGAAATAGATCAGTGCAAATTGTACTTTAAATATAAGTTTTTTTATATATTTTAAAACATATTTTTTATTTAATTATGTAAATATCGAACATATTTAAATATACCCTCAGCACAATACACGGTTGTAAAAGGTTAAAACCGCCCTTAAAAATACAAATATTTGGTGTTTATGTTTAAGTGTTTAACAAATAGGTTGTGGTAAAATATATTTAAAAAACATTTGGACATTTCTGGTCGATGAAGTGTAAAAAAAGTCTTGAACAAGTTACGTCGTAAGGTTTATTTACGAGACCCATACCTCAATTTCGTGTAGTTTACCTTGGTTTTACCTTAGTGCAGCTGGTTCCTGGTCTGGTTCCTTGAACTTTGAAGACTTGTAAATGAAACACTCTTATCGTCATGGTGGCCACCTGGCTAACGAAAATGTTAACAAACCTTTTGTGACAGTAACGATGAAGTTTTAATATCAGCGTGGAAACTTGATACTTTGCGCAAATACAGGTTGTCATAACATGTTACAAGAAGTCGTTAAAGTCTGCCTGAAGGCGTGTGTCTTTACCTACGTGTTTTATATACCTTAGCTTCTTGTTATTTTATATATTTACCGCAATGTAACATCGTTTATTCTGAACAACAGTAAATGTATTGGTTTTTATAGCACAAATAATAGTGTTAATTTATTTATATTTGTCATGATCCGGGGTTTTGGTTCGAAAAACCTATTTAGGATTTTGTCAAACAGAAGTAATTACAATTTTCGCACTATTTACCAGTTAGCATACCACAGAAACATACGTAATCTATAAAGTTATTTAACAGAAAAAATAATTTTAAAATAAAATTATTTTAAAAAATCGAAATTAATATTAGTTTGTTTACATTGCCTACTTATTTTAGGGTTATACTATTATCTGTATAATTTCACTTCAAGTTAGACTAAGATTTTTTAAGAATACACATTTTATAATTTAATCTAATTTAAAATTATAAATAATTGAGATTTGAGTTTAATTTAAATTTTTGTTTTTTACATTTTGATTTTAGGTATATATTTAATGTTAACGATAATGATTATCTTGTTTCTCAAACCTAAGTTATCCAGCACGTAAAAAGGATGGTTTATCTTAGGAAGTTGTTTGAATAAAATAATATTTTTAGAAAGATGTGGAAGCAATATTTTGACTCTAGTGTATAAACAATTTCTACGTTAAATAACTAAGAGTGTAAACACAAGCTGTAATAATGCAATCGAGCTGTTTATCAGGCAATAACTGTTTACTGACTGTGTTTTGTGTACACTACCATACAGTTCTTTCTGTTAAATAAATATTGTATTTATTTTTAGTATATAATACTTAACAAAAAAGCTACTTAGTTTACTCCTGTATTAGTAAACATATTTACTATCGATTGGTTATTACATATTTAAAAAAGATTGTATTTATTTTACAATGGAAATAGGTTAGATCATGGGTATGTCTAAAGGAAATGTTTTCAAATCCTCTAAAAAGCTGTATTTATAACCATATGGCGTCACTAACCATATGACAACACCGCTACAAATTTCGTCTGATGTATTGCCAATACCCCCCCCAGAGGTATGATATATACTTGTCAAAAAATCAGTCAACCTAAAACGTATTGAATCATATTGAATAAACGTATAAGTATTGAAATTTTTGGGCGTTGGATTTTAAATCGATCAACAAATTGAGTGGACCAGGATGTGATCAAGTTCAAATTGGATTGCAAAACAGCCTGTTGGAATTGGTTTGGATAATGCAATTTTCCAAATTAGAAACAGTAATTTGATCTTTGTTAAAGTTATTAAAGCCAATTTAATGATTCTCGATAATACTCGGAACATAAAAATAACACAACCAATCTTGTGACCACTTCATCCAATTAAAACTCAAGCGTTTGCTTTATCCCAGGAATAAATGGGAATATTGTTACAATATGTAAGTATAATCGAAGTTGTACGTAGTTTTTTAATTGACTGCAAACATTTATATAAACAAAATTCGATCATTGTCTGCACATTTCTTGGAATTTATTATCCTTTTGTTTATTTATACAATTGAAACAAAAAACCGAAATGAGCCTCACCTCAATATCTCTTGTAAAGCTGAACAAGGTTTTTGACTCACCCTATATAAATAAAGTCATTAGCTCTCAAAACCCCAGTTTTAGCAATATTAGCAAAATTCTTCTAAGTTTTACTTAACATGTAATCTGTATGTATAAACGTCAAAGCCCACATTCACTGACTCACTCATCCCTAAATCTCCCACTTCCCACATATTTAGGAGGCTGAAATTTGATATACTAATTCTTTAGGCTTAAAATAGGAAAGTCTAATAATTGTTTATGAATATTTCCCCTTTAATCACTACCCTATAGACCTTCAACGTTCCCATGTTCTAATCTTATGGGGAAATAATTTCATTTCGGATTCCAATATATGTTGTCTTAAGGTATTAAACAGCTGTTTTTCATTGAACAATTAGCAAGCCAAAGAAGCAAGCATAAAATAGTACTTAATGGTATCTACAGTAACTACTGTTTTATGATTAAAAATCAAATATTTATTTGTTGGAAAAAGTAAAAATAATTATAATGTTTATACATAACGCATTTATTTAAATAATAAGCTATTGTATATTTTTATATTTTCCTTTTGCTTTCTGAAATGTATAAAAGGTTGATATTGTTTATTATTATCAAATATTTGATTGTGTGTGTGTGTGTGTGTGTGTGTGTGTGTGTGTGTGTGTGTATGTGTGCGTGTGTGCGTGCGTTTGCGTGCGAGAGCGTGTATTTATCAAGTTGTAAAATGATAAAAGGTACTGTACTCTGATGTAAGATTATATTAGTCTGTCTCAATTCTTCATATTTTTTATGTTTAAAGTCCACATGAATTCACTAATTTCTTACATGTATTCTGGCTTAAAATACCTGAACAGGGCATAAATTTAGAAAGTTAATAATAATTATATAATGTTTTATATTTGCCAGCGAATCTAAACCTAATAAGTCTGTTTTGTACACCGCTGCAAGGCGCGACGGGTAAAACTAGTCTATTATAAATATTTAACAGAGTGAATTAACCAAAATATATTAATAATAGTTAATTTATATTAATAATTTAATTTAAAATTATTACATCTTAAAATGTTATCTCAATATAAACTAAACTTTACCAATTACAGTAAACAACATTTTTAATTTAATCTATTATATAGTTTTACATAAATTTTAGTACATAGTTTTAATTAAATACTAAATAATATAACTGATAATTTATTTATCCTTTTATTTAATCCTTTTGTTTTTTAATTAGTGTTATTTCAGACAGTATATAGTTGCAATAACAAGTATTTTTCTGCTTTACTCTGAATCATACGGCCCGAGCCAACTTCTAGTTTATTATTAAAAGCTTTTTTTTAGCTGGGTGAGTATTTCAAACTAAGTATTTATACACAAATCGACGTGTCTATCATTGTAAGTAAACGAATTTTCATTTTTGGAAACTTCTTAAAAAATATAAACTCTAGAAGTGCAGTACTTGAACCCATTGTAAGTTATACGATTGTAACATTGTGAGATTTGTTTACAGCATTTGAGTTACGTATCTAAAAACAGTAGAAAGGATAGTAAATAATCAAATCCATTGAACTTTTTATTGCACATCTTAAAAATTCAGTCATGAATACTCTTATACGTTAACATTAAGTATAAAACAATATACAAATTTAAACAGTAATAAAATATGTATTTACAAACGATGAGATGGAGAAAAGATAGATACAGGAAGTTTAGAAGATGTTTTCTTTCAAATCTATATTTTTTATATTTCAACCTTAGAGTTACAGCACCGACGTATTAGAATGGCCCTAATTTTACTAAGGAAAGTTTAAATGGAAAATAAGGAGAAATTGTAGTTTTACATAGATTTTAGAAAATATATATGTTCTTAGAAAGAATAGTGTTAAGCTATTAAAAATACGTAGTAAGGATAGTTGAAACTATGTAGTGAATATAAAAGTTACAATTATTTCTTCAGCTCATATTAACAACATTTTTACACCGAACTATTAAAGATATTTATTAAATACTCAATAATTATAAATAATAAAAATCTATTCATATGTATGCATTTATTATACACTTACTTGTGATGTAAGTTTCTTCTCAAAAGATACAAAATTCACAGCTCCCTAGGGCTGTGTAAAAGCATTTCACCAGTAAAAAGGCACTTTTCCACCTACATTTTATTACCACTAAGAAGTTTCAAAATGACGTACATTTATGAGACAGTAACGCTTAAACAGAGCACAGTATTCTCAAAATTATTGATAACATATCTTATAACGTTAAATACAGGTTAGTGTTGATTACATTTAAGATTAAATGCGTTATCTTCGAAATTGGAACTCTTACATCTCTTACATGTTACGTTTTGATTGTTTCAAAACTAACTTTTTCTGCTTTCTTTTTCATTAGCTATAAGACAAACAAGGTGTACATCGTACAAATTTATGTAAAATGTAGGCCTATTGATGGTCAATGTGTCAGAGAATAAATTTGTTTCGGTTTTTATTAACTTTAAATAGTGCATTAATCAAGTAAGATGTAACTTGGAGAGTTGGTTTGTTACTACAATATGTCACAGCGTAATTTAAAAACCTTATTCATAGTAGTCAAAGAGACTATAGCTAGTTAATAGTTTGATCATTGTATTTAGTGTGCATATTGTACTCAATCGCCTAAAACCTGTAATACAGTACATTGGTAGGGATACGGGATATAACAAATTATATCGGAAATGTTTCGTATGCCAGATAAAAAGTTTTAATTTTGAAAAGATTTAGTTGTATATACGAAGAAACATATTAAGACCATAGAATTTTGGAACTCTTTCTGTTAAATGCGTTAAATAGTTTTATGAATTTTGTAGTGAAATCATTCTTTTCCCTAGTTCGTTATTTGTAAATAGATAATAACGTAGCTCGTTCATAATTATTGTTATTACAATGTTATCGAGCTAGTTTAAATACCCTTTATTTTGTCATATTAATAAAAATGTTATTACGTTATTCTTTCAATAAAAAACTTAACATTGCTGCTGTTTATTTCACGGGTTTAACCTGCGCACACGATGGGGTTGTTAGACGAAATACCAAAATAGGCCTACCGCCTGTCAATATCAGTCTCGTTGAACGATAAAGCAATTCAGGACATGAGCAGGATGTGATGGCGGTGGTGATGAAAAAGGAACACAGAACAATATACAACTATAACTCTCGGTTAGATGTTCATGACTTCTTTTAAATTTATCCATTAAAACCCCCTAAGTAACGTCGTATGTGGCAGTGAGAATTTATCAGAATGTGTATAAATTTACAATATGAAATTTTAAATGTAACATTTGTTGTCTGCAACGTCAATAAACTATTTATTTGTAAAAAGATGTAAAATATTTGATTTCATGTTTTGAGTGTGAGATGTGGTCTTGTTGGGATGGAAAACCCCACAAACTTCTATCATTCTTAGTAAAGTGGTGGCACCTTATAGAACGGTGCTCTAAATGCTTTATTGAGGATCTGATTAAATCATGATGCATTTTCCCCCTACACCATAAAATTCCATGGTGGTTTCTTGAAGTACTGATAGAAGTAAATACATCAGTAATGGTTCTTAACGCGTCTCTACACAGTGGTTCCGTCACATGCCTCTAGAGGGCAGTTGCTCCACAATGGTTCCAAAATGAGCCACCAGAGAGCAGTCTCGACAGTGGTTCCAAAACGATTCGCTAGAAGTCAGTCTCGCCAGAATGGTTCAGATAAGAGCCGCTAGAGGTCAGCCTCTCAACCTCACCACTGTGGTTCCGATATGAGCCAGTAGAGGTCAGTCTCACTACGGCGGTTCCGATACGAGTCCATAGAGGCCAGTCTCGCCACAGTGGTTCCAATCTGAGCTGCTAGAGGTCAGTCTCAAGGGGCTGTAGAGCCGAATGCTATTTAGGGTCGAAGAACTGACCACTGTTCGGAGTTGTAGGACTGGTAGGTAACAGCAAGGGCTCCGTGTCCACCACCAGCGACTTGCTCGACTCTGTAACACAGACACCTACTGCATCTTAGTTTTATTGTCGAGTGGAAAAATAGTAGAGTTTTTAAATTAGACATGATGATGATCTGTTTGATTTTTATACATATAAGATGAAATCAACAATGAAAAAATCTCTTAATTTAAAATGTAATATATAATACTCGCTATAGGCCTAAATGTATATTTTTGGCTTACAAAGACTACTTCCACCGAAAGAAATGAGGTGAAGTACAGTGGTAGTCAAATCTCAACTAATCTTTGTGTTTGGACTACTTAAGAGATGAATGATTTCATGACTCAATGCCTCGTCACTGATATTTGAAATATTAATCTGACAAAGGTATTTACGGCCCTTTAAATTAAACTCATTGTCATTGATGGTGGGTTTATGTTGTTTAGATTGTTATTGCAGAAATTTACAAAGGTTTGCAACGTTTTGGGTTCCAGAATCTGAACCCATCCTCCTATAGCAATGCTTCTTGAGATCTCGTGATGTGTGGGGGTACTTTGTTTCCGTGTTCTAGCATTGTGTGCGTGATTTTTATTAAATATTGTTTTATTTTACATAATTTGGTTGGTTTTCTTTTAAAATTTTCTGATTGCTTTTAAAATTTTTTCTCAGCTTTATGCTAGCTTAGTCTAGATTTTGTCATGATTTTGCTCACCTGAGGACTAAATCAGAATTCAGATCCCGAAACATTGTTTTACAGTTCTATAAGAACATTTTTACGTTCATCTATTTACCTAGATCAATTTAGGCAGTTACACGGGACAAAAACTATCTGTGTGTTAAACGTAGAGGATTATCACATAACGAGAAACTATCAGTGATTGGTGAAATCTGGACTTAAGAAACCTCTATCCCTCGATCCCTTTGCTCTACCAACCTCTAGGGATGTCAGGCGGCCGCCAGTGCACGTGGAGACAGTCGTTGTTTTCGCCAAACTGGACGTGCTTGCTGCTTGTGCGCATGCGCGGATCGCTGTCTAGTGGTGGGGGTATCGTCGCTGTGGGACTCTGGGTGGGGGAAGCTCGGGTCTCGTGGTAGGTAGCCGCTCGCCTCGTACTCAGACAACTGGTGCCTGTGGGTTGGGCTACGTAGCGTACAGGCGGGATCTGTGACGCAAAAAGGATGAGTCACATTCAGATATATATATATAATTTTATTGGGGTTTCTAAAAGTGTTCACCATATTGTAGATAGGGAATGTGATAAAATATGCAAAAATGAGGACATTCCAGTTGAAACAAGCCACATACTAATCGGATATCCAGTCACTGAGGAATTGTGATAATTCAAACTAAGATTAGTCATATGTTACGCAAGGAAGCTTTATCCCTTTACTTATCCTGGACAGGAATAACATGGAAAATGAGTAAGTAGGTTTGCTGCCAAAGAATAAAAAGGCTAAACTTTTCAGCATACATCGTTAGCATCACAATATTTCAAATAATGAGCAAGATATAATTTTTAATGAGCAATATACAATGACCTTTAATGACATTAGGCAAAAATATATTCATAGTCACAAGTCAATGAGTCTCATGCAGGAACAAGCAAGTCCTTTTATGGTAGTACAAACATACAGAGATTTGTCACTTCACTCCATATCATGATTATTCTAAGTACACACTTTAGTAGTACTTAAATTTTGATGGAATCTAACATACAACAGTAAAAAATCATACAATTTACATAGGCTTAAAATGAAAAATCAAAAATAACACGCAGTTTCAGTGTAAGAAATAATACAACTAAAGGAAGCCATCAATTAAACATCATTTCAAAATCATGCTGTTCAAAGTACTCATGAAGGCTGTTAAAGGGCCTTTTGCAAGCCAAGAACAATAATATCCTCTTAAAACAAGCAAGGCTAGCATGCTGATCTTTTAGACAAAGCTAGTTGAACAGCTTGAAACCAAAATTATGGAACCATGATTGAGCTTTGGTAAGTCTGAAATAAGGGTTGATTAGAGTCAATACTGCCCTTTATGAACTGTTCATGAAAACCATTTCGAACAGGTAAAACATAAATATGTTATTTAACTTTAACCAGGCACACAAATATATACATAATAATGGCAATTAGGATAGCTTAAGCTATGAAAATGGGCATACAGTGGGCACGGTAAGCAGATCCGGTAATAGTTCTAATCGGCTTTTCCACAAAAACAAAGGCCATAGTTAGCAGTACCATTAAAAGGAAAAATAATAACCCTTTAGATAAGATTTAGGCATGTGGTTCTTGAGTAGGCGTAACAAACAAACTACCCTACAGAGTTTACCACATTACATTACATAAGTATTATTAACATTTAACATTCTCTCTTTAAGATTGACATGTAAAGTTTAAAAAACGTACTGTGTTTACCAGTGTCTATATGCCAATTACTAAATTGACATAGAACAATGATTCCAAATACTAATTATTTTGCTTATTTCAATGATGCTTATTGAAAAAAAATTAAGCGTCAAATGCACAAAAAAACTCCATTTTGGTTACAAACCATAATAACCAAACAATTATCTGTATAACATAGATAATATTTGGTAACCGTAGTTTTTTATGCTAGGATTTAAAAACTCAAACTATCATAGTCCGTAACCTAAAAGTCTGACCACGCCACCTATGGTAATAGTTTCTTCGCAATGTATATATTCTTCGGGAATTTGCTAAAATGTATTATAAAGACAATACCAACTGAAGGGCTGGATGTGTTGAATGTAAAGGACAGAGAATGAAAAATAATACAATCTGGAAAAATGAAATGCGTACGAGATATTGAAATAAAAGCAAGATAGAATAGAGATTGATAATATGAGGTTAGGAGATTTTCCTAGGTAGACAGAAAACATACATGTGTAAAGTCAAGTAAGGGTTAAGATAGAGTTCAAACCAAGAGAGGTAGTTCACAAATCCGTTAAAAAACACATTTAGAAGATACACTTATAAATTAATATGGTACTAAAATCAATCATTGAGTATGTGTAGATTGCGAGTGTAAATTTTTAAATAGGTACAAAGGCTACATACATCATTCAAAAATTATATTAAACCAAAGTTTTCCAAAAAATGAGGATTGGGTACACACAAGCAAGCTCACTTTGACCCTGGCTCGACGGTCCAGCTCGTCATGGCTGGCGGTGCCTCGACCTGCCTTGTACTCCTGGTACTGAGAGACGACGCACAACAGACAGTACACCTAAACACACGAGTCCAGTAACACTTAGTTATACTTGAACATTTATCATTGAAAACTGTTTACTAATTCCTTGATTAAACTAGAGGGGCTTTAACTGGCGGTAGCCAGTTTGTTGCAGAATGGAAAAGAAAAGTTGAATATAAGTGTATCAAAATGTAAAAAAACTTTGTTAAAACAGTTTATCAAAATAGTAAAAGAGGGATAACAGGTAACCATTGCAATTCCAATAAGCCTACAAGCACCGATAACTTCCACCTAAGCCGGCCACAGTTTAATTTAGGTGGCCCCTCACACAATTGTACCCCACATTTGAAAGCCAAATTGGGGATTTCACATGGTCTGGAATCAGACCAGAGTACTTCAAAACGGCTTTAACACTTCATTCGTCAGTGAACGCCGTAACCAAATAGGCCACAGAATACCGTCGGATAAAACGCTCCAGTGTTGGATATAAAGCTTCTCTATCGGCGAACTACAAAAGAAAGTTCCAGTATCGGCTTATATTTGACAGCACGGCAGAGAGCGACGACATCTGACGGTTTCACGAATTTCTCGATGGATGTTACTTTTGTCATTTGACTTTTCAGATTGGTAACTAGACGTATAACCCACCTCTTTTTACTTTTGTGATTTTGTTTTATACTAGCAGTAAGCCCGTCCTTTGCACAGGGTGTAGGGTTAAGTAAAAGAAGAAAGATCATCATACCGAAATGCAAACCTGAAATCCTAAAGAAATCACTACAAAGAAAATAAATCAATACCCAGCTTTATTATTTAGCATTACTTTACAATTAAGTAGATTAGAACATTTATACCATTATTATAATTATTTATACGTTAAAATAACTTTTTAATATAGTATGATTTCGAAATGGGTTTAAAATCAATGACCAATATAAAATAACTAATATTGATTTGACAGCTGTTTGTTTTTATTTCTATTAAATCTTTAAACTACAAAGACAGCTGTTTATTACCAGTAGGTTATTTTCATTGACAACTGAATCAAAATGCGAGTAATATCGCGTAAAAGTGGGTTTTTAAATGCTCGTTATTTACTTTTCAAGGGGCGGCGGGCGATTTCAAGCATTAACAAACCTTCTCTGGAATGTTGGAAATACTGACATGAAATAAGTTTCAGTGTAATCAGTTCTCTCGTTTTTCGGAGAAGACGGCGTAAAATGCCTCCTGGAGCGTCACAGACAAACAGACAAACCGACAAAATGGAGATAAGACCGGTTTCGGCTTCTTTAACGCACGAAAAGGAAAAATAACTAAAAAATGAATAATTCTGAGCAATGTACAGACAAAACTCTAATTTTATTTATATAGAATAACGTTATGAAATGGCATTGTTTTTTTTAATTTTTAATAGGTTTTCAGCATTTTACTTATATTTTACCGCTCCCAGAGGCTATAGGTTTGTAGGTGGGACGTGTAAAGCAGGGATAGGGTTGAGTGCATCCACCGTAGTACAAGGTTGCTTGATTTGGCCAAGGTACAAGCCAAGGACAGTAGGCATACCGTTAAAAGCCTATTGACAATATCTGGTTCAAAACCAGCGACATTACTGCCTTAGGTTGAGGACGGAGTCTGCCACAATGTATTAACAAGATAGTAACAGGACCGGAGTTTGGACCTTTACCCATCAATATATTCAAAAACGCCGAGAGGCGTAGAAGGACACAAAACAATTACAAGTACTGCCCACTGAGCCTCCAAATCAGCAAGCTCAAGTATTTAAATCCGTGTTTAACTAGATATTCTAGTAAAACTAATTTGGCTCATTATTAAAACAATTAGATATATAGTGTTTATACTTACGTTTAAACATAGAAGAAAGAAGTCCAATGTGAACAGTATGGCGGTAATTGGATTGAAACTCATCTAAAAAAGAACAAGGTAATTTAAAATTTAGTATAATATTATACTTATGGGTAAACCTATAGGTACATGTTTATGAATTAATAAACACACACGCACATGTGTTTTTTAAGGAATTATATGCACTTGAATGGACTTATTAAATGTTATATGTTGCATGCAATTAGTTAAAAACAAAATACTTTACCACCTCAATGAAGTGATGGTTGTGATTTATGGTGTATATTAAGATGGACCTCCTCTGGTTAAACATTAAAATATCTTCCAGAATATATAATCTTTATTCTATTTTGCACAAAGGTTAAATGAATGTCAGAGTAAAAAATAGAATTAATGTTTACTATCTAATGGAAAAATTAATTAATTTTCAACTTAAACAAATAGTACAAGAATGACTCTGCTAAATCGAAAGTAAAAAACTCCATTAGTAATTTTATTAGTAGGGTCTATTAAAATAAATTTACCCTTCAGATAATTACACAAAAATGTCAAAAGCGTTTGGGCCTTCGTTGATCACACTAGCATAGCTGGAAAACCCCAGTTAGAGCATGATGAGAGGTTAGATAAATTCTTAATGTTTGCTTAGAAAAACAACCTCACTTTGAACCCAGAGAAGAGCAAGTTTTCTCTTAGCACTTTGTCTATTCAAAGATACCAAATTAATCATCAGTCTATGCATGCAGATTCTAACCGTCTTGGAAATTTGTTGGCTGTACCAATACCAGCTAATACGGATAATTTTAAACTAGTTTAGGGATATTTTCTTACTAACCAAAGTGGGTTCCAAAGTATTCCAACAAAATTCGGCCCTTGACTGATTACACACATTTTCCAATATCGCCTTTCTCATCTCCAGCTTTAAGCTGTCATCTCCGAGGAAAGAAATCAGGACATAATTAAGTCGGATTTATCTGTAATTGAAAATGAAACTACTCTAGTTGTAGAAACAGATACTAATACTACGCTATCGATGCAATACTAAGCCTGATAATCCGAGAAGGTTTAATTCATTACAATCAATTCGTATAACCCATTGTGCAGATTTTAGATCTACAGATAAAACAGTGGTTTGGAGTGTGTTACCGTTTCCAGAGCGAACAGGTAGAGGGCGTGTGCAAGGTCTACTAGTGACGTCATCAATACGATAAGGATCCATGGCACCAGGAATATACGTTTATCCTGCAGAGCAAAAGTAAAAATATTTACAGTTATTACTTTATACCTTTCTGAAATAACGATCTACCTAGGAGGTATTTTAAACCCAATAAGAACGATGAATGAATGTGATAAGATGATTGTGGCGCGATCTTGTAGTCTTGTTACTGACTAAGGATAAAAAAATGTTCCTTACACTAGGATGTTAATTAATAGCCCAATAGCCATTGGCATTCGAATGACAGTTATAGTGGAATAAGGACCGCGAACAGCTCTAATGATGAGGGTGGTCTTTGCAGATGAACTTAGTTTTCAACAGTGCGGAGGTCAATTTATATAGCAGGGATCATCACATTGACCACCACTCATAAATATCTACAATTTGTGACCTCAAAGCAGTTGGGTTGGTGGAACGCAACCGTTATAATCTGATATTATGATGATAGAACTAGAGTAAGGTGCACAAAAGTATAAGTTTCGTGACGTTCAAGAATCAGCTGTTCGAGAAACAAAACCATTATCAATCATTATTTACCAGATCACATAGTTGTTTTAATTTTTGAATCCCTCAAGTGGGTGAATGATAGAAACCTTAGGTTTTATTTACAAAAAAATAAAGGTATCGGAATAAAATGCTTCCACAAAATTAGTCTGTCCTCGGGAAAGCGTTCTTTTACAAAAAACGTATACCGAAAAATATAAAACTTAATCTAACAATAAAACTCAAAACAAGAGTTGTGTTTTTTCTATAAACTCAACAAACATAACAAGTATAAGTTACTGGTTTAAAAAATGTCAAGAATAAACCTGATGATGGATCAGATTATTGATCCCCAAACGTCATGTAAGTTTATTTGTGAAGTCATGATATAAAATATTCACTATGACAATCTAAATAGTATAAACCCCCATCACAAACAAGGAATTGCAATGGAAGAATGTACAAGCACAAAGAGTGAATTCAGCATTTTTAAAAAGGGGGTCTATACCAAAACATAGTTTTGTGTATTTAACTTTTATATAATAATAAATGCTAATTATCAACTACAAAGGGGGAGGGGCTGGGTGGGCAAATACCTAGATTCGCCCATCTGGCCATTCGAGTTCTTACATCATCGTAACTAAGGTAACATACAACCGTATTGAACATGCCCCAACAACCCTGATTTTATCAGACTAAAAGTCAACCCATGAATATACCTCTTCACCGCTTCTCGAGTAGTAAGAGGATATACAAATCCCTCAAGATTTTAAATTCAGCATGATCAAGATCATAAAAAATAGACGATTAACCAAGCAATATATGAGCAGATTTTTCTTGAGAACCACAGACGGGAAATCGCCAGAGGTTGTCTCCTTATACATAAAGTGGTCGAATACATGTCGAACCACACAAAATATTTGAAGATGTATTCAAAGTTATTTTGCTACAATTAACGGATATAAATTATGAATAAAATTAATTATTTAGATCCTTTGTACCCCAAGGCACACTCTTTGGTTATCACTTGACAATAAAAAGTGCAAAATTGCATGTTGTCTCAGAGGAGGTAATATTTTAAGCGATATCCAAAGAATACACATTTGGGTTATGTAAGGTTATATCAAAGCACCAACAAAAAATCAGAAATGTTGCAGCTTAAAGGATAAAATATGTTCTATTCAGTGTAAAATTATTCCCTATGCATTGCGTTTATGATAGTATAAAAGACAATCGTATTACTGGATGTGTTATTGGACAGGATATGGTGTCGCAATGTTGTAATAAGCTGAATCTATCAGCACGTGATTACATCGATGTCCTACTATACAGTGATGGGGTTTTGATCTGTTGGTTCAACATATTACCCTATAATTTGGATTGTATATTGAGAATGACAGTTAATTATTTCGAGAAGTTGGACTAATATGTAATTTTAAGCTGTTTGAGAAAAATCAATCTGAATTATAAAGTAAATCTACAATAACCAGATAATTGTTTTAATTTTTTAAATCAGATAAAAAGTAACAAAGTGCAATACCTAAAACTTAAAACTGCGTATATGTATTGAGTAGGTTGTTTTTATTTTAACGTTAATTTTTAAATTTAAATACTATTTAAAATTGTCATAATAAATAACAGATAATGAGTGTTTAATAAATAATGAAGTTTTAAAACAGCTACTTTACTAAAATGACTTTATTAATAACTTTATATTTAGCTACTTAGAGAAAAGGTGGACAATATTAATATAATTGTGAATGTGACAGTTTTTTTTTTAATTACAATCTACTAAAGTGAAAATTGAATGGGACTGTTGTTCATTATTACAAATGAAGGGAAATAGCCAAATAACTGCATATTTTTATTCAATTTTTATTGTAATTTTGTGTAAATGCTGCAAATACAAAATGTCAAATATTGAGTATTTTAATTTAACCCTTTCAATGCTTAAAACCGAAGAAACACTCCTCGTGCTCCTCTCCTTCAACCATAACCAAATAATAGAAAAATAAAAACAGGTGTCCACTGCAATCAAGCCTAAAAATGCCGTTAACTTCCAACCAAGCCTTTCACAGTTTATTTTAAGTGGCCACCACTGTAAGAATTTTCAAACCAAACCAACTGAACCATAGTATATGGTCAAAATAACGATGTTTAAGTATGTTCGCTTCTCTAGTGGTAAAACAGTGAACTCCTTGAGATATGTCTATATCAGGCATAGATGGTAGCAAGGTAATTGAAGACATCAAATAACAGTTTCACTCAATCGTAAATGGATGTTCCTACTCCCCACTTGACTTTTTGTGACGGAAACTAACGCCAATATATAGTCCAAAACAGATAAAGGGTTATCTCCCTCATCATAGAATTTCAGCTTCTGCTATGCAATTGAAGACAAGGAAACGTAACGGATGTTACCTAGACTAAAGTTAAATTAAATTAAGTTAATTGTACAGAAAAACTTACCGCGTAGAGACCATACATGAGCAGAAGACATGAGAAAAGACCTAGAGACGCACACACCAGTACGACCATGTTGAACACCATAGTAGCTGGAACAAACATTGGAAATATATCAAACCGTATCCCTCTGACTGCCATAGTTTAAGTATATGGTTACTAAAATACCACCAAAACTTTAGAATTATGTTAATATCATTTTACTATGCGGTATAAATCAGTCAATCTACGTAGTTAGAGGCGGGGGTTCAAATCCTACCTTTGGTCCATGGTAAAAAAGAGGTACTTCAAGTCCCATCAGGTTAGTGAGACAATTGCTACTTCAGTAACACATTCTGTTAAGAAAGTGAAGTTTCACTAATAGTGAAAAGTACGCTATGCTGACCCTATGTCGGTCATCTTGCTAAGACGTACAACAAAAACAGCTCCTTTGCAGGAATGTGAATGATGTTGTCATCTTTTATACTTGGGACTTTGTACATTTTAACGACAAAAGCTTTATCAGATGAAACAAAATATAATATTATACTCACGATACATCTACTGTAAGAACATTTTTTATAGATGCACATTGTTTGATATCTTAAGATAAAATAAGATTTCAACAGACACTGCACTTAATAAAGTAAAGGACTATGAGAGTTTTTTCCTATGACAATCTATACATAGCCGAGTCATTATAATTTTGTCTCAGGAAACAATCCCTAAGGGTTTGATTTATTATTAAAAGTTGTAGTAATCAAAACTGTTGGACAGTACCACATACTTTTTAAGACGTTCGAAATATTTGTTAATTAATTAAGAATAAAGTATACAGATTAGTTAAAAATTACAAAGGTAACAATTACATAGAATAATACAGGAGAACTAAGACTAAGAACTAATAAATGTGAAGACCACCACTTTTGGTTTTAAGTGCCATATTCTAGCTCAAAAAACCTCTCGAAGTCATGGATTTCATATCCTAGAAAATATAACAATCTCAGTTGAAAATAACGTCGGTTGCACTCTAAAACTTCCTAGACGATGTACTCAGATATACTGTTATACTTTTCAAAAGTTTGAAACCTTATAAGTTCGCAAGATGACATATTACTCTAATGTGTCACATTTATCATCTTATTACGTATTGTCAGCTTTAGAGTTTAAAGATTAATCTCTGCATTGAATGTTTTCGTAAAATAATAAAGATTTATGTGTATGCAATATAGTATGGAGTAAAATTGCATGTGTTTGTTGAATAGGGTTGAACATAATTAATCAATTACGACTAACAAAATGTTTCAAAAGATATATTTTCCAAACTTTAAAAAATACGTCACTATTAAAGGTATTGTGCGAACTATGTTTTTGTAGTATATAAGTTAAGATAGGAATACTGATTTGGTGAATTAGTTTGACTCTCCAAACATTTTTATGGAAGTGCTTTGAGCTCTAAAAGGGGTTTTTAATTTCACAATCCTATATAATTAAAATATATAATTTTCATAAATGTTCCAACTATTCCACTTGTCTTAGTATATTATTTTTAAATCGTATGATTACCGTTCTTTACCGTCCGAATTAAGGTTATTATTTATGTCCTGCACTGGCGTGGGAGTGGAGTGTGGGAAAACGATCATCATCTTATTGACGAAAGTCGTAACGGGGATAGCTCGAACAATAAAGTAATAAGTCCAATGCCCACGAAATCGGTCGAAAATAACAATCATTTATTTCCATAGAGAAAACAGTTTTGGTACTGTGAAAAGTAAGTAACCTATCCACATAACTTTACGATTGTCAATTTTGATTAAAAAGTTACACGCTTTTCAATGTTAAAACATTGAATTGTCTAGTGTCTAGCAAAACAATACATAAAAAAATAATTTGACATTCGTAATTGAAATGAGGTAAACACTACTAAAATCTTTCAGTTGGTCCACTACGAAATGTACCTGAGTTAAATCTAACCTAATGTTTTTAAACATGCTGTAAGAGGGTTTTCGAAAAAATAGAGAGAAATAAAATTCCAGTAAGTTCATTGATACTAATTATGATCAACATCCTGGCCGTATGGAGGCTTACTAAATGTTTCCATTTAAGGAAGAAGTATCTTGCAATTGTATGTAGGATACTCTTATTTGAGATAAAATTAACCAAACACTTACTGGGTGTTATAGTCTCAGGTTCAAGGATGCTATCGCTGATGGGTTGCGTCATGTTGCCGGTCAGGAACTCCCACTCCTCGCGGATGAACCTTCCCACTATAACCATCGTCACTGAGAAATAACTCTGTAACAAAACGACAGTAAGATTATAGTGTTTGAGAGATTAGTGCAATAATGGTCAAAACTTGTTGTGATGTTCGGCTAGCATCATTTTCACAAAATCTTTGTAGATATTTACTCACGTGATGGTATATTTTGTCACTAGGAACTGAAAAGTATTTTTAATGAGCTAAAGTTTCATGGCTCAGGCAAAAGTTAAGTTTAGAAAAGCAGCTTTTTAAACTCTATTTCGATTAACTATATATTTTGTGTACGGCAATCACAATATATTTAACTATTTACTTCATAAAACATGTACAACAAACATAAATCTAAAAGATTACTTCCAAATAGCCAGGCATCTTATTCTTGTTATAAACACTTTCAGCTAAACATCTATCGTGTTTGTGAATTTATTTCCCCATTAAACCTTTACTTTTATTACCTTTACTTTACTTTTACTATACCTTTCACTTAGGAAAATTGAAAAGTATAAAAAATTTTAATATATTTGATTCATTAAATTTAGGAAGTTCTTCAATACTTTAAGGCTATGTTAAATCACATAATTAATTAACTAAATAGTCGGTTTTATACTTGTATTAAAAGTTATTTTAAATCTCATTTCCACAATATTAAAATTTCATACCCTGATCCTGCACTCAAGAAATTAGCTGCTGAATAAAATATCTAACAGCAACAAGGAAGTAACGTCTTCTCTATAACATACCACGAGATCATAATATTTCCTCTGAAACATTTTGATGTACAATAATACACTATAAAATCGACATTGACAAAAGGATTACGTTTCATCCAAAAAGTTTTATAATATTTTACTAAATCAATTCGAACATCTTCCAAAATATTAAACAATGTGGTTTAAAGTTCATGAGTTAGTAAATTACTATGATTTTCATATTAATCCAAACAGGAATATAAGTTTAAAAACAGTGTGTCAAGTCAAGCTAGGTCTCTACGGCGGGATTTACTGTTTCCAATTTGTTGCTATTTGTGGCTACCCACATTAAACAACCTCTTTCCCAATATTGTACTTTATTATAAATCTTACATACAAGGTTAAAAATATAATACTAATCAAATGAATCAATACGTCAAAATGTGTTTTGCAAAAATAGCATTTTTTTATTACATTACATAGCATAGCGTTGAATTAAGAAAAATGAAAGAGTAAAGCAAAAAAAGTACTCCTGACAACAGAGAAAAAATTCTTGGTTTGTGCAAAGTTATAAAACTTAGATAATAAACCACATATAAAAATCAAAACATGGAAATAGACTCCATGAGAAAAAATTCTTCTGCGCAGCTCAGTTAGAAACATGAAAAATAATGGGAATAAAATTACAGTGATAATTATATCAGCTGTAGAGGGAAAAGAAAGAAAAAGAACAAAAACTAAAAATAATTTTAACTGATAAATGGAGCGCTTGTGACCAGGAACATGGTTATAATAAAACTATGTGGGGTTTAATATCCCTCGAAAAGGAAGAAGTAAAATGTAAACACTCCTTATATGTCTAAAGGAATGTAGGAGAAATGAAGGTAGAGGCACTATTGTGGAACAGAATTCGTTGAGAAAGGAATGAAAAACTCGAGGAGAGTTGTAATAAATGTCTTGATATTTGCAGAATATCATCAAATTGTGAATGCATCTACAGATCTTATTAAGCTTGTAGTATGGTCGCCATTTCAATAATCTAATCTAAACAAATCATGATTAACAAACTGGTTAACTGTCATGGTTAACTGTTTTATTTCAAAACAGTACTAACTTAAATACACGCCTCGTATTCCATGGTATCTTCTTGAAAGAAACCGCTTAAAAATATTTATAATAGAGGTAGAACTTTCCAGTTTTAAATTTATGTTGCTAAGATAGCACTACTGGTGGGATAAAACGGTATTTATATAGGCCATGAACGCCAGTGTTCTGATAAAGGAAATTAATGACTGCGGTTGTGTGAGGTTGTTTCGTAGCTTGACAGTATTGATAATGGTAAGATGAGTCTTTTATATAAATACTTGTATGAGGCAAGATGAATATTTTATCAGAGAACTCCGTAAACTACGTTAATGTATTTTTAATACATCTGGAAGTATTTAACTGTATGAGAGTTTATTTATTTTCCAACGACAATAATATGGACTTTTCCATTTGTAAAGATATGAAGTTTAAATTTCAATTATGATTTAGTTAAAATCATTGAGAAACTTGATTTAAGCAGATTTTAATCCAGAAGCAATTGTGTGTGCGGTTTGCATACCACGTTAATTTGTAGGTCGCTTAGATGTCATTCCTGTCTAAGGAATATGTCAACCATAGTCACTAATAAGACGGTCAGATTGTGCCACAATCATCTTACATTCTCTTCTCATCCATGCTTGGCCTACTTAACATACCTACCTTGATAGGTTACAATTATTTCAATAAGGGTTTAGTAATAATAATGCATTTAAAATTGGTTCTCATCAGTGGTCGATTATAGGAAACTATTGATATGAATTTACCAGGTAAATTACGAGTGGTTTAAGAATTTTATGTTAGGAAGACATTAATAATTAATTGTTGACTTGTTAAAGTTATAGAGTCAGCTGGAGCCGAGAGGTAACCGGAAACTGCAGGGGTGGTTCCTGTCGATCTCTGCATTTCCGGTGAATGTTCCACATCCTGTCTTTTTGCTTCAGTGATATCATTAATTTCATACATTCAAATAATTTACTTTCTCTTATTTGTGTCATATGTTTTAATATTTTCTCGTGAATATAATTTATTTATATAGTATATTTTCATAACGCTGACCCTACATACATAAAATAGTAAAAAAAGACGTAAATAATTAAAAAGTAAGTGGGGTAAGTTTAAAATAAATAAAAATATTTTGAATCAAGTAAGGTGTAAAACAGGAATATGTACGAGTTGTTTTTAATAGTACTGCAGTACGAGTGTGGTTACACTCGTAGATTTAAAAGCTCACTAAACATGCACATTTATTTTAATGCTTTCCGAATTCTGAAGAAAGTTTTAAAGATTGAATTAACATTATTTAAGTTAAAAGATTATCGACATGACTAATTAGGTTACAACTCATAATTTTATTCATACAATAAACAAGCTTAATTTATATCAATCCTTAAATACTCACCGCTGTATATACAGCGCTTGCAAAACTCCCTTTCCGCAAAGATCGCCAACAACAGCAAGACTGTAGGATGGCCATGGCGTCATCCCTGGTTCTCCCTGAAACAACATTCAGGTTCGTGTAGTGAAAATGGTATTTAGACTTTCAAAATGACCACACCATTCAAAAATAGCACATCACTACGTCATCACTATTCTTCCTTTAAAAACACACGTGATATAGCGTGTGGGCATTTAGCGTATACGTGGATAACATGACCACAAAACGGCATGACAATAGCTGTTAAGTACAGTACTTTGGAACTTCCTTTTAACATGAACCTGGTTAGAGTCGCATTACCACAATAACAGCACGGAAATAGGATGGCCACTATAACTTCACCCTCGGAAGTCTCATAAAAATGGCCATGACTCACGTCCCAACGAAACGTGAGACTTACAATACTACCACAATAACAGAAAAATTTTGTGATTAATCCCATGTTAAGTTGGTCATGACATAAGCCACAGAACAACCGTTAAGTGGTAATGACATTATCATGGCATCTATAAAACAAATTAACCACAACAACTGAACAACTGTAGGTTGGACATGATATATTACATAAATCAACAAGGCCACAAAAAACAGGGCAACTGGAGATTGGCCATAATTTGACTTACTTAATAATGTTACTTTTATGAAATGGTGAACTATCCAGGTAGGTAGTTTAAGCCAAGTACGAATGAGAAATTAGTGTAAATGCTTGTGTCACGATCTTGTGGTCTTGTTACTCACTAATGCTGACATGTTCCTTAGACAGGACTATTAATTAATCAGGATCATAGGACAAGCCACCTTCCCAGTATTCAGAGAACATAGATGACTAAATTTCAGATAAATTACATCAATTAAACATGAAGTGCAGTTTTTCCTGATGCTCCAACACTTTAACACAAAATAAAGGGTGCGATAGATAAACCAGGAGATGTTTAAGTCATTATAACTCAGTTTATAGCTAATTGTTAAAACCTTCACATATATTGAGTTTAAAAAATAAAATTAAAAAAAATAAAGTTAAAAAATTACAAAATTATACAATCTAATAAAATTGTAACGTTTTTCAGACAGAAAACAGTGGAAAATTACATTTTTTTAAATTACGTCATTCAGGTGGTGACTATTTCTCAGTACAAGTATCAAGTCTTGCAGTTAACCTGTTAAAACTTTACCCAGCATCACAATTTTTTAACCGGCTTAATCACCTGTTTAAGATTTTAAGTCTCCCAATGTGCAGGGTACACTTTAAATTTAAATTAAGTTAAAAAAAATCACAAACACTGAGGTCTAGAGAGCGGGCGTGCTGAGCAATGTCTCCGAAGCGAGAGATGACGTTACCCCGAAACTTGCCTCTGAAATTATTCATCACATCATTTCTTGTGTGAGACGAGGCTCCATCTTGCTGGAAATAAAAATGTTTTAAGCCAATACGTTTTCGTTTAAATTCAGGAATCACAAAAGTATCCAACATTCTGAAATATCTGTCTTATCACCGTCAATGTTCATCGTACCTCCTCAAAAAAGTACGTCTCGATAAAATATTTTTAACCCACCACACCACACGTAATTGAAAACTAAATTGAACATTTTTTTAGATTAAAAATGTAATGTAGTATGTGTTATGATGATTGCAAAGTTGTCAGGTGTTTTATATGCTGCAGCCCAATAAATTAATGATTTGAGAAAGTGGTTGAGGATGACCTGAAGAATTTTTTAAAATTTTAATAGGGTCTTGAAAACATATTTATAGCTTTTGGTCAATGATGATTTTAAACATATATCGAACGTCCTAAATATTAGTTTATTTTATCCAACAACAATGGATAAACTAGTGAAGGGTAAAAACAACTTAAGTGTAAATTATTCCAAGTAAACATAGTTTTGTTTGTTTATGGAAAGGTTTGTGGTGCCCTCTCTGTGGTATGATAATTTCGGAGGCTCAAGGCTACAGCGGTTGTTTTGGTTTAAATTATTCAGTAAGCAGTAAACAGTCCGCCGGCACGTCATCTCCACCACCTGTCTCGTGTTACAGGCGAGTTGGAATTATAATCATTATTATATTGGAATTCCAGTGATAAAACATTAACACGACTGAGGATTGTGAGTGTTTAATTAAATCATGTTTCAAATTAGCAATCAATTCGTCCATTATACGGGTTGTATGATTCAATATAAAGAAGAAAGATACTAACTTCTGCTATAATAAGTTAAAAACAAATAAAAAATTGTCTGTTCAACTATTTATTATTAGTTTTTAATTAGACAAAACTCAGAAAAAAGGTTGCTAGTATCGTTCAAAACTGGGGATTTGAAAGCTCATTTCTTAATTCTAATACATTTTGGGTTATTTTAAAGCAAACAAAAACCTTCTTTAAAAGGATAAAGAATAATAATCCTACCTGTCTAGAACAAGGTATATTAAGCCAAGTATGAATGAGGGATGAGTGTAAGATGAATGTGGAACGATCTATTAGTCTTGTTACTGACTAAGGCTGACGTGTTACTTAGATAAAACTGTTGATTAATTAATAACCTAACAGTCACTGGCTCTGAGGAACAGAATACATCTACAGTTTAACGTGTGTCTGAACCACTGCACCTAAAATACGAAGTGGTCTAATTATGAGGGTGGTCTTTAAAGATTAACGTGGTATTCAATAGTGCGGTCGTTAATCCACACAAGAGAATACCACATCCACCGACCGTTGTTCACAACTATCCACTGTTCGTGACCTCCAAGTAGCTGGATTACAGGACACGCCACCGTCCCAGTCTTAATTAAAACATATAATAAGTCTTAAATAAAATAAATAATAAAAACAAGTATCATTAAGCGTTGAAAAACCATGTTCAGCGTTAAAGAAAGACAAGCAAACAGAGAGACAGAAATTGAGGTAGACTCATTTCGGTTTTTATTTGGTATAAAACGTAAAAAACTGTATCTGTGAACCGACACAAACCTTATGCCTTAAGTAAATATAATCAAAAATCTTTAATAAAGTCATCACATTCTTTAACGTTTATCTAAATATCATTTAAAACATTATCATCAAATTTCTGAAAAGAACAAAAAGATAACCAAAACTAAATTAATTAATTGGGGTGACCATCACCCCCGAAATACCAAGCTTTTTTGAGTGATTTTGTTGGGTGATGTGAAACTTACGATGCATAACAGGTTTCATGGGAAAAAGTTGGGAAACAAGCAAGAAAATGATTTTTAATATGCTCCATAAGAATAACTTTGGGTTCATTAGAGTTACCTAACCTATATTCTTTTCGCAGAAAAATAAAAAAAAAGATTTTTTATGCTTTTAAAATCCCATAAATTTTAATTTTCATATTTTTATTTTATAATGTACTATAATAGTATAATTTTCATCAAAATGGTTAGAGCTGTTTAAAAAAAAGTGTTATTTTAGGTGTTTTTTTGGGAGGAGGGGGTTTAGGGGTAAAAAACCATTAATAATATAATAATAAAGGGACCATGATACCATGAATTATTACCCTAATATTGAATTTGATTAAAATTGGACCAATAGTCTCGTCTCTACTCTTGTGCACATCTCCAAACTCACATACACAGGCACACGACAGACATCACTCTAAAACCATTTTCTTCGATCCAGGGGGCACTAAAATGTATATATCCACTCCAAACTCAAAATCAAATATGCTGATGAAAAGAATACTTTCTTCTTATACCATTGCAGAGGAGAAAGTAATAAAATTGATGTATCCACCAGAAACTCAAGTTTACAAATGCTGAAATAAAAATTTTCTGAGGATTTTCTGATTTACTGAGGATTACAACTATTATCAAAATTATAGAAATGACGTTAAAGTTTTATAATCTCTCCGTAAAACGTTCCTCTGAGGCTAAGGAAGGCTTTCAAACTCTTTGGCAGGCAGCCAATTGTAGAACTTCCAGAAGTGTCTGAGGAAAAGTGATGTAAAATGAACCGTAAGGATTTTTTTATTATTTTCAGTTGAATTTCAAGTTTTTATGCATAAAAAGTACAAGGATAAAATCATTAAATCACGTATTTTATTCAAGAAAACGTCATAGTTTAAGATTGTTCAGTACATTTTTAAATACTATACTTAAAACTCTACCGAGATACTCGGTTTCAATCACTATTCTTATAAAATATTAATTCAATATAACACAAAGTGTTTATACTGGAAACGTTTTCGGGGGTTTCTTCTACCTCGTAAAAGAAATTTTATCTCTTACAGTCTTAACGGAGTCTGTGATTCAGCTGCTTGGGTACTTTAGTGCTTTATTTCCTCAATATTTCTTCATTCCCTCATAACAGGCTCCTCTCACTTCAGAAGTCATCCACTCAAAAGACAACATGTCCTAATGTCTTTTGAGTCTGGTCTAGTTTTATAATCCTTCAGTATTTTTAATTTCCTGTATTTTCTTAGATATTCAATTCTTATTTATTTTGCTAATAATTACGGGTTTTATAAGTTAAGAAAATCCCATTTCTTGATATGAACTACATGTTTAAATTTAAGCCAAAATAAAATAAAAACTGCAAATAATATATCAAGAACAATGTATCATTTTAATTAATTTATACAGTATATCATTTTGGAGGTCAAATGTTTTTATTTAATTAATATTAGTATAGTTAATAAAATAATATTAATTAATTAGTCGATTTCACTTCACATAATGTCATAATGTTAATTGTCTTTGAGTTTATAATCTCGAAAATTTATACAAATTTAAATACCTCGTCAATTCAAACCTCAATAACTAAACCCCCTCTAAAAATTCGTATATTTTAGCTGTTTCAATGAGAAACCCATTAAATTCGAAAAACTATATTCCAATAATTTGATGTTTTTTTTCACGCATAGTTTAGCCTCTAAAATTCAAAACTGTTGTTACTAGAGCATCTAGAGTTCAAATAATGTTCCTTTTCATCTGAACCCAACCTCTTAAATTCGAAGTTAACGTCTACAATTCAAAGTCTGTAACTCAAAATAGTTATTAAAATTCAGTCGAATACGTGAACCAGTGCGTATCCGCAATTCTTCCTGGTACAGATCTTCATTGCCATTGTTTTCTATGTTTCGTTACAACATTGATAATACAGTATAAATATAAATGGTCACATTTATCGTGTTGTAAACGCAATTTATGGTGTGCAATAACATTTTACTCTGTAGTGGATTTTTTGAGAATGAATTGAAAGAAGTACGATTACAAGTCTAATTATAATTTCATCCAGTTTGAATTTTAAAAACGATAATCTTTACAGTTCAAACTTTCGATTATTAAATCTTACTTTCATTTTGGAGTCAACAAGTTTTCCCTTGAATTTTGAATTACCGAGGCTTGACAGTATATTGGTAATATAAAGATAGTGATTTATACTTATTGCGATTCCCTCTTATCTTATCGAGTTTAAAGGAGTGTGCGAAAATGAAGAATTGCTGACAACGCAAGTGTTACTTAAATTACCAATATTGACTCCGGTAAGGTCGAGTAGTAGCTCATATTTTCTGAATTGGAAGTTAAATATAATAAAAATCCAGAGGTAAAATGTTTCTCCCATTTTTCATCGAAGATATCAGTTCTATGGTCAATAAGAGACTATTGTTATTTCATTGTGCTTGTATTCGCATTCATATAGCTCTTGTACCAGATAAACACTAGGTAAAGTATGTTTTATCTATTTACTTATATAGATATTATATAGGAGAGAGTAAGGGAATGGTGAACACCTAGGACATTTTCTTTTAAACCCGAATGACTTTCAAAGTAAGTTTGTTTAATGTAAAATACGTTTATAAATACAAATAAAAAAAAGTTAAATTTACTATGAACTATACATTACATATATTTTAAATAACGAAGCTCCTGCTTTTTTCGGTATTACCCGCTATGGCGGGTAATGGCGACCACATATTTTGCTACATAAATCAAAGGAAATAATTTTTTTCTTAACAACTCAAAATAAATTTCTTTTATGATTGTTACGCCACAACAATGTATTTCCATAACATAGTGCAGTCATTGTATTATACAAAGTACATATAAAAGTAAATAGTAAATAGTTCACTTTTCTTAGTGATGTGCAATCTTTTTTACTAAATCTATTGGCCTAACAGTCTCTGGTTTAACAGTTAGTGCGTTTCTGGTTTGGCATCTGCCAGCTATAAAACGTGTACGACAAGTTCAATGTTTATGGTAATGCTCAAGAAATAAGGGTAATACCGAACAGTGTACGCCATTATCCGAAAGTGATCCGCCATTTTAAAACTACCAATTGAACAAACGGTTCTCTATTTACTTTAATTTTAACTATGTGTGTTGAGTTTGCATAATTTATAACCTATTAGACGATTACTATGACATCTAAAGTAACATACACTAAGCCATGAAGTGATGTTCTTAGATCACAAGCGACAAAAACACACTTTTGGCATCAAAGTCTGTAGTTTAAAATATGTTTGACATCTTTTGACAGCTATAGTTTCACATAAATTCCGCAAAGGTGCAGCACCTCATGAGGCAAAGAAATAACGCATTTAAATTGAGAAAGGGATTAGTTGGTCATTTCCCTACTCACCCCTATTCTGACAAGGGGTTCAAACTTAAACTATATTTTACTACGTTTCAACATTATTGACTTAATAGCACTAAAGTTTACGCCAAAAATGGTAAAAATATATTTAAGTATGGTATTGCCTAGTTGCATCTCACTGTTGATGAAAACCGGAAAGATTAGATGAGATTTGTCAATACTGATTCATTTTACGATTTTAAAACTTAAAAGTTGATAAACACCTCTAATTATAATAGATCTAGCTGTACTGATAATCTGGATAATGTAGGAAAACTGTTAATAGGTCCACATATACATTGCAAGTTAGTTTGCATTACAGGGCATTACAAAGTCATTATAAAAACTTTGATAATGAACTTATGAATGAAAGAATTGTTAGACATTGACAACTAAAATCATGGGACTACGTACTACACTTTATTTTAAATGTTAAAGAAAAATGTTAGAGCTGAGACATCGCCACTAGGTATAGGAAACATTTTATGGGTCGTATAACTAATGTTGAACCTTTAAGTACACAATAAAATATGATGTATACTGTATGGAAGACTTATATCCATTGATTTTACAGCTTGATTGAATGTCTATTGATGTATTATCTTGCAACAGTACATGCATTATATTGTATATATTATGCGTATGTGCAATATAATGGATGTACTATTCTTAGCACTAATAATTAAATAACACATTTTAGGTATTACTAATTGTAAACTGGATTAGCATACAATAAAAGTGAAATAATAACCAATGTTGGTGTTCATAAACTTTTTCAATAACTCTTATATAACTACTCTGAGTTATTAACTCTAGATGTTTAGCTAACTAATAATTAGTTTCTCAGTTTATAATCAATGAATTATATTTGTTAACATCCTTGAAGTGATTTAAATACTGGGCTGTTTTTACTGTTTACAATAACCTTAATTTGCTATTGAAGTCGGCAATAACTAAGCTATTGAGGATTAATAATAAATTGAAAAACTAAACATTAATTAAATATTGAATCACGAAATTAGAAAATCAAGCTAAATTAACTTTTATGAAACACGATAAGATTTTTAAATCTTAAACAGAACGGATGAGGGTGGTTAATTTAAAAGTGGATGGAGCTTGAAGAGCGGCGTGGCGTTGCGGGAAAGGCAGGAATTTATTGTGACGTAGGATTATCTTGATCGTGCAACACTCAAACTCTACTGTTGTTTTGTGTATTCACATCTCTTTGAAAGTCGTTCCTTTTGAATGAATAATGCAGTGCCTAGATTCGTTCCAGTATATTTTTATCCTATGAAGAGTAATTAAATGTGAAAGAATAATTCTTTTGTTCAATTCTTATAATTGAACTAAGATACGAGTTATCCATTCTGATACGTTCTGAATCAAATAAAATTTAATGTCCATTTTTAATGTTCGTGGAATATACATTCTTTAAAGATAACAAATTTAATTAAATTTTTCAAGTGTAAACTAGTGTGATTTTTAATAAAACGAATCAAATATCAAATACCGCATCTAATAATTCATTTAGTTTCACTAACTAATAACATTATAATAACTATTTAACATGTTATTCAATTTAAGGAATGTTTTTGTATATTTTAAAATAAATATTTTTCCTATATTTAAATAAAGAAATAAACAATGTAATCTATTAAAGGGATTTAATAGGAAAAGTAGTACTACTCATTTGTTGTAATTGGTTTCTTATAAAATAAAAATAAATTTTTTTACATTGAGCATGGGTTTAATTACATATTTTAAAATTATAGTGATTTAAATAAGTCATAACGTGATAAATTGTGTTAATAATGTACCAATATAAGTGAATAGTGAAAAGTTTTTAATATTATTATATTATTAATTATAATATTAAATTAGAGTCGTATTTTTTTGTTTACAATTTCCTGATTTCATTTTGTCATAATTATAAGTCTCCAGCACTGACAATACCTAGTAAATACTTATTGCTAGTCTAACTATACGTAGAAATTCTACTTACGGTAAATTCATTGATGACCGTCATGGAGAATGAATAATTAGTAAATATAAAATGAGTTTTTGCAATGTAATATTATATGTTTACGAAGTTTGACAGCGGCTGTAAAGAAAACAGCCATCCCCACAAGGTTATTGACTACCTCTGCCACCCCTCTACCACTAAATGTGCCTGTTTAACAACCAAGTTTTTATTTAACGTGTCAGTTAACGGTCCACAAAACCGTGTTACTAAGGTCAAATAGCTGACAAGCTAAAAAGGTTTAGTGAAAACCTCTTACACACATTTCTACTTTTGTTTACGGGGATCGGAAAGTACTGTACCACCCATGTTCAAGTCGTAAGTTTAAGGTACATTTATTTCAGAAACTATAAAAGCTACAACCCTACCCTACTTTTTATCAAAGGTAATACATTTTAAACACCCCTTAGTTTTTATAAAGAAATCTGAACAAAAATGATTTTGGGTAACTAACAAAAATATTAGAATTATTAAACTAAATTTGTATGGAAATATTTTTTTATATTCTTTTTTGCTAAAGTTTATCAATGATAACTGTAACACTAAAGAAATATACTGACTTCCATACACACACAAACTCAGTACTCCACTTTGTATAGTTCCTGAGATAATTTTACCTTTGTATTATCATAAAAAAATTATGAAACCGGGGGTAGTTTCCGGGGAAATATGATTTACCAAAGCAGCCCTGCGGAGCATAGTAAAAATTTAATGGCCATACTGTGTTTCTGAATTTATTTGTTAAACTTAGAAGTTATTCTGGACCTAATAACTTACATATTTTAAAGTTAGGAATAGAAATAAAATAAAACATTTACCATCGTCCTGTTCCCTATAAGAAGGTGTCAACTATTTTACACGTACTTCATTCAACGTTGTACATTATGTCAATGTTGTGTCAAGAAAAATTCTTTGAGACAATGCGAGATGAACTGTACTGATTGGCAACATTGGGATTGAAATGGCAACACCGCTACCAATGGTGTGAAGGATCCCCTTACTCTGTATATAAACAACTCAAACATTTTTAGTGATAAGTTTTAAAATATGTAATTAATCGAAACTTAAATCACTAAAAAGCTCTCTAGAATATATAAGTAAACCTCAACATATTGGGGAAGTATTGTAAACACAATTAATTTATTAGACATGATGGTTTACTGTTGTATAATTATTGAGGTTATTATCAAAATTAATTATTGAAGTAGGTAGTCCTATTTATCATACTGCTGCGAGAACTACCGTTTTTAAAACATACTTTGGAGGGACGAAAGTATCCTTTCACACTCTAGAAAAGAAAAGAGTTAAAGAGAACAGTTTGTTGAGAGTACGTGCATGTCAATGGTAAGCTATCGATAGTATCGAAGCGATAATCGATTATAAGCATCTGTTGGAATTTATGACAGACAATCAGCTGACTTTTTACAACTGCAAGAAGATTAAAGCAGCTCATTCGTCGTGAAAATCTTTGGTTTGCACAGTAGTTAGCTTATTTTATGGAGTCTGACGAAAAATACAGTTCTTAATTCGGGTGTACCACCTAGTTGTCGTCAAGGTTTACAAGCTTGAGTTCGAACGAAAAGCATCACTTTCGACTCTTCTAAATAAATATTTTATTTATTTCACATTGCAGACGAGCAATCGACCATCATCGATATAAAAATGATCGTCTTTTAATAACGGGAGAACGTTGTAGTACCTTTATACTTTGATGAATCCAGAAAAGTATCCTGTACTTCCTAAACCTTTACTTTATTATTTCTATAATTTTTTATCCTACTGTATGGGGTTGAATATGAAATCTATTTAAATAATAAAAATAACAGTAACATTCCAATTAAAATTTTTAAATTACAATATCACATTCACCATTTTACCCGTATTAATATTAAAGTACCCACTTTATAGTTGGGTTCGGTGGATCATGGAAAATAATAATACTAATAACAGGTGTGCATGAGCAAATTGACAAAAGAATATGTTTTTACAGAATATATTTGTTGCGAAAACATATGTTTGTACAGGGTAAATCTGTTATATCGCATTGTGATTGATGAATCATATATTATTTTGTCGTCACAAGTTCAATTAATTACGAACAACAGGATATCATTGATCGTTTATAGTTTAAGTTAAAGTGATAAAGATATTATTTTGTGATTGGAAATAGAATAATAATATTATGGTTTTGTTCGCCAATAAACAAGCGGAGGACTATTAGTTAAAACACTAATAGCTTTTAAACTAGGAGTTCAAATAAACTCTTTCATTCGTCAAAATATTTCCCTAACACCATTGCAGTAGTGTTTGTTTAGGATTGTTTAGAGGGCTTGTTTAGGCAAAGATGTCTGACTATAACAGTCCCCAACAGCTAGGCAGATACTTGCCCGCAATGAGCGACTCCATTCTTCTTACACAATTTACATGTACTTCGCTCACATCTGGTTGAATAACTTTTCTTGGTTAATCTGAATAAATGGAGGACATTAGCTAACACATACCGTAACTGCCTTTCCGTTGTGTAAAGACATCTTACCTCATCTTACCCTAACTTTTAATAAATACCACTTCTTAAACTATAAATTTCAATAAATTTCTAAGATTACAATTTTTGGAAATTTAAGTGATATTTTTTGCGTTGTTTTTCCACTTTCAGCACATTTAGATAGCTTGATTCCCAAAAGTAAAGGTAAAAAAATTTAAATACGATCAAACTTTCACTGGCCCTAACGTCATTTTTTTAAAATATTTGTTATATCAACTTCAACTGAAACGTTTAAAAAAATAGCAATTCTCTCCAATCAAATATTTATGAAAATCCTAAAAAACTCGAGAACTCTTACGTTGAAGACTCAAACACTTTGCGATAGCAAATATTCAAATTCATTTAACTGAACTTGATTAATTAGGGGAGTTTTGGGCGCCAAAAAATTATTGAAGCGCTGAATGATTAAATTGTTACGTATGTAAGCGAGGTGAACAAAATGCATGCGCACCCGTCAACGGGGAATATAAATTTAATTAATATTATAAATAAAATAGGACTTACTTGTTAGTGTACTGTAAGTGTTCGATCACCTTATCGGAGCTGCATGACAAATTCTCGGTCTAGAATATATCTGTAAAATGAAAATAAACTATTAACTTCATGAAATAGAAAATTATATGAAATAAAAAATAGGTGTTTACAAATGTTGTAAACAATGGAAAGGCTTTTTATCCTACAATATATTACATAATTTTGTTCCTGATTATATTTACTAGGTAATAAAAACTATTTCATTATAAACTTTGTCGTATTAGTCTTTTTAGTCTTCGTTGTACAGGGCACTAAAAGTTATACCTGCTTTCATGTGGTCAAAATTGTTGCTAACGGCAATTAGTATCATTAGGGTTGTCAAGGAATTTTTATTAATTTGAAGATCTTTATTGTCAAAAATAATAAATTTAATCAACTCACATGTGTATACAACTTACAGACCACAAAAACCAAAATACGAAAACAACTAGGATCCAACACCGCAACGCGTACCATAAGCAAGATAAGTCTATAGTTTAGTGTGGACTGAAGCAACAAATTGGATTACACAAAAGGTTTCTCGTAAAAAACCTACAAGCCTGAAATATTTATCACCTATCTTTCTTCTTTAGGTTTTTCTTCTTAAGATGGGAAAAGTAGATACAAGATAAAGAATTCAATTAGATACAATGTGAGGCAAACCTATACAATTGTATAAGAAAATAATTAGTACAAATGTATTTATTATTATGTTCTATATAAATATATAACTATTTTTTATAATTTTAAAGGTTTAATAGATTAAACTTTAAAATATTCAAATACCTGAATATTAGATTTATTATTGTGTAAAATAATTTAGTTGAGAAGTAGTTAAATATTTTATGTGTGATTCATTTCGACGGTTTTAATTTATAAATCACTTAGTAGATAATACAAACGAATACGGTATTTTATTGTATTGATGATTTTAAAACTCGTATTGAGGGAATTTTTATTTACGTTTATATGGAGAACATCTGACTTCCTCATCTAATTCGCCGCATCTCGAGTAAAGCGTAGAAGTTAAATCTGATTTACCAAATACAAATGTAATTTAAGATGTCTTGAAATGGTAAGATGGAAGAAACAAGAATTTCCCCTCCTTTGAGACTTACAAGGAAAGCGGGATTATCCTCCTTGATGGAAGTTAATATTTGATCCTAATAAGCCACCAATCCTGGTTTCTATACCTCTGCATTTCGAACTTGTTATTACCTTACTTTGATGTGAATACAGGATATGTAAAACCAAATAGGCCTGTACGGGAACTAAATATTCATAACTTATAAGCAACATTGTTTACGCCATACCATAATCTTTTAAAGGACTTTCTGTGCGTCTACTTACATATTTTTACCTTTCATACGATTATTTATAGTGGTTTTTCGAACGAGTTCCAGGTTTAAAACCAAGACACAGGTGAGGCTTTAATTTAGGTGAGTAACGAAAAGACTTTTGTCTGAATGGACTTTATTTGTCGTCGTACTGCATAAAATATTGTGCTAACTACTGTATAAACGAACTATTTTGTAGGGGAAGGGTTGCTTCCATCTTGTACTTGTAATGATTGTGAACATCCAGTTGACTATTATACAGATTGATACTAATAACCGATTGTCTCAGTCTCTTGTAACCTTTTCCAATTCAATGGAATCTGAAACCTGTGTAATGTCTCTTAATATCAGACGACAACTGCTATGTGACAAATATTCAGCACGATCTGTGACGGTTCCGTTACATCCTTTTCTTAGTAAACTTAAGGCCTTACTGGAGGGTTTTCTGGTCTCAAGTTATTGGGAAAGTAAAGGTATTTACTTTATTTCTGATTTGGCGACTTTAACAAATCAGACTATAACTATTACTGATCAGACTACATAATACAAATCAGACTACGTTACTATAACTATATTTTAAAATATAAATAGTGAAGCTGTGTTGGATTAGTTAGAAGTACAAACGGAGTTTTTGTCTACCAATATCGGCGCCAGTTACAATGAAAACAAGTCTGCTCGTTGCCAAGTTATTGACTCACCTGCCCTCCACACAATACACAGCCTACCACAACGCGATGGTGAGTGTTGAGGTCCCGTGTGTAACTACATCTAATCACTGGTTCTCTTATCTATAATAAGATTATTTTACGCGAGTTACTAAGTCAATTCGAAATTTATATTTTAGTGTTTTTTTTAACTCTGGTTTAACTACATTAGTGTTAAACTGCGTTTAATTGTCTATACGGTTTACTCAGAGTTACAGTGATTTGACAAGGGCGGTGGAGTGTCCTTTGATACAGCTACTTTTCGTAGGTTTCAAATTGTGAATAGTTATAAGCGATGGTCAATAGATGTGATATTCTTTGGTGTGAATTGACGTACATTCTATTGAGTACTACTGCAAAACCCATCCTCATAATTATATCAGTTCCTATAATTCAGAGGCAAAAATGGTTCGGATCCAATGATAGACTACCCCTTAGATGTAATTGGCTGTTGTGCTACTGTACTAACTAATAGTTCTGTCTATGGAACATGCCACGGCTTAGTCAGTAACAAGACTACATGATCACGCCACAATCACCTTACACTCGTTTCTCATTAGTACTTGTATAATCTACCTATCTGGGTTGGTAGCCATTAAAACTTTTAATACGAAGGTACAGCCAATAAAATGGTGGATTTTTAGAAGTCATAACCGAAATTCTACTACATTCATGTAATAATATGATAATAATATACACTGAAAATGATGATAATGTTCATAAATAAATGCGTGATATAAAAACTACATGATTACAAAGAGTGTGGTTTTTAGTCTAGGATTCACAATTTGCTATGTGGATCTAATAAAGACCCTATCTGCATTGCAAATGGAAACGTTACATACAGCCTAGAATTCTTGCAACGGGGATTACCAAACACAATTTCGATTCGTTATTACGTTTTTATCAAATGAGAATCCTATTAATAAAAGTGTTGAAGTAGTATACTAGGTGTTTTGAATCATAATATAAACTAAACAATTTAAAAGCATCTTTTAGCTAGTAATATGAATTAATGAGACATCAGTAGAAAACACAACTGTTTGTTCAACTGTTTCACAATGTTCAATAAATGTGTATTTTATATGGTAGGATGAAACATTAATGTTGGTTTACATTCACCCGTATCAATATTACAAGCTTTACTATGATGTTGGTGCGTTCTGAAGAACCGATTTGATATTCAGTTTGCTAAAGCGCTTACTCTTCTTACAAGCCAGTTGGGATGTTTTACATCCCAACTGTAGTCCCAACTGAGTAGCAGAGTGAAACCATCAAGATAAAGGTATTGTAAAAATAAGTAGCTCAGTGATAACGTGCTGACCTAATAAGTCAAATGTTGCTGGATCGAAAGGATTGCAGTGGCCAGCAATTCCTACCAGTTCATGAGATCTCACCTCTAACTAGTCTATGCGACTTATGTTGCTACGGTACCTCCCTGTCATTCACCGCACAGGCTGTTGGCCTAAGGTGTTGGGCGGTTGAGGGTTTAAAAAATCTTATTTAAGATAATTATAAAATGGGTTCACGTCTAGGACTCAGACAACGAGAGTCTGATTATTCAAAAATGAAAGAAGAATATTCACCAGTGGGTTTTAAATAAATTATGTTGCATAGTTTATAGGTTTTATATTTTTTACACTTAACAATCTGAGAAACTAGATAAATGATCATTATGTACGTACATATGGTAAAGTTTCCCTCAGAGGTGTATCAAATGCAAATGATGCATTCAGTAATGTAGTTTTACTGTCATAGATCATAAAGTCGAGTCTGATCGTAAACAAAATCATAAAATCGTGTTTGGCGAACCGTAAAATATCATCATGGCGTTTTCCGTCACCGAACTCCAATCCTACGTCCTACCGATACTGTTTCGGAACGAATTACATTTAGCTTCTTAGAACTGATATTGTCATTACAGATATATTTTTATATGATTTTTAATTGCTCTGGAAAATTATATCTAATAATTGCAGTAAAAGGTAAAGGTTTAGGTCTATTCCTCCTCGATCCAGCTTTTTCCTTATTTCCTTTTTTGTAAAGACGATGTATGAGAAATACTTTTTAGAGCTTTAAAGTTTTAATTATTCATTTTTTGTTCAATTTTCCTGCTACCTGAGAGTAGAGTTCTTAATTTAATGTAAGTAAACCTGTCGAAACAAAACAATAAGTAATAAAAAAGTACTCAACAACTAACATAAATCTATATAAATAACATTAGGGATTCGTCTGTACATTGCTTGAAGTTATAATATTTTTTTTATTTAATTTTTTATTTCAGAAAAGCCGAAATGGGTATTTCCTTTATATCTATAAAGTATCTTTCTCTGGTTCTGTAAAGCTATAAAACGGCCATATTTCATACTACAGTTGTTGGCAATTTTACAGATATTTGATTTCAAATTAACATTTTTTGATTTTTGATTTTGAGCCTATATCAGAAAAATGTTACTTTATCGTAAAACGAATCTAAGGAATGATATATTTCTTTCTAATTTAATTTAAAATATCCAATTGTAATTTAATCCTAAATAATTGAGCTGATAATTGTTATAGTTATTTTTTACGATTCAAGTTTTGAATCCTACAACCAATACAATGGACGAGCTTACTGCCAGTTTCATATATTCTAATATACGCCGTCATATACTTATGTCTGAGTTTACTCTGAACAATTCAGAGCGATAAAATTGCTTACTAATCGTAAACTGAGGGCAGCAGGTTTAATTCATTAGTAAAATTAGACAGTGGATTAATCTATAATACTATAAAAAGGTGGTTTCTCTATATTTGTGGGTTTGTTGCAAGTAAACACAAAAAATACTAATCCAACCGGTTTGAAATTTTACACAATGGTAGAGATGTTAAAGTCATGCAACACCTAGGGATATTAATTTCCTCAAAATACCCTCGGGCTATGCCCCGTGAACGTCCTAAGTTATAATGTTTATATTTATAAAGAACTAAAACATAAAATGACTTGAATATTAACAGCTGTGAACACTAACGTTTGACAGCTTGGGAAGAAGAATAAAGAGGTGCCGGAACCGTCCTGGGTTTTAAATGTTTACATTTTTAAATGTCAACATCTGTTTACACTACATTTTGACAATTCAGAAAGAAGCTGAAAGTAAGCTCATTTTACAGATAAAATCCCAATATTTGACAGGTGTAATGTAGTATGTAGTGTAATGTAGTCATGTAGTAGACACTCGTATTTTTTAATTTTCTAAGCAATAAAAAAATCAACTAACAATATTTTTAATGTATCAGTACACTTCTCAGCCCTTTTTCCCTTCGAAGAACCACTACTTTGGCTAGCTATACATAAATCAAGACTAGTAATTGGACAATTTCATACGAAAACTTTATAAAACTCCTCTAACGTTGATATTTCTCAAAACTGACCGATCTGTGAGCTCAATACAGTTTATCTCGTAGCTAAATTTGCATAATATTTAGAACTACCGTCCTTAATTCTTTGCTGTTTTTACCGTGTGAGATAGATCGTCACAATGCCTGGTGTTCAAATATTCTAAGCAATAGAAGTATATTTGTTTTAATATAGACTATTGATTTTAACAATACCAAAGGTAAGGAATGACATTGGACAAGTAGAACGGTGACGTAATTACTATAGACCTACTTATAAGAGTTGCTGAATCAATGCCTTGGTAAATGACAGATATTGTCAGAGATAATAGAACCACGCCCTACATCATCATTTACCTTCTCCATGTCTGATATACTACAGATTATTCATAGTTTGAAATTATTTGTTGATGATGGTGGGTATATAAAATATCATTTAGATTGCTATTGTGGATATTTCCATCACGGTTGGTTATTTACGACGTTTTGTGTATCTGAAATCTGAAACCGTTCTCCGATGTCCTGGAACCTAGAACATGACAAGATCAGTACATAATCCGGACTAAGCCGGAATAAATCCGAACCACAAGCAGCTTTATACTAAACTACGTACGATTCTTATTGTGTTCCAGGTTCCAGTTCACCTAAGGACGTTTACAGATTCCAGATCCCGAAACGTAGGAAAAAATTTTTACTAATCGATATGGAAAATTTTACTTTTAAAAGACATGTATTTGGTGAGGTATATTCCATAATATCTGTTTTTATTGAGAACACTCACCTATTTTTATTTTTTGGCTGGATCTTGTCAGTAAGACACAAAAAACACAAAAATCGATCTAGTCACTATAGTCCGACGTTTCGCGGGGCCGAAACATTAACGTCCCGTGTCGTCAGGGTTTAAAAAACTTGGTTTTCCCTGCACGCGGGCTGAACGCCTAACCAGTCGTGGTTAGGCGTCAGCCCGCCCAAAACAGATACATTGACTCTCAACTCAAATTCGAAAAATTTTACGATAACAATACTTTCTCCATATACTATGTATAAGGGGAGAAAGTAATAACATAATACAGATTATTGTACGTAAAATTACTTTACATCAAGAATACTCATAGCTTATTTCCCTTCTCTGCAATAATAAGAAAACGTTTACAAGTTTCTGCTTTGCATTTTCTTCTTAAACTGAATCATTATTTTATAGTATATTAGTTTTTTTTTCAAATGCTGTAGGAATTGATTTCAACGAATGACACCTGGTCTACAACGACATCAGAACATAAGCTCCTAGAATATGAACAAACCCAGAACGACAGTAAAACGGAGACTGGTGCGAAATGACTATTTCATTACAAAAATGAACTGGTTCACTTACACTAATGAGTATGATTCCACCAACATCCTTCATGCCTTTTACATGTAAACTTTACATTACTTTATGATTTACATTACATATATTACATTAGGCCTTTTACATTATAATAAACTTTCGGAAACCTCATTATTTCGAGGGATTTGGTAAAATATGTACTTATAAAACGTTCCATTCGAATACTATGATGAGAATAATACAAGTTCGGTGAAATTCAATATACTCACGCCAGCATGCTGCGTAAAATATAATATAATTATTATTATCTTTCTGAAAAGGTGGCCTAGCCAGATATTTAATGCCAAACTATTTTTAATATTGGTCTCGCAAATTGCCAACCCCCCCCCAGAGGTAGACATACCCATATCAAAATGAGTGTACTCATGTGGACTTGAATTAACAGCTAATTTTGTAAACACAAAATAAATAAACCTGACACTGAACCCTTTTATACCCTCTGGATTGGAGCCTTTCGGGTGGATTTGCACTAGATTTCACAAACAGATTTTCACAGACACCATCCTTAAATCATACTTAATAATGCCTTAAAGTTTCATTACAATCTTCAAGCAATTCTGGAGTCTATAGGCAACGTACACAAAAATACATACTTCGTCTTTTATCCCGGTCCATGTAACTAAACTTATGGTTGACGTGATTGGTTGAAATTACAACTCTAGCTTATAAACAGCCCATAATAACATAAGTTGTTGGTCCTAAACCTTAATGATTATTTATGATCTGAATTATATTTCTTGCTATGTTGATCTAGATATACTGAGTATGGATGAGAAATTAATTTAAGATGAGTGTGTTACTGACTAAGGCTGATAGTTAGACAGGACTGTTAATTAATATCCCAACATCTAGGTACATCAAGGTAACTAAAGGTACCTACCGTGGGACCCAAATCACAATTTCCCCTCTGAACTATAATTATGAGGATGGTCTTTACAGATGAACTTAGGATTCAATATGGACGTTAGTCCACATAAGAAAATAATATTATTGTCTTATGTAGATGTAGTCCGTACTATTGAATTCCACGTTCAACTGCAAAGACACACTAAAATAAAACAAAGGAAGCGAGTCACATAGGCTAGTCAGAAGTTACCATTCATGATCTGAGAGGAGTTGCCGGCAACTGGTTTTGATCCAACAACCTTTGACTTTCTAGGCAGGAGCGTTACCAATAGATACTTGATTTTACCAAGTAGTTACTTACCTTCAATGCAGTTACCGTATTTTCTAACCATATTTACCTGTTTTATCAAGTAAACACCTTTCCAAGTAAATTCACTAGCTTTATCATTTACCTATTAAAAGTAGTATGCTTATTTACCTGATTATTAAAATTTTTTTTATTACTGGCTACCTTTTTATATTATATACCAATAGACCATGTAATTTAAAGCTGTTTAGGATATAAGTCACAATTAAGGCATAAACAAGCTTTTTTTTAATATGGTAAACGTTTTAAAGATTTACTGAAATATCGTATATTTCTAAATGTACGATAATTCAACTTGAATATTGAATTAGTCGAAGTAATATTTTGGACTTCCATGTTATTTTTGAGGATTATAGAGCGCTAAAAGTTATCAAGGTGATAAATCATGTTTGTGTAAAATTTCCTGTCAAGACTGAAACTCAGTTAATAGAAAGTTTGAACCTTATAAAACGTCAAGTCCATACTTCCATTGTTTAAAAGTACATTACTTTAATAACTTCCATCTCATTTTATAAGTAATATTTTGTATCTTTACATTATACATTTGCTTTACCTTGTACAATTATACGTTAGTAGAAGAAAAATTTATGATGTTTGTAAAAATATTCAAATTTATGTTTTCCATGGATATTTCGGCTTTGAGGTCTCTTGACCACAAATTAGTGGTTTTCGAAGTGATGTCTGTTTGTATATATCGCGTAACTGTGACTGTGTGTTAGTTGGTATGTGTATTTGTACAGAACCACACCCAACATCATTGATCCGATTAAGTAACAGCTAGTAGATATGTATATGTACACTATACTTTAAGGAAGTAATTTTTTAAGAATATTTCACCTCTAAAACTTAAAAAAATAAAATTTCCCAAAAATGCTCTTGCGATTTCATTCAAATGTCTTAGATATAGCGTAATTAATTTCTATGGATCCCAAATAATACAATACTTTAAATTTCTCTAAAAATAACCGTTCAAAATATAGTTTTTCATATGTAACAATTTTTATCTTTTAAAATTTTTGCCAAAATGATGTATAATATTTAATTTTCTTCTTAAAGGAATGTTTAATTTCACTGGTACCGTTATTTTTAAAAATTAGTGTTTATTATTTTCAAATGAATTTTATTTTAGAAGAATCATTGAACTATTTCGGTAAATTCATACCAAAAAAGATTTATTGCTGTTTAGTTAAATTGTTTTTAATCATGAATATCTCTTGGCTATATTTCCTACAATGATACGTAATAATGCTTCATTGATTGGTAAAATGATTTCAGTCATAGTTAATGTAGGTATATTCTAGAAGGGTTAATATTGCTCTCATTCGGTGTCTCATTGCCAGCCAGTAGAATATTTATTTTATTTAATGTTATTTATTTATATTATTTTATGATAGATTATTGGTAATGAACTCTGAAAAATGTTGGTTAAATACCTTTATTTTTTAAAACTATGACTCAAACACAACTCATTTAACCAAATTTTATTTTATTATAGCTTAACTACTGTGTTTATTTTAATTTAATAAAGTACTAGGTTTTAATAATAAATTAAGGGTTTTAAGCACTAAAAGTGATGACTGGAAATCAACGCAGGACAATTGTATGAAGCCAGGAACATCTAGCCAGAACATTAATTAGTTCGTTTTGTTTGGTGAGACAACATTCGCCCGTGCATTGTTGTCTGCTCACACCTTGTTGCTGAAGTTTCATCAGTATTGTTTTGCTCGTGTAGGCTCTTCAATCGCATCTAGAGTATAAGCTTTCCTCCGAATTCCGTCATTAATAAGTCTATTAATTTAATAAGTACACTGACATAGTTTACAATTCCACTTAAGAGTCTGTCTTACTGACGAAATATGTCGTTTCTCCATAAAAACAATGTTAATTTTGTGACAGCAGTACTGATTACACGATTTTCGTAAACAATTTTTGAAATTTTACGTAAAGTGATTTCAGGGAATTATCTTATAAGTTGTTTTGATTTATTGTATGAAAAATCGCAATTATATCAAATAATTTACAAGTATTTATCTCCCTTATCTCAAAGAAACCTTAAAAATACACTTATCTTTAATTTGACTCATCAATAATCTTTTACGACTAAAGAGTAGTCATTAATGATGTTACAAAATTAATATTGTTATTATGCGACTAAAATTCAAGATGGCCGAGGTATCACAAACTCTTAAAGCAGCTGGTTCTGTACGAATATTCTTAGGAGCCATTTGTTTTAGTATTTGACACATTACGATTCATTTTTACCATATTACAATTGAATTGATATTCTTATCAAACACGTCGCAAAATAATATCTGTTGAGCCACTATTTTCGTACATCTGATTAAGTTATCTGATCAAAGTTTTGAATTATTAAACGTACAAGATTTTATATTCAATTGAAAGTGTCTATGATTGAAAATGTAATGGTAGGTTATGCTTTACGTCAATAAAGCTATATATTTATGTGGTTATACTATTTACAAAAGGACAGTATTGTTGTTTCATATTTTCTCAAAAGAATTGTATTGCATGGATTAAAAAGATATACTTTACAAAGAGTTAAAGAACCAATGAGTAGTTGAATCAGCTGAAAGAAGAGCAAAGGTCCTGCAGGTTTCTTCGTATGGAAAAAATTAATATTTGGTTTTCTCAAGAGTATAATGAAAGCTATTATATTCATACAGTTATTTTTTAGTAATAAATCAGATGTTTTGCTGTCGCACTTAGTAGTAATCAAATTTAGTAATTTAAAAAGTTTTTGATTTTTTCCTAACAATATAAAAAATGCTTGAGGCTTATATATATTAAACTTGATACTTCAGTACAGTGTAGTATATTTTTAACAAACCAACGGAAATTCACAGCAGACAAACAAAAATAATTAAACTTCTCTGATCAATGTGAAAAGTACCGCAAAATAAAAGGGACTTAGTCACGTCAGGCTCTCACAAAATGGCGAGGATTTGAGATCTTTATCTTTACACAAAGTAGCTCAGGGGTGAAGTTGAACTGAGATAATACAGCTTAGGAAGTTTGTCCTTGCATTTCTTGAGGTTAAACGTATCTGTAAGTCAACACTAAGTTTACTTATGTGAATATAATACTCAAACCCGTTATGGTACTTTTATTTAAATATAATTCCTCAATCACCTAACCTTAACCATCAACCTTATAAACCTTGTTATTTAAAATTGTAAATACGAATTTCTAAAATATATTTACCATCGATGCGTAATGTATATATTTATTTAATCCCACTTCTAGCTTAAGGACTATAGAAAAGACCTTGTCTGGTACATACTAGGGTGGAAAATGGTGGCAGGTCTTAACCAGTCACGTCAGTTACTTTTAGACTAGATTAGATACTGCTCTACTAAAAAGAGACCATTTTGAGATGATTAAGTAACCAATGACAGCCTATTATTAGGCCTTAAGAAGACTAGTGTAAATGTCAAAATTTCTTTTTCAAAACGTACAGTATAAAAGTCCGAAAAATATTTAAAGTGAATGAAAGTAGTAACAGTAAATACACCACACAAGTGTGTTTGCAATTCATAGTTTGTGATGTTTATCTTATTTTATGATTAGAAAGCAAAGTTTGTGATGTTTCGGGATCTGGATTCTGATTCCATCCTCAGGTGAGCTAGGAATATGACGATGGCGTGTTCTGTAATCCACCTATTTGGAGGTCATCGATTCTGTAGATTTTTGAGCGTCGGTCATAGTTGATGTGATATTTTCTGGTTTGGATTAAATTCGAACTCTATCTTCATTCTCAAAGGCCATCATCATAATTAGACCAGTTCGTAATTCAGAGGAAGGATTGTGGTTCGGATCCCACGTCCATACATCCTACAGGTCCATAAGATGCCATTGTCTGTTGTTTTATAAACGAACAGTCCTTTCTAAGGAACATTTCGTCAGCCTTAGTCAGTAACAAGACTAAATGACCACACCAGACTCAACTTACAATCTTTTCTCATTCATACTTGTTTTAAAAACCTAAAACCTAAAAACCTGTTTAGAAACCCACCATTTCAAAAAGGTGATAAAGAAATTAGTTGATAGTCCGGTGATTAGAACTTGCTTAGGCCGGATTATGTACTAGTCTAGTCATGTTATAGGTTCCAGTTCACGGGAAAATGTACGCAATACAGAAAAATAAATAGCAGAATATAGGCTAAGAGTAGAAATATATGAATTTTTTCCAAGATTATTTAAGATCGTACGGTACTAAAGACGTTATTCAGTCTTGAGTATTTTCTTATCTAGTTACGACTGACTGAGAACCATAGATTAGTCTGAGGAAGGTATTGTGGTGATTGCCGCGTGTTGTGGTGATTGTGGTGTCTTCCATTGTGGCTCTGATTGCTGTCCAAATTGCACGCTTGGAATCAACCGCTTATTGTCCCCTGACATGCTGCCCAACTATCTCACTGGGATTGCGGATAACTAGCTACCATTGGTTAACCATATTCATACCCGCTGGGTTGAAGTAAACCTTATATTAAACCTAGATACTGTGGTAAGAGTAATTTTTACTTTATAATATCCTATAAAGTGAATAAATATCCTATAAATATCCTTTATAATATGTAAATAAAATTAGGGCTTTTTCTGTAAATTACTTGGAACTATGATATTTTAGTTGTTTTAATTTTTACACTCCGGAAAAGTTGAAATCAGTTTTATCTCAATTTCTGTCTATTTTCCTGTAGCATTAAATAGGTTTTTTTGTCACGCTTTCCCGCGAAAACGAGAAATCCCGCAGTTATGAAACTTTATCTTCGTTATTCCATACATTTTAATGAAAGCTTTTGTTTATTTTAAACTGACCCATTCCCTGTTAAAATAAAGACTATTACAGTGGTAAATCCTGTTACCAGAAGACATTAATTAAACTTTAATTGAAATGGCTTGTACCTAGTGAACATTTATTTTTAAATCTTACTAGATATCCTTAAGAAGAGAATTAGTGTTTTCACTTTTAAGAGGCAGCATAACTAATATATCTCGGATTCTAAGAAGCTTAAGAAAAATATTGTTTGAATCAGAGTTACAGCGATTTAGTGACTTAACACCACTCTGAGTGGGAAAATAAGGTCCAGGTACTACGCAGTCTTAAAAAAAGAAAAAGTCAACATCTGAGAAAGGCAGGGTAATAATAAGCAAACAAAGGGGTGGGAATTATTTAAACGTTTGGCAACAATGACAGAGAATAAGAAGAAAGAACAACCAAATAAACGGTGTCGGTTTATTACGATATTATTCTCTCCTTTTGACGTTTCTAGCTTTTGTGGTCTCCTCGTTCTTGTTATTGTTTGCTGAGAGAAATGGTTCCAAAATGTTTACACAATAAGTTCTGCGTTATGTTTTATAGTCTACAAACCTTCTGGAGGATGATTTCTATTGACGTTAAACTTACTTGGGGCTTGTTAATATGTAATTAAAAATAATATTACTAAACCTAATAAACTAAAGTATTACAAAACGCGTTGTATCACACTTATAGCTTATGATGTTTTAACAGCCACCTACATCACATAATGAAAAGTATAATACTTCAAATACCATAATTAATTACTAGCCTATTTGATGTACCATATCAAAAAGAATCCGTTGTATGAATAAAGCTTGTTATTGTATTTTTAGTACGTATTTCACCCAAGTAGCCGACCTCATAAATAATGACTTTAATATTATATTCAGTAAAGTTTTATTTAGATTAATGGTAAAGTGTTCATTAAAGTAAACTGCATTTTCGGGGTTTCAAAGTATCCATGTAACGGATAATGACTATTAAATGTTATAAATTTTAACAATTTTTAAGAGAATATGTAGAAAAATATATCATCTAACTTTTTCTCAATCTATTAAAATTATTTTAACCTAAGTTTTAATTGCATTAAATACAATTTATGATTTTTTATAATCTATTCAAACAAATATTAAAAGAAGGATAACCATCGAGTCAGGTAAAAAATTGATCAAATGTGGACGCCATATTGTTAAAATAGTTAAGGATTGGTTTAAGCCAAAGATCGGGACACGAATATTGGTTTATTTCATGTACAAACATTCCCTGTTTATCTTCCCAACATTGAAAATACACATAATGCCTTAAAGCTACTACAACTGACACTTCCAGGATATGTTAACATTTTACTATAAACATTGTTCAATATGGAAGGTACATTTTATATGTAAGGATAACTCAAACAACATCTGTAAACATTTCCTCGATATGTCGTTTACATTATTTTTCGATTTTTGTTGTAAAATAAACAAATAATAAACAGCATGAAATTATCTTACGTGTACATTTTTATGTAAATAAAGTTGACATTATAAATCACTGATAAAATAAAGTGATACAAGAATACAAAGACAACGAGGTACCGGAACATACATTTCGTTCAGTCAATTTTTTAAAGTAAAATTCCTGAAAGCCTAGTTTGTTGTTAAGATAAACAAACAACAAATCACATTGCTAAATGCAAGTAGAATTCTATTCTGTACTAGGTTGTAAAAATAATATAAAATTGAGTTAATGTAAACGTCTATGAATCTCAAAAATATTGATATGATTCTTTTAAGTTGTATAAAATGTTCAGAAATCCTAATTAATCCCATTAGACGTGCATTAAAAATATAAAATTTGATATCCTATTTAAATATTACCTTCTCCATTTATCCGATCATTATGTTGATTATATATTTCCACATTTAAAACTTTTAATTACGATATGTAATCGATCGTATTTACATTATGGTTGTTTAATTGTTAAATAAAGAATTTTTATGTTTTATAGCTTAAACGGCTGAAATGGGTCTTTTTTAATTTATGTATGACAACTGTCTATCATATTTCTATCTCTGTCTCTGTCTGTCTATCTCTCTGTCTATCAGTAACACTAAACAAGGAATTTGTTTGACTCGTCTTCGTGAAAACGGGAGCACCCGATAAAAGATATTTTCATTATTCTTAACCTTATTTGGATGTCTTTACTTACATCAAACTGACCCGTGACCAATAAAATAAAGCTATAAACTATCAAAAATCTAGTTTGGATCGATATTAGCAACATATTTTCTAAGTTTTACCAAACGTGTGCACTATTAAAGCTATTTAACAACAACAGACTTTTCACAAGTTAATACTATTAGTATGTTGGCAGCTGCAAGAAGTTGCATGCACAGAAGTAATTAACCTAATTAATGCAGCCACTTAGCTAAGGTGTAGTGCATCATATAATACGAGAACGCGCCGTACAGTTTAGACAATGCTATTACTTACTGCTACTCCCATTTATGAATTCACCACTGTAAACATACTTTTTTAAATACACATTAAAAATAGCTTAGCTATTTTTATAGTGTGTAGTAGGCTAAAAAATACAAAATATGAAATGGTTAAAATGTTTTCGCAGATAGGTTATAGCAAAAAAATGTTGTTTTCCATATTTGAGACCATGTTTCAAAGTAATTTTCTACTGTATCTAGAACATTAACAAACATATTATACTAATCATGGACGTTTTTTAAGATGATCATCTAATCCATGCATTTTCGTGGATTCGTCAGTGTAACATTATTGGTGTTAAGCATAGAGTAAATTTTGAACTTCAAAAAAAATCTCTTAGGTAAAAAATCCACTGAGTGTGTTTTGAAAATTTGTTGAAGTGCATTCTTTCGGGAATCAGGGACAGAACATAAGTTCATTTTGATTTTATTCTGTTACTACTATTTTTTGTCATAGAGTAATGAAAATACGTGTATGAAACAAGATCTAAATTTTTGGCTTATATATTTACAAAGAGAATAAATTAAATAGATAAAGATTTTGTTTTAATCAAAAATAAGGTATCAATAAGGTAAAACTGTGAAATTTTCACAATTGATACGTTTTCATAAACATTTTTACACTTAAGATTAGGATATGGACATAATCGTTCTATATTCTTATTCAGTAGGTAGAAAATGACAAATTAATACAAAATATATGTTTTTCATGATTTACAATACAAGTGGTACAAGTTAGATTGAGCTTTTTATGAATGTCATTCATCACAAAAAGGCTATAGTGGATTATATTTAATTTTCATTAGTAATCGACAGTTATTTAGAACGCTCTTCATTATTGTATAATAACTTTTAAAAATTTGAAATTTACAAAGATTTGTTTCTTTCTTTTCTAATAATTAGCGTAACATTTGTTTACATTAAACTACCAACCCAAAGTAATCAAACAAATCATAGTTAGGCCAGTCTTGAAATGTTGTGTTGAGCCAAAAAATCATTGTTCAGACATTTTCTAAGTTTTACAGAATATGTAATCTATATAACTAATTTAATAGACATAAAAAACCATCGGATGTCATATTAAAATTAGTTTTTTCATTTATTTTAAATTTGTTTGAAAATTATATTTTATTGAAACTTTATCTTAACGTATAAAGAACTACCCAGATCGAGATTTGGAACACTACTGCTTGGAGCAAGCTGCCAACTTTGGTTCTGAGCGCACGCTATCTTGTGTCGCCCCGCTAGCGCGGAGGCAAAGTGTTGTGGTTATTTATTGCATTATCAATATAGTTTTTTATAGTGCATGATAGATAGGTATAGTATTATTGAAAACTTGATACAATCAATAACTGTTACTTTAGCTTACAATTTTTAATGTAAATTAGTAGGTAATCAATTGAAAATGGAAGGAGTTTCTCCACCTCCAGCGGTGTGTAGTTTAAACAAAGACGCGTTGGAAAAAATCAATAAAATATATTGAATAGTTATTTAATGATTAACCAGGTTAAACTGTGTTTATAACACATACAGTAATTTTGTAGATATCTTGCCTTTTGTTTCAAGTTTTGTAATCATCATGTTTTCCATTTCATGGCATTCATACTCAGAAACTAATGATTTTGTTATTTCAACAGTCCAACTCAACTTATTGATGACCATCTTGTAATCTAAACGAACCTGAAATTTATTTGGGTTATTTATTTTTTTAGATTCCTTTAAATGTAATGAAAACCTATTCAATTTGACAAAAATGTTTTATAAAATAAATATTTTATAAAATATGGCCTATTATACGGGCTAATTCAGAAACATGTAGACATGACAACGTGAGAGACGATTTTGAACTGTGCGTGGGATCGTTGTGAGAACGTTTCAAACATGTACTCTTATTTTTCCGTCCACCTCACAATTAGGGTATATTCCATTTTAGCTGTTACCATATCAATAACAATGGAACACACTGTTTAATAAGCCACACTCACCTATCACTAATGTTTAGTGGGTCAGTTTTTGTGGTAAGGAGGTTAAAATATATATACACGCACTTTGAGAGGCTCCTTACCCTCATGACCTTAACATCTCAAAGATTATCTGCTGAAAACCCACAACACCGTACACCGTAAACATTGTTAGAACTGTTTAGCACATTATTTTAGACTTTCTAATCATAAGGTTAAGCGTACAGGTAGGGCGGGCCGTCTCGTATTGCTGAAAAATTGGTTTTGTTTTGAAGGGCGACGCATTACGAAAAAAATATTCCTATCCTCACATTTCACTCAATGTATAGATTGCAAATGAGTAAGAATTTATAGTATACCTCCACCTTTCCTCGCCACTCTTTAACAGCCCTAACGATCTGTATTTAGTGTTATTCTTAATTAGATTCCGTCATCCTCTATTTCTTGTTTTTTAAAACAATCATACGAAATAAACTAAGGTAAAACCAATAAAATAAAACTATGTAGCCTAAAAAACAGAAATTAATCCGGCAAAAACATAGCTCCAGTCACAAATCAGAGAGAAACATAACGATCAAAATTGCATGGTATTGACATGGATATTATTCTAAGCCCTGGGGGATATTAGCATTGTTGTGCAACACAAACCTAAGTGCAGTGGAAGTCGTTTACGTAGAAACCACCAAAGATAGTGTATTGAATTTTCAATATATAGGAATAAGAACAGCTGTTTAGATTAACTAAAAGCATTCTCTTTCGACATATCCATTAATCCAATGTATTTCCCACAGGGAAGTAAACACAAACATTTTTTACTTAACAATGGGTGGTTGTGAAAGGGTAGTTTGGGTTATTTGATACCCCAGTTAATTAGTGGTTGTGGATAGTAAACTTTGGGGGTGATAAAGGAATAGGTCAGTGATGACTAACGTCGTAACGGAAATTAGATGAGCGCTCAACCACCTGCTCAGGCCAGGGGCGAAAATTTTTCAAAGGGATTAAAGACCCCTAATTAGTATTTTGAGTAGAGGCACAAACTTGGTACGCCCGAGAAAGCATCGTTTACGTTCACAATGACGTTTGACATTTGTCATAAACGTCATAATCAGAGAGCTTTCAAACGATAGTGCACCAGTTTGTGATTAAGTCTCACGTAAATATGAATATAACCGTGATAAACAATGTATTATTATCATATCAATAACAATCGGTAAAGAATTTATCCAAATCATATTTTGATATCTTCTAAAATATCGAGATAGGTTTAAGACCACAAACCGGAGTGAAGAATAATGTCTTCTCTGCCAACCTCGGTGCCTCGGCGCCGGCAACAAAGAAAACAACTCTCATCTCGGCAAAACTACTGAATTACCTGCAGCCTTGCCTTTCTTACACAATGGGTCGTCGATTAACTCACATCTTCTTAGATCGGATCCAACCAAAGCAACCAAATGTACTGATTTTTTAGTTACTATACAATGATTTCCTGATTTAATTCGTTAAATGAGTACATTTTTGCTATGGAGGTTCTGATAAAGAAATTAAAATCAATATAGAATTTTTGTCTTCAAACTTAAAGATAAAGTGATAGTGGTTAAGTTTTTCTGTGATAATACTATCATTTCAATTTATGGTCGTCAAGTTATGTACTAAATAAATGTACTAATTATATACAAGCGTTTCCCAACGAACTTCCAGGTTAAAGGAATCTTTCAAATTATTTAATCACAGCTGTTTATTTTGTAAACTCTAAAATATTAAATCCGGACACTGCCCTTTTATTTCCTTTGCGTTAGAACCCTTTGGACGGATTTTCACAAACTGTGACTCCAAACCATTCACAAACGCCCTTGATTACACACAAAAAAACTTCATCAGAATCTTTCTAGCCGTTTAGAAGGGGTTCAATTATAAACACACCTACAGAAGATTTATACATATTAATATAACGCTCAAGAACAAAGCTAATATTGTATTTGGTTGTTTCATAAAAAATACATTATAAAGTACTTTTTTATTATAATTTTTCATTAGAGGTGGCGTAAAAAGCACTCATTTATTATAATAAAACTTATAGTACATTTAAAATACGAAAAAAGAGTTCTATTAAAAATTTAATTATTTTTTCGGTGTTCAACTTAAACTGTTTATGAAAATTTTGAATCAATTACTTTCACTGGAATATGTGAGAAGATTAACACGAAAATGTAATTTGTATAGGTTGATTAATGTGTTCCACTCACCCATTTGTACGACATTTTGAAACTAATAACTAAACATGTAAATTATTTTAAAGGTAGTTCTTTATCTAAAACAATTGACTATCATTAGGAATATTTATACTTGTAAGAATTGTGGCGTGTCCATCTAATTGGAGGCACGAACTGTGGATAGTTGTAAGCGTTGACCGGTGGATGAGGTATTCCTTGGTGTGGATTAACGTCCGTACTATTTAATTTTACTTTCATCCACATAGACCATCCTCATAATTAGACCAGTTCGTAGTTCAGAGACAACATTTCGGGTTGAATTAACGTTAAACAAAGAATCCCTTAGATGTCATGGGCTACTGATTAACGGTCCTGTCTAATGAAAATGTCAGCCTTAGTCAGTAACAAGACTACAAGATGGTGCCACATATTACGTTTAAAATACCTACCCTGGTGACCTACGAGGGTAGGTATTTTAAATAAGTTTCAGTTAAAAGTATAAACTATAAAAATAGTTAAAAGTATTAAAGTAAGGTGTGTTCAATCTGTATGACAGCTGAAATGTCGCAAGAGGTGGGACGATTGAGTGAACATAGAACTACAGAATATGTACTTAAATTGAACGCACTCTCCTTGATAAAAATGTGAGACTTTTACTGCCCAATCATGATAATAATAATAATATACTTTATTGCTATCGACAATTTTACATTGTATAGCAAGCGTCAATTGGTAAAATTTAATAACAGACCAATAATAGTACATTTAATATAATAATAATAATACCATATAATAATAATAATAGTAATATAAATATAGCAAAAACATAAAAAATATACAATAACTAACCCCTGGGGAATTAATTTTAAATGGTTTTAAATCCACCGGTGGACAGTGAAATCCACCGAATAAAACTCCAATCGTCTTCATTGGAGATATTGTGATTAACCAGTTTTTTTGTTAACATAAAATATGTCAATATTTTCAATATGTCAAATTGTCAAATTTGCCACAGTATAACAAAACTCTTCGTCTGGTCAGCTGTGTGTTCCTCAATCCCATACCATGTTTTGTAGCTATATTGCATTGGTGTGTGGTACCGCTCCAACCAAGTACTGGTGGACGTTCCAATGTTATTTATGACGTCCAGCGAAGAATTGGCGTGAAACTTCTGGCACCATCTCCAAATAGCTCAGTAAATGAAGTTTCTAAATTAGTAAATCCGGAAAAATGGATGTTATACTATCGATAGAATCGACAATGGTCACTGCGAATTCACCCGTACAGGCCTTTAGATTTTAAATGTTAACGATTGTTTATTTGTTACTACTAGTTTTATATGACTGAAAAATATTATACCTTGACCCCTAAAATGTTTTTTTATGAAAGTAATACAGTATGCTTTTGAATTCTTCTCAACTATAAGATTTCCAGATATATTAGGAAAATGTATAATATTTTAGAATTTTTCAATGAGTAACTATTTTAACTTTTGTCAAGCATTTTCACTACACAAAACATTAAAACATGTGCTTCATTTAAAAGTTGTGATTAAATTGATATTTTTATAATCATATATATAACCAAAAATATCCAGGAGGTAATTTTAATGTTTGTAACTTGAAACAACCAGTATAAATATGTTCTAATTATAGTTCAAATTATTACTGATATCCTCTTGTTATGTATAGATCCTAAGAGAATTCACAGTAAAACAACAAAGAATAAGGTGAATTGAAATATATTTTTCAAAGCAATTTATAATATAGACATTACTTTTGCTCACTTATAAAAGTGAACAACAATTTCAAAGGCCTGGTTAGCGCTGGCTCGGATCTGAATCCCCTATCTCGATACTAATAAAGAGCGTATTTGCATTGCAAATATAACCCTTAAAACCGAGCGCGAAGCATTCTTGTAACGAGTTTACAAGAACATGATTTAAGTTTATGTAATTATTTCACCTTTCCGCAATCGATTTAACTCTTTAATGTTCGTCAAGTTAGAAACAAACTGACATCTAATTTTCTTTTTTATAATTTGTTTTAGAATTTTATTAATTATGAATTATTTTTCTTTGTATATTTTTCCAAACTTTTTTGGAGAAGTATTTAGATTAAAACTCATTTGTTAACTGGCGTAGCTTAAACTAAAACTACGTGGCGCCCTCTAAATTATTTTTTTAATCTGTATTGTTGTTATTATATTATGTTTAGGCCTAATGTTCAGCGTTTGTAGATTTTGTGAACATACTAGGTAAATGTTTTTGAACCGCTTGGTGAAAGAACTGCCTGTTTATCCAATAAAAAACTTGGACAATCTTTACTTTTAGGTGTCACATTGTTTATAGGTTTCAAGATGTTTGCCAAATATTAGATAACACCACTACGTTGTTTTTCACCATTTCTGATTTTATGGTGTTGTTTTAAGCAGTCCCATATTCAGCTGAAACAAATTTTAGTTATTTAGAGGAATCGTTAGTTATATTTATAATTCTACTATTTCTTATTTGCCTACCACAAAACCATGCCAGTTTGTTCAAAGTTATAGTTTATAGTTTACAACATATGTTGCAGAGCTTTTTACTTTGCTCTATAAACATATATGTCAGTAAGGTATCACATAACAAACATATTAAATGAATATAAAAACTCAAAAGGAACACGTAATAGACTACACGTGCTGTGCTAGCTAACAATAGACACTGATTAAGTGGACAAGTGCACTTTAACCAACTCCAATTTGCTAACCTTGTTTTGGAACCAATTGGCTTATTATTGTGTTTTCAATATCAGAAACATTGCGAACCTATTTTAATAATACTTTATTGTCTAACAGAAAACATCGTTTCAAAAGTGTTTGAAAGCTATTTACTTTGAAACTCTAATTTTGCATATGTGTATTATGATCTTTAGTATTCATCAATGGTAAACAAATTAAATAAACTATTTTAGTGGACTGACATATCATGAAAAATACGTCTAATAAAGCTATATATTCTTTAATGTCTATTTAAATATCCTTTAATAATTCATTGTTTCGAAAATAATCAACCAATGTCTTTTACTAACAAGGAAAGAAAATATGTAATTGTGAGAAAAGTTTTGTGACATACCCTCCCTCAAAGTAATATCAAGCCTTTTTGAGTGGGTTTTGTTGGGTAATGTTGGCTACACTGCATACAAGTTACATGAAAAACGATTTGGAAACAAGGAAGAAATTGATTTTTGAAATATTCTCCTTCAGAACAACATAGGGCGCTCGCAGACAAAGTTCTGCTTCTAGGACGAACAGTAACTTTAACTTTTCTCTGAAATCGTTAGTTGTGAATTAATAATTATTCAAAACACCAACTTTATCGGGTTTTAAAGCTGGTTTTAATGGTCGATAGTCAAATTATTCTATAAAGTTATGGATTTTCCAGAAAAACCTTTTTGATATTAAACACTCATAACTTTAGAACCATTTATTATACGGACATGCGGATGGTATCATATTATTTAGGACCATAATAAACCATGATATTTTAATAAAAACTGTTAGAACATTTTTTAATTAGTGTTTTACACATTTTAAAGAGTTTTCAAGAGTAAACTGCTTTTAAAAATCGAAAATTATAACAAAATGGTCTGAAGATATAGCCCGTTGTCTAAATATTATAGAAATTTAATGACCGGTGTGGTTTCAGGGTCTGAACACGGTCAGACAGAATATAGATAGACACACAGACAGACGTACAGAAGAAAGATAGACAGACAGATAACAGTCCGAAACCGCTAATTTTTGGACTGACGGAGCCTTAAAATGGACTGAAAAAAACCACTCTCAACCCAAATTTGAAACTTCGGACGAAAACAATATCTTCTCCACATCCTATTTATAAGGGGGGAAATAAAAGTACGGTATATAGATTTTAAAACCAACTTAGAAAATCTTCAAACTGATTTCGTATGCTAAAATGTAATTGCAGCGTACAGACCTTTTAATCAGATGTACCAACTGTTTTGTCACCCGTAGAGTTGTTTGATACGCTCCACGCACATATATTATTCCATGTTGGTGGTAAATTTATGATTAAAAGATAACGTCACTATAAAAAAGTTCAAATATTAAAATGTACTTTAGTTTCACACCTCAATAGCCACACTAAAAAAATAGTTTCGTATAATGCTTCTAAAACAGAATGTTTTAGATGCATGTGTTGAAGGACTTCCTAGGACTTGTAATAATACAAAATCGATGTTATAAAGCACCATTCATTAATTACTGCATTTCTTTTTTATATTTATTTATTGTGGTGAGTATGCAAACAAAGGAAGTTTTTTTGATTGGAAAACAGTTCATCGCTTATAATATTATTGGCATATATACTAACGCGGGTAACGACGACCAATTTGTTTTAAACTAAACAAACCCTGTCACAAGATTGTGTTTGAAACTGGAAGCAGGGAGACCACAAAAAGTCAAACGAATTGTATAGTAAATATATTCTTTCTTTTTGACATGGATATTTTTAAGCTCTGGGAGAGTTGATAGCAATTCATAAAATGCGTAGATTGTAACGGAAGTGACGTCATATTACTATAAAGACACCTGTTTAGAGGGACTGAAACATTTCCTATAGCCATATCTATGATCTAAGCTATTTTCCAAAGGAAAGTAAATACATTCACGAATTAACTTTACTCCTTTTACTGCCAATCACCTTGGGCCCTTACTCTGTGCGCTGAATTAAAGACAGCGAGGTACCGTGGTAATGATACCAACATTACCACATGACTATTACATGACTGGGACGGTGGCGACGTCCTGTAATCCAGCTACTTGGAGGTCACGAATTGTGGATAGTTATGAGCGATGGTCGGTGGGTTTAGTGTTCTCTTGTGTGGGTTAACGTCCGCACTATTGAATAATACGTTAATCCGAAAATACCATCCTCATAATTAGACCAATTCGTAATTCAGAGTCCGAGTTCGGATTCCACGTTAAAATGTAGGTCCCTTAGTTGCCATCGGTTGTTGGGCTATTGACAGGCTAACAGTCCTGTCTAAGGAACATGTCAGCCTTAGTCAGTAACAAGGCCACAAGATCGCGCCACAATCATCACACAATCATTTCTCGTTCATACTTGGCTTAAAATACCTACCTGGGTAGGTCGCCATTTCAAAAGGTAATCTAATCTAAACAAAGGCTAGCCTGAGGTGTCCGCTTATGAACTGACAAGAGTTACAGTCTACTGGTTTCAATAAAGGAACCTTTGACTTAATGGTCAACGCGTTACCCTGAGCTACTACAACGGTAATTCTCCGTAAACTACGAAAGGAATGATTCAATATTTCAGTTTTATAATAGAATTCTCTGTATCGATTACAATTCTATCGATAAAAATGTATATCGAATGCGAAAGATGCTCAGACAATAAAAGAGCTTTAGACGATATATCATAAAGTGAAAAGGATCGTAAACAAGGCAGTGACATTGCGATTGTCGATTCGTGAAATCTCTTCGATAAGTAGCTCGACGATAACTCGAGTTGTTTTTCTTATAAAATGATCCTATTGGAAGCATTATACGTGAGTGAATAAAACCAACCATGAAACAAATAATATTATTTACGAGGTAGATATACAGAGTATACATAAAGGTTGAATAGGTTTAATATTTTCTGAAAAATGACAGATGAAATCAATAAGAAACATCCCATTAGGTTCAAAAACTACACAAATCGATCCATCTATTTATTGATTTTTTCAAATATCGTTTTTATTTCATATTGTAGGGACGCCCAGCCATAAGAAAATCTTAAATAGGAATACTATGTAAATCACTTATCTAGGAAGGTCTTATCTAGAAGAGTGTAATGCCATGAACCACTATCATAAAGGTTTATAAAGTAGCAAATGGCGGTGGTTTTAACTTCCTAACCTTTAATTTTACATTAAAGATTAGGAGGTTAAAACTACCGCCATTTTGTTTTTGATCAACCATTTGAGATCCAATTTTGAGACAGGAATAAAATAAATTTTGACTATGCTGTTAATTACAAATTTACTCTGACTCGTTCTACAAATTCAAGAGTTACAACAAATCTTAAGAATCAGGATAAGTCAAATTTGATATCACATATTAGGTCTTCTTATTAGAATATAATGTCTGAAACTGAATCTCAAAAGGTTGATTCAAAACAAAATGGTGGTGGTTTAATTTATAGTCTGCAATTTTCAAACCACTGCCATTTCGTTGCATTTTGACCCATGCTCCTATTAAAGATCCCCTCCTGACTCTTTGCGGGACGTCCCCATAAATGACACGTGCCTTCCTAAAGTAGATTTATAGCTAGGCTTGATATACAAAATTTTATTTATTTGTCTACTATCGTTTGTTTAAGGTTACTATTTTGTTTGAAATATCGATCTTTGTTTTGTTTATAGATCAAAAAGTTTATTATTAAATTTAGTTTTAAATAACAATCTCGAGAGGTTAACAATGATTCCACTGCCCAGGTTACGAAATGCATAAAGTGTTTTCTAACGGACTAAACTAATGAAGAAGTCAGTTATGTTATTGTAAATGCTATGTTCGATTTTCCGTTATAAACATTTGAATGTAAACAACACATTTGAATGATTTGCGATTATTTCTATATCCATTTGTGTTTGTTTTATATTGTACTATAATAAAGATAATCCTTCTTCAATCCCATGGTGTCACATAATTTGCTTATAGTTCAATGCTAGTACAATTATACCGGACGTTAAGTAAACATCCGGGTGGAATCATACTAGTGATATCATGTAATGAAGATATTCACGTGTAAAATGTGGGACTCTATTTCGATTGAGGCTAACTAAGGATGTGATAGATTCGTTTTTAACGATTTTTTGTTACATAACTTACAGATAAGCATATTTTTTGTACAAATCGATTCATATTTTTATTTTTAGTATGCCACAGGAAAATATTGTATTAATTTATATGTATCATACATGTTCGGTAAAAATTTTTATATTTAGTAAATAATACTGCCCTGGTGGCTAAGTTGTTACAGCGTCTGTCCTCAAAACTAAAGGTAGCCGGATCAAACCCCGCAAGGATCGAATCTGGACCTAGTTTCCATTTATCACTGGGATATTAATTAATTATGCTTTCCATGAACAGGTTGACGTTAGGTATTAGTAAGACCTGGTTTGAACCGTTTCCCATAAAAACGTTAGAAATGCCAGAGGTGTAAATAATCACAAAAACAAGAATATATGCAGCTAGGATGGAACACACCTTAAGTTTTAGTCTTGTATCCATTTAAGTTATTTTGTTTCATTTATTAAACCTTTGTTTGTTTATTTCAGTAACAAATGAGTGATCTAAATTTGAGTGGGTGTAATAGGAAACTGGAGTTACCTGAAAAGAGACAACCCCATTAAGGTTATTTTAAGCTGTTATGTACTTTATAATCATGATTGCGTCTACTTAGGGGGGAAATGCGAATAACAAATTTCTAATATATTAATTAATGGTAATTAGGGCAGGGTGGAGCCATGTAATCCAACCAGGGTGGTATCCGGTCAGATCCTAGCACGAGCCGGGGCTGTGACCAAACTCACGTGTCTCCCTCATCTGCCAACAGAACGTGACATTGCTACACCAGATCGCACCGATTTTAGTTGTCGTTTCTGCACAAATATTAGACCTTCGTCTATTCTTGCTTGGTACAACTATAAAATATATGTCAAACAAATATATGTCGTTAGCAATTTTCAAAGAACGAATTTTGCTTAAACTATTGAAATAGAACACACAAGAAGATTAGGCTTTAGATATCAAATATCAGATAGCTTTACATGTTAAGCTAGTTTAATCTATTTCACACTAAATCACATGTTTAAAAATAAGTGTAAAAATTGAATAATACTTTTAAAATATATAAGTTATTACAATTTAGAGTATGATCCTCGAATTTATAATTTTAAAAATTTCTTTTAAATTGTGGGGATTTTATGCCTTATTGATTCTTTTAGTAACTTATTAATTAGTTTTATCCCTGCCGGTGGTGGAAGGTTTAAATAAATATTAGGTCTGTGTTGTTTTACTCTTAATCACTTGTTTTTGTGTTATATTGATGAACATCTTTCCATCCATTGATTCACTTTTGGAGATACACTACAATATCGTTTCCAAAATGAAAATGCGTGGGTGAGAAAATTATAGCTTTTTAAATATTTTTTACGTTATTCCCTAAAATTTAATTTACATATAATTCTTACCACATTTTTGTAAAAAAATTTTAAAATCTTTTTCAATGCATGAACCCTAAATTATTAGGTATACTATAGGGTTCATAAGAGTAAATTAATCCATAACATAATTACTATTATGCATTTTAGTAATTCGTACTATTACGCACTATTACTATTACCTTAGGCATAGTACTATTACGTTAACTCGTACTATTATGCATTTTAACTAACATATAATTAATACATAATATCCATAAAAAAATTGATCCTAACTCGATTTCTATAATCGCTGCTTGCCTATTTCTTTCACCTATAACCACACAAAAGATTTTCTAGTTCATAATCGTGAAAATGATATCGCCCACCCATTACGAGGAAATATTTGTATTATATTTTTTAAGAGGATTCGCTTCGTCATATCTTGCCAATGTCAATTTTTCCATTTTCAAGGTGCATTTCCCCCAAAAAATGTTGCAATAAAACCTTAATCCACTTAAAGATAAATATATACTGTATAGAACAACTTGAAGAAACAGTTTTCAAGAGAAAAACTATTTTTTCTAATTTTTTACGTAAACTAAAAAACATGATTTCTCAAGAAATTACATTTTTGAATTACATTTAAGAGTTATCGGCTTGAATTTACGGCAATAAATGAATTATGTACAGATAAAAAAATAAAGATAAAAAATAACCATCAAAATACCTATTATAATTATGGAAAAATGTGTTTTGTATGAAAAATAAATACATTTTAAATGTCTGTTGTAAACACGATGCCCGTGGACACGAGTAGGCCGCTGACATCCAGAAGGACGTGCACACAAATAATAAAATAAATTATAATTATAAGTACAATGCATGCATTTCAATGTATGAGGGGTCAAATTAACTAGGATAATATTCTGAATGAAAATGTACAATTTTTAGATTTTTACAAATCAATTCCTCTTATCAAAATAAATATATCTGAAAGAATTAGTGTTGTACGTAATAGATTGTTTCCCAAGTTTTTCCGGAAATGTGGTATATTTTAGTTATATTAAATGGATTAATTATAAATTGATTGCCAATGGTTAGTTTAAAATCATTTTAGATAATATTGTCCACTTTAGGTTTTCATAAATAATATATACTGCACCAAAGCAATAAAAAGTACGGTCTAGAGAAAACATAGCAACGTGATAAAATTCAGAGTTGCTGCGTTTGAAATATGTCGTTCTACTGCAGAGAGGGGTGTGGCGGAATGAAACAAATTGTTTATTTACCATATATGCATTTAATTTGTAAGATGTGTTATTTATTCATTTAACCATTTGATGTAAGACTTCAAATACCGTTTTTGAGCTGAATCTACCAAGAGGTGAATTAGTATTTGGTTTTATTACTATTTATCCAACTGCATTACTTACTTATTCAATTTTCAAATCAAATCACCTTCATTCTTCAAACCTAATGAGTTAAAATGCAATAGATCGGTTTTGAGGAATTATTACCCCGTATATTAACAATACTATTACCTAATAAAATACCTATGCCGATAGGTATTTTAAACTAAGTATGAGTGGGAAATGAGTGTAAGATGTTTTTAGTGCGATCTTGTAGTCTTTTTATTGACTATGGCTGACATGTTCCTTGGATATGACTGTAAATTATAAGTCCATCAGCCAATAATACCTAAGGGACCTATAGTTAAACGGGTGATCCAAACCACTTAAGCCTCTGAATTAGCAACTGGTTTAATTATGAGGATGGGATTTGCGGATGAAAACAGAAAACAATGCTGACTTTAATCCACAACAGGGAATGTCATATCCAACGACCACGGTTCATAACCAAACACAATTAGTGACTTCAAAACAGGTAGATTACAGGACACGCCACCTTCCCGACTATGAAACTGTTTGCTTGGGAAAAGTTCAATAAGTAACAGAATGTTTTAATGTAAAAAAAGTTCACGGAGAAACACTGAAGCACTACTGCATCCAGGGATCTATGAGGGGAGGGATATTCATATTTATTTGTCATAGAAATACTAAGTTTCCATTCAATGTTATTCCTCTACTGCTACTCTGGTGACATATCAAATTATTGAGCTTCGTCGATTCCCTTGACTCGTCAGTCAGAGTACACTTGTCAGTCACTTCTGCGGTAAAATGTCGATATATCGAGGCGTCATTTGATTACCTGTACTCATTAATCAGTGATAGATACTACTAGTGAGATGTCTATTTATCGATCTGATACATGATTTCCTTACTTTTCAACTGGTATCTATTGTGAGTTGCTATCGTGGTGACATGACACCACGATCTACTTACACTGCATCCCTTTACTCGTATGCTATCGGTTGCTGTACTGGTGAGATATCAAAACATTGATCTAACATATGATTTTTTTCACTCGTCAGCCACTGCCAGTTATCGGTTACTTCCTTGGTGTGATATCAAATTATTGAGCTTACATACGATCCTCTTCAGTTACAAGCCCCTATTAGCTATCGGTTATTAAGACTGTGGCGACGTCCTGTAATCCAGCTACTTGGAGGTCAGGAATTGTGGATAGTTGTGAGCGGTGGTCAGTGGGTGTAGTGTTCTCTTGTGTGGGTTAACGCCCGCGCAGTTAATCCGCGAAGACCATCCTCATAATTAGACCAATTCGTAGTTCAGAGACCGTGGTTCGGATTCCATGTTAAACTGTAGGTTTAACATTAATTGCCATCGGCTGTTGGGTTATTAATTAACAGTTCTGTCTAAGGATCATGTCAGGCTTAGTCAGTAAAAAGACTAAAAGTTTACGCCACAATCATCTTAAAATTAATCCTCATTCATACTTGGCTTAACACCTACTTTGAAGTATGGTCGCTATTTCAATAATCTAATCTATTAAATCATAGAGCTGACACATGAATCTTTTCACTCGTCGGTTACTGTAACTTATTCGTTACTACCTTAGAGTGATATGGAATCACCGAGCTTGCAACGATTCCATCCACTCACAAGCCCCTGTCAGCTATCGGTTCCTGCCTTGATTATATATCGAATCATCGATCCGACACATGATGTTATCTACTTGTCAGCAGCTGTCAGTTATCGGTTGCTACTACGTTGGTGGGACATCGAATCATCGATCTGACACATGATGTTATCTACTTGTCAGCAGCTGTCAGTTATCGGTTGCTTCCAGGATGAGATATCGCATAATTGAGCTTACACTGATTCCGTTTATTCGTCATCCACTTATCGATTGCCACCTTGATGCTTCATAAAATCACCAAGCTTACATATAATTACTTTCTCTCATCAGCCACTGTCAGTTGTCGGTTCCTATACTGGTGAGATATCGAATCATCGATCTGACACATGATTCCCTTTACTCCTCAGTTGCTCGAGCTACTAATGACTAGGTGTCGGTTCAAATCAATTCCCCTTAGTTGCCGTACTCAGTCAATGTTCACCAACCGTGGAGATGTATCTCCCAATTTGTTGAGCTTCCATTCTCCAGTTATTTTTAGTCGTGATCGTTAATCTCGTTTGTACCTGACACAGACTTGACCATAATTAAGGGTTGGAAATAGTTTTTGAACAAAAAATTTTAAAATATGATATACTATAAGAAATAAATTATTGTTTATATCTAACATAAATATTATTTTCCTAAATTTACCACGCAAAGTCGTTCTTTTACTTTACTCTCTGGAATATCATCTTATTAAAATCATCTTACACGCATTTCTCATTTACACTTGGCTAAAAATACCTTCCTGGGTACGTCACCATTTCATAATTAAATAATAACTAAATAACTAACTAACTAATAGAGTATTAAAGTATTTCTTTTCATCTCCCTGGATTCTCTGACACTGTCAGTACTTAGGGAGGAAAAGTAATCCCATTAGAATAATAAAAGAAGGATCCGGAAACACTCCGTACACCAATAGGTAAAGCGAAAATTTAGCAACATGCAGTTTGTTGTGGTGGTACCACTGTCTGCTACGTCCGCAATGTTTCTAAACGTCAGCCATTTTGTTTTTTGACGTTTACCTAAATAAAATGGACAGTGGCATTAACGACGTAGGCTTAACGCCTCACAATATTGGTGAAGAAGCCAAAAATGAAAGCCCTATGTTTCTTGTAATTTAAGATCTTAAAAATTAACATTTAGTTTATGAAGATTTAAACGGCAACGATACATATCAAAACATCTGTTTATTATACAGTTGTTAAGTGATTATTATGGCAAACAACGAATCAATGCAGACACCGTAGTTGAGTGCTAGCGTGAATAAACCACGAGTGGAATGAATTGAAATTGATCTCCGAACGGGAAGGAAAAAAATGTTAATATTTTATGCAAGTCATTAAAAAAAGGTTTATGTTAATTGTTAACTAAAGTACTATAATTTTTATTTTTTTAGTTCCTAATTCTACAAAGTCAAATAAAGCTCGGTCTCCCGACAATTACAGTATATATTATTATCTTACAGCTATTGTTATTTGTGAATGTCCAGGGAAAACATTGTGTGCAACTAGGAATAAAAGTACTTTTTGCCCCTTAGAAAATTGTCGCCCTTGGCTACGCCTCAGGTGAAAACGGTTTCCTTAGTGAACAAAAAGTTTCATTTTCATCCCTTGTCACACAAATAACTATATCGTATACCATCGTACGTTATAAATAAATGAGTTTAAGGCAACACAAATATCTTGAAAACGACTCTAAGGGAAAGGTTTCTAAAGTTTTTAGAAATAATTAATTTTTTATAAATGTTATATATAGGTAGTGTAGAGTATCAAATAAACCCTCGGGATTTGTGTAAATTAAATTTAAAAAAATCATCAATAGTCATTTATAAATTCAAGTTATTGCAAAACAAATCAGCCGTTTATAAATAAAGATTATTTTCTTGGAAACAAGAATTGATTAAAGATGTTATACACCTACTATATGTGTCTGTAAGATGTGAATAACAGTTTCGGATGTATTTAAATTATAAAAATTGCAAATTATTTAAGAAATTGTGGGATGCAAGGGTAATTGTGTGAAATCCGAGTAGAAACAAGAATATTAACTGTTAAAAATATTTTGTGTTTCCATGAAAAGACAATTACGACCGTTTCCCATGAATACCCTATCCACCCAACAACAATTGGTGTCAAATTTTACTACCCTAATAAATATAACAACTCCACTCCAAAACTAACTAACACAATCGAGTAAGGGCTAGAGACTAAAATAACGGGAAACTACAATCTACGGGCAATCAGCCCAACATGTGAGTTGAGCTGGAACGGTCCAAATGTGTCATACATTAATGTCCTTCGTAGCTCAGAGGCGGGCGATAGACTTAAAAATGACAGGCTCGAGATTGGTTGCAGGCCAGATATATAAATTTACAAGTTTAATATAACTAGTAACGAAATTTCTTATTGGTTTTTAGTTTTTTTTATAAAAGATTTTAAACTATACTACTCTTTAAAAAACCTAATTCTTGATTTAGCTAAGTCGGCCTAAAAAATAGTTTAAAATGAGTATGTTGGACGAGATGGTTATTTTAATAAATGTTGGCATACTTCACTGATCACAGTTCCTAAGCCCCGTGGAGCACAGTTTCTGAGCTACACTGAGAACAGCGCATAAGCTCTACTGAGCACTGTTCCTATACTCCATTGAGAACAGCTCTTCAGTTCAAATTAGCACAGTTCCTGAGCCCAACTGACTACACTTATTAAACTACTCTGAGCACAGCTCCTGAACTCCACAGAGCACAGTTCCTGAGGCCCACTGAGCACTGAGTCTAGGAACTGAGCATAAAGTTCCAACCTTTTAATGTTATATGACTTTTGAAGAAAATAAATGAATTTCAGATTTATATTTTCATTGGGCATTAAAACCTGAAAATACAGTTTTCTATTCCCAACTTTTAATCAACGTTAATATATTTGAGTGGTGGGGACTTTTAGTTTTTTATTCATCAATGCAACCTTTGAATCCACCTTTTACCTTGATTTGATTATAATGCTATGGATTCCAGTTAACATCGAATGTTTCTAAGACACTTTTGGAACATTATTTAAAGGGAACAATAACTTATTTAATACTAGACCCGGTGAACTTCGTAACGCCTAACAGTGAATACGTGTTAACTTTAAGATTGGCCATGTTCTGAAGTCGAATAACATTATGGCCTCATTGTAAAAGATTAGATATTCTAATCTTTTACTATGAAGCCACGGGGTAGTTAATAACAATACTGAAACGATAAGACATGTAAATAACATTCTCACTAAACAAAAATAAATCTGAGTGGATTGATTCACAATTTTCTAATCCATCCTAAACCCAAACAAAACCTAACTGTAATACGGCTTTTATTATAATACAACTGATTATTATAAGAAACGTAATATTTGTAAACATTGTAATTATTTTTTATTTGACCAACATTATTAAAAGTCATGTGTTTAACATGACTTTTAATCAATAAAAAATATAAATGCATAATCCCCAAACACCGTAAACTATTAACGTGGCGAATAATGCTGTTCATTTTGTACAGCACATATCTACTTCAATGAATGAAAGTTACTTTAATGAATGATTCAGATGGCATTGGATGGTAAAGCATATTGCTAATTAAAAGTAAAACAACAGCTGTAGCTTAAGAAATCAAATGTTTTAATTGTAGAACATTTGTAAACAAACTTAATCCCCATAAGGTTAACACTAGAAATTTAAAACGCCATAAAATGGAAACTTATGTAGTTTTTGAAAAATATGTTTCACCGGACACTTACAGAGCAACTTCTTAAAATTTCATGGCGATCGGTTTAGTGGTTTGACAACTCACAAAGGACATACACACATACACACATACATACATTCATTTTTATATATAGAGATAAATCTAATTTATACAATACATGTTAATGCTAAACTCAATTCTTTGTTGTATTTATTTACTTAAGATTTCCAATTAAGGTTTTGTCATGATAATAAGGATGTTGTTTATTTACACTGAATCGTACAGTACATTCAAAAGACGGGCTTACTGTTAGTTAATTAAATAGATCTTTAAACATGCATCCTGTGGTTCATTTGTAGCTTCTAGTATCCTACGGCTGGTCTCAATTGCATCATATTCCTTCGACGACGAAATATGGTTTAGCAAACAGATGATTACGTGTCACCCCCTCCCCTTCCCCCTGTCAGCACCCCTTCCCGCTGTTTACCCAACTCTTCTCGATGATAATATTATCTATTTGCAAGTATAATGCACTGTTCTAGATTGCTGTAATTTCTCAAAGACGTTGAAAGTTGCGATTTTGTACCGTTCGCGTATTGTACGAAACATATTTATACATCTCATGTTGTTTATTTAACATTTCTTTAGGCATAAGACTTTTTGACATGGATATGTCTTAGCTCTGGGGGGTTTTGACAATACGTCAGACCGAAATATGAAACGGAGTGACGTCATAATATGGTAATAAGGAGAGCTATTTAGAATAAATGAAAACATTTTCTTTATACGTATCCATGATCTAACCTATATACCAAAAGGAAGTAAATTCATGTTTATTGTTTAGTAAGTGTCTCGGTGGGTATCGTGTCGGATTCCTGTACATCACGTTGTTTACAATATATTTTTAACAGTGCTCTCCAACCTTTAATCCATCATACTCTTATCTTTACTTGATAAGTCCTACGTGCAGATCACAGCCAATGTGAATAGGACTAGACATATTTAACAGACGTTAGCCTTCATTAAAATTCTTGATCAAAATAAACATATTATTTTATGTTAATAATTTAAAGAAATTAATAACTTCAATAAAAACCCTTGTAATTTACTGTAGATTGAAATGAAATGGTTTATTCCCATAAAAAAAGATTCGTTCTATTTAAAACACAAAAAATAAATAATGTATTTACTTTACTTTGGGAAATAGCTTAGATCGTGGATATGTCCGAAGGAAATTTTTACATTGTCTGCTGTTAATTGCAGTTCCCATTAACTGTATGACGTCACTTCCCTTACATTTTTTGTGTCTCGTAAGTTGTTAACACACCCTCCTCAAAATGCTTAGACATTTACTCTTTCAATATAAGCTTCATCTCCAACCTGGGTTTTGAGATAGAAGATGAAATCCAATAAAAATTGGAATTTAATTATTAAAGAACTATAAGAATACTATAACTACAGTACTACAAGAGAGTAAATTTGGCTACCAATAGTAGTGTCGTGTACTTTATTGCAAACGATGAGGGATCCGATACCTGGGATTTAACGAAAAATTGGTTAATTTGGAAAACTATTCCTTCAAAGTAACGGAGAACCTTTAAGCAGCGTTTACACCGGAGTTTTTAACCTTCATTTTCTTAAGATTTTTCGAACCAGGAATAGTTTTTATCGTGTTTTTCGTAAAGTCTGCAAGGGTTTGATTGCACAAGATGGGTCACTCTCAACAATTAACAATTCAATTAAACTAATCACCTGTATATTTTACCAATCCATTTCCCTTCGGGCTTCCATTCCAATTGCACTACCCAACACAATGAACACACACGACGACTAGCGATTAAACTGGGAATGACAGCGCGACTTCGTGGAGCAAGTGTGCGTGAGGGGAGGCGGAGTTAGCTACGAACTCATGTTGACGATCAAATTGGCACTGCAACTCGCGTTGCCGACCAGGGATGGCGACCAACTTTGATATTTAACGACACCGTTTTGAAACTAAATTTTCGGTTTCCTAATCGTAAAATCCGTCTGAAACTAGTCTGCAATTACTGGTTGGAAACTCCATTGTAAAAGCGGATTAAATGAAAAGGTTTTGGCGTTACCCCTGTGTGTTTGAGTTATAGATAAAATACGAATATTTCAAGTTAATTAATGAACTATGTGTTATTTATTTGTAAATTAATCTATACAAAAGTGACAACAAATTTTGCTGCACATCTCATTTGCACACTGACAGTGAAAAATGTTAGTGAAAAAAATCGAACATTTGTCAGGAAAATTAATTGCACTGAAATGCTTTGAAGCTTAAAATAAATGTTTGAAATATTCAGTAGTTGACATGACATGTTGAGGAATGTCGGGAGGATGACCGGTTGACTTAGAGCAACACGCGTTCACCTGTCCACGCGTGGGACGTAAACAGTTATAGTGTCCCTGCATCCCGCTAGGGGCGCTGGCATCATTGCCTACAGCCAGGGCGTGAGCGGCGGGTTGGACAGCGTCACAGGTTCCATGGCAAAAGTAATAATACAAAACTTACAAAACGTATTTTGAGCGGTATGTGTAGTTGAACTTTGATTATTAGCCTACAATGTACTAAGGAACATGTCAGCGCTTGCCAGTAACAAGACTACAAGATCGCACCACAATCATCCTACATTCATTCCTCATTCATACTTGGCTTGAAATACCTACCTGGGTAGGTTGCCATTTCAATAATCTAATTTAATATGTGCATTTAGCAAACAAACACATGTTTTCACACCTATAATTCTATATATTTGTAAACTTTTGCGAATAAAATAGTTTCACAAAATTTAGTTGCCTCCATACGCACGAATGAGTCCCTCGAGGCAATTTTTTGTGTATATTTTGTCTGAACGGCCAACCTTGAGACTCTTGCAACGCACTCCGCCATGTAACATCGTACAAGGGCCTATCGAGCTTTGTGGGAGTGATAGGGGTGCCTGGCAATATCTCACAACGGGCGCCTAAACACTACTCGACGACTTTTACTGCAGTATATGACGGTGATCCTTACACAGAAGCAGAACAGTGCTGTTAAGATATGTTGGCTTTTCCTCGTTACCTTCACCTTTCTGAAATGGCGACATAGCCAAAATTTTTAATTCAAATGAATGAGAAATAAGTGTAAGATGATTGTTGCGTGATCTTGTAGTCTTGTTTGTTACTAAGGCCGACATGTTGTTTAGACAGGGCCTTTTGATTAATCACAATTTTGTCTCTGGATCACGAACTGGTCTGAGTATAAGAATGGACTTAATATATGAACGTAGTATTCAATAGTGCTGACGTAAATCAACGGCAGTGAATATTATATCCATCGGACAATCCTCATAGCTATCCAGTTATCAAATATATAAATATTATCTGTTACGTGTGTGAAGGTTGAGGGGGAGGGATTGTACACGCATTTGTGGACAGAACTATAAATAATTTTGACTACATTGCTCGATTTGGACAATTCAATATGGACATAGGCCCTACGCAACCAAAATATAGCCATAATTTTTTTATTTTAAAGTTAGTTCACACCTAAAACCCTGATAACCCGTTATTTATTTAAATTCATGAAAACTATTCCAAATATTTTGATAAATAAAAATAAATCTGTAGATTTTGGGAGGGTCCTAAATACAAACATCCATTTTGTATTCATAACTGCAAATACTACGGTTTGAATATTCCCGTAAAATAAATATTGTGGGTTTTTTTCAAAGATGCTATTGTACTTATTCTTCTTATCAGTGAGTAGCCATAGACCATTAAATAGGATGTTCCTATTTAATGCTCTGAGTAAGTGGCATGTACTTACGGGCCAACTGCTAGTGCTAAATAAATATTGTATATTTTTTCTTCTTTTTTTAAGTATCCCTCCCAGATCTCACATTACACTGTAGATCACTTATATGTCATTGGCTGCTGGGCTACTAATTAACAGTCCTGTCTAAGGAAGGTTAGGTTAGCCTTAGTCGGTAACAAGACTACAAGATCGCGCCACAATCATCTTACCATCACTCCTGTTTCATATTTGGCTTAAAATACCTGCCTGGTTAGGTCACCATTTTATAAAGGTGATAATAATACTTAAAAATGTTTGTTGAAAAGTCTGAATCAGGGATGTCTCAGCAGAATCAGGTGAAAACGGAAAGTAAGGTACAGTGACCCGCCAGACTATCCAATAACCTCCCCTTTATCCCAGCCAATATTAACAGACAGGGTGGTCCAATAAATCTCCCTGCTCGAAATGCACAGAGCCTGCAGCTTGTCTGTACGTGTCACTCTGTTGCCAACCTGAGAGATCAATATATTGATTTAGGTGTTTGCAAATACCATAAATAAACAATTTTCTGATTAGGGCTGGTTTAACCCTGACTGTTTATGTCAATATTTTATAGATGAAATCAAGAGTGAAATTTAAAAATCTGACTTGCGAGATGTAAATGTGATGGAATGATGAATATTATTGGAGAGGCTTGCAATATATGAACAGGTGATCTATGATTTATCAAAAGATTCTACCTCCGCCATTATTTTGCAAGTATAATGTTAGTGCTATATACGTTGATAAATTGCTTCTCATACCTGTTTTTACTTTATTCAGCATTTTTGGTATATTTTAGCGGGTTTGCCTTAGAGAAGAAGCTATTACTGTAGAAGGCAAGGTCGGACTGAGTTCGAGCACAATGATAGTTGAGTTCCTTATAGACCAAAAACAATCGTCGTTGAAATTAATTTGGTTGGTACAAAAATTGTTTTTATAAAGTAATCATCACAGTTCAATGAGAGAAATTTTATATTTACGTGTTATTGAAGTCATAAAAGAATGGAATATCTAAAATTTACATTAGAAAAATTATTATTTAAAAGTACAAATACGACTTAATATCATGAAAAATAAACATAAAATTGTGACTATTTGTTTTTCGATTCGCCGACTGATGACACCAGCGTTGAAACGTATAAAAGAAAACGCCTTCAATTGTCAGTTAGGCAAGGCCTCAGGGGCCAACTTTCCTCTCGCTGACAGTATGATGGTTAGCTAGTTAAATTTTTTAATTTCTGTAGATTTTAAGTATTCTTGTATGAAAAGAAATGTTTAGTGTTGGTAGCTTGAAATTTACTAAAATTACGAACACCTTTCATCATCTAGCGCTATTTATAACTTGATTATATATATCATGTATTTTAATAATGTAATCTAATAATTTTTAATTTAATAATTTATTGTATGAGAACCCAACGACAAATCTTTTAATTGACTAAAGGACCTACAGTTTAACGTGGAATCCGAACCACGGCCTCATTACCATTACCAATTACAAATTGGTCTAATTATGTGGATGGTCTTTGCGGATTAACGGAGTATTCAATAGTGCGGACGTTAATCCACACAAGAAAACACTACACACACCGACCATCTCTCACAACTATCCACAATTCGTGACCTCCAAGTAGCTGGATTACAGGACTTCACCACCGTCCCAGTCTATGGATACTACAATACTATGGATCCATATTTTTGTTTTATAGTCACAAGGAGCAAATATAATGTGTTCTCCAAAACAATTGAATATTTAATATCCTATCATCTCAGTAATATTTCATTTACAATATTATATTTGAGCATCAAGCGAAAAAGGTACCTCTTGGCGTACTGTACTGTAAAAAGTATATTACATGTTAGCTCATTGTGGAAAACACCTCAATGATACTACACCTTTTTACCCATATCAGATTTTTAGTATGGAACAAAGTTATTACGTTAAAAAATCTAGATCATACAAAATTACTAATCTTGTAATTTTACATTCAATATTGTTTACAAAACTTACCACTATTAAATATCTTATTTTATCACATTTTAAGATCGGAATATTCTGCCTTTCAAAAGAAACAGTTTAGAAGTGATCTCATGTTTTACAGTCTTGTTTACTGCCTTCTCTACCTTGCCTCATATCTGATGGAGACACCACCCTATAGGTCTTTGCTCCCACCGTCTGTTAACAAACACTTTATAGCTTTGAAAGTTAACTTAGTCAATGGATGGATATAGCACTACCCAAAAACTTTAAAATACAAGGTAATTTCTAACATTTATTAAATACCAAACTAATTACACGTACTTCATTGCAAGATTTCATGAAAAAATCTCTAAAAATTTTAAGTATTAACACTCCAGACTAAAACTAATAAACAGTATCATTGGACTGGCACAAACCTTCTCCCTTCAGTAAACTAAGAAAACTTCAAACTTTACTAAAACTAAGGGTATCAAAAATATTTAGAGCGTATTTTGATCGATGTGTATTTTTGTAAGGATTTTTGGAGTAAAATACTCTTTAAAATTGATAGTAAATATGTGTCCGGAGACATAGCAAGGTGTACCATTATGCCTTATTTCACGAATCGGACGACCAGTTTGTCTGGAGGCATGTATAACACATTTTTATACAACATTCCTGTACACAGATAGACAGGCAGAAATACAGACTTAGATCAGTTCGAAAACCACTTTATTTGGATTCAGGGAGCTTCAGTAATAATGAAGTAATACTAACGCAACAGGGGACAGAAAATATAACTAAAAAGCTTAAGTACGAAACCAAAAAAGGAGAAAAAGGTTTGTCGAATGCATGGGGTATTATTTTTTGAAGCTATTTTGTCTAACGAACATTCTGATTGTTTTGAGTTCAATATGGAAATTTCTTTGGTATAGCTGTTACAATCTTACTAGGATCACGTTTAGTGTTGTCCAATTTGCAGTTACATACCCAGTACTTGCTTATAAATAACATGCTCTCGTGAAATTGGCTGAGTTAGGAGATCAATTTAAGGAACGTAGGTATCAGTAAACAAGCAGAACTACAGTACGACTAAAATTCCTTTTTCGTATTTATTAGCTATTTGTATGGTTTTAGTTTACAGCTTAATTTTAATTCTACTTATTCGATGATCATAAATAGTTTCCGGATAAAATGTTTATCTTTAACCTTTACATACAATTACATCAATCATTATATTTAATTGTATTAATAAATCAAAACTAAATGGTATATTTTAACACGAATTTGGGCATACCACGATATTTTTCATTTTTTAACAAGCCTATGTTATTCGTAATTAAAATTACATATATTTTGATCATGTTCTGTGCCAAAATTTAATATAATAAAAACATAAACAATAAATATCTTACTAAAAGAAATTTGACAAAATTTAAATTAACTTTTAATCAACTAGATTATCCTAGATTATTATGTGCAATCATATCAGAACTAGATATGATTGCACATATGTTGTGAAATGTGAATTGAATCGTTCTATGTTCTAAACTAAACAAATAAAACAGACTCTGTATTTCTATAAACATAGTAGAACATAATTATTTTAAAACGTTTGTGTATAAACATAACAGGACATTTGAACTAACAAGAATATCACTATAGTATACAGAGTGTCCCTGAACTCTGTACCGATCTTTCTAAATATTGGAATTATACCTGGACCATCGACAAACCAAAATATCGTGATTAAAAAGTCGAAAACTTAAAGTTTCCCCACATAGCCGTCATTTTTTTCATAACAAATTTTAATTAGAGAACGACTGTTTGTAATTAAATTAAATTTGGTATTTGGTTTTAACAACTAAATAGCTAATTACAGAAGAAAACATTATTTTACTCAATCGTTATCTTCAAAATGGCGACTGTCTACAAATTTCAAACGAAAATATCTCAAAACTCGCTCATTATAAAAAAACAGCTGCAAATACCTTTCGTTTTGAAAATTTTATGATATATCAAACGACACCAAATGTAAGAGAAAAACGTTCATTAATAAGGGAGGGAAGTCATGTTTAATAAAATAGGTTCCTGTCAATATCAACTCTTTTCATGTGACATCACTGTTAGTGACCCACTTCGATCAGCTGTTTCAAGTTGTTGTGCCTTTAACAGCTGATTGATCAATAAATTGTTGAAATATGAAAAAAATGTTTCCTGCTACAATGTTTCCTTTTTCTGTGTTAACTATTGTTTATCAGTGTGCCACTTATTAATAATTATTATTTTCTTTTTCCTATCCTGTTTTCATACTTACTAGTAAATGGCTCATTTGACGTAGTAGAGTATTTAGATGCCATTTTATGAAGCTGCATTTCGAAATTCAAATAAATTACATGGTAAATATTTCCCCAACAGAAAATATCAAAGTGCCAAAGCTTTCACTGCTGTCTGTAACAAAACATTCACATCATAATACTCTGCTACACAAAAATTAGCCATTTATTTATACAAATGAAATTTAGATAGTATTAAAACGTTAATTAGGTAATAAAAAGCAGACCAATGATTAACAATAAGTAACAGAGTAAAATAAACAATTCAGCAGGAAACAGTCATCGTATAACTATGTATATATAACATATGTATTGTACTATGTATTGTATTGATCAGCTGTTTAATGGGAACACCTTGAAACAGCTGATCGAAGTGGCTCAGTTATGAACCAATTTTCTTAAATTTTCTTTCGTTAGATTGATCATTAAATTTTCAAATTAAAAGTAATTGCTGGTGATTTTTTATAATGAGCTGTTTTTGATATATTTTCGTTTAACATTTTTAAACAGCTGCAGTTTTGAAGAATATAATATTGAAACAAATCCTATAAGTAGGTTTTGAGCTCATAAAAAAAATAGTGGCTATGCGTGTAAATTTTGAAATTTTAGAACTCTTGAATATTATATATTTTAGCAAAAACAGTATGAAGACATAAAAACAATATCTAGAAAGGTTGGTAAAGTCGAGAAACCTCTTTATAACATTTTTACTTTCTCCCCTCATACAGTACATGGAGGAAGTATGGTTTTCGTTAAAGTTATCAAATTTGACTTGGGAGTGAATTTATTCGTTTTGAGGCTCCCTGAATCCAAAATAGTGGTTTTGGACTATATATGTCAGTCAGTCTGCCAGTCTGCCAGTCTGTCGGCTTATCGACTAACGGTTCCATGGAAAAGTTTAATTTAATTCCATGGTAAACGTAGTATGTTGTCTAAGAGCACCCAACGTTATTCCTAAGTAGAATATAAAAATCAAATTCTTCCTTATCTCTCAACCATTTCACACTAAACTTGGTATGCAGTATCAGGTCACATCATCCAACAAAATAATTTTAAAAAAGGTTTGGTATTACCTAGGGTAGGATAGTAGTGTAATTGATATAATTTATAACACCTAAAACCTATTAATTACTTATTTTCTCCTGTCAAGTTTGTTAGTAGTTAGTTCAATAAATTGGGTGTTTATTTTGAAACAATATTCTTTTGAATGATTTTCCTGTTTGAATACACTTTAAAAATATGTTATTTTTTATTAAAGGTTGTAAATTTTAATTTACTTAGGGGAGAAATTATGTGCCAGTACATTGATTTTGTTTCTTTCATTTTGTACGGACCCTATATTAACGCCAGTGACATTAACTTAATGATAGGAGCCGGGCCAAAGCGTTGTCTTGTTATTACTTAGCTCCAACCTATTGTTAGATAGGACAAATATTATTATCTCAATTACAAGTGGTTACTGGGTCCAGAATCGAACCCGCGGCCTTCGGCTTACGCGTTGAGCACGTTACCTCTGAATTATCCATCTGTTTAAACCTGGACCGTTGTTAGACACCGTACAGCTACATAATTGGTACTCAATTGATTATGGCATATAATGTGTTAAGAAAGTTTATATTATTTGCTTAAGAAGTATGTTTCTGGTAAATACACGTATTTTATTACTGCACTTATATGCGAGTACTTCAAACAAGGAAGCTAGAAATGAAGTTTGGTATTGTGTAGGGTTCATTTCAAGAGTCAGATACTCTACTTGTACTCTCCAGGGAAGCTTTAGTCTCTATATTCCTGCAATGTTCTTCCCTTAAACCCCTCCAACTGTTCAAATCCCCTAACATATTTTCTTTCATAATACACCTAACGTATAGTTTAATATCTATCAGTACAAGGTCATTTTTTAACAATGAAGCACACGCAATGTCTATGGCTATAATAAAGTCAGCTGATTGAGTTCATATTATGCGTTGGAAATCGTACTGTGTTTTAACATTTGTCTCTAGTTTTCATTGAAATATATACATCAACAATCGTGAAATAAAAATCCTTTGTAATGAAAAAAAACTATATGACCCTCTCTGCCATGTGACCTAATATAAATAAAGATGATTAGAAATAAAAACAGGAAATCAAATAATTGTCATAAAAACTAGATTAAAAATAGGAAAAAATGAAATATCTAATGTTTCAAAACAATACATTGCTAAAATATCTTACAGCTTATAATAAATAACTTGATTCTACTTAGAGAAATAAACTTTAAAGAAAAAAATTATAAAAAGAATATGTTTTTTCAACACACATAAACGTTCAGGCATCCTTGTGCTACCAATCGCACAAACGCAGAAGAAATCAATCTTACGCCAACAGAAACCATCCTCTCAAAATAGAGGATTTACAGTACCGCCACAAACAAAGGATATCTTTCAAAGGATCTGTTCTGCAGAGGTAAGGCATCCCTTATCTCTAAAAGCGACTGATCTTTTTTTCCTTTCAAGAATTGAAAGAATATTTAAGATCAGTGAAAAACATGCTCTTGTGAGCCTGTTCTTAGCTATTTTGAACCTGCACCTACTAACACCGTCTGGAAATAATAACGAATAAATATAAATTTCCTTTAAACTCACACACAATAACAATTATTATAAATAACTCCAAACGCAATATACTAACCAGTTAAGGATAAAACTGGTTGTAAAAAAGTAGACATAGCAGAAGATATTTGACGCGTACTGTACTTCATTAATTTTATTGTTATTGCATGAAAACAAATTAAAAACGATATCTTTATAAATCAAATTAGAGTTTTGTCTGTACATTGCACAAAATTATTATTTTTTTAGTTGTTGTTACGTTTCGTGCGTTAGAGAAGCCAAAACAAGTCTTATCTCAATTTGTGTCTGCCTTTCTGTGTGTCTGTTTGTCTGTGACACTCCAGGAGGCATTTTACGCCGTCTTCTCCAGAAAAAATGGAAGTACTGATAACAATGAAACTTATTTAACACATTCTCTACGTTCCAGAGAATGTTTTTCAATGCTTGAAATTGTGTGCCGCCTTGAAAAGTAAATAACGAGCATTTAAAACCCCACGTTTTACGTGATATTAGTCGCATTTTGCTAAGTTTTGAATGAATCACCTACTGGTAAAAATCAGCTGTCTTTGTAGTTTTTAACTCTAAACTTTTTAGGCGCTGGTAATTGATTTTATAAATATGTTATGTTTTAGTGATTCAACAGAAATAAAAACTAATAACTGTCAAATTATAATCAATATTAGTTTTTTTACCTAGATTATTGATTTTAAACCCATGTCGAGGTCATACTATATATTACTATACGTATAATGAATTTAATAACCATCCACATTTTCTGATTTTATCTAATTGATTTGGTCATGTTAATAAGTATCTTTTTTCCCTAACACGGAATCCTATAACCCGTACAAAATACGGGCGTACTGTTATTTTTATGTTTAAAATCTACAACGTATTTATTGCGTAGTGAGAAATGAATCCTCAAATTTAAGCACCTACTAAAAACCTGGATGAAATACTGCAAAAAGAGGATTACAAGTGTAAGAGGATTGGTTGTTCCTTTACGTCAACTCGGGAGTCGTCATTTCATTTACGACTTTCACAGAAACAGCCGTGAACCCCGACCTAGCGAACGTCGATCCTCGGTAGTTGACGCTGTTATTCCACGTAATTCGTAGACTCTGTATAGATACAAACGTATTGTCTCAGTTTCCATTTAGTAATGACACTGTGTGACTCAGAATCCACTCAGAATATTTTTTTGTCGTCAAGTATCTTTATTTTCTTATAGTATATCGAGAAAGTATCGTTTTCGTCATTTTTTAATTTATTTTGAGAGTGGATACATCCATTTTGACGCGCCTTGAATATAAAAACGTAGTTTCGGGTGTCAGATGTCTGTCTGTCTATCTATCTGATCTTGCACCTTTAGACCACAGTGATCGTCCAATTTTTCATGAAATTAGGTAAACGGGTGCATTTTGGCTATGTCGCCATACATTTTTTTTACATTTTTCGAAAAATGTCCATTACGTATAACAGTAAATTGTAACACATAGGGTTTGTTCCAGTTGGATTTCAACTGATTTTATACACAATTTCTTATTAAATTTTATCATATACTAGCCAAAGTACCCGTTCTTCGCAAACGGTTAAAAAAAGGCTGAAAGGTGTAGGCTCTACTGATACATTTAAGTTATTGTTAATTAATTCTTCATTGTTTACAAAATGACAAAACACGAGTGTCTACAACATTTCAAAGTAACATCTGTCAAATATTGGGAGAGGATAAGGATTAATGTAATAGAGACAGTCGTCGGAAAAACTTAAAATCTACCATTCCACTATTTCAAATAATTCACTAATTTCGATCCAGCAGTTTATCTGAAAAAATCAACTTTATTTCTTCTTCTTCCCGAACTGTCAAAATATAGTGCAAACGGATGTTGTCATTAGAAAAAGTAAACATTGAATCCTAGGACGGTCACGGCAGCTCTTTCTTCTTCTTCTTCCCGAACTGTCAAATTTTAGTGTTTACAGCTGTTGACATTCAAGTAATTTTATGTTTTCATTCTCTAAAAATGTAAACATTGAAACTTAGGACGTTCACAGAGCGTAGCCCGAGAGGATTTTAAGGAAATGAGTATGCTTATGTGTTGCATGAGTTTAAGATCTACCTTTGTGTAAAATTTCAAACTGTTTGGTTCAGTGTTTTTTGCGTTTACTTGCCACAACAAACCCACAAACCCACAAACAAACATACAGAAACCACCTCTTCTTTATAATATTATAGATTTCATGACATTCAAAAATATTTTTGGATTCTTTGAAAGTTGGTATTTTATCGTTCTGGTATTATCAAAAGTACCATGCACCTACAGACATTTCATTTCCATAGTTGCTACGGTTATTGAAGTAAGGTTCATTAAGTTAACATTACTAATATACCGGACCCCTGAACGACCCTTTACTTCATTAGGTCCCCAGGAAGACCTCAAAATTTGACACACTCTAACACCCTTAAACAGTGCACCTCCTCATCCAGAATATCCATAACTTAATTTTATATTAAATAAAATAATTCACCACATACCAATACTTTTGTTATAAAAGATTTTAGGAATTAACAATAATAAAACATATAAACTGAATTAATGTTAGAAGATCGTTTGATAAAAAATTGAATTGTTGCCCGGTTTAAACATAGTTCTGTTACGCCGAAGATACAATGAACTATCAGACGGCTATTTCGGGAACAAAACATGGGCCGTTGAAGCTCAGAAAAATACGATATTGGCAGCCGGACAGAGAAACCATATGGGAAAAATGAGGCACACCGAATATATCACAGAGAGCGGACAGGTTTATTCATGTAAGTTTACTGATCAAATAATGTGGAATAAATAATTAATTTTATATTCCATAAAAACTCAATCTTAGTAATGCATTAAAAAAGTAACTAATAAGTTTTATAGTAATACACATTGTAAAACGTAAAAACACATACAGGAGTAGAACATATACAACAAATTAACAAAAAATTAAGATAAATTGTGAATTATATGGTGGCGGAAGTAAAATTTGAAGTACAATAAATTTTGAGGTCAAAATTTGTTTCAATATTAAGTACAGTTATTAGAAAATGTTTAGAGTATATTAGGACAGAAATAAATAAATAAATAGATTATGAAAATTTTCAAAATCAATGTATAATAACTCATGAAAATTACTTTAATAAGTGTGAATCGGTTTTGTATAAATTATACTTGTACTGTGTTAATAACAGTTGTACATTGATGTTCATCAAAGTTAGTGTATTGAAATTCTTATTTATGTGTAGAACCGTTTATAAAATAATTGTAGTTTACCTGTCAATACATATTTTGTTATTGACAAATATTATCGTTGGATATGAAGTATCTATGTGTGGGTGTCAACTAAAATAATTGCGAACAAAACGTAAAAACGATATTTTGGCTTGGCGCAGTCAGTTTCGTTTACAGTTGTTTGTCATTCTGGAACGCTTTGAACTTATTTGCCACATTGAAACATTCACGTTCCTACTGTATGCTTCAAATTTTCCAGCATTCATTATTTTCAATCCCTCCCCTTCACATTGAAGGTGAGATTATTGTTCACGTCACAATTTTCAAATTTGACCTGGCAATAGAAGAACTCATGTCGAGGCTCCCTGATGAAAGGTGTTTTTGAATGTCTTTCAGTCTGTATGTCCTGTATACTGCCACCCATACCACACCGATAGTCCAATTTTAGTAACATTTGGTTGGCTAAATGGTTGGCATAATCTTTAAATATTTTTGATATTTATTATTTTAGGAGTAATTCATCACCAAAAACTGAAAAATCGAATACCAAAGAAATATGAGTTATCAAACAATCAGGAAATCAAAAACCAAATTTCTGAACAACTTCTCTAACGACTCAGACCCAGAGGACACACTGCTCATCCTATTTGTATTAAATGGAGCAAACGGATACATTTTGGCTATATCTTGATTTTTACTTTCTTATAGTATAAAAAAAGTATTGTTTTCGTCAAAATTTTACAAATTTGAGTTGAGATATATCCGATTTTTCCCCTGAATCCAAAAAAGTGGGTTTTGACGTGATGTCTGTCAATATATAGTCACCGTATCTCCAGGCGTTTTTTTAATTTATTTTTTATTTTTGATTTTTAAGGGTAGTTCATAAAAATTAAAAAACAAATCCATTTTTCAAAACGGCTCTAACGATTTATTAAAATATAGTTTATATATACTAAACAATTTGACACCACCCGCATTTGTAAAAATGACGGTTCAAAAGTTATGGGCTTTTAAATGTCAAAAAAATAAAATTTTTAAATTTTCAGCGAAAACAATAAAAGTAAAGTATAATTTGACTGGTACCATTGAAACCAGCTTAAAAAACTAAACAAATTAGTATTTTGAATTATTTGTCTACGACTAACGGTTACAGAGGAAAGTTAAATTTACTGTCACGATAAACGCAGTACGTTGTCTGAAAGCAATGTTATTCTTATGGAGAAAATAAAAAATCAATTTCTTCCTTACTTTAACCGTTTCCATACTTTATGAAGCGTAAGGTCAAATCACCGAACAAAACCAGCTCAAAAAAATGTATTACATGGGGGGTTACTCATAAATTTGAACAATTAATTATTAAATATATTTAGAATAACTTTGTAGAACTGATATTATTACATTGTCTTTTTTAAATTTACTTAAGGGAGAAAGTAATCAGTCCATTGGTACGTTTAATTTTAGCTTTAGCTTGAGGAATTGTTTGGGAAAATGTGCATGCACATTGTATGTAAAAAACAGAGCTTCCAACTTAGTCTGATGGATTGGACAAACAAATCATGAATCATTTGCTAACTTTCGTGAAAACTGATCGTTGAATTAAGTGTTTATACTGTCAATGATATTTTATACTTTTACATTACAATGTTAAAGTATCGAAATATATGAATACAGTTTTGTTTCAAAAACTCAATAATCCCCAATACCCGTTTTAATGCAGTTTCGTAAATAAAAATATTTGTAAATTGAAACCAGAATGGTTTAATAGTCGTAGATCAATAGCCCAAATATAAAGCATAATTTTCCAACGACCCACAAAAAAATTTGTATTTACTTCCCTTTGAGAAATATGTTGGATAAAAGATATGTCTAAAGATTACGTTTTCAGTTCATCTAAACAGCTGTTCTTATGTTTCAAATTTTGGTCGAGCAAATTGCTAACACATCCACTAATTAACCTAATTAGTCCGTAAAATGCGTAGTTGTGTGTGAGTTGTAAAGTAAAATAGATTAAAAGGGTTCCTAATTGTTGTTTTTTTTATTTTTTCACCAAAGATGTCGATCATCTACTTAGACGATCAGTATATATAGAGTGGCTTGAGTCTGGAATTAATTATGTTTCAAACAAACACTTAGTAAATTACCATGTGTACTAATGAATAAGAATCAATTATGAATTGATGTAACTTGTGAAAATAAAATTGTTCTATAATATCTTTGTCAATAAATTGTCTAAATAACTACTTTTGTGCATAGTTTACTAATTTAAATAAATAAGTAAACATTGTGCTCTGGATATAAAATATAAAAATTATTCAAATAAATTTACAATTTGATAAACTTTGAAAAATATGGAGTAGGGATTTTTCGTGTACAGCGCCATACGAACTAGATATTAAAAGGTTAAAACCAACCGGTTCAAAAATACAATTAACTCTAGTTAATTGTTTTGACCATAAAGCTTAGTATTAAATATCATAGCATTGTAAAAATTTTGACATATCTGATTGTTTAAATATAAACATACATGTATATATAATGTATAACAGGATTCTTGTATCGGTAAGGTCATGGGTTATCTTTACGTAGACAATGCCTCACAGTATATCTGTTTATAGGGATCTTCCTTGATTTCAACTAATGATTTTATTTATGTTTGAATGAAACTAAAAATATTTCTGTTTAAAGAGCTATTTATACCCCAAAGTATCAGAATAGAATTGAAACACGAATTGTTCGCCTAAGGGAAAAGTGCCGCCCACATATTCCGGTTTCCCACCATGACGTATTGTCGCTGGCTCGATTTATAAGGCGGTGAAATGTCGATATCTGTGATTAATATCTCAACGCCTTCTTCCGAAACCCGCAACTAAAAACTGTTATACGATTGTTTTCGACGTGTTCATTGTAACAAATGTCCCTTTCCGCTTCATTATTAGTTGGCGAGACTTCGTCAAGTGTTTTTTCTTACTGGTGGTTAGCGTTAGTACGGGTTATTTTTTATTTTCAACTTTAATAGAACACATTATTTTAAAAAATGCTAAAAATGATATTAATATCGCTAAATATGGAATAAAATGTTTTTATCCCATTTTTAAGAAACGCTGTGTAGTTTTAAAAACAAGATGCATCGGAAACCCCATAAAGCTAGTTTACCAAAATAATACAAACTAAACAATAAATTATATTATCATTAATTTACTTTGTTTTTTGCACGTTAAAACTCCATTTATTTGTCAAATTATTTTGCAAACATTTAAACACACCAGACGAATCATTAGTTTGAATAAATACAGTTTATTTCAAGAATATATTGTCCATATTATCCATATATAATTTTGACCGGCAATATCTGGCTAACCTATGTTATTTGGGTAAAATGTAGTTTAAATTTTAATTTTCAATAAGATAAGGGCTTTTTTATAAATTTGTTTATATGCCCTAAGAAGAATTCACCGAGATAAAGAAAGTTATCCAATTTGGACTCGCTGCATACAATACAAACTTAATCTTCGGTTTGCAATTTCCTCGGTTGAGATGAATGGTAAATGTCCAATTGAATCCATCACAAGGCACCATTGTTTAATCGAATGATATTACACCAACGCATTGCTACCGATACAACAATCGATCATCGGAGTCGATATAACAGAATACAAAACAATCACAGCGATTTGCCCACATTACGTGATATTACATATGAGGTGTGCATTTCAAATGAGAATCAGGCATTTATTCATAGAGTTCATTAACACGTTAAACCTTTCTTTAAAAACGTTAACCTAATATAAAACCTAACTGATTAACAATCATGTTTTTAAACAAAAAAACTTAAACTATACCCACCAGTAAAGATTTTTGAGTGTAATTTTTATTTTAATATTCACAGATCGTAGTAAATTTATTCAAATCATTACGCATAATATTATATCATCAGTACTGATACCACAATATGGTGATTATTTTTATTGTTCAATCACATTGCACACTATACGAATTTTTTTGGAAAAATATTTACTAATTGCTTTCAATTAAAGTAAAAATTTACAAATATTAACATTTTTAAACCTAATTAAATTATTACTGTTATTCTGTAATAATAATTGTTTCTTTATTTGAAATGATAAAAATTTTCCGTTTTTAATTGGAAACGAGTTCAACTAATCCACATAAATCCTCTTTAGCAAAAGCCCACGAAAATAAACCAGTAAAATAGTCGTATTTGGTAAATATTATTGAAATTGCTCTTTTAAATGTCTGTCTCTGTAAAACAGTTTTGACATAAACATGAACACTTATCTACATAAGGCCTCGTTATTGGCTCACAACTATTGTGTTGTTGCAAACCGTAATTTTATTTTACGAAATACATAATTCGTAGTTTAAACGGTAATACGAGTACATTAAATTAAATTGTCAATTGTCTGGGTGGCTGATTGGTTATAGTGTCAGCCTTTAAAACTGAAGGTCGGCGGATTGAATCCCGCAAGGGTTGAATCTGGACTCAGTTACCATTTCGTCATTTTGCGAATAATTAATGATGCTTCCTAACAACAGGTCAACATTAGAGAGTACCAGGTCCGGGGCTTGGACCGTTCCCTATCAAAACGTTCAAAACACTGAGAAAGACACAGAAACAAAACAAAGACACAAAAACAAATGTCTTACATATATAACAAACAACAAAGTGTGTTGTTTGTTTTCATCCACACGATTCGATCATCGGTATGTATTATTATATTATTATATATATAACATCATTTTAATTTTTTCTAAATATTCCTTTGAACTATAAACAGTTTTTGTAATTTTTCTTTTTATATCGCGGACAAGGCGAGAGGGTATTATGTCAATTTCCACCTGTCTATCATTCTATAATAATGAACAGTCTTTTTAACGCTTTTACGTGAAAATGGGAGAACTTCCTACGATTAAACTTAATTTAATTGTTCTAAAACGTTTGGAAAAGTTATTATTTACCTTAAAATTCTTCTAAAACCTACATTGAATACTATAATACGAGTAAGGATTGTATATTTGCAGAAGGATCTCAAAAACAGTTGTATAGAAAATAACTTGTTTCTGAGTAAAAATATCTACGCAGGTAAAGTAAAATCTCATGTTTCTTTTAATGTTAAGTTTAAGATCTAAAAAGTATACAATAAGCTTATGGAGATTCAAATGTGAACAATAGAAATCAAAACATCAGTTTATAACCAATTGCCACTTGTTGATTGAAGATAATGGTGAACAATATGTTCTATGTAGGATGTAAATAGAGGTTTTGCAAACATAAATAAAATTACTAAAAATGTTTAAAAACAAAATGGTGAAATAACTGTGTGATATAAAAGCAGAGAAACGTATTTCCGAAATCGTTTGTAGTCTGATACAATACCTATTCATTGTATTCCATAAATAAGCCAACGTAACAAACCAAGTGGTGTAAACTGAATTCAATCCTCACTCCGCATCCAACATAATCGTATGATTCGTGTGGATAGTTAACAATTGATGTTGGCTAAAGCGCCCTAAACGACATCGATTCACAGCAGACTCCTAGGCTCAGTTCTAGTGCCGAGGATTCACGTGCGAATGGTAATGAGATCGATCCCTCTCCTATTGTGGAAGCTACTTTGTTTTTTTACTTATTTCGGTTTCAGGTACATATTTAGTTACATTAGTATCTATATCTCTTCTTAAAGGAGTCACACAACCCATAAAGGAACGAGCCAACTACTAGTTATAAATAGGAATGTTTCATAAATATGTAAAATAACATTGTATTTTGTTGCAGCAGTATGCAATATTCATACATTATTTCAACAAACATCTCACTTTGCTTTGTTTATACCAAATTTGTGGAGGTGAATTTTTGTGTAAACATGCTTTAAGTACTTTAGGATGTATTACAAATGAATAATGGTTTTTAATGGTACAACATGTGTTACGAAAATCCTTTTAAGTACATCAGGATAATTTGTTTAAGAAAGTAAATTTAATATTTATTTACTAACTATTCCTACACTTACATTTAGGTTGTGAAACCACAAGCTTGATGAAACTAGATCATACTAAGTGCGATAGCTTCCTTGTGTACGAAATGTACGTGCCAAAGTAGTCGTCAACAGTTACGCGAGAGGGCTAATTTTGATTTTTCCATATTTAGTTACAAAAAATTATTTTTGTGAACCAGAAGCTATTGCAACATGGTAGGCACATTGTTGTCAGATTGTGCAAGAACAAGAGACATTTTCTAATAAACTTTACCCATATTTTGACAACGCAAAATCACCCACCCACCTAACTTTGTAACTGAACTTTAGTAACCTCTTTTATTTAGGATTTTAGTCTTTCCTGCAAACTACAAAAGAATTCTAGTTAAAATGTGAGGATATTAAACATTTGAAAATGTTTGTTTAGGTACTCTTTATGAATTTTTATAATACATTTTCATGTTCTTATGAGTCTACATATAAATATATATAAATATTCTAGAATATTCTATATAGAAATTGTCTAAAAACTCTACGGTAGGTTGTAGCAGTTACTACTATGTGATGGTAATTACTTTTCGAGGTTATTCTAGGTTGGTTACTTTGTGAGGTTACTAAAACAATGGTAGCTATACTGTAGTTAGTGTTCTGAGGTGATTACTATGTGGAGATTTTTAAGTGGTTATTATGATTAGATATAATGGTTACTTTTAGAAGTTACTCTAAGTTGGTAATTTTTTAGATAACTCTTAGGTGATTATATCGTAGAGGTTACTTTATGATTGTTAATCTATGATGGCTACTCAAAGGTGATAGCTTAATGATTAAACTTTATGATTGTTACTTTATGATGGTTACTCAATGTTGGTTATCCTGTGGTGAGTATTTCGTGGTAATTACTATGAAGAGGTTTTACAGTGATAATCCTGTGCTGGTTTGTACATAGATATTACTTTGTGGAGGTTATGATTGTGTTTTATATGGGTAGTAAGTGTTCAATGTTAGTTACTCTATGGTGATTACTATGTGGAGGTTTTAAATTGGTCACTCTGAGGTGGTTGATACATAGTGATTACTTGGTGGAGGTTATGATTGTGTTCTCTATGGTGGTTATCCTGTAGTAAGTGTTCTAGGTTAGTTACTCTATGGTGATTACTATGTGGAGGTTTTAAGTTGGGCACTCTGTGGTTGTTGATACATAGTAATAACTTTATGGAGTCTACTCTATGATTGTTTCTCTCTATGAGGGTTACTCTATGTTGGTTACCTGGTGTATAGTAGCGAGAACTGGCCACGAGGTGGCGTGCGGGTAGCACCGGAGTAGACGTGCTGGTCGTCGCGACGCGGACACTGACTGAGAGGCGTCTCGGCGCTACGACCCCCCTCCTCCTCCTCCACCACCACCTCCTCCACATCCTCCTTGCCCTAGGTCCTGCGCGCTCACACCCCTACCACTTCCTACCACCCTGATTTATTCTAACTCCATGAAGGCTTGTCTAAGTCGCAACTGAGTTTCTGTTCACCTGGATGTTGAATATTCCTCCTTTTACTCCAATTAATTCATTTTAACTCTTTATTTTGGCCTAGACTTGTGATTACCATGTGTACAAAAAGGATAATGTATTTACTTCCCTTTGGGAAGTAGCTTACATCATATATATGTATACCTCAACGAAATGTTTTCAGTTCTTGTAAACAGCTGTTCTCATAACCACAAGACGTCACTTCCGTTATGATCACATGACGCGAATTTACAATACAACCCACCCTTCCCCCCAGAGCTTAGAAATGTCCATGCGCACTAATAACTCACAAATAATTTTCATGCAAATTTTGAATATTTAATGTAAAAGCTTAGTTGAAAGCTCAAATTTTCAAAGTAATAAAACTGGAAAGTATGTCTAGAATTTCGATGTTATTGATCTTAAGAATATGGCATTTACTGATAGTGGTAATGGGATCTTTATTTTATAATATTTCGTTAAATATTATAGTACTTTTCTAATTATATTTATTTTTATTATATTTTATGAATTAGTAGAAATTGGGAAATATATGAGTTTTGGTATGGCAACTGTCTAGAACTTTAGAAAATATAAATTTATTTGTGCAAGACAGTTAGTACTCATAAATCTTTACTTATAAATTGTTACAATTACTAATATTTTAGTGAAATCGTGCAAGAGGCCCATTAATTTAAATTAATTTATCGCTTCAACGATTTACTGACTATTTTTGACGATAAAAGATTTTTTGTTGAATGGTCTTGTTATTTAAAATGTTTAAAGTTTTTAATTATATGAAAAACTAATGTTACCTGTTGTTCGTTGCAGTGATGTACAAAATGGATTTATTTGGTTAAGGTCCGCTGGTAAATATAAAAGAATTTTAATATGGAGTCTTAATAGAGTATTTAAGAGTTCCATGAAAAAATTTGTGAAAAAGTACAAAAGGAGGATATTAAAAAATGTTTTAAGATATGGCTTAAAATGCTTATTTTTCTCTGTATTATTACCAATTTAAATTTTTCTTATTTATAAAAATTTTTAACAGATTATTAAAATTTTGGTATGTTTTTATGCTAAAGACTACTATTTAAAAAAACAAAATTTCCAAGAATCCAAAATAATTATTTTATTTTATTAATAATATTTGTAATAATTTATAACATTATTTATATAGGTTTTACACGTACCAAATTTTGTAAAAAATATGAAATATAAAATATTGTCTCAGTTATCGATGTAAATTCCATTAAATCCTCCTTTTAAAATCATCATTAATCCTGATTTCACTGGGATCTGTATTTGAAATCAATTACTTTTTGTAAAATGCTTTTCTGTTTTTTAATTAAAGCAACTACTAAAACAGGTGACAATAACGTACATTTTAGTATAATAAAATAATTAGTTACATAAATGGAGTTGGAATTCTGTAAATGAAATCATTGAAACGATTATAGGACGTTTTTGTTAAATTGACTCTCATGCTATTGATATCTATTTGTGGCTTATTCCGTTGAATAAGCTTATAAAAATTTATCAAATTCCTAAAATGTCACCCTGAAATATAATTTTTTTTTAATTAAACCTTTTTCACTACTAAAATGTATCGCACTAAAAAATTAAGGTAACAATTCCAATGATATATCTTGTGTCTTGATAAAAATAATTAAATTAAAATTGATAAAATTGCTTTATTTTGACAGTTTTGACAAGAACTGCATAATAGTGTCAATAAATTACTTATACTAGTCATAATAACTATAAAAATAAAACTAAGAAAAATATAATTCTTTATAATAATAAACTAACATTATAGAAACATTTTTCAATAAAAATTTTCTGCATATTTTCAAAAATTTTGGGCAGCTTGCCTTTGCTTTATAGTTTAAGAGCATTAAAAATGAAACTCCATTGTAAAAAAATGATTTTGAAAAAAATGGTTTTATGTTAGGTACTCTTGCATTAAAATGTTTCTAAATTATAATTTAGCAATTGTGAAGAAAATTTGTAATGTTTGGTAAGAAAAAGGGTTATTGTATTTAATATATAAATTGAAGGAAAAGTTAAAATTTTATTGGTTTTGAAAAGTGACTTGCAAGAGTACCTGCGTGGTTTTCTGAAAATTACTCGGATGGCTTTTTTTGCAATTTAAAGACAAATTTTGTTCTTTGAGACTCATGCCCCCAAACAGCAACGACATAGTTTAAGAAAAGATAAATAATGCCATAGTACGTTGTGAGCAACACATGTGTGTCTGAAAATTTAGAAAGTGTTTTTAAAACGAAAATTCCGGAAGAGAGCTACAAACAAAATCAATATGAGCATGAAATTTTAGACCACTGTCAATTTGGACGCCCAAGAACTGAACGACTGAAGTTGGCTCAATGCGTTCGTGTAAAAATTAAACTCAACATTGAATATTATTTGCTATATAACAGTATAGATTAACAATGATATGAATATAATAGTGTACATTTTCAACGTTTCAAAACAATTGTGTATTTTATTTTTGCACTTACAGTACTAATAGTATTTTAATTATTGTAAATTAAGGTGTAATTTGTGTTCTGGACATCATGTCGCTTAACATAAACAGCCAGAGGTGAATTTCAATTCTACATGGACAATCCGTGATCAGTCATGTATTATGGACATACGGGGATGACTGGCAACGAGATGCCTGTTCTAGTATCACGGATCAAAACCATTATCTAAATATCTGCAAATCTTTAATTTCCAGCTTATACAATTTTACAACTCTATTTAAGACAGACTTTTGGTTATAACAAGTGTCATTTCAAATATTTAACCTCACTCAGTAAACATTAATACCCATTATTATGAGACCTGCGTACTCAGTGGAGTTACATTGCTTTATGAATAGAAACTAAGTTTGATGATAGATTTAACTACGTACCAATTCTGTTATTTACAAGTTTAGTATATTTTTAAGAAGGAAGTTATAGCAATTTATCTTTTTACTTTACTTTATCGTAACTTATTATGAAAACTTTATACAATTATGTTAAAATTTCTTGATCAGTTTTTGTTTTAAGTAATACAGACAAAGGGCACTAGTTAGTCTTAGTTCGACATTTTTGTAATCTTTATAATGATGGGAGCTTCTCTCCTTATCTGCTGAGTTGTTAATTGTTGTTGTTTTAGTTGTTGTTGTTTTTATAGTTGTTATTAGTTGTTAGCTATCCAAATGCAAAGCTTATTGAGCAGTGCAAGTTCCATTTCTTCTTAACCTTGGCAGTAATGTGCTGATAGCTACTGTAAGAAAATATGTCCATAGCATATATTAAATTGAAATAGACGTAATCACAAATAGGCTCTAATAATCAAAAGAACCTAGTCAAACTAAAACCTTAATCTGTTCATATTACACAAATAGCCTTAAGGTGGTGCGAGCAAAAAAATCGACTTTCTTTATCGTTTATTTGTTGATTGAATCATAAACATGCTTTGGTATATTTTTTAAGTAGTAAAATTTTATTAAAATACAAAATAGCACATTTAAATATCCAATAATTAAATGTTCCAAAAAATATATTAAAATATTATAATTCTCAATCTTTGATTTTTCGTACAAATTAGAAAACTTTATTTTTGAGCTGAAATTTGGAATTGATGATAATAGACCTTTTTGCTATGAATTTTTAGACCATTTTTCATCCGATAATCTTATAAAATATATAATTTTCAAATTCTAAAAATGTTCAACAATATACAAAAAAACGGACTTGTTAGCTTAAACGAGTCACTCAGGAACCTTGCACGAAACAATCACATATGCGTAACGAATAAGCGACACTAGCGCCGACCTAGCGGATTACAGTTGTCCCAACGCCGCTCGCACCACCTTAACTAGATTAAACTGTATAAGAAGTATCATCACAATATTACAAATAATAAGGAAGCTGAACCAATCTGCTTACCTATTATTCTCCGCTCGATTACATGGGGAAGATTTTGTATCTACCATTAGGAACAAAAGCTTAGTCATACGTTATTATATCTTGAATCTCTATACATAGTTTCTTCTCAATACTTAAAATAATAAATGGAATATTAATTAATTTTAACCTTTTCCCCTTAACATTAACGTTGGAGCTTTAAAAGACAACGTATAGTGTTTACCAGTTTCTACATCTTGATAACAGCTTGGCCCAGAGAAAAGATTAAAAACACTAAATCGTTTTTTGAGCTGATTCCAGTTGTGCTGATACAAATTTTAAGGAATGAATTACATGTAAAATCCTCGTTTTGGGGTACCAAGCCGTTCCTTCGGATCTTCATTAAATTAGGTTAATTTCTGTTCCCAATGTCATTGAGATTCGATATTTTCTCGAGTTATAACGTTTTCAAACACATATAGTACTATAAGCAAGTATTTACTTATATACAGTATCGAACATAGGTGATTTTGGCATATGGGTCTTATTCTACTCATAATGAGCATTGTAATAATTTCCTATAGAAGATTAGCTAAATAATGACTACTCATGTTTTAAATTACTCGCTGATATTTAATTTAAAAAAGAATTATCTTGGATTGCCTCATCTGAATTCAGCTGCGAATAATTTTACGGGCAATAAATTCTCCTCTGTTATAGCAGACCTGCTAAAGAACGATTTATCGCCATCTTGCCAACAATAATCCTGGTTTAAAAGTACTTTTTACATTAAATTAGAAAAATAGCATTCTAACTTCCTCCTCCCAAGGGTGTGATGTTCAAATCTATTGGAAGGATATTATAATTCAAACAATTAAAATTAAAGTTTGTCTGTCCAGTACATTGCTTGGAACTACGATAATTTTGGTTTTTTACATTTTTAACTCAGAAATGCCGAAAAGCGTATTTCAATTTTTGTATTTCTGTCGATCTTTCTGCAAAGCTAAATAAGGGTTTTTGAAACACTTTCCCAAGAAAACGAGAGCATCTAAGGTTGTGGAGCTTATTTTTTTAGACCTTTTGAAGATGATTTTATTTTCTTCAACCTGACCTACACACTATGATAAATAAAATAATGATCTCTCAAAACCCCAGGTTTAAGCAATATTGGACACATTTCTGTACAAGTTTTACAGAAAATGTGTCCTTTAAAATCGATTTAATAGCAAGAAATAGCCAACAGCTGTCAAATAATAATCAATTTCAGTTTGGTTTTCATTGATCATTGATTTTAAACCCATTTCAATATTATACTATACTAAAACTTTATCTTAACGTTTAACAAATTTTCTAATTTATCTAACTGTAAAATTATTACAAATAATTGAGCTGTGAACTTATTTTATTCAAAATTTATCAGATTTCAGGTTTATCTTTTTTAATGATAGCAATCTTGAAAGCTCTTGTTTCTTAACTGATTCAACCAGTACTAAGGAAGGGATTACTCCTAGTTTATACTATCAAAATAATGTGTCGTGTGCCCCTTTAAGTTTGAACAAATTAAAGATATTCGAGATACCGTTTTTCTTGTAAACACAATCCTTCTACCTACTAAAACTGTCATAGTGTAAACAAATTATCAGTTGGAAAACTCGTTCTGGGCGGATTTACTTTTACAGTTTTGGGTGAAATCCGTCTGTGAGACTTTATCTCGTCTGGTTTCAGCTTACATGTTATTTCAACTCAGTAATTCATTTAACCTGAAAACTACAGTATTATGTGACTGCAATATTATGTATGAGAGCAAGAATCATACGACTTTAAATTGTATACATTAATTTTTAAGGCTGTAACATGGTAGGTATTCAATATGCAAATTCTTTACATTGTAGTTTTAATAAACCCAAGAGTAGGTGAGGCTTTTGATTGAAAACTTTACATTCCTTTATTTAAAAAATACTCACCTTGATTAAGGTAAAGCTTTTTTCCTATTCTTTAGACAAACGTTGCAAAAGAAATTCGTCTATTTTTCGGACTTGGCATTACAGTAACTCATCATCCACATCACATTATTTTTATAGATAAACTAATAGTATGTAGTATCACAATTCATTATAGCCATCCATTATTTAAAAACCTAAAACCACCCTTATAATATTAATGTTCATGTGATACCCCAAATTAGTTGAAGTTTCACAACTAAAGCTAACTATAGTACACTATGAAATTACATCCTTTAGCTAAAGTGCCCGACGAGAGTTAACCTAACGATTTTAACAAGGTTGTCCATGTAGAGTTAATGAACCAGTTCAAAGACTTGGAGTTAATGTGATGTTAATGTTAATGACGCAGACTGTGTGACGTTAATGTGCAGTTAATGGAACGCCTTGTATCCTTGGCTTCATCACCGTCTGCTCTGCTCACTTAGCTTTGTTATACCAACTTATCAAGAGGGTTAAGTACATTTAGTAATCCATGTGAAAAATAAATGCCATTACTGACCGTGTACGGTAATTTTAATTTTTGCAAACTAAAATATCATGTAAGGTAATTGTAAACTGTAACTTTGAAATAGAACTATCTAGTGAAAACTCAGGAAAATTTTGATTAAAAATCATATCGATCTATAAATTATATATCGAATCAATATATGTTAGACACTAGACGATTAAATGATTAGGAGGCTCCTTAAATATTAGCTAGGCATGTAATCGAGCAGAATATTCTTGGTCCACCGGAAAGATGGGAAACGGACAGTGTATCTAATTCTCTGAGTGAAAAACTCCAAATCAATCGAGATCCAAGCTCAAACTGCCAAAGAGAAAAAATATGATATATGCTCCAACTCAAATAACCCTCCAAATCCACTTGGCAAGTGTCTACTCACGGAACTCTCAAATCATTTTTGTACAAAAATAGAACATGACAAAAAAAAAAAAAAAACACATAAACAAAAAGTTGCGTAAGTGCAAACGCTAACAAATAAATACAAACGTTTATAACTAAGTAATTAATATAAACAAAAATATCATAACCCCAAGCAATGTACAATTGTATTTGGGAGGATAAACACCTTTCCAGATCTTAGACAGCCAATAATTAAACATAACAGATGTTGCGTGAGAGAAAACACCTGAGCGTAATACAGTTCAAATTTTTCCATTTCGTTTTACATTAATTACATACTAAGTAATGACAATTGTTATAAACATAGTATTACTTGAACGATCTTTCCAGTGTTAAGAAAATTAATTAATACACATACAAAAATAAGTAATGTTTTTACCACAACACAGTAGCTCACGACTTACGATAAATAATAATCTAGTAATGATACCAACACAGTAGCTCGACTTACTCTGGATCAAATACTTATCAGCTGCCGGTGACTTCTGTCAGATCATAAGTGGTTATCTCCGGCTTGCCTACGAGGCAGATGCCGCTACGGTACCTCAATGGCTTTATTCACCGTACAGGCCCTAGTCTTATGGCGATGGGGAGTTGAGATTAAATAAACAGTATCAATGGACTAACACATACTTTCTGCCTTAAGTTAAACATAAAAAATACAAAACATTTTTAGAATTTTTTTAGAGACTAATCCCCTCCCCTCCCAGGAGATACCAAAGCTTTTTGAGTGGTTTTGTTGGGTGATGCAACTCTACACCGCATATCAAATTTCATATAAAACGGTTAAGAAATAAGCCATTTATAGTCATAGTTTGTATGAAATAAAGTTTTATCAGTATTAAAAAGATATTTCAACTCAAATTGAGTTGTCTTAGAGGGAGTGAGAGCTGCACTCACCTGCGTGTAGCGGCCGTCGTTTCCTTAGCACGAGTAGTTGGGAGTTAACAAACTGATTTTTTTTAAAGTTGTATAGTAATTGTTAGAAGGGGTTTTACATTAATTATGACTAATAATAATAGTAATTGTTTTTACCCATTGTTATAAATTATATAGGATGTCATGTTTGGAGGGTTTTTTCTTTTTTTATGTCCAACCTTCTCATCCCAGGGCTTTTTGTGAACTAGGCCATCACCTGGAACCGTTTTACACATTACTTCAGGCTAGACCTAGTGGGCTGTGACATTATCACAAAGCGAAAATCCATTGGTGATTGGCGGGATTTGAACCCGGGGCCTTGGGCACCAAAGCCCGCGCTCTACCCCTAGATCAGCGGTTACCTTTCAATTAAATGTTTTATACCTATGAACTTGGACTAATGTAGAGTGTATTTGATTGAATAAAAGATTAGCTTTACAATAGTGAGTGTTTTAGAAGTTTATTTCCGTGTTACTTAAATAAAATGTTCATCCAAAAAAATATTTTATAAAACAAAACGTATTTAAAATGTATGTAAAATCAAATTACTTATACGCGTATGTGAATAAAATTTTGCTTTTGTTTGTACATTACTTGGAACTATGATATTGTTTGTTATTTTTACGTTTAATGTCCCAGTAAATTCTCTTAAGTAAAAAGTGTCTTTGATCAATTTCTGACTGTATTTCTGTAATGCCGAACAATGTATATTTGTGACGCTTCTCCATGATGACTGGAGAATCCTCTACGATGAAACATAGTTCCATTGTTTTATACCTTTTAGAGAAGGTTTTTATTTACTCTAATCTAACCTCAACCTATAAAACCAAAGTAATAGACTTAAAAACACCTTTGACTGATATTAAGAACATTCTTTTCAAGTTTTACTAAACATTTGATCTATTAACTTTATTTAACAGAAATAAATAGCTAACTGTCAGATTATAATCAATATCAGTTTGTTTGCGTTGATAGTTGAATTGAAACCATTTTTGAAACAACAGAAAATTAAAACGTTGTCTTAATGTAACTCAGATTATACTACCTATACACATTTTCAAACTTAATATACTTTAAAATTAATTGCAAATAATTGAATTGAGAATTTATTTCAAATTTAAACATTTTGCCTTCCGGATTGAGTAATGATATAAGGTTATAATACCTGCTGTCTTCAATCCAATGTTTTTTAACACGACTATTTTTGGGAACAAAATAGTTATTTCAGAACAATGTTCTGAAATAACCTTGAAGTCTTCAGGAATGTCTCAAATGTACATGAAGTACATTTGAAAAAAGGATCATTTTATTCTTGAAACTAGTCGAGTTAAAAAGAACATTGGATTGAAGTAAGCAGGTATTATAACCTTATAATCTAGTTTATTTTACTTTTTAATTGTATTTATTAATTATTTTGAGTTCAGGTAAACATTTAGACATGATAAAAATTTTCCCCCATACAAAGGATGGACTGATTGCTATTAGTTTAATCAAATAACAACTAAAATATAAACTCTCTATTTTTGTAGAGCCTAAACTCGAAAAGCCTGCACAATTTTCTCATTCACTGATACAAATCTCGAGCCCCTCGTCCAAGCAGAGAGTGTGATAGCGGAGATTGATGGTGCATTTCCTCCCTTGATGTCTTCATCCCTCAGATATTGACGCTCCGGGCAGCAAAATGTGGAGCACTCAAGACCCTTACTTCACTGGTCTACATTTATGATAACAATTTATTATTTATTTCAAAAATGTATAAATAATTAGGGGAATGTATAAATACAAAAGGTTCTCATTATGATTAAAGTACATACATTTCTTTTCTCTTCACCAATATTTGATTATCTTTAATATAACGGTGAGTGTAGTTGTTGTTGATGAAGTGGTAATGTTTTTAGGCTTCATCTTTCAAATTTTTTGCCGTCACATGAAAAGACAAGGAATGGAAACACATACAACATACCACCAAATGAAATTACGTTTTTAAGAATCACACTTATAATATTAGTTTTAACCTTTTTAATCATCTGCCTAGTATACTTAAAGAAGTAAAAGATGTAAAGAGATTTTGATGTTTTTTGAAAAAGTTATTATTAGAGGAGTGTTTTCATAATATTAAAAACTTCTTCTTAAATGTGAAGTATATTCAATCATATGTTTGTACCTACATTAACACCTACGTTGTGACGAACGTCTATACAGTTAATTGTTTGGTGGCAATAATCGAATTTATTGATTAAGTGATTAGTTCAAATTGTTTTAAATAGTTTTGAGTTCTAACTAAACCGCTGAACCTGGTAAGCGTTATAAAATATATATAAGACTTGGTAACTGTAACATTGTTGAATTCTAAATATTTACTAAGAATAACAGCTGGTTTATTTGATAAATTAACTAATTACAAGGCGAAATAATGAGCTTGGTATATCTCTATTTAATGCAAATAGTTTGCTTGGGTTTAAACTTGAAACTTTCACTTAAAAAATTTCAGACCAAAACCCTTTCTGTTATGAGTGTACTTCATTATTTAACTACGATATGAAGAAATACGAGTACATATAAAGCTCAATGCATTATTTCATATTCAGAAGGTAAAAAGGGCTTATAAATTAATAAAAGTATGTAATACATTTAATAGATAGTTTGTTGCTTTAAATTTATGTGTAATAAAATACAATCTAAGCAGATCATTAATAATTAACGTCGGTATGCACTAGATTTACTTATTACATTATTTCATTAAAGAAAACCAGCCTAATGTAAACCTAACGTGCCTGGAGCAGAACAAGTGAAACATGACATACGTTACTTCAGTATAAAGGACGTGATCACTAGAACACGGATGCCACGTGACATACGCTCCTCTCTCATTGGCGTGTTTGCCCACTGTGGGCGTCCAGATGTGACAATATCGAATGTGAAATACTACAACACGGAGGCTACGTGACATACGCTCCTCTCTCATTGGCGTGTTTACCCACTGTGGGCGTCCAGTTGTGACAATATCGAGTGTCAAATACTACAACACGGATGCTACGTGACATACGCTCCTCTCTCATTGGCGTATTTACCCACTGTGGGCGTCCAGTTGTGACAATATCGAGTGTCAAATACTACAACACGGAGGCTACGTGACATACGCTCCTCTCTCATTAGTGTATTTACCCACTGTGGGCGTCCAGTTGTGACAATATCGAGTGTCAAATACTAAAACACGGATGCTACGTGACATACGCTCCTCTCTCATTGGCGTTTTTACCCACTGTGGGCGTCTAGTTGTGACAATATCGAGTGTGAAATACTACAACACGGGTGTTATGTGACATACGCTCCTCGTGTTTACCCACTGTGGGCGTCCAGATGTGACAATATCGAATGTGAAATACTACAACACGGATGCTGCGTGACATACGGTCCTCTCATTTACCCACTGTGGCGTCAGATTTACAATATCGAATGTAAATACTACAACACGGAGGCTACGTGACATACGCTCCTCTTTCTCACTGTGGCGTAGATGTGACAATATCGATGTAAATACTACAACACGGACTACGTGACATACGCTCTCTCAGTTTACCACTGTGGGCGTAGATGTGACAATATCGAATGTGAAATACTACAGCACGGAGGCTACGTGACATACGCTTCAATTTACCCACTGTGGCGTAATGTGACAATATCGAATGTGAAATACTACAACACGGAGGCTACGTGACATACGCTTCATTTCCCACTGAGTAGTGTGACATATCGAATGTGAATACTACAACACGGAATGACATACGCTCCTCTCTGTTTACCACTGTCGTCCAGTGTGACAATATCGAATGTGAAATACTACAGCACGGAGGCTACGTGACATACGCTCCTCTGTAAACTGTCGTAGGTGACATAACAATGTAAATACTACAACACGGACTACGTGACATACGCTCCTCTCTCATTGGCGTGTTAATGTGGGCGTCAGATGTGACAATATCGAATTTAAATACTACAACACGAGGCTACGTGACATACGCTTTGTGTAATGTGGCGTAGTGTGACAAAACTTAAATACTACAACACGGATACGTGACATATTTTTCCTGTTTTTTAATTAATTGACAAAACGAAATGACTACAACACGGATATGACATACGCTTTTTTATCTGGGTAGTGACAATATCGAATGTAAATATCAACACGGATACGTGACATTTTTACTCTAGATGACAAACAAATTGAATACTACAAACATTTAACATTTTTTGGCGTGTATCATTGACAATCGAATGTGAATACTACAACACGGGTCGTGACATACGCTCCTCTCTCACTTTACCCCACTTCCCTAATTGAACGTAAATATTGAAATACTACAACACATAACTACATACGTTTTTTCAGATTATAATTAATTCAATAACCTTTTTACATTTTTTTAACTAACACTATTCTATAAATAGATTGGCGTGTTTTAGTAGTAAATATGTTTTATCTTATTAAATCCATTACAACAATAAATAGTTTTTCTACATGCCTAAAAAATATAAAAAAATTACAAAAAATCAGTTTTTTTCAACTTTTTTATCCTAAAAATAGTTTGCTCTTGGTGTTAAGCTTTTGCTATAATTCTAGGTTATGGTCTATAGCTTGGTTTTATTATTATCGTATTTAGATTTTTTTACTCTTATTTATACTACTTAAAGTCAATCACCTTTTCCTCTGAATCCATTACATAACGCTGATCCCTACACTGAGCCATAACACTTCCTAAATACCAACATGAATAAACATCCGAGGTGCCAAAATCGTTGACACTTGGCCGAGAGGCCAAACTTCAATTGGATAGAACATACACGCTTGGCCGTCTGCCAAAGGGACTGTGACTAATTCAACTAAATTTCATCCTGGTAACGTGAACTTAAACATTACAATGTAATAATATATGACGATTTTAAACCATAACTAACAGAATTAAAATATATTTAGAATCAAGAAACGATTTTTTACTATTGGATTTATCGTTACATAGATAATGACGTATCCTAATCAATAGATACATTTTAAAGATATTGTTGTTTAGTAAATATAAATGTAAAACACTAGTATTCTCATAAAGCGTTACACAGAGTAGCAGACAAAGAAATTTAATTAAATATTCTATAAGTAAAAACAAAATATGACGTTTATCGATTCGAAATAATGTACTGGAAAAGCTCTAATTTTATATACCCACATTTAAACAATATTGTACCCTTTATCACATTGATATGAGAATGTACAGTGACCAAATACCTTACCAGTAAGGTAATGTAACTTTGCCTAATCACGCTAACACTTTACCTCATTCCAGATTTGCAACGTAAAGCCTTGAAATAGTAAACATTTTTTTAACTAACATTTGCTTCTTTGCTGCATTATAATCTTAAAGAGCAATAAAAATTAAGTATGAATCTTTTTACTAAGAAAAAAATATCAAATAAGTAGAACTTACAAAAATTGCGTTTTTAGCCGTTTATTTGCGTTTCAAGGCAACCATGTCTGATGTAAACAATAGACTATAAAGTGTAAAAAATATAAAAAACATACATACTAATTATTCAGTATTCGATCCGAAACGATGTACTCAATCTACAGTAACAACGCGTCTCGGATCGAGGCGCTCCAAGGCGCGAGCACTCAAAGGGTTATAACCTGCGGACAAACCCGTATATGTGCGAAATAAGTTGGCAGCACAGGCTGAAAATTAGCAAAAATTAGCTAGCCAACTGTTGTTCTGCTTACTCGTCTGAACTTCCGCAGAGACCGGATATTTCTATTTTATTGATTTGACATTTTATTAACAGTTAAATAGGTTGTTTTGTTTTAGTAAAATAGATGCTAACGGTGTTTTTAGTGGCTAAACCAGAACAGTTGAAAGAGTCAGCAAGGGGAGTGTCTTTAGATTTTGTAAGAGAAGTCTATACTGAAATACGAAAAAATGTATACACAACTTTTTATGGTGTATGATTATAAATATTATGTAGTTGTCTTTACCGATTTCTATGTTTAATGGTAACTGTGGGTAAAAAATAATGTCAAACTCCAGTGCAAAGTGCTTTGCCTTGAGGCAAATGCCCATTTCCTCCACGAGTTGCATAAATAAAAATTATATAGATAACAATAACTGGTTTACATTTTTTATAGATCTTTTGTACTTTTTCAGCGAAATAAATTTGTGATTTAATTTAAGATTTGAGAAGGTTTTCCAAATTATTCTTCATATTTATGTTTGTATCGTGTTTTATAAAGATTCCTTTGTTGAAAAAATAAAAGGTTAAAACCAACATAAAATGTTACTCTTCTCTATTTAAGCTATGGGCCTTTTATGCAGAATTTCCTCCCAAAGCTTGCCCTCATTTAAGGATACAATATTGACATTTAATAAAGCCAACGTCTAGGATTACCGGGTCAATAAGGTATTGCACGTTGTTGTCACCTTTATTACCTATATTAGGGTTCTGTTTACATAATACATTTAAATATAGTAGGTACTAATTACTTTCCTAACTGTAGGTCTACTAATTGACTTAGTAATTTACTTATTTTCCTTTAACACGGTTTATTACATACGTAAAAAGATAATTAGTTTTGTAAACAAACAATGATCTCAGTTTGAAATCTAATAATTATTTATTTATAATTCCAAATAAAGTAAAGACAAAACTCTACTTATATGAATGACATACAATCATTGTCTATTCTGCACATGTGGAGGTGTTTTGTCACTCCTACGTAAGACATTTTGGAAGTGGAATTCTACGTGTGAGGTCACGTGACTTTGCTTCTTGTTAATTAAGTCTGGGACTTGGCAAATACTCAGTATTCCACAGCAAATTTGAAACTCCTGAAATCAACTATTTCCAATCTCTGGGGATATAAGAAGACAATTTAATTAAAGTCTAGAGTTTAATGTGGATTTAAGTTACAGTATTTCGTGTTTTTAGTTTTATAGCGTATATTTCTTTTAATTTCCTGATTTTTCTATCATGATATTTTAAAGAGTGTGACAATTACGTACTATGTACGTAACGTAACGTATCTACGTACTATGTATATTACGACCTAATAGATTTACAGTATAGATTTTTATGATTTCCTCTCATATTTTTTATATTTGTACCCTTTTCTCAAATAATCATATAATAAATGAGCTATGGCATTGAAAAAATATTATAGAGATCCAAAGAACACGTTTATCTTTAAAAAATTAAAGGTCTTAAAATTGCGTCAATCTTGATGATCTCAAAACATGACCGATTTTTAGGCTTTACTGTTCATTATAAAATATTAAGTGAAAAAATCCAATAAAAAATATAAATTCCAATTCCGATTAAAAATTCCAGTTAAACAGATCTGCGATGCTCACAAAACATAATAAAAAACACACTAAAATATAAACAAACACTAATTAATATTTTTGTCTGGCAACTACTTAGGGTGTTATTGAAGTTTTCCGAAGCCAAGAGCAGACTTGAAGACAAAAATTTATGTTTGAGAAGAGTTACTCATTTAAAACAATTGTTGCACAGGGAAGGTTTGCTTCGTTCCTGGTTAGCAAAAAAACACAATTTGGTACCAGTTAGGTAAAGTCATTAAAATAAACTCTAATCATACATCATAAAATAACAGTATAAATATTATTAAGTAAGAGTACATCAAGCAATAATTATTATAATTAAATAATTAGTTACTTTAGATATAAAATAACTCAGTAAAACCAGTAACTCTTGTAATATTGTGGCAGACAAAGAACCATCACTGTCAAATCGTATCGGGAGTATTTTCTACTAATGCAGTTTGAAATGAGCCAATATTAAAGTACTCCCAAACCACATTATTGTTCAATTGAGCTTTATTGGACGAGGAATAAATACATCCAATAGTATTGTCTTGCATAATGTATTATGGAGGTTATATAAACATTTATCATTACTGGTATTACTTCTAATATATTAAATGAAAAACCGGTTTATACAAGCGATAAAGAAATTGAGATGCTAAAAGTAGTTAGGATGCCTGTTTTTATGCAATCCAATCTGTTACTAGATACAACTACTTTCAGACCTGTAGAGTATCTCTTCATTTGAAGGATTACGTGAAAGAAGGTACTTTTTATTTAGCCTTTCTCCGAGTTTTGGAATTTTTAACGTTTTGGTGGAAAACGATCTAAATCCCGGACTTGCTACTAACTAACGTCAACCTGTTTTTAGGTAAAACGAAATGGTAACTGGGTCCAGATTCGAACCGGTGTTCTTTCTTCAGTTTTGAAAGCGGGCACTAAAACTACTCTGTCATCCACCTTTGTAAGCTTTACTTTAGTACACCGCAATCCGAAGGCTAAAAATCCCTAAAACGACATCAAGATGATTTAAGCGCTATTTGAAATACATAACAAATAGTTTATTCAATGGAATCGTTTATAGTTGTCTACAGCAGAATAATTGATTTGTCCTCGGAGTTGTATATCAAAAAAGAGTGGTCAATTTGTCAAAACATAAAATGCAATGCAAGTGAAAAACAAAAAGATTAATGATCCGGCCTTCCTGTCTTTCTTTTTGCGTCATTTATTTTAATGGTTGATATCTAAAAACTTGCAAGCCCTCTACTTACAGTACTCTAAATTACAATTATTTGTTTTTGTTGGTTAATTTTAAATTATTATTACTTAAGTACGTTTATGACATGGATATGTTTTATTTCTGGGGGGGTTGTTGGAAAATATGTAACAGGTTTCCATAGAAACCACCACCAGAGCTATTGTATTGTATTTTGAACATAAAAGAATAAGAATAGCTGTATAGATGAAGTGTAAACATTATTTGTAGACATATCCATGATCTAACATATTTCCCACAGGAAAGTATATACAAACATTTTTTAAATACTATGTGATAATCACGTAAGTTAAACTATGCCACACAACACAAACTTTGAAACCAGAATAATGTAGAATTTATCTCCCCTAGTTATATATACATTTACTGTAATTACTACAAATCCCAGGTTTTCACTATTGGGAATTGATGATTAAAACATATATTGCAAATCCTATTAATAATCATGCATATATGAGCTTTTGATTGTATGTCAATTAATTATTACCTTTGGGTCTGGTATTGTCTGTGGCTGAATAGAATGATTTCTAATTATAAACTCAACACATCCTGTTGGGAGCTAAAATGTAGAGTTAAATTTGAAATGTTACTTTATGATATAATGTTTATAAAGGTGATATTATTAATTTGATGTATAAAATTAGTTATGGAAAATAGTTTCCCTAGTTTGTTTCTATCAAAACTCCTTTGGGAGTAAATAAAGTTATAAACTCAGCAAGTTACTCAGCATATACATACGTTACTGGTTCAATTTTTTTTCACTCTTTCACACAAATTTATACTTAAGTATACACAAATAGTTTGTATCTAACAATAATAAGGAAAAATAATAATATACTAAAAACTAAAAAAATCTTATACTAAAAAAATTCTTTACAAACTATATTTTTTATGTATCCGGTAAAATATTGATGGCCCATTACATGAAACGTTTATATGCAGTATGTACTAATTTATAATGTAAAATACTTTTATACCAAATTGGAATTCAGAATAAATTCTTCAGATGGGGAATCCTTCAGATTTTTTTACACAAATGAATAAACACTATTTTACATGAATGGTTTACGATGTATCTATTGGAGAAATTAACACAATATTATTCCCCTTCGGGTTTATTCTTGGAATATATCAGAAAATAAAATTTTGTTTTATGATTATCTAAAAATACTAATTCTTCAAAAATGTTTACTTAATTATATAGTTGAAAATTTAAAAAAAATTAAAATTTAAAACAAAACCTCCGTATGAAATTAAACTTAAAACGAAACAAAATAATTGAAATATTTAACTATTCAACTAAATTTAATTACTAGATAGCAATATATGCATTGTTTTATGGAGAATTTTAGTTGGTATATTACCATTTCTAATTAATAAATAATAATATTTATTAAATTAATTAATTCCTTCTGAGCTAATTTTACGCCGTTCAAAATAACTAACGTAATATTAGTGTATTTACTGTGGAAAAGTGATGTATTATCTACTGTACGTTGTCTAATGCTAATCTTACTGAGAATAGGTAAAAATCAATAACTCATGTATTTACTTAAATATTCTTCCTAAATTTGTTATGTTAGTTCGTTTAGTTGAGTTTTATCTATTAATCCTTAAAAACCCCAAAATTTATTGTTACTTATGACAGCAAACCTACGTAAAGGGTTGTGGGCCCACTAATTGTATCGAAGTGCCATCGTTTGCCAGATAATCCCCTGTTTCGTTGCCTATAATACCTGAGTGTCCTGGGACCCAGAAAAGAAGGGTAACGTTCTTATGACTGCCAAGAGAGGACACCGCGTTGAGGCATTCCCACACTATCTTGGAGTCGAATGCACTAGAGTCCAGTGCCTTGAGGGTGGCTTGACTATCTGAGAAAATGGTAATGTTCCTGTTCCTGGACACCTCTGTTGAGCAGCACACCTTTATACTCAGTGCTATTCGATTACTATGATGGGAATAATATAATTTATGCTGAAAAATGCTCTCACGCCAACTTGCTGCATGCTCCATGCGATCTCGTTTATTATTCTATCTGAGAATAGTTTACACAGATTTTTCCACAAGACAAAAAAAATATTTTCGTAAAATTTTTTTCCGCAGGAATGTATCAAAAACATAACCGATCTGTTATCGGTTTGTGTTAAGAAGCAAAGTACTATTATAATAATTAACCTTATATCGTAAACAAATATATAAAGAGGAAAAAAGAAATATTTTCAGGGAGAATTGTTACAAATATACAAATACCTTGTCTAGCGTTACAGAAAAAAGACAAATATACAGAAATTTTCATAAGACCTGTTTTGACTTTTGACTGCTTTGACCTCTATAAAAAGGCTCCTTCAGTTTTTAAATTTTTGCCTTTACTCTTGTAGAGTGTTTGAACTTTTAATAAATCTTTGCATCTATCATCGGTCATATTATTATAAATAAATTATTTTTTGTTCATTCTCTTTCTACTATAATACGGTACATGTTTTAAGCGATAAAATCAACGATTTCATCACTGTATCGTGGATTATTTACGATTCTGTAACAGTAGTATTTTTCATTGGAAAAGTATTTTTGTAGTCAAAATTAGAAATTATGTTTCATGTGTGAATTTACTTTTCATGAGTCCTAAGATATATTATTACCTATTTTCTCAATACTCCTCCAGATTTCTTCCCAAGACAAATATAAAAATAGTTTTCTAGAAACACTTGAATGTTTCTAATGCAACAGCTGTTTCTTATTCAGTAACAACCGAAGTTCAATGCACTCTTAGAGATACACAGTAAATCTAACTGGATGTATTGAGATCAGGAACAAGCAATAACCCTCTTGAATCCATTCCCGGTCTGTCTGGCACCTAATTTAAATTTGGCCCGACACACTACATCACCACCCAACACCTGTCTTCGCGCGTATTAATACGCACTAATCTGTTATCAGGTTGTTAGACCCCCGTGCCAAGTACGGTAGCATATATAGGCCTACTATGACTTTTTTATTTTAAATAAATTTTAAATAGAGATTTTTAAAAAATAGCTGATTAAATCATCTAAATTTTCTTACTTCTAAAGAACATTAAACATTTTACATGAAATTTTCTAATCTGGAGGAGTGTTTGCAATTTTACAGGAGTAAAAATGTTACGAAAGTGACGTCATATGATTATGAGAGCTGAGTACCCTTCAGACATATTCATGATCTAACCTATTTTCTACAAGGAAATAACTATTTTTTAGCATTCTTGCCTCTAAACTTGATAAATTACTAAAAATAGGTTACAATTCTTCTTAAGTCATCGGTTCTAATTAAGAATTAGCAAGGCAACAGTTTCAGGAACTACTTCCTGGTCGCGTCATTTTTTGTGACATGACCTGTATGAATTTACTGTATGATAAGGCTTAAAAATGGGAATATAACTTATAAAACTAGGTGATGATGAATTGCATTGTGTTAATCTTTTGGCGAATTGCATTAGCATATAAAGAACTATATGCCCTGGAAACCTGGTTCTCCTGAGCTTATCTGACACCAAAGTATTATTAGGTAAAGATCTTGTAAATTATGGGTCAGGTATTTATTCTGTAGTTAGGCACATATCTAAAAATGTTACCATTTCATCTATGTTAGTAGTTACCAACGGATTAGTTACAAAGAACACATAATACAACAGTAATCTACGGTTAGGTCTAAGATTTTGTAATTTAATCATCCTACTAGACAACACATCTCTTAAGTGTTGTTTAGTAGGATGATATGTGTTTTTGTTTATTATAATTCCTAATATTTTTAGTCTACATTTTAGTCTCATTTGACGTAGCGCGAGTCTGTAGGGGTGGTGAAATATTTTGTTTTAGCCCCACAAGAACAATGTTAATTTTGTGACAACAATACAGGTTACACGGTAGCCACAAATAACGATTGAAGTGTCAAATGATTATCTAGAGAAAATCATTATTATTTTTTATTTTATTTTCCAGAAAATTTAATCACCACAAATCATATCCGAAAATAACCGAGTACTTATTTTTTATGGTTAAAAAGTTAATAAAAAAGGACTGCCTACAAAATCAGTCTACCTCTAATTTGAAACCTCTACCACATTTTTATGATTATTTAGTGATAAGCAATGCTGTAACAAAATTACATTGTTCTTATGGGCTTAAAATTCAAAATGGTGGAGACTCTGAACTTTAAACTGGAAAAATTAAGAAACAAAAAATTGTTTTATCAAACCGCTGGTCCACATGACATCACACGACACTACTATACTTCCAAATGTTACGTGTACGTCTAAAATAATTTTAAGCTAAAAATCGTACCTGTATCATTTTTATATTCTAGCCTGTGGTAAAGTAAGGTTATTGATTGTTAGTAATATTCGAGTTTATCTTCGTTTAAAATTCAAATTCAATGAATTTGAATTTAGTGAAAATGAAAATGAATTTAGTTAATTTTGTATTCATATTTATGGTACGATTCAATTAAGTATAACAGGCACGTAATCGTTATTTCTAGAATACGCTAAGGGACGTATCTTGAAACTGTTCCATGATAAAGAATGCGAATCAGTTAACGGTTACTCCATTGCATTAATATTAGCACTATTATCAACCGTAACAACGCGCCCCCGATAGATTATTCTACACGATTTACATCCTTTGTATTGTGTCGTGGTTCAGATTATTAAGAAGCGTCCTTAATGTCTGTCCTTTATGTCCTTAATTTTATAGTTTGGAACCCGTTAGTTTATTGAGTAACAGCTCTGGCTTAACTAATCAAAAATTTATATTTTTAATTTGAGGTCGTGAACCAATGATAAAAAGATTTAAGGAAATACGATTATTTATAATTGAGATATCGTCAAAACCTTTATATGTTTTATCCACTTATATTGTTCAGATAAATATATGAAAAATGTTGTAATAATTTGAGGACTTTTTAATCTATTATATTTCGGCAAAAAGTACAATTTCAGAGCTACAATTACATCCTAGTCCTAAAATATTTCTTTAACTTTAAGCATTCAATAAAACGATATTTAGAGTGGATTCTTAGATATATGTTTTTTGAATAAAAAGTTTAAAATCATTGGTAATATTGATAAATATATACACTAGTAAAAATACAAATCTTGAATATACTTTACAATACGTAAATTTACTTACATAAATGTAATTATTACATAGGCCACTATGTCTTTGATTTTGAAATACCGGTACCTGATTATCTTTCTAATCACTTAAATTAACCTTCAACACATAATTGTAATTTAACAGTATTAGATTAATAATGCAATATTATACTGTATACTGAACTACCAAAGAATATTGAAAATAACTTCTAAATATTCTTTGATTATCCTTTTTGACATGGCTCTTGTGTAGGGGGGTTAGCAATTTTCGAGACGCAAGTGTAATGGAAGAGACGTCAATCAATCTGATGATTTTTGGTTTATGGTAGTCATATCATATATAAGTCATAATTTTATTATTTCGTAAGCAAATCCCTGAAATACAAACAAACATTTTACACTGTATTTTTACTAGTGCACTAACAATAATCATTATACTTTGAAAACTTTAGACATATTTTTATTCCTTTCGGCTACTGCTGGATAAATTATTATATAACAAACACAAACAATCATCATAATAGTTGTTATCTTAATTGCTGAACATGCAACAGTTACACAAGGTTACAAAAAGCAGCCCCGTAGATATATCCATGATCTAAACTCTCTCCCACAGAGCTGTCGTTCAGTTTTTTAACTTTCAATTCTTTTAAAAGCTTTAGCTTATTGCTACTTATATATGATAGCAACCTCAGTTGACTATTTTTGAAATCAACTGTTTCGAACAATTTCACTATTTTTATGTGAAATACATTTCATTCCCTAGAAGCTAAAATTAAAGCCAGTAACTTTCAGTCTCATGTCAAGAATATTGATAAAACTTTCTCTGCCACAGAAGCTTCTGAGAATCCCGTTGTCTACAACGCACAGTGCTGTCAGTGCTTTCAACAATAAATATATCCGTGGTTTTGAGTTATTCTTTCTACTACCAATCATTTCAATTTTACATTTTAAAGTAGTTAATAAATGTTACAGTTTTTAAAGTCAATGATTCGCATATCTCAACATAGCCACTGTAGCTAATCTCATCGATTAAACAGTTGAAACTGGAATCCAGGTTGTGTACAACTCTAAAAATTTGGAGGTTATGGATTCGGTTGGCTTGCTCTAGTTTCTCTCGTGTCCATAAAGAATCCTTACAAATATACCTGTTAAGCGTTACAGGAAAATAGACAGACGAACAGTCAGAAATTGAGACTTTCAGCTTTTTTGGGTACACGTAAAAATAACCAAAAATATCATAATTCCATACGTAAAAACCATAAGTAAAAATAATTTTATTTATAATTAAAATTTTATATTTTAAATAAGTTTAAAACATGTATTTTTTCATTCAGGAAACAAGGAATTTATTGTAGTTTTCCTCTCAGTCCTGTACGGACGGAAGTCATTTTGGAAGCAAAGACGTCATGATAATAATATTAACAATAGTTTTTAATTATTTAATTTTTAAATATGTATGGTTTAGAGAACTGTTTTCATAATCTACTTATACATTTTAAGAGATTCCTTTCAAATTGCTTTCATCATGATAAGAGTGTGAGAAAAATGATTTTAAGAATAGAAAACATTTTCAGTACAGTTAATATGTTCAATAATATTTTTCGATTCATAATCTATAATATTATAAAGAAGAGGTGGTTTCTGTATGTTTGTGGGTTTGTGTGTTTGTGGGTTTGTGGGTTTGTGGGTTTGTTGTGGCAAGTGAACGCAAAAAATATTGAACCAAACAGTTTGAAATTTTACACAAAGACAGATCTTAAACTCATGCAACACATAGGCATACTCATTTCCTTAAAATCCTCTCGGGCTACGCCCTGTGAACGTCCTAAGTTTCAATGTTTACATTTTTAGAAAATGAAAACATAAAATAACTTGAATGTCAACAGCTGTGAACACTAAAATTTGACAGTTCGAGAAGCAGAAGACATGGTTGCTGTAAATACCCTGGGATTCAATGTTTACAGTTTTTAATGTCAACATCCGTTTACTTTACATTTTGACAGTTCGGGAAGAAAAAGAAATAAAGTTAATTTTTACACATAAACTGCTGGATCGAAATTAGTGAATTATTAGTTCGAAATAGTGGAATGGTAGATTTTTAATTTTCTCCCGATGCCTGCCTCTATTACGTTAATGCTTATCCTTTCCCAATATTTGACATATGTTACTTTGTCATGTTTAGATATATACTTAGACACGTGTTTTGTCATTTTGTAAACAATTATGAATTAATTATCAATAACTTAAATGTATCTGTAGAGCCTACACCTCTCAGCCTTTTTTACCCGTGCGAAGAACGGGTACTTTGGCTAGTATTTTATAAAATCCTTGCATTATTTCAAAATAGTTTTATCACCATAATAGGAAATAGTTGTAGTTTGAAGTTTAGTTTTTATTTCATAAAACAATATCGAAAGAAAAAATGTTTATTCTAATCAAAATAGCTTCAATTGGGATTTGGTATAGACTAAACCCAATCTGCACAGATAATTGCACGTATAACCCGAAACATGACCCTGGAGAGCTGTGGCTAGTGACGCAATGCACTCTGTTGTGAGGTAGACACAATGGAGCTCTGCGACCGGTTGATCGTATTGCACGAATGCGGCTCCACTAGCCACAGAGGACTAATCAACAGCTGCAACAAACTTTTATGCATGTATTTTTATACTCTGAAAACTAAAACTCTATGGTATAAAAGTGATTTTCTCCTCGATAACCAGTGTTGTAAGGTATTGAAATTATTGTCTCCTGCGATATGGAAATCTTCCTAGGACATTTTTTTCTTTCCGCAGGAATATATAAAAAACAGAAACCGATCTGTCATCGGTTTGTGTTAAGAAGCAAGGTGTTATAAAACTGTTATAATAAAATATTAACCGTATATCGTAAACGAATATTTAAAAAGGAAAAATAAATTCTCGTCACAATTATTTAGTATTACTCAGAATTAGATTAAAATTAGAATTTTATTGTTAGTAAAATCGTTGTTTAACGTAATACTTGGAAATGAGTTTAAACTCATGATCAATGTAAACAAACTAATATTGAACTGTTGCTATCTGGATATTTATTCCTGTTAAATCACTATATAATGTTTATTTAAACACTAAACTGGTTACTTTATTTTAATATTGCGTTTGTAAGTTTAAAGTATACAAAAGAACATCTCCAAGTGGTGTGGAAAAATAAATAAATTTTATTATAGTATGAGTTATAGTTTTCAGGGAAAATCGTTACAAACATACAAGTTCCTTGTCTAGCATATAGAAAGAATGAAAAACATACAGAAGAATTTACATAAACCCTGTTTTGACTTTAATCGGTTATAAAAAATTATGTTTATAAATAGGTCCCCTCCGTTTTTTGAATTGTTGCCTTTATTCTCGTAGAGTGTTTGTAGCTTTAATCTATGCATCGATCATCGGTCATATTAAAATACAATTTATTTTTTCGCTCATTCTCTTTCTACTTTAAACCGGTACGAGTTTTAAGCCATAAAATCAATGATTTCTTCACCGTATCGTGGATTATTTAACTTTAACTGTAGTACTTTTCATTGGAAAAATATATTTGTAGTCAAAATTATTAGAAATTATGATTACATAAATTTAGTTTTCAAGTGTCCTAAGGTATATTATTAATTGTTTTCTTAATACTCTAATTGAAATGGATCTTAGCTTTGAGATACTGGCTATTTAGTTCAATTAAAAAAAACTACTTATAGTTTTTATCATAACTATTTACATAAAGACACACATTAGTATATGTTCAAAGTATTTATATTTCTATAAATTTTGAACATTTAAACTTAAAATAACCTTAATCTTTGATTTTATTAAGTTATGGTACATTACTTTATGTATTTTAAATCAAAATTTGATAAACGTAAAGGGAACCACACAACACGTAGTATATCGACAGACGAGAAAATACAATTTTTTTAAAATTAATCATATTTGCAAAAATAATCTACGGATGGTGTTGAAGAATTTTAGAAATACCAAGTATAAATAAATGATATTCCATAGAGTATTTTGGTCTAGGTTTATATCAGTCGTAACATGAGTATTACAGTAAATCTGCTCTGATGTCGTCTGCTCTCCAGTTTATCGGTTATCGAATCGTTAGCTTGCGGCGAAACGATTTCTTCTGCTTCACTGATAACGAATTATCTACTCTCATAATGTTTAACTTTTACCTGATTCCTCTTCAATATTTTTACTTTCTCTTTTCAAATAACTGTGTAGGGTCTTGGAGTAATTAGCGAAACTATTTTTATGGTAGTAGAATTTAGTGAGGGAAATTGTTTATACTTTTTGAACTATCAGTTCTGTTATCAATTAATTAATTGCCCTATTTTTAAGTTTTACATAGATTTGTCAATACTCTTGAGGGGGGTGGGTGATAGGGATTATGACGTAAAGGTTTTACGTAGTAACGTCAGTTTAGTACACAAGATCAAATTCCCACACATCCATGATCTTTTTTATTATATTGGAAAATACTATTGATTGATTTAATACAGTAATTTAAGATTGAATCAATTTTCAACACTTTTCTATGCAAGTTTTCAATAAACGCCATCAGATATTGATTTAAAAAGATAATTTTTTTATTGATCAAATATTTAACAATTTTTACTTTGAACAAACATTACAATTTTATGCTTCGGATTGTTGGGAAATCGATGATTTAGTTCCTTAAAACAAATTATGTGATGTTATCATATTGTTTGAAGGATTTTTATAATTATTTCTGATGTTTTATTTATTAATGCAATGGGTTTGTTTTAATTATAGTCCCATTTCTTTGTCAGTTAATTAATATTTTCCTACTCATTATAATCAAATTGGATGCAAGGTCGTGGTGTTTTTTGGTGTTATAAACTATTTAAAACTATTAAACTATTAATCCGCAATAATACCTATAATTAGCAATTCGTTTTATTAGCCATTGTGGGAATATTAAATCCTTAAATAACTTGCAATTCGTTAATTAGAATTTTACTAAGGCATGTGTAGTAAAAAATTTACATTGTTCTCAATTAATCAATCATCTATTTTCATAATAAAATAAAATATTACTTCAATTTGAATCACAGTTTTTACATTTCAAATAAAATACAAGATTTCACAAAAACAATAATATTTATTAATTTTATTATAAAAAAGATAAACATAAGGTGGAATCATTAAAACTATTATGCAACCTTTTTCACAAATAAATATCGATGGGAATTATACAACACCCTATATGCTGAATAAAAAAATAATATCACAGGATCTCACGGCGCAGGAGAATCAGGTAACATCCGAGAGCAATGATGGCTGTCCAAAAATATTACTTAATATAAGAAAATAAAAATAAATACATAATCCAACAAGGGTATTTGATCCGGTAACCATTTCTTTGTTCTAAATAAAATATTTAGTATAATCTAAAATTTCTTGTCAAAGTTTTTTTCTAATAATATAACTAAAAAATTAACATTATCTTATAAACATTAAACTAACCCCTTGAAAATCACGATCAATTGTTTATTCCATTGTGATAAATTTTTTAAACTAATAAATTGGACGAAAATATTTATAATGTAAAAATTACATAAGTAGATCAAAAAATATTTTTCCAAAATCTCTGATAAAAAAATTAATCTAGCTGGCAGTAACAAATATAAATTATTAAATAAAATCTTACTTACTAATTCTGTTATAATATGTTGTACATTTTAGATTTTAGTTTTATTTGTATTGAAAAATTAACACAGTTTAAGAAAGCGAGATTAAATGAAAACTATAATAATAATATTTTTTAGGTGAAGTAAAAACATTTTTTTAAATGAATTAATATAATATAAAATCCATTATAAATGAATTATACACACAAATCTATTATAATATCAAAAATTGTGAATTTACTTGGGATTAAAAACAATAAAATTCCTACACTGAGGAGGAAAAGACTTCCATAAGGTATTCCATTTAATTCTGCGGAACAATAGTAAATATGTCAGGTTTTATATTGGCGCGAGGGGAAGCAAGGTTGTAAATAAAGGTCCCAACATTTCCCATGGGAGAAGGCCAACCGGATATTGTGTCCGGTGTTTTCGTTTTTGGTGGCTTATTTTTGGGTCAAAGGATGGTGGGCAGCTCTTTTCCGGCTTGTTTAACGCTTTCCGCATTCTCCTAGTGAAGTTTATCTGGTCATACATTAATTAAATGACTTTGGAAAAAAACTAAAATTGGTCTGCATTTTTTACTTTATTTTGGTATTTTGGCTAGTTAACTACACCTGGAGACGTGAATAAACTTTCAATTTACTTTTATTTAGAAATAAGTGGATGTCCGCATCCCATCCTTGTCTACGTCAAGACTCGGAGTTTTATGGTATAACACAAATAGTACAATTAGTAATTGTACTAATTATGCTAACTACAATTTTACAAGTAGCAATATGCTTTACTATCCAATGCCGTCTGAATAATTCACCAATTAAAACTATAAAAAAACTATTTTTACCCGTCGCGCGTTGCAGTGACACAACAGATTTATTAAGTTTTTATATTCGCTGGGAAATATAAAATTTAATATGATTTTATTACCTTTCTGAATTTGTGGTTTATCCAAGTATTTTAAGCCAAAAATTTGTAAGATATTCATATGGACTTGAAACAGTAAAACATATGTCAAAAATGTAGACAGACTGTTTATTATCTTACACCAAAGTACCTCTGATCAATTTACAGCCCGGTAAATACACGCTCTTGTACGTTTACGCACTCACTCAAACACACACACACAATCACACACAAGTATTCGATAATAATACACTATGTCAACCTGTTATACTTTTCAGATAGAGAATGGTAAATGTAAAAATATGCAACAGCTGATTATTATAATAAACCTAATATGTTTAACGTTGTAATTATTTTTAATTTGGCCAACAAATACACATTCAATTTTCAATCATAGAATCATAATCACCAAAATCCGTACTTTCACTATCTAAAATGTTTAAAATGCTGATATTGTCCATTGTTAAAGAATATTTAATTTTGTGTGTTTGTGTGTGTGTGTTTTTGGGCCATGAGTGGAGTTAAGGTGGGGGCGATTCCCCACCAGACCCCTTAAAAGCTTTTCAGTTTTTATTAACAATCTTAACAGTTGTATTATAATCTGTTATTTGACACGGTAATTTTGATGAGTTTTTACTGTGGTTTTATATTAGTTTTAAGTAAATGTTTAGTTTTCTCTATTTTTGGGGAGAAATTAACTCCCCATCGTGTAACCTCAAACTCCACCCATGGTGTGTGTATTTGCACGCGTGTGGTTGTGTGTATTTACCAGGTTGTAAAATAATCAAACCCTGGTGGATGATTATAGACTCTCTTAGTTTTTCATGTATGTTTTAACGTTTCAAGTCCACGTGAATATTCATTCTTATACATAATTTGACTTAAAATACCTGGATAGGCCACTATATCCGAAAGGTACTAATAATAATATCATGTGACATATTTGCCATCGAATCTAAACCTAATTAATCTGTTTTGTACATCGCAGCAACGTACGATGGGTAACGCTAGCGCATTATAAACCTCTGACGTACATAATATTTATAGTAACTAAGAAACACATCTCAGCGTATCAGTTCCGGAAGTAGCTTAGGCCGGAAGTGGCAAATCGAAGTTTGCGAGTTCAATATTGCCTAAGCATTATCTTGAGAGAGTTATCCAATTTGATCACATCCAATCTTTCAAGTCTTAAATACCCTTTCCTCTTTGGCATAAAATAAATATTCTAAAACATGAAAATTTCATTACGAAAAATGCTTAATTTTAGGTAAAATACGATTCACATTAAAAGAGGTATTTACTAATTGTATTTTCAAACTAAACACGATCTCAAAAATTTCTAAACACGAGTGTCTACATCATGACAGTTTACCACCATTTAAGTAATATTATTAAAGGATAAGTAATATCGTAATAGAGACAGGCATCGGGAGAAAACTTAAAATCTACAATTTTTTCTATTCGATGCAGCAGTTGATCTGTAAAAATGAACTTTGTTTATTCTTCTTCCTCGATTGTAAAAACTCTACAATCGAGTTTTTTTCCGTACCTCGTGGCTGTACATACTCGTGTCTCATCTAGTGTAAATAGATAGTAAAATTAGAATCTCTTACAACTGACAGCATCTGTATCTTCTGCTTCCCAACCTGCAAATGTTAGGGTCCACAATTGTTAAGATTCAAGTAATTCTATGTTTTCATTCTTTGAAAATGTAAAAATTAAAATCTAGGACGTTCACGGGGCCTAGCCCGAGGGAATATTAAGAAAATGAATGTGCCTATGTGTCGCATGAGTTTGAGATCTACCTTTTTGAAAAATTTAGATCTGGTCGGCCAGTTACTTGATTTGTTCTACTGTATTAAAAATTTGTTTGTTACTTGAGTTTTGAGTTACTAAGCGCATTGTTTTCAAACTGTGCTGTTAGTACTTAATGCCCTCTATACATCATTTGCTATGTAAATGGCCATTCGTTATGTGATAAACCTATGTGGAATTTAAAGGTTCTGTTTATCATTCATTTATGTTGTGTTAACATTTATATTTATACATTTCAAATAATAAAAAAGAATACAAATAAATAAAGAGTTTTTTTAAGATTTTCCTATTTGTCCAGTTGGAACAGCAATCTCTGGATTCAATTATAATAGTGATCTTTATAAATGGTTTTTAATTTTTAACCTGTTTTCTTTAAGGTTTTTCATTTTACAGTATTACCGTAATAGTAGCGAAGATTATTAGACTTTGGTATTCACCAATACTGACTGTGGAGTAAACCTCACAACTTAACGTATTTCCTCAGTTTCAGAAAGTTATGATGAGCATTCTTGTCTAAGTTGTGTTTCCATGTTCCTTTGTTTGAAAGGATGAGCTAGAGATGAAGTTCCGTACCTCGCGGCTGTACATACTCGTGTTTATATTGTTTACAACTTAAAACTCTTCTCTCTTCTTATGACTCTAGGTTACTGAGGTGTTAAAAATGTTAAAAACAGTACGTTTTCTAATGTTATTTTTACGCTGAAAAACTAAAAATCAATAGCCCTCTTACTTACTCAAACATTCTTCTTGATATGCAGGTCCATCTAGTTAAGTTTTATTTTATTAATAGATTCATAAAAACCCAAAAAATCAATGTTTTTTATGGCAGCAAACCTATATACTCATTGTCCATGTAATTCATATGAAGAGTATATCAATTTATATAACTCGCTTAATTATCGAGTACCTGGTGACCGAGCTTTGCTCGGATAGAATAAGACATGTTTTTACAAGTTAATTAGCAAAGTTAAAACAAATTTACTGCCCAATGAAAACATTTATGTGGTTGAAATAAAACCGATTTAATACACCATAATTAATATAGCACTGCACAAAAAGTATCGCCCCTGGTGGAGATGGAACTCGCGGCCTATAGTTCTTGAGGCCGACACGCTACAACTCGGCTACGACGTTAGTCAATTGAGCGATGCCGTTTAACGTCTTTTAGTTAAAGCCGATCATTTACTGTTTAATTATCCATACCGTTATTATTAGCCTGTGATCAACTGATTTTGTTATAAACGGAATGAGGATTGAAAAGCAAAAGAGAAATTTAATTTACATCAATTAATTGGTTTGTTACAGTGGCTTCAAGCAATACAACGAATACGTTTTCTATCAAAACACGGAAGAAATTTTGGAAATACTTTTTTCTGCTTTTATTTCGCACAGCTATGTTATCCTTAAGTTTTTATAAATTGTTTAGTAACCTGATAATTTCATTCATAAAATTCAATTCATTCATTCAATTCATAAAATAAATATTAATGCATAACCTCTATATTGTTACCCGCAGTCTTCAATCAAGAACTGTCAAACAGTTATAAACAGCAGTTTTGGTTTGTATTGTTTACATTTTATTCTCCATAAGCGTAATGTTAAATTTTTAGATTTTAAACTTAATATTACAGTAAAACACGAATTTTCCTGGACATTAGACCTATCTAGAACTTATTTTCTACTCGGAAATTAGTTATTTCCAAAATTTAAAGAAATTCCTCGGTGCCGTTTTCGAGATCCGTGTGCAAATATATATATATATATATATATATATATATATATATATATATATATATATATATATATATATATATATATACAAACCTTGCTCGTATTATAGTATTGGATTATAGTATTGGATATAATTTGATTAAAATTTGGTACGTAGTTTCAGTTAGTTAAAATCCATAATATAAATATATTACCATGTAAAACAACCTTATTGTAGCAAATATGATACTCAGATTACTGTGGTGAGAATAGTGTAAGTTCATACTTGGCTAAAAATACCTGGGTAGGTCGCCATTTCACTGACTACAGTAACTAAGTAACTATGAAAGTTTCTATACTCACGCCAGCGTGCTGCGTGCGATTTTGTTTCTATTCAAGACATATCAAAAATACTTTCACAAAAATAAGAATTACATGGTTGTCATATTAAACATCACTGCAGAGTTCATTGTTCACTATTTTTTTCTATTAGGGCAGAGACGTGCTATCAATAAATGTTATTATTGTAATCAATATGAACGAAATATCGATATATTCTACTAATAAATTAGCTGGTGGGTGTAAAACACACACACGAACATTAAAGGAACGCCAAACTTAAAAAAAACTTCAGCAGGCCTGTAGACACAAATTAACTGACCGCACTGGTAGCATGTTGACAGCTGTCATCATTGTGTTATTAAGTTTTTATCGTCTTTAATGTCTTCAGTGTTTCAATGTTTTATGTTTTTTAAATATGTGTCTGAATATTAACCTTTATTTGAGCCGTATGATGGGACCTTAACGTAACCAATTCAGGCTTAGATTTTTTCCGGAAGAATAAAACATTAATTGTATGTGCATGATTATAACCAAATTTAAAACGCTTTAAAAATAAGTTATTTTTTAAAATACTAAAGTAAGTTTGTTGATGGTTGGTCTTAAAAACATAATAATTTGCGCCTTTATTTGAGTAAAAATTGGACTCTTTATAAGAGGAGAATGTTTAACAGCTGAATGGCCGGTGCCAATCAGATTCTCAACTTGTTTGCTGCAGCGGAGCGAAAGAGTTTAACAAGGCAGTGCTACACTCTGGAGATTTGTTTGAAAACTAAAGTTTATCTAAACTGCAAACCTTCCTTACGCTAAGTAATTTGTGGGTAATTCTTTGATTAATGATTCACAACAAGCTAACTGTAGACAAACTTTTTAAACATTTTAAAACAAAATTGATTAAAAGTCATCGAGGAAAAAAGGTTCAACTTTGAAGTCTATAATATATATTCAACCGATGTTAATGTTTGATCCATACACCTTTTACATTCTATAAAACACAATTTTTCAAATTGTGTTAGATTTGTCTCTTATGATTGATTGTACCCATTTCGCGAAACATGACTAAGGGTTTTATTCTTTACAAGCACAATTATATCATTGTGATTTTACTTTCGTGTTACACTTATTTTTAAGTTTACTATTTAAGTTAACACTTAGATATAAAAAAAACTTCAGAGGTTTCAATAAGCTTTATTTCCACGTTCGTTACACAACATAGAATCCTTTTTCGTAAAAAATGTTTTGACGTGGATACGTCTTAGCTCTGGGTGTTGGTAATCCGTCAGACAAAATTTGGTAACGGAAGTAACGTCATATGGTTATAAGGACGGCTGTTTTGAGGAACTTAAAACATTCCTTTTGAAATATCCATGATCTGAGCTATTCCCCAAAGGGAAGTAAAAACATTTTAAATTAGTATTTTAGTCTACTTCGAAAAAATAAAAATCTTAATAAATCAAAGCTAGTCAATCTAAACATTATATATATATATATATATATTCCATTTAACTGATAGTGTTAAGTTTATTAAATAACTCTATAGCATAATACCACTTTTTACCCTACCCAACTCCGTGAGGTAGTCTAGGTTGCTGGCATGTCCAAATGCCGTTACCTCTCTCTGTATTCTTCCGGCGTTTTATTGACTTGGAGCCAGCCCCAGTTCACCCTAAGCTCAAATTTTTGACAAACAAAGTTTAAAATATCTCCCTGGTATAAATGGGGTGTTCTTAAAAATACTTAACTTAAAAGTGTTTTCCCCGAAATATGATCTGACTTAGTGATTTTAGAAGATGTACAAAATAATCAAATTATTAAGAAAATAATTTGAAGATCGTTGGTTCAACTCAAGACTATGTACTTTTGGTCATTAGGGTCCTTAAGATCCTAGTACTTGAAATGCTAGTTTTTCAGTAACAGAGATACATAATATCATCAAAACAATCACATTCGTCAAACTTATATTCAACTTAGAGTGTCCTTAAAGATTTGCTCCCTGACTCAAGAATAAATAAATGTTAAACTAAGAAAATAGTTTATTTTTTACAAGGGAACAGGGTAGGCAAAGACAATTAACAAAAGCACATGTTTTAATGAACACGTTTGTTATATGGTTGCATGATGAATAGATCAAATGTTATAATTTGGATGGAGTAATGCAATTTTTCACAGATAATGTATTATTGAAAGTTTATTTTGTTTAAATACAATAAAGTCATCCACTTTCTGTTCAGTAAGAGCCGGGTTTATGTTCCGTGCTACAACATAAATTCCTTTTAAAGAGGTCAACAAGTCATTTAATCCTTCAATCTATCTTTAAGGAAAATCTCACACAATACTTACACGAAATGAGAAACTTTGATTCAAATTAGAGATGAAGGAACCAAATTAAATTCTCTTTGACGTCGAGTATAAGCTAGGTTTGATTATCTGTTCTTGCAATATGATTAAATTGAATTTCTTAATTAGAAACTCTATTCCTTTAAACAAACGTTAATTAATTCTAACCTACTCTTGTTCTGTCTGCATTTTTAGCGAATTTCCCATAGGGAAGAAGCTATTACCGTAGGTCTCATAATTTAAGCCCGAGACCATGTATTTTTTTCTTTTAGGACAGAGACCAAAAACAATAGTCGTTAAAATTTTAAATATATAAATATAAATATATATATAAATATATATATATGTACTGTAACACATAACTCCGTAAAAATGTGATCGAGACCAAATTTGGTAGAGACTTGTGATTCCTACAAATGCTCGACGAGTTCGTAAACCAACATAAGTCAATGGGAACATGTTTTGTACCCCAAAATGGGGTTTTTTGTGTTTTTCACATGTAATTTTAAAAAATTTCTAATTTTTTATTTCACCATTGGAATCAGCTTAAAATACTACACAATTAAGTTCCTTAAAGTTTTTCTCTATCTTCAACGGTTACCGAGATATAAAAAAATCTAAACACAGTACGTTGTATTTTGAGGCTCCAATGTTAATCTTATGGAGGATTAGGAAAAATTAATATTTCACTTATTAACCAATATTTTTGGATAAATATTTATATTTAGCTTTATGTGGTTATTCAAACATTTGCTAAAGAATCATAGTTTATGTGTTTATCATGGCAGCAAACCTGCATACTCTTTTCCCATGTTAATCATATGGAGATTAGGCAAACTCCTTTATTTATGGACAGATGTTGATGGAAGTTGGTATAAATGTTAAAAATAAAATTTGATGGTATAAATGCTACTTTCAGTTCCTACAGCAGCAAACCTACTCATCTTTCCATTTTTAATCTTATGAAGAATACAAATAATTCTCATGTTTAGACAGATTTTTGACCAAACTTTATAAAATACAATATTATTGTAAATTCGCTATAGATCTGCTGAAATTATTTCTGCTGGTAAAAAATGAAAAATAATGTATTAGTATAATTGTATTTTTTTATTATTATCAGTAGTGACATTAAATCATCAATATTTATTGCCATATAAAATACTATTTTACAATAGTAAACTGAAATTATATAAAAACATTAAAATACATAATACATAAAACTACAGTAAATATATTAATTACAAGTAACTAAATAAATATTCAAGATATAAGAGTAATGACGATTAATATCACAAATTAATGGCAGGTACTTTATTAGCTTTTGCTGTATTGAAGTATTTCCATAAGTTTAAACAAAAAAGTAAGGAGGAAGAAGTCACATTTTTCTGTTATATTGGATCATTTATTTTATCATAAAATATTTTAATTTTAATGTTTAAAAAATTGCATATAATATTTTGCAATATACCCAATAGTGAGGTATCGTTACCAATTCATTAATTCAAAGCATTTCTTGTAAACAAATAGCATAAGATTTTATATAAAAAGGTGAAACTTTTGCAACAGGCTAAATCAGTGGTTCATGAGAGGGTTTAGAAATAAGTGTAATGCCAATGGCATTGGCTTGTTAACCCAGCGAGGTGTAACAGTTTAACAAGTTCATCTGAAATACAGAGGTAACGTTTCCTGTTGAGATTTCATCTAGAAGATTCTAACTAAACGTTTTAACTATCTTTCTAATATCGGAGTTAGCCCATCATCCAATCCAATCCATACAATCCTATAATACAAGCAAGTTTGTATATTTGCACACGGATCTCAAAAACGGCTCTAACGAATTTCTTTAAATTTTGGAAATAACTAATTTTGGGATAGACAATAAGTTTTAGACAGTTCTAATATGCAGGAAAATTCCGGTTTTCTTTTAATATTAAATTTAAATCTCAAAAATTAAATTACACTTATAGAGGATAAAATGTAAAAAATACAAATCAAAACATCTGTGAACAATATGTGAATAGAGGTTTTGAAAAATATTTATTATATCTATGTAATAAATGAAAAATTATCAAATTAGTAAACAATTTCTAAAAACTTAAGTGTATAATAACTGTGTGAAATAAAAGCAGAGAATGGTATTTCCAAAATATTTCGTGTATTGATAGAAAACTTATTCATTGTATTAATTGAAGCCACTGTAAAAACCAATTGGTGTAAATTAAAGTTCCTTTTTTCGATTCTCATTCCGTATCTAACACAATCAATTGACCACAGGCTCTAACTAAAACTCTCTATACCACGTCATCCCAGTAAAACTGCGCCGTAGCTCACTGCAAACACGACGGATTCGTGCATATAGGTTATGAGATCGATCCCCAACCGAGGTGATTATATTTATATTATATTTTTGTTTAGAGTTTATGCAGGTTAGTAATCATGTTCTGTTGCCGACATAATTAAAACAATAATTAAACTATTTATATTAGTATTATATATTAATTAAAACCGAACAAAACTCGGCCACTAGGTACTTTCTCTTATTTAATTAAGACGATTGTTATATCTAATAAACTAATTGATTAGTTCGAGTATGTTATTGTTGTTGATTACGGGAGAATTGAAGCTAGGACATGACGAAATTTGCTGTTCCAGCAATCGGATGAAAAGTGAGTGCTCAACACATTTCCTTCAGTGTTTGTTCGAAAAAAGTAGTGAGATAGGAAAAAAGGTATCAGTTGCCTGATCCACTTTTTTTCTCTCTACGAATTTAAAACTTTTAGAGGAATGCCCAACTCACTTCCAGCCCTTTCCGAGGTAATAACACAGTTTTTGTGTGGGTTTATGGGATGATGTGTCCTTAAGCTGAATAAAACTCCTTTATTTATGGACAGATGTTGATGAAAGTTGGTATGAATGTTAAGATAAAAATTATTTATGGTAGAAATGACTACATTCAGTGTTTCTCACAGCAGCTAACCTGCACACTCTTTCCCATGTTAATCTTATGGAGAATAGGAAAATAATTTTCATGGTTATGGACAGCTTTTTATAAAACTTGTCATATATTATTATTATATTATTGATTTGGAAATTCGCTGAGTACGCAGGTCTGCTGCGACGGGGGTATTTCAATTTTTAAGCGTGTTTAATGGTGATGGTAAAACTATTTAATAAAACTATTGATTTTCCAAAACATTAAATAATTAATTCTTTCCACCTTGAACCTTTAGTTATACAGACATACGATGTGGTGGCATATTATTTGAGACCTTGATAGCTATAAACCATGCCATTATAATCAAAACTTCTAGAGCGGATTTTAAAGGGGTTTTAGGGATAAACTACCCTAAAATAAAGAGTTTAAAAATTATGAGGAGATATATAGCCAAAGTGCGCACGTATGTCCAATATCACAAAAACGGATGATCAGATTGGTCTCAAGGTCCTCTCACAGTCAAACCGGCAGACAGGTCCAAATCATTTTTTTACTTAGGGTGCCTTAAAAACGTATATATCCACTTTCAACTCAATGTGTTAATTTTGACGAGTTTTAGTTTTCAATTCATTCGCACCAAAGGAAGGGGAGAAAGTAAAAAGGAAATGAACTGTCCTACCTTTACCATACTTGAAAATAACTTTCCAGTGATTGTACAATATTTAACACGGGAAAAGTCGTTCAGTATTTTGTAGGATCTTCTAATCCTCAAAAATCCAACATGACCGGATGTCCGGTATTGATCCGATCAGAGGCAATTTATACCTCAAGCTCCTGCGTACCTGGATGAGTTGATCGTTGTTGCATGACTTTTAGTGGTTAATTCCGAAGCAGGTCTTCCCAGCTGTTATTTAGTTGTAGGAAGGAAAATCCTTTCGGTTCAAAAACACGAACACGTCATTGATTTAACACTATATTGAACTAACAGCTATAACCTTGTCATGGATATCCCTAAGTTCTGGGGGAGGGGTGTCAGAAATTTGTGAGACGAAAAAGTGTAAGAGAAGTGACGTCATTGATCACGTTACTGGATTTTGTTATGGTAGTAATGTGTTTAATATTCTATGCCTAACAAGTATAGCAAGTCACACAAGGGTAAATTCATAAAGTAATCTCTTTCGACTTCTTGTGGCTTCGGTCCTTCCAAATTATTGGTTTTTATTCGTTATAATTAAATTTAACGAAATCGTATTTTCAGATTTTTTCAATATATCTTAAATTTATGATCGACATAGTTTTATTAGGGAACATAACTACTAAATGTTGTTACTATATAACTTTTCTCTAATCTTTTCAATCTAAATTATATTAAATGTTTACTAAAATTAATTGTAATTAGTAATAATTAATAAAGTATGAGTATAATAAATAATTATTATAAATTAATAATAATTGTAAATTTGTGGCAGTCATAGCTGAGTGGGTAGAGTACTGGCCTACCACCCAAAAAACCCGGGTTCAATTCCCGGTCATGACACATGAAATTTAATTTCTCAGATTGCCACCGTGTTTCGGAAGGCACGTTAAGCCGTTGGTCCCGGCTACATAAGTAGTCGTTAGGTCACGTTAGAGGCAGTAGTGCGACCTGAAAACTCTAAACATTAGACCTTGGCCAGAAGGTTACACGGAACTAACTAACTAACTATTGTAAATTTTATATAATTTCAGTTTTTTTAACAAACTTTTTTAAATGAATACTTTTATCACAGTTCTTTGAATTTTATGAATGACGTTTGGTTGATCAGTTTATTGCAAGCTAACGTAAACCAGATGGATCATTCATTCCCATTTTGCTCTCATTTTAGATACAATTTTTAAAATAAAAATCCAAGATTAATACTTGATTTATTTATATTAAGTTTTATCCAGGATGACTACATTATTGATATGTTACTTAAACTAAGTGAGTGAGATGTTTTTATCTGACACGAGGAAATTATGTCTAATCTACAAGGTAAGTGTGAGATCTGATTTAATGGCAAAGGGAGGTTTAACTGAAAATTTAATGATGTCGGTTCTGCAAAGGACAGGAATACTCACACCATTAGTCTAATAGGGAAATTTAGATAAGGAAGTTTGAATTAGAGTTTCGTCTATACATTGCGTAGAGTTAAGATATTTTTTGTCATTTTAACGTTTTACAGCCCAATTTAATTGTCTCAATTTCTGCCCGTCTGTATTTCTGTAACGCTAAATTAGGTATGTTTATAATGGTTATCTGTGAAAAGGATAAAGCTTACAGTTGTGAAATTTTTTTCATTATCTCTATATATAAAATTGAATGTATGTCTGTCTGTCTGTCTATATGTCCTTTATGCGTTGCCAAACTACTCATCCGATCGCCATGAAATTTTAGGAAGTTGCTCTATATGTGTCCGGGAAGGTTTTAGTGAAAAATATTTTCGAAAACCCCATAAGTTTCCATTTTATGGCGTTTCAAATTTCTAATGTTAACCTTATGGAGAGTAAGTTTGTTTACAAATTGTCTACAATGAAAACATTTGATTTCTTAGCTACAGCTGATTGGTTTACTTTCCATTAGCAATACCGTATGCTTTACTATCCAATGCCATCTGAATCATTCATTAACGTTAAACTATGAAGTAAATGTGTACTGTAAAAAATGAACAGCTTTATTATATATGACTATTATATATGGCTTTATTATTATAACTTTAGCTTTATATATGATAATCACAATGTTTATATTATTACGTTTATTATAATAATCAGCCGTTGTATATCTTTCCTATAAAAGCCGTATTACAGTTAGGGTTCGTTTGGGTTTGGATTGGATTTGAAAATTGTGAATTAATCCACTCAGATTTATTTGTTTTATGGGAATGATATTAATATGTTTTATCGTTTCAGTATTGTTATTCACTATGCAGCGACCCAGAATATATAACCTTTCACAATGAAGCCGTATTGCTATTCGACTTCAGAACATGGCCAATCTTAAAGTTAACATGTGTTTACTGTGAGGCGTTACGTAGTTCGCCGGGTCAGCTAGTCCTATATGTTTAGAGCAGGATTTTGTTTACGTTAAATTTACCCAAACGCTATGGAAATAAAGTAATGAGCTCTCAACAACTCAGTTTTGAGAAATATTCCACATATATTTTTCTAAGTTTTACAGAATATGTGAGCTATAAGAGTGATTTAGTAGAAATAAATAACCATAGTCTCTAAATTTTAAATCAACAAGATTATTTTTAGTGCGCTAAGCTTTTCACTAACCAACGATTTTGAGTAAGCTGAAATCAGTCCAAGATCAGTCCAGCGTTCAATTGGAAGTATATTTGAAGCCACTGCCTGTAATAATTAATTGCTGCCGATCACACTGACATAAAATGTTATATTAATTATAGAAAAATAATGAATGATAATAACTATAATAATAAATACAGCAAATTAAATAACATAAATGTTTTTAAAAGTATATAACTAATAATATTATTAAAATATTGCTAATATAAGGCTTCGAGTACTACAAAATCTTGTATAGAGTTCTTACAGTAATTGAGACATCAATTTAAGTTAACTCAATTGTTTTTCAATCAACTTTCATAAATGTAATTACAAATTTTACCTAACCACCTCCATACCTCCATTCCTACACCCATTCACCTTCATTTATCGTAAAATGTAAGGCGTGGATTGGTGGTGGCAATAAATCTCAAGAATTACGGTGAATATTATTTGTTGATTTAACTGAAGCAAATATTTTACAAGGTTTTTTTCTGTGTATTTACTACTGGTTCTTTAAATGCACGTTGCTATGATATAGGTTTATAAAAAAACTAGAACTAATATTATATAAATAATTTTTAAAGAAATTAATTTTATTGGTTGCCAGGAAACATCATTAAAATAGATTATTTTTTTCGAATTATTTTAAATATTTACTGCTCCCTAAACAAAGTTGTATATAACGAAACACAATCTACGGAAATGGCTACGGAGATTTTATCGTCTTCGGCGGATGAATTTGTTTGAGTGGGCTCGAACCTGCGACTGACGTGCTGGAGCTGAATCGAGGGTCCTAGCCTACGTGTCAAACGTATACTAGCAGTAATGCAATGTGTGAGTTATCAGCCACCCTAAAACTTTGTAAAATCACAGGTTTCATATTGTTGTTTGGACTCTTTACAATAGCGGAGGAGTGTTATCAACAGAATGTCCCCGGACATAGTCCGAAGCGCTGCAAGAATATCAGTGAACTTCAACATTTAGTATAATCAGTACTATAATAACAATTTAAATATTCACTTATCACCACTATTTAATGAGAACTAAAATATTGAGGCCTTAATATATTACTGTTCTTATCTTCAATTTGATACCTTCCTGTGTTTTACGTTTAAGTAATATTAAAATGGCTTTAAATATATGGAGTTTAGTTTTTAAGTGGAGACTTCTAAGCAATAATTTTATTAGATATGAAAGAAACTAAATAAAGTTTTTCATATACAATTAAGTACTATTCTTTTCTCACAGAGGTCACCACCATTGGCCATAAGGAAAAATGGTGGCTTTACAATGGAGTCAAGTTTAGAACTTAAAATATTGAGTAATTAAAAAAATTATTATAAGTAAAGATTTTAAGTATTTCAAAGAAGGCAAATATGTTAAAAAATTAATAGTTTTGTAATTCATGCCCTAATAAGTACCTGTTTTTTATCAAAAACAGGTGTTTAATTCTCAAAAAGGAACGACTAGAAAACAAAATATCGTTGTTTTAACTATTTTTAAAACTAATGTCAATGATTCATTTGTGTGTTTCATGAGCTATGTGTGTCATGATGTCTGGATTTCTGAAAAATACAAAGGACGAAACAGAGGTTTCACATCCCAGTCTCAAGGCAACATTCGAGAATTCGTAACAGTGCATCAGCATCATCCACGGAATATATTATTTTTATTTTCCAAAAAACAAAATAAAATGAATCAATTTGACATGTTGATTTTTTTTGCCGAAGGTGAAGGGATTTAAAAAATAGTTAATGACGAATTTTGTTATTTACATGCATTAAATATTAACGCAAAAAGTTGAAAATATAAAAAAATCAAAGCTGGGAAAATGTTTTTAAAGATGGGAAAGAGAAGTTCCATGCATGTTAGCGAATTTCACATAGGGAAGAAGCTAATACCGTAGGTCTCGTTGCAACACTTAAGCCCTGGACCATGTCACTTTTTCGTTTTGAGGTACCCAGAGGGCAAAAACCTCAGTCGTTAAAAATTGTATATATGTATATATTTATATTGAATTATACACGATAATTCTCGTAAAAATGATCCAATCGAGACCAAATTCAGTGAGATGTTTATTCCTACATTTTTTGTAACACTGCAGTGAATTTTGCAAACATATTTTCCGGACACAGTGATCTAATGGCCATCTCTGAGACCGAAATAACAACGATAAAAAGAATAAAATACTACCTCTTTGTCGTAGTGGTATTGGGTGAGGAATACATCCGGAGCTGAAGCTTCTAATGACCTTGACTGGTATAATACGCACTAAAACCTAAAAAGGTGGCAATCTACCGCCTACGCGAGCGGATGAAGGGTAATATCGATTATAATTTTTAAGTTAGATGTTTGCGGTTGGGAACCGAGTCTCTTTTTGTTAGGAATACTCCACTGCTACTGCTAACTCAAAGAAGGGTAAGAAGAGAAGGGTTCAAGGGTATTATTTTATAAGGGTCTGGGGGGGAGGTTAGACAGTAGATAAATATTTGCTTCTGGTCGCTGCCTCCTCATTGTCCTCTCAGCTCTCTCACGATAAGTATAATCCATTTACTACTTTCTTTGTTCTTCTGTCTTTTTAACCTAATAGAATAAGAATTCAAATTCAAAAATTCAGTTTCAAAAATATCTTTAATCTCAAAATATTGTAACATACTAACATGAGATTCATTTATAAATTATGATTTTATTTATCTAAATATATAAAACAAAGTGTTAGTTAGTTTGTCGTATTAGTTACGCGCAATATAACTCAAGAACGGCTGGACCGATTTTAATGATCTTTGATTTTTCGGATTCGTCTCTGTTCCGGTCATCCTTTAGGCATATTCAGTTTCCATAAATTCAATTAGTTTGCTTTTTAAATTTCTAATGTTAACTTTATGGGAAATAAGTTTATTTACAAAATGATCTACAATAAAAACATTTGATTTATTAAGCTACAGCTGTTTTTTACTTTCCATTAGTAATATACTTTACAATCCAATGCCATCTGAATCATTCATTAATGTAAAACTATGAAGTAAATGTGTACTGTACAAAATGAACATATTTATTCACTACGTTAATAATTAACGATTTTTGGGATGATGTATTTATATTTTTTATTTTCTCTCGGTCACGTGTTTATAATTATGTCGGCAAAATAAAAAATAATTACGGTGTTTATACAAATATTACGTTTGTTATAATAATCAGCTGTTGTTTATCTTTCCTATAAAAGCCGTATTACAGTTAGGTTTTGTTTGGTTTTAGGTTGGATTAGAAAAATTGTGAATCAATCCACTCAGATTTATTTTTTTTTGTGGTAATGTTATATAATATGTCTTATCGTTTCAGTATTGTTATTACCTAAGCCGCGATCCAGAATATCTAATTCTTTACTACGAAATCGTAATGCTATTCGACTTCAGAACATTGACAATCTGAAGGTTAACACGTATTTACTGACAGGCGTTACGAAGTTCGCCGGGTCAGCTAGTTTGTAATATAAGGAACTGTAGTATAAAAGTATGTTTAAATTTGAAAAGTTTTCCAAAATAATAGACGTCTTTGTAACTCTGAATATGTTTGTTTTTCGCGATCTTGTAATTGTTTTATAAATATTTAACTTTCATAAATTTTAGAAATTGAATGTTTTTTAGGTTCAAATAAATATAGTAGATTTTTTAAAATCTGAACATGAGAAACTTTACATTTTAGGCCCTATTTACAGGTTTTGAAATTAAAGTAAAAAAATACGAACTTGTTGTTGATGACGAATACTGGGAAAACTTCATTAAGTAAATTAGAAAAATACTCAAATATTAACCATTGTTTAGTAAAATAAACGTAATATAAAACAAACTTGTTTAAATTTATAATTAAAAAATATAATTTATTTTTGTTAGTTTGTGGTATGATGCAGGATGATAAAATCGTGTTTATTGATTAAATTGTATTTGTTCTGTTCCAGGTCAGTTTCCACTCAAGGAGAAAGCCACCACTTTATGGACTTCAGATATACTTAGATTTAGATATGTTTTAGTTTTATAATATTTAATGGTTTATTGTAATGGGTTACTGAAATATTTAACATACTAGTAGTTAGAATATTTACAAATTGGTATCAAAAACACCACCAGACACAACCAACTGAAAATTATTACGGTCTTAATTTCTCGACGAAGACACCCCTAATTAACTGCATGTATTCATGTTATTAGTAATTTTACATTACATTTTATGATTGACTGAGGAAAAAAGGAAGATGTTTCATCCTTATGTTTTGTGTTGACGTTTCAGCATTTCTGTAAGTAGTTCAGGGCACTGTTTTTGATCTACAAGGTTACAATAAACTATTTTAATTTAATCGCTACATCCCTATTACATTGTTCGTCATTTGTTTTCAGACTTTCGGTAACATACTTATAATGTTTATTAGTTTACAGAGAGACCGAACGCTGGTTTTCTAAACTTATTGTAAAAGCATCTCTACAAATAATAAATTAAATACATTTCTTAGTTACATAGTAAATCCTGACGTAGTCCTTATTGAACGACGCACATTTGGACACCTATGACGTTACTATAATTTTTTTTTAAATTGAAACTTGTTTATTTTGATATAGAAGTTTCAAGTTAAACGTATTTTATAATAACACCACAGTTGTCGAAACGCATGTCGTCCAATAAGGACGCCAGAATTCATGAGGCATCTAAGAAGGTATTTAACCTATTACCTTATATTATGTAATCATCTGACTTGATCCGTAAAAAATAATAAAGCTCTCTAAACTTTTTACCAGTATTTCCAAATCCTCAAAGGGAACACAATCTTTAATGATGGAACGTCTTCTTTCCAGACCAACGTGAAAGACTTTTAGGAATAAAGTTTTTCATCTGCAGTGTAAAATGTTTCTGGATTAACGTCAGATGGATGTATAATGTGATGTCTACTTCCTGTTTCGCAGGCCAAGAGGTGTTGTCCCGCAGTCTCCGTAGCAACTCCCGCTCAACCTCCTTCCTTTGCGTCCTCACGGGCGGTTGTCAATACAGCAAGTATGGCGATAAGCGCAACGGTGTGGGCACCGAGTTTCTCGGGAAGCGAAGTGAAGTTATAGAGTATGTCAAGGTAAGTCTATTTTAGACTTCTGGTTTCGTTTTTTTCATTCACATAAAAACACCTTTTCGCACGTATTATGGCACTTTAAGGCGGTGCGAGCGCATTTAGGGGCAACTGAAATCCGCTAGGTCGGCTCTAGTGTCGCTCATTCTTTACACATATGTGGTTGGTTCGTATAAGCTTCCTGAATGACTCGTTTAACCCTAGAAATGGCAAGGTCGTAATTTACGACGCGTTTACACATTCAATAAGAATTGGCAGGTGGAGGCATCTGAGGTGAGTTTAGTGTACTTGTTAGACACTATCGCCTACGTGACCGTGTTGCTCTCTGGGGGCAAACAACCGAAATGCTCTAGTAGTACACGAGCCTGCCACCGGGCAGGTCTAAAACCAAGTAAGCGCATTCTACTCCTAGGCACTGATTTGTTTTGCTTTTGTGGTTAGTGGTTATAAGGGGGGGCATGTTTTAAGCTTTTTTTGTTTAAACTTTGATATTTCAAGAAGATATTAGTAATTATGTTTAAGTTACAGTTAAGAGTAAAAAGCTTGCCACTTCTAGGGTTAAGATAACAATACTGTTATTTGTATATTTTTAAACATTTTTAGACCTCCAAAATGACACACTTTCTAACATTATCGGATCAAAAATGCGGCCTTAAAAATCATTTCCTGTAGGAAACGAAATTTTTTTTCTTATTTCAAAATTTCACATAGGTTACATGAGAAAGGTCTTTTATTCATCCACAATCCCAAATGTCAGCTCAAAAACATAAGACGTTTTCCCACACTCCTTGTACGAAAAACGCCAAATTTCCGAATTAATTACTTTGCAACTAGAAAAGTTTTCATTGAAAAGATTTATGTCAATGCATATTTATGATAGAATCAACAAAAAGTAAAATTTTTTAGATAGTCGATATTTTCGCTCGGACCACCTTAAGTACCTTTGGACTAGGACGGTGGCATGTCCTGTAATCCAGCTATTTGGAGGCCACGAAAGGTGTATAGACTAATTATGAGCGGTGGTTGGTTGATGTGATATTTTCTTGATATGGATATTCTCTTGTGGTGCATTTAATCAGATTCACGTTATAAAGTAGGTCCCTTATATACCATTGGCTGTTAACATATTATTTAACTGTCACATCTAAGGAACATATCAGCATTAATCAGAAACAAATCTACTAGATCGGGCCACAATCATCTTATGCATATTTCTCATGTAGCCTATACTTGGCCTGGGTGTGTCGTTGCAATGGCCATTTCATTTTTACTTTCTCCCTTTGTGAATAAGTAGGCCTACCCATATAGAAAAAAGGTTTCATTTTCTTCAAAACTTTCTAATTTGAGTCCAGAGAGAATACACCCGTTTTGAGTCCCCTTGAATAAAAAGTGGTTTTCGGGCTGATGTGTGTCTGTGTACAGACCTCGAGACCACACTGATCGTCCGATGTTCATGAAATTAGGTTCACTGGTGTACGAGTATTTTGGCTGTATTTCAGAGCTCTTTTGCTTTAATGGTAGTTTACCCGTAAAAATCCTTAAAAATGTAAAACATACAAATGTTTTTAAATCCGCTCAACGATTTTGATTATAATAAGTATTTTACGATTTTTTGTAAATAAGGTCTCCATTATACAGGGTGTTCATTAAAGTTGGGGACAAACTTCGAGGGGTGATAGTACACATAAAAAATAAACAAAAAATCACCTATAACCATTTGTCGAAAAATCCTTCGTTTAGACACTAGTCGCCATTTTGGATTTTTTACAAAAAACGTTATATATCAAGAACTATTTAAGATACAGAAACCAAATTTTGCAAACATATGTATCGGTCAAAGAGAAAAATATTTTCAAAGTATCATTTAATTTGCTTTTATATTTTCGAAATGGCGGTGGTTAAAAATATTTTAGTTAAAATAACAAAAAAAACCATTAACTTTATAACATTTTTACAAGATGCAATTTCAATTTCAAATCGAACGGTATTTTGGTGAACGAAATCCGTCCACGGATAACCGAGAAAATGCAGATTTAATGTTACGTTGCAGGGCGTACGCGCTACCGCGGCGCGGCTGTGACAGCCGCGTTGTGCCAGCTGAACTCCGCCTCTTAAATCTTAAATAGTTCTTGATATATAACGTTTTTTGTAAAAAATACAAAATGGCGGCTAGTGGCTAAACGAAGGATTTTTTGACAAATGGTTATAGGTTTTTTTGTTTATTTTGATGAGTACTATCGCCCCTCGAAGATTGTCCCCGACTTTAATGAACACCCTGTATATGACCCACCCGTATGTCTTTAAAGCTAATGGTTCAACGGTTATGGGCTTTTATGGGAGTCAAAATAAATTTTTTTCTTTTTTCTTGTAAAAGAAAACTATCGCCATTAAAACCAGCTTAAAAAATAAACAAAGTAGTATGTTGAATTCTACTACTAATTATTGTTTCAGAGGAAATTTAAATTTCCGTCTGTGGTAAGAAAACTACGTTGTCTAAGAGCACTTAATATTATTTATATGAAGTTCACTAAATGATTAAGTACTTCCTTTACTTCGCAACCATTTTTCATGAAAATTTGTATCCAGCGCAAGATAAAATTACCCAAAAATCGTAATACGCATTTTATTTTTTTTATGATGGACACTCAATTTTACATTTTACACTTAACAAGCATGTAAGCATGTGTTTCTACTTACATTAAGACTAGCCCGTCACGCTTTGTTACTCATCATTTCAATTAAATCCATTAGCATATATCAACAACTATAGTAACATTACTCTACAATAAATTTGTTTGGTTACATTGTGTTTTTACATCTGAACGAATTACAGTTTAAAGTAACGTTCTGATTGTTTAATCAAGCTATTAATTTTGTAAACACTAAATTACACTGTGCAGTGTCAGTATTTATAAAATAACTTGACACTGCACCCTTTTATGTCCTCTGGGTCGGAATCTTTTTGAACGTATTTGCACCAATCTTCACAAGAACAATCATGTGTAGGCCTAATAATGCCTGTAAGTTTCATTACAATATTTTAAGCGGTTCCAGAGACTATAGGAAACAAACACATATGCGTACTTCCTCTTTTATATATAAGGATTTAACATGAATATTTTTCAATAAACATTTGTATTCAATAAATGCATTTGGTATGTGAATGTAATGTATCTGTTTCAATATTAATTTTTTTTGTCTAGAACACTGCAGACTTTGATTGGAGTGACAGTAAATGGCCTAAAGGAAGCTTCAGAGCGGCATAACTCAAATTATATTTATTACAGTTTGAGACATTTTTAATAATGTTGAATATCAAATTTAATTGAATTCTGGGATGGATCAGTTCAGCCTATTCCTCTTCTAACATTTATAGGCTATGTAACGTGTAATTTAATATCAAACCAAATATACATATTTACATGTAGGCCTAAGCTGTTAAAACAACAAAATATTTTAGGTAAACTTCTTTAACCAAATAAAAAGCATTTTTTCAATAGCTATAAACTTGTTAAAATAAATCGTTTTTAAATAACTGTCTGTTTATTGAATCCTATATGTTTCCAATTTAATTATATAACATATAATTTTTTAATAAGCTACTTTTTAAAGCACTTCAGAGTGACATTCTCTTGTGTAGTTGTGTGGTTACCATATATTATAAAGTAAAACTATAAGTTTAACTGTTATATCTCTATGAACTTAAAATATAATTATCAGCTGTGATATACAAAACAGATAATGTTTATCTTTTTATGTTTACTTTCAGTTAAGCTATTTTACAGTTTCAATGTACCTAATTTATGTTTTTAATCTATAATAAAGTTATATATTCAAATTATCATGCGTGCATTATATTTGCAAGTCACAACAGTTAAATTGGCGCCGATTGGTAAATAGTATCATTAATATTTCTACTTATTTTGTCAAGTTTTTAAAAGGTAAACAACTCAATTTTCAACTAACCTTTTTTGTGTTTTCTTACAAACATTTTTCTAAAGAATTCATAAAAAAACAATGAGCATTTGAGAGTCAAGGTTATTTACTCAAGAATGTTAAAGTAACTGAATGTTTTCAATAAAGTGTAACGTTTAATTTTTCTTTAGATTTTCAACTTTTCAATTATACTAACCTACTATGGATCCAGACCAATTTAGACAGTTCATGACAGCATTTCAGGAGCAACAAATGGCTCTTATTACCCAGCTTTTTACTCAGTTAAGTCCAGAAAAAGAAACATGATTCTTCAGACAACTGTAAAAATATTGTACCATTTCAATCCTAAAATTGAAAAGTTTTCCTCATATTTAGAGCGTTTTGAGAACTACTACACAATGAAAGAAGTCAAGGATGAAAATAAAATTGCTCAGTTGCTGTGTGCATCAATAGGGTCGACCTATTACAATAATCTGGCAGCTTTTCTAGGTCCTGAAAAACCTGTAAGATCTCTTGCTTATGATGTGTTAATAGACTCGTTCAAACAAATGTTGATTCCCAGAAAGAACGTTGTTGTTTCACAGCATTACTTCTTAAATGTTTTTCAAAAGGACGGGCAGTCCATTTCTAACTTTGTTGCAGCTTTACAACGTGATATTTCTGATTGTGAATTCAATGTGAAATGCGAATGTGAAAATTCGGTGTCAATTTCTGATGTATTCCTCAGAGCACAATTTATAAGAGGGCTTCGAGGTGATTGGCTCAGAGAACAAGTTCTACAATCAGGTTTAACTAAGTTTCATGATATCTTAACGAAAGCTATTGCTTTAGAGGCTTCGAAAATTGAGAGTAGGGTTCTTTCACAGCATCATAACATTAGTAGTAAAACTATTGGTGACGTGAATAAAATTCAATCTCACTATTACAAGTCTCAATTTAGAAGTAAGTCAAACATAGGGTCAAGACATGATTCCAGTTTTAGGTCTAGACATCAATCCCTCTCCAATTCCAGGAAATTTAAAACTCGTCAGTTAGACTACTCAGCACTAGGAATTGACAATAACTGTATAAGATGTGGAAGGACGAACCACCATATAAAATACTGCCGGATCGACAGAAATGATGTTTTCTGCAACTTATGTAAGAAAAGGGGACATGTTTCTAAGGTATGTATTTCTACATTAATACGATCTTCTCGGCATAGTAAATTTTCTAGATCGAAGGTACATGCTATTGACTCTGAAAATCAAGAAATCCATGATCATGAATAATATGGTGTATGCAAATTGGAAACTATTTTTCAAAGTAGTCAGGTTGTCGATCTTTTTGAAATGACCCCTGACCCAGGTAAATATTTCATTGATGTAATGCTGAATGGAAGGAATAAACGTTTTGAAGTTGATTCAGGGGCTCAATTTTCCTTAATTTCCGAAAATGACTTCAATGATCTCAAATTAGATGTAAACATTAAACCTTCAAATATTGCTTTCCGTTCCTATTCAGGGAACATAATTGAATCCCCATAGGAAAAGTCGATGTTACAGTCAAGTATCAAAATAAAGAAATAGATGGTGAGTTACATATAGTTTCAAATGGACATGAACCTCTCCTTGGTAGACAATGGATAAGAGGATTAGGTATAGAACTTAAACAAATAGATCAAGAAATGAACAACTCTGTATCTCAGATTAAGCAAGACATGAAAAATGAAATCAAAGAAGTGCAGAAAAGAAAACTTAAAGTGAGAGAAACAGTTCAAGCAAGATTTTTTCAAAACAATAAGAATAGATGGCAGTTTGGAAAAGTATTAAAGAAGCTAGGATCGTGCCACTATATTAAGCTCGATTCTGGAAGATCTTTAAAACGACATATCAACCAACTAAGATCGACTCTTGTGCCCAAAAAGACTGTCACTTTTAAGCCGATTATACAGTCATTCAATGTACCACGGTTGTATAATAATCCTCCAACACAGCATGAAGCTCAACCTGTGTGTGAACCAGACAACACCCAGCCTCAGCCTCAGCCAGTACAACATCAACGGCCACAACGACAGAGGAGACCACCAGTTTGGCTTTAAGAGTATGTGTGATTCAAAGTGGGAGAGAATGTTATATCTCTATGAACTTAAAATATAATTATCAGCTGTGATATACAAAACAGATGATGTTTATCTTTTTAGGTTTACTTTCAGTTCAGCTATTTTCCCAGTTTCAAAGTGTACCTAATTTATGTTTTTAATCTATAATAAAGTTGTACCTATATTCAAATTATCATGCGTGCATTATATTTGCAAGTCACAACATTAACTGAGAGAAAAGTTTGCATGATATTAAATATATATTCAGATATTGTCAGTCTATATTAAGATAATCTCTTTACGTTAATTAATTGTGTTGCTACAAAGTGTTGCTGGATAATATGTGTATTGAATTTTGACGCTTGTTTATACGTATAAGCAAACGTTCCATTATCGTACCAGGAGGAAACCATGGTAACATTCCCTGTAACTCCTTATAAGCCGATCTGTTAGGAGCAAGAGGAAATTCAAGTTGCTTCTAGAGTCATATTTGGTTTAAAATTGTATGTATTTTTAATTGGATTACAACGCCTGGATTACAAACTGGAGCTAAATTTAAAGGTCAATAAAAATGGCGATGGTTTGAACTTTTAACCTTCAATTTTCAAATAGCCGTTATTTTCTTCCATAAGTGCGGTTTGTGGATTTTCCTTTTATTTTCTTTCCTATTTAAGATTTCCCACCGACTCCTTTAAGGAAAGTGCCCAAGATATTATGACGGAAAATTGATAGTTCATCTAAAAGTGTATTTATACGTATATTGCTGAATTATCAAATATTATTGATTCATGTGTTGAAGATTCAATGCACACGTTTTTTGCAAACTAATTAGACCCAATACCTAATTCGGTAAAAGTAGCACAACTGGTTTTCCGACATAACTCGACTATACTCATATGTATGTCCTTATACGTTGCCAAACTACTCATCCGATCGCCATGAAAATTTAGGTTTTTATTTATGTTGCTCTATTTTATGTCCGGGAAGGTTTTTGTGAATTTTTTCGAAAACTCCATAAGTTTCCATTTTATGACGTTTTATACAGGGTTATCATAAAAGAATATTGCGGTTTCAGTAACTCATAAGAAGTTTGTAGGGAAATTTCTGAATGTTTTTATTAGTATCTCTGAAAAAGTTTGTTTATAAGCCCTATAAAACCCAATAAAATCCAGTTACTGCTGAAATTGACTCCCAATGAGTGTGAGCCGTTACAATTTCGCTGTTAGAATGTTGGGCAGAATAAGCAAAAACGAATTATTTTTAGATGATATAATTTTTACATACGAATTTGTACTACTTTCCATGTAAGTCGATGTTTTAACAGACAGAATTCACGAAAATGGGGTTCCGAAAACCCACACGCAATTTTTGAGAAACAACGTGATTCGCCTAAAGTTAATGTTTGGAGTAGTGTGATGAATAATCCTGTAATAGAACCTTCTTCTTTGCTGAAAGAACAAATTATGGAGTTGTGTATCTCGACATGTTAATCAATTATTGCTTTCCTCAGCTATATGAACTCGAAAACATTCATCAACTTAATTTCCAACAAGATGGTACTCACTCACACTTCAGTGCATTGGTGACGGACGCTTTTGAACCAAAAATTTGGAGATCGATGGACAGGCTGGCAATGACCTATGCTATGGCATCCAAGGAGTCCAGACATGACACCTTGTGATTTTTTCTTGTGGGGTTGCATCAAAAACATTGTTTATTCACAAAAAAATCACAACCTGAACAGCTTAAAAAACAGGATTAATGAAGCAAAGACAACCATAACCAAAGAAATGTTAGCGACTGTTTGAAGAGAAATTCATTATCGTTTGGACATTTTGTCGAGCGACTAAGGGCCCACATATTGAAATCTATTAATTATGTAAAAACTGTTTGAAACGACAAAATAGATGAATAAACAACATTATCTGTAAGTAATTTGGTTTTTCTTTAAACTATGTTCGAAAACGCACCATTCTTTTATGATAACCCTGTATTTCTAATGTTAACCTTATGGGGAATAAGTTTGTTTACAAGTTTTCTAAAATCAGAAACATTTTGATTTCTAAAGCTACAGCTTTTGCTTTATTTGATGTCATTTATGGAGGATTAAATGGTCGTAATATTTTACCTTGCTTCAAAGGTTATTTTTGTGATATACAGAGCATTTGTGAATAAAAATTCACAATTTTGTACATATTCATCCCTTCTAGCTCCTGAACCAATAATGTCTTTTAACATATTTCTTGAAATTTATACTTTAAGTTGGCAACTCTGCTATTTGATCAGTTCACCATGGGACAGCTGACTGGTAATGTCAAAAATCACTTTAAACGTAAACTAACTTACTTGAATTTTATTATTTAAATTCCCAGTTTTATTGGCTACATCGATTTATTATGTACGTCAGTTAGGCAAAAGACTGTTGAAATGAAGTGTCGTTATTTCGTGGTTGCATTGGTTTATAAGTTCTTTAATCAGTGCCCTTAAAAACTTATTAATTATATATTTATTAACCTAATTTTTGTGTGTAGATTGTGATTGATGCATAATTTGTTTATAAATGAGTAGGTCTAGTTCACGTGAAGGTTCCATAGGATATCAATCGACAAGTTCTTCAAGGGATCCTATATGGACCAGAGTTGCGAATGATCCTGCAGGAGATAGAGGCTCATATGGAGGTTCTATTGTAAGTAAACTTATACCGCCACTCTTCGTAACTACATCATATCCCTGTTACATAACAAGTTCCCTATTCCGGTTTTGACCCTAAAAGTGTTTTAATAATATTTTCGTTTAAAATACAACGACATTAATAATTTTAACTTATTGCTATTTAACTATTAACTTCAGAGGAACTTTAATTTTTTGTTACATTTATTATTATGTCACTTTTAAAGTTAGTTTTAAAGTACTAAGGGTTAGGCATTTGAAGAGAGAGAAACTTTGCTAAAAAAATTTATTGAATAAGCCTTTGCGGTACTTTCGTATTACACAGACCACATTCAAACATTTTATTGTATATTTCAACATCCAGCGTTCTGCGGAGTTAAGTTGAATGGGTTATTGATATTTTTAACTATTAGTTTTACTAAAGAAAACCAACATAAGTTTGCAAAGCGTTTATGTTGACAGTGTATATTATGTCATTCTGCATTCTTTTTTAACCTCAACTGCCCATCACCATAGGCCTAGGGCCTGTGCAGTGAATTAAAGAGAGCTAGGTACCGTGGCAACATTAGTCACATGGGCTGACTAGAGGTGACCGCTCTTGATCTGCCAGGAGTCGCCGGCTTCTGGTTTCGATCCAGCAACCTTTGACTTTCTAGGCCAGAGTATTATACCTGAGCTACCGTGTTGTTATCTCTGCGGAGTTAAGTTAGGTTGGTTATTGATATTATTGTACTATGAATTATATGTTCACCTCTGGTCCCTACATCCTGACCCTTTAAGTCTACCAAACAGGTTCTTTAAGGAGGGAATAGAACTTCAGATGACTTTTTTTTAAACTCTAATTGCCCATCAGTATGAATTAAATCTTAGGCAACACTTTTAAGCCACCTGCAGACAGTAGTGGCAGCCAGTACTGGCATCCGCTGCATTTCCATGACAGTAGCATTCACAAGGGGACAGTACTGGCTGCCATTGTAACTGTTCTAGTGGCATCAAGGTGTGTTGTGTTCTACCTTAAAGGCTGTACACAAGGACTATTGTGGCGTCCAGTAATGGCTCCACTAGTGGCCGCCAGTAAAAATTTAAAACACATTTTTGGTTAAACCTTTGTTTTTCATGTACATTATAACTACCCAGGCCTATTAATTGAGAAAGGTTCACTTCTACAAAATTTTATGTTGATTACGTACTGTTACATTTAGTATTTAAACTTTCACCGGTAATAGTTTTTTGGTAAGGATGTGACATTAGGATTTGGTTTAGGAAATAATTAAGAAACATTCTTTAAATTTCCAAGAAAAACCACACACTTAAAGAGAAAACTTAAATCTTCTTGAACACAACCTCAGTTTATTTGGAGAGAAACTTTTAGCAATGAATCGGCTGTCCAAAAAATCATATTATTTGATTACATTAATGCTAGATTCTAAGCTCCAACTTTAAAGCCATAAAAATGACAAAATAAATTTTTTTCACTGCTGAATTTTATTAGTTTACTAGCTGACCCGGCAAACTTCGTAACGCCTCACAGTAAACACATTTTAACTTTAAGATTGGCCATGTTCTGAAGTCGGGTAGCAATACGGCTTCATTGTAAAAGGTTATATAATCTGGGTCGCTGCATAGTGAATAACAATACTGAAACGATAAAACATATTAATATCATTCCCATAACACAAATAAATCTGAGTGGATTAATTCACAATTTTCAAATCCAATCCAAACCCAAACGAAACCTAACTGTAATACGGCTTTTATAGGAAAGATATACAACAGCTTATTATAATAATAAACCTAATAATATAAACATTGTAATTATCATTAAAACACGTGACTTTAATCAGACAGAAAATAAAAATATAAATGCATAATCCCCTAAAACCCTTAACTATTAACGTGGTGAATAAAGCTGTTCATTTTTTACAGTAGGCTACACATTAACTTCATAGTTTAACCTTAATGAATGATTCAGATGGCATTGGATAGTAAAGCATACGGTATTGCTAATGGAAAGTAAACCAATCAGCTGTAGCTAAGAAATCAAATGTTTTCATTGTAGACAATTTGTAAACAAACTTACTCTCCATAAGGTTAACATTAGAAATTTAAAACGCCATAACATGGAAATATATGGGGTTTTCGAAAATATTTTTTCACTAAAACCTTCCCGGACACATATAGAGCAACTTCCTAAAATTTCATGGCGATCGGATGAGTAGTTTGGCACCGCATAAAGGACATACAGACAGACAGACATACATTCAATTTTATATATATAGAGATATAGGTGTTTTTATGCCCTTTTGGTAGTATTAGGAAATTCAGAAATAAGTTTTTGTACCCTAAGGTATATTTTTGAAAAGAATGGCTGAACAACAACAAAATAACAAATAAAACATAAAATTAAATTTAAAAATAATAAAAAACAAAATTAAATCAATGTAAGTATAAAATAATAACAATATAACATGTTGTTATCACATTACTTACATTTCCAGTTATTAGCTACGAAAACATTTTTTGGAATAAATATATATTGAATCAATTCATAATCTTTATCACAGATTTCTATAGGTAAATTTAGTAGGTATTTTAAGTGAATAGATAAGAATATAAAAAATAAAAATTTTGAAAAAAAACAATTATTGGAAATCAACTGATTTGTTTAAAAATAATAACTATTTTTAGTGTAACAATTTTATCAAGGTTAATCCATTAGAACTGGCAACTTTGTTAGGAATATGGTGACTTTCACCCTAACAAAAGTTCAGTACTCTAAAATGCCTAGTTTTGAGAGAACAAGATTTGCTATAACAGCCTTGAGAAGTGTTGCCTAAAATTAGTTTACATGCAATGTTTGCAAATTTATTTACTAAACTTAAGAGTAAATCTAGATAGAATAGCTATGAAATAGACATTTCAAGCTTTAAAAAATTGTTTTTACTGTTCTGTTCCCCATAATGAATTCCCGTAATCTTAAGAGATAAATGAATTTTGAATGAAAAAATTTATTTAGTACAAACCTACTAATGCAAATGGATAGTATTTTATTTCACACAATGACTTGCTATCTCATGCTATTTTATGCTCAAATTTAACCTTACATTTATTATAAAAACATTTTACAGTTTATAGGTATTGTAATTATTTTATTCCTATCGATAAAAAAATACCTTATGTATAAATTATCTTGGCCATAACTAAAAACAATCACTGCCTAACATGATAAAATGAGAAACTGAAAATTTTCATGCAGTTCATGATTCATTCCACAACAATTAGTCATGCACGGCCTTCACATGATTCAGGCACACTAGGCCAACTGATTACTTATCACTTCTGTATGTGGACGGATTGTGTGAAAAGAGAGGTTTGTCTGAACAAAATGTCACAGATTAGTGTGTCAGACTCAGCTAGTATTAGCTCTACTATTTCAGATGATGAGAAAGATGTAAGTAAATTAATTGAAAGCTAATCAAATTTGTGAAAGCCAAAATCAGTGTATATTACTGATTTTGGCTTTCACAAATTTGATTCACAGACTTCTAGTTAGAATATTTTGTTTAAAAATGATCCAGTTCAGTTCTCTACACTGTATTCGTCTCTGGGATTTCAAATCTTTTTTTTCATGTAAAAAGCACATTATCATGATTGTAATTAATAGTTTAGTATGTATGGTAGATAGCCTATTTATTTTTTCAAATGCTATTGATTTTTGTGATTATGTAACTTGTACATTTTTTTATCAATATAATGAAATTATACCACGAAGAAAAAGTTAGTTTTGATCAGTTTGAACAACAAGACTGTCGATGTTTCAGGAAGCACTGCCTCCAGAAGAGAGAGACAAGAAGACCGGTCCTGACGGAGGTCTTAATGTCATCTCAGCTGCCATATTTGTGGCAGGTGAAATGGCTGGCAGTGGAATCCTCGCTATTCCTAAAGCTGTCGTTGACTGTGGTATAGTATTTATTTAATGTATTATCCTCCCCTAGACCACTCCTCAGACATTTTGTATGAAAGACTTAGGCCTAACCCTTACTGGGCAGCTGACGACATTTCTCGCAGCTCAGTAGGCTTGCTCGGCGTAATCATTTTCAAAAAGATTAATCATTTTGCCACATTTACTGTGCTGTAGTTCGCAAAACAACTGATAGAGTGCATGATTATGTTGCTTTAGATTCTATGCACTCACAAAACTTATATGGCGGCTTTGTTGAAATATTTAGTGACTGAAATTAGTTGCTAGGCGACTTTGGCCCGTATTTGTGCGCTCCCGTACTGTTTTTATCAAGAAAACTCGCGAGTCACTACGCCCAGCTGTTTTCACTTGTCGCTAACCTTAGTTATTGACATTTTTATCAATATGTGTTTATTTTCATTGTGTTTTAGCAGTAAATCGTGCATATTGTATGAATGTTTTTATTGAATAAGATTTATTAACTAATTATTATTAACTGAAATGGCTCCTCCAGACGAAAACAAATTCTTCATTTAGTACCTGAAAATAGTCTTAAAATCTTCAATAATTAAAAATGAAGGAAATTTCTGTTCCATACTTTATTTAAGCTACCTAAATCCAAAAAGAACATTGGTAAAATAATATTTTGATTTTTAAACACTAAATGAGTAGGGACCGTGATTTTCAGTAGCGCTTTAAGGGTTAATAACTCTATTTTAACTTATTTAGAAAAATGCTACTATCTACTAATTAAATTAAAATCAACGTATAATTAAACACTGTATATTAGAAAGAAGCAAACATGAATACTGTATGAAGTAATATAACTGAATTTAGAAACGTTTATATAGATTTTCACCTGATTGTTAAACACAGTCAAATAGAACTATATATCAACTTTCCTCTCTTAATGTTTTGGGAGTATTTATTGGTGAGTCTGTCTGGTCCATATTAGTCCATTGCCCATCATCCATTTTGTAATTTTTTAGCAGTTCAGTAAAATTATTTTTTTCATCAGTTAAAAAATTTTCTTTTCTTTTTCTTTCTTTTGTTTTTCTTTTTTTGTTAACCATAATAATTATATAGGGAATTCAGTTAATTTATAAAGCACTGGTCAATGACCGCAGATACAATGTTGTTCACCTGCGTTATCATTATATCAGCTCAGATAATGCTGACAAATTAGTGTCTGTTTATTCTGACTAAACAGATAAATTTTTCCTATCAACAAAGACCCTGTTTCTATAAAATGCCTTAGTATGTTTCTTGATGGAATTTATTTACCGAAGAATATTGTAAATTGCATTTCCTTGAAAAGCCTGCAGAAGTAGAACGAAAAAGAGGTTTTTTTAACATTAAGGCTTAGGTAAACAAAAGGCAGATTTGGACTACTAATCCAAAACTAACTAATCCTTACTAATTAAGAGCCGGCAGGAGTCAGTCCAGGCGCTCACACGCTTGACATGTCATGGGTTTAATTATCTTTTAATTGCTCGTAAAGGAAATTTATTAAAAACAAAATACCAAATACAAAGTATTTTATAGGTCCTTATCAACATATTGATGTGTTAAAATACCAAAACTAATGCCTAGAAATATTTTATTTTTTGTAATTAGAAAATTAAAAAATTGTGTGAACAGTGCACACACTTTAAAAAAAATTATTATGACTAAGAGCAAATCAAATACAAAAAGTTATTCAATACATTTTATTTATGAATATGTGAAGTTTATTTAGGTCCAAAGTTTGAAATTTTCCATTGATAAAAAAAAATAATACAATGGAATTAGTTTTGTTAAATCCTTATGGGATTTTAATTTTCTAATTAAATTTGTAAAAATTGTATTTGGTATTTTGTTTTTAATAAATTTCCTTTACGAGCAATTAAAAGATAATTAAACACATGTCGTGTCAAGCGTGTGAGCGCCTGGACTGACTCCTGCTGCCTTTAAAAAAAAAAATTATAATCTCTGATTACACTATCTTATTTGAAGTGACATACAGAACTAAGACTACATGGAATGTTTCACTGGCCAATCAGCAAATCAGTCTCATTTACGGGTTTTGTTAACCTGTCAGTACAATTTTGAGATAAAAAGATTAGCTATCCTAGTTTTTGACTTTCTATCAAAAGGCTTTAACGCTCTACACGTCTTTCAAGAAATAAAAAAAAGATTTGAATAAAATTGTTTTAAGTCCAGATAAATATGAGTTCAATGAATTTGATCAGTTGTGCATTTATTAAAAGGGCAGTGAATGCATTTTTAAGGTGGATAGGCAATATAACCTTGACCTATTTCATTGACCACAATTGGCAAAGCCCACAAACGTCATCTTTATTGGAGTAATAAATGCAGTCTGATAACTTTGATGCACGGACTAACTGGTGGAATTTTATCTGTTAACCTCGCCACCCAATCGTGCAAGTCATCTCTTAATTTTGCCTCAATAATGGGCATCTCTTTGCAATATTTTTTATATTATTTAATCCAGATTTCCATTTTGAAATCAATTTTATTTAGAATTTTTCAATGAGATATTTTATTTTGTATTTGGTGGTATAAAAATTTCACTGTAAAAGTATATATAAGTATTAATAATTGTTTTTTTTCTAATTCTATTACTATATCTTTTGTAAATTTCATTACACACTTAAAAATATTTACATTTCCCTCAAGTTCATATCTGATTTTGAAAATACCTATAATAATATTCAACCTGTTATAGGGAATATCTTCCCCATTTTATGTGGTAACATAAAATATGTGGTAACCCTACATATTTAAATTATATAATATAATCTTTAAGTAGTATATACTTGATCAAGCCTCCTTTTTGGGGGAGGGGATCTTTTGTGGCACCCTTCTCTAATTGTTGAGCATTAAGCACTTAATTAAGCCTGAAAGCTGTGTATACCCAACTCCCTGAACTTTTCCACCCTCAATTTGAATGCCCTGAGGGGCTGGGACATTGTATAAACCCATGATGGAATGAGGCAGGAAACAATCTAAGTCAACAAGGAATTTAGTTTATTTGCATAAATAATAGAATAGTTCAAGCTCACAAATACTGTCAATAAATCAAAACATTAGGATGAAAACTAGAATAACAGAAAAAAATGGAAATTCATAATCTGAATTTAAAAGATGTATTCATGAACCAAGACTCAAAGGACTATCGACAGGTATAATGCATAAAAGTGTTTCAATTTTTAAAATATATATATAAAGACAACACAATTAACATAAAAACTATATAAGAAAGGAATTCCCATAGAAGAATCCATCCATGGGGCTAAAACAAAATAACCTAAAATATATAATATATAATAACCCAAGCCTATATGTGTAACATTTCCCTATAATCTTTTCCGGCGATTCTGTTGTGCTTTTCTAATTTGATAAACAAAAAGGGCAACGTATACCTGAACTCAATATGATGCAGTAACATTGTATAAACCCATGATGGAATGAAGCAGGCCTTACAAGGCTGGAAAGATTTGAATGTTTTAGTTTATTTTTCTATTATTTTTTGTTTTAGTTTTTAGTTACTTCTGTAAGCCATTCAATACTTTGTGCTTACATGGTTCATTTTCTTTTCTGTATAGTAATTCAGGTAAAATCTGACTGTGACCTTGAGTTCAATTTTTTTGTATTATCAGAAGCAGGAGCAATTAGGGGAGAAGAGCGAAACATGTGCTAATAAGGTTGACTCTATTTTCAATCGGATATTTATTAGAAAATTGGATGTATTTCATGAACCAGATTCAGCACTTGTGGCAAGTGACTATTTCTCGACAGTTATGATTTAGGATTACATAACTTTTAAGTGTTTCAATTCTTTTAATTTAATTATTTATATATAAAGATCATACAATTAATTTTATGGGTATTAATCAGTATATCTACCAGTTTTTACTTTCTCCCCTTATACATAGTATATGGAGAAAGTATTGTTTTCGTCAAAATTTTCGAATTTGAGTTGAGGGTGGATATATCCGTTTTGGGGTCCCCTGAATCCAAAAAAGTGGGTTTTGACGTGATGTCTGTCCGTCCGTGTGTGTGTGTGTGTGTGTGTGTCTGGATGTGTACAGTGCCACAGCCTACCCCGTTGGTCCGTTTTAGATGAAATTTGGCATGTATATGTATAGTCACCGTATCTCCAGGCGTTTTTTTCATTTTTTTGAATTTTTGATTTTTAAGGGTAGTTCACCCCTAAAAACCCTTAAAAAACGTGAAAAATACAATTTTCTCAAAAACGGCTCTAACGATTTTGATTAAAATTTGATGGTTTATAGTGCACAGAGTACTAAATAATTTGACACCACCCGCATATCTGTAAAAATGACGGTTCAAAAGTTATGGGCTTTTAAATGTCAGAAAAATTAAATTTTTAAATTTTCAGCGAAAACAATAAAAGTAAAGTACAATTTGACTATCACCATTAAAACCTGCTTAAAAAACTAAACAAATTAGTATTTTGAATTATTTGTCTACGACTAACGGTTCCAGAGAAAAGTTAAATTTACTGTCCACGATAAACGCAGTACGTTGTCTGAAAGCGCCCAATGTTATTCTTATGGAGAATATAAAAAATCATTTTTTCCTTAATTTCCAACCGTCTTCCATGAAACTTGGTATGAAGTGTAAGGTCAAATCACTGAACAAAACCAGCTCAAAAAAGCTTGGTATTACAGGGGGGGGGGTTTCCCCATGCAATTTGAACAATCAATTATTAAATGATATCTAGAATAACTTTGTAGAACATGATAGTTTTATTACAGATTGTCTTTTTTAAATTTACTTAAGGGAGAAAGTATGTGTCAGTCCACTGGTACCGTTTATTTGGGTTTGTGTTTAGTTTTTTTGATATTAACAGGTTGGATAGGGCTGGTGCTTGTGGTGGTGTTCTGTCTCAACGCTGGGTATGGCGGCACCAGGCTAGGGCATTGCTGGGCCATACTGGAAGAGAGGTATCCGGAGTATCGAGGGCAGACTCGGAACCCTTACCCGACCATAGCGTATCGCGCTGTCGGTCCTTGGGGCAGGTAACTATCACTGACAGATTGATCGTAATGTAGGCTTACTATTATCATCAGACAATATTTCTTAGCCTTGAATTACAACAACATAAATTTATTACTTATACCAGATATCAGTTATTAGCAAATACTATGCCATCTTAAGATTAAAGTTAACCATGTTTTAAAACCACTTAACTTTTTGAGTGCTTTGAAATTGTCATTTTATTCATGTTGTTAAACAATTAGTCAACACATAACAAACATATATATTTCCCCTTATATTTCAATTGTAAAAGAGTAAAACTGCAATCCAAAGTAAGCCTACCAATACACCCTGTATTGGTAGGCTAGGTCTAGCAACAGGGAAAATAGGGAAAACAGGGAAAATTCAGGGAATTTAAAACTGTATTGAATAGTCAGGGAAAAGTCAGGAAATTTCTACAGTCCCAAGGAAATTGGATCTTCCCTTAAGGAAATTGAGCATTAAAAAAGTTAAGTTGTAAAAACAATTATCAAACATCCCATTCTTTCTTATATTTCGTAGTAAAATCAATCAGTGCGGTTTGGTAAGTGAGGTTGATGATGTCTGTATATTGAATGCGTATTTTTCTTGTTTGCTCTCCAAAACATGATTTTTTTTGTGGTTTTAAAATTAAAAATTGATTTATTTGTTGTTTTTTTTCAATCTCTCTTGTATTAAAAAAAATGCAAATGCGAGTTGCTCTCCAAAAACATGATTCTGTGATGATAAATTAAAAAGTCAAGGAAAGATGGATTAAAAATTAGTCAATACAAACGTAGTAAGGAAAACTGCATCTAATATGAAAAATGAATTTCCATGAAATGCTAGGCACCTGAAATGCCTTCAAATTATGACGTCACCTTTTACATAGATCCTTCTACTACTGTAACATATGTTTGCAAGTCAAATTGAGACTACTCATAGTCCGGATTCGAGTGCTTCCAAATAGTTTCCAACGTTTCACTAGTCAGCAAACGCCATAACCATATGGACGACCAATACATCAGACAAAGGGCTTAATCTATAATATTATATAGAATATGTGGTTTCTGTATGTTTGCGAGTTTGTTTGTTGTGGTAAGTAAATGGGAAAAATACTGAACCGACCGGTTTGAAAGTTTACACAAAGGTAGATCTTAAACTCATGCAACTCATAGGCATATTCATTTCCTTAAAATTTCCTTGGGCTGTGCCTCTTGAACATCCCAAGTTTTAATGTTTACATTTTTAAAGAATGAAAACATAAAATTACTTGAATGTCAACAGCTGTGAACACTAAAATTTGACAGCCCGGGAAGAAGAAAGAGCTGCCATAACCGTTTTAGGTTTCCATGTTTACATTTTCTAATGTCAACATCTGTTTACAATACATTTTGACAGTTCAGGAAGAAGAAGAAAGAAAGTTCATTTTCACAGATACTACTTAGATCACTTACTTACTTTCTCACTTACTTAGATTTATTATTTTATATTTATTTATTTCAATTAAATTGTTTACATAATGGCCTCGATAAGTGAAAACAAATACTTAACATCGAGGACCATGTTAACTTAAACACTATCAATAAGTTATAACAAAAAACAACAAATATACTGTAATAATTACAAAAATTGAACTTATCCAAAAATATTAATATGTGGCATGAGGTGGGCTTAAAGGCTGTAACTACAGAAAACAAAGGTGGCAAAATATTCCTGTACATATAGTGTATTAAGAAAAGAAAAATGCATTGAAAAAATGGTTATTAATTTGTCACAGTGGCAGCCCTGCAGCTGCCACCTACGTCAAATTTCACTCTCTCCCACACACCCAATAATTATAGTTGAAACTTGAAAAATCGACCCTAACCACAAAGTAATTGAGATGACATGACATTTTTACGGAATTTACTTAATGCATATTCATCAAGAGCAAATACAACACAACCTGATGGCTCATGCTACATTAAATAATAAATCATTATGAAAAATTTTATCCTACCCTATGTGGAATGATTTTTCCTAGGCCTATATTTGGTGTTGTGACTAGTGAAACTGATTTACTAATATCTAACAAATTTTTATCTAACAACTAATATATCTGAGATGCTTGTGTGGTGGTGAACAACTAATACTAATTTATGTGTGGTGAACAACTAACAACTAATACTAATTTATGTGTGTTGGTGAGTAACTAAAAACTAGTTCCTATGTGATGGTTGGTAACTAACAATTTAAACTAAAACAACTTTTCCAATGTGTAAGAAGTGGTGAGTGCAACAATACAACAATAACAACTATAAACTATATGTAAAATGTAACAATAGCATTACCTATAGCAAATAAATAATTTAGGCTTTTTCAACAAAAATAGGCCAGAAACATTTACAGTACAACAATAACATAACAACAACAGTAACAATAACATTGCAACATATAACAATAATTCAGTTTTAAATAAAATAAAAATTAAAGATGCCAACAAGTAGATAACTAGTAAGTGCAAGTAGAACTAGCAAGTACAAGTACTACAAGTAGTAGTAGCAAGTAGAACTACTTGATTGAATTAGTGATTGAATTATTAGTTTTAATAAAGTTTGTATTTTGCTAAGATAGGGTTTAAATGAGTCACATTGCAAGAGATCAGCTGAAAGCACAAACAGTTGGTTTAACAGAATAACCTTTATCTTTGTTTTCAGTTTCCTGGTATCCGCCTGTGTTCAGTTCACCCTATTCGGAGCTGCCATTGTTTACCTGCTGATATCTGCGCAGATTGTACAGGAATTGTTGGAGGATCTCATTCCACAGGTATTTATATTTTTTAAATAATTTTAAATAAAGTAAAATTCTAAAATTATTAAATCGTCCTATCCCTATAAGGTTATTTGATTTTTTCGCAACTCATTTTTTCATAGGGATTGCTCTAAACCCTGTTTTTGTTACGTCAATCTTGATCGTGTTGTTAATCTTTTTAGGGAAAAGCCAGAAGTGGAAAGGATAAGTTTTACTATAATAGCAATGGTGTATGTCATGAATATGTTCCAAATGTTACAAATGTTCCACAGTGTTGTTAGAAGAACTTAAAACACTTATTTTCTAACATCAACCTTTTAAAAATTTAGTGCATATCTCTTTAATGTCCAGTTTTATCACATAAATATTACGTACATTTTGACAGTTCAGGAAGAAGAAGAAAGAAAGTTCATTTTCACAGATACTACTTAGATCACTTACTTACTTTCTCACTTACTTAGATAACTAGTAAGTGCAAGCAGAACTAGCAAGTACAACTACTACAAGTAGTAGTAGCAAGTAGAACTACTTGATTGAATTAGTGATTGAATTATTAGTTTTAATAAAGTTTGTATTTTGCTAAGATAGGGTTTAAATGAGTCACATTGCAAGAGATCAGCTGAAAGCACAAACAGTTGGTTTAACAGAATAACCTTTATCTTTGTTTTCAGTTTCCTGGTATCCGCCTGTGTTCAGTTCACCCTATTCGGAGCTGCCATTGTTTACCTGCTGATATCTGCGCAGATTGTACAGGAATTGTTGGAGGATCTCATTCCACAGGTATTTATATTTTTTAAATAATTTTAAATAAAGTAAAATTCTAAAATTATTAAATCGTCCTATCCCTATAAGGTTATTTGATTTTTTTTGCAACTCATTTTTTCATAGGGATTGCTCTAAACCCTGTTTTTGTTACGTCAATCTTGATCGTGTTGTTAATCTTTTTAGGGAAAAGCCAGAAGTGGAAAGGATAAGTTTTACTATAATAGCAATGGTGTATGTCATGAATATGTTCCAAATGTTACAAATGTTCCACAGTGTTGTTAGAAGAACTTAAAACACTTATTTTCTAACATCAACCTTTTAAAAATTTAGTGCATATCTCTTTAATGTCCAGTTTTATCACATAAATATTACGTACGATTCCAGGTACCTGGAGGTCACAAATTGTGGATAGCTCTGATGTCAGTGGATGTGATATTCTCTGGTATGGATTAATGTCTGCACTATTGAATACTAGACTCATCCGCAAAGACCATTCTAATAGTTAAACCAGTTCATTCAGAGGCAAAATTGTGGTTCGAATTACACGTTAAACTGTAGGTCCCTTAGATACCATCGGCTGTTGGGATATTAATTAATAGTCTTGTCTATAGAACATGTTATCCTTAGTCAGTAACAAGACCACAAGATCACGCCACCATCGTATTACACTCATTTCTAATTCATACTTGGCCTGAATACCTGCCTGGGTCATTTCAAAAGTTAATTTAATCTAATCGAGTTATTGGCTATTGGATTATTTATAGTCCTGCCTAAGAAACGTATTAGCCTTATTCAGTAATAAGACTACAAGATAGCGTCACTATCATCTTGCACTCATTTCTTATTCATACTTGGCTTAAAATACCTACCTGGATTGGTCGCCATTTCAGAAAGATGATAATTCTATTAACAAAACAAAATTATCCCTTGTTATTTTAGAAGTTTTACTATTTTGCTGCAGGTGGGTTACTGCATCTGGTTCTTGGTGTTCGCCATCTGTATCACACCTCCGATGTGGCTCGGCTCACCAAAAGACTTCTGGTATGTAAATTATATATTACGCATCAATCTTTCATAAATGAAGACTTGAGTTGCTAAAAGAGCTAAGAGCCAAAATTGAAATTTTTGTGTTCTTGATACATAAAGGAAGATGTATGAACATATACCCATCTACAGCTAAAAGAGCTAAGAAGCTCCCCAACCATTATAACCCGGATAAACAACATGCGCAAAGGTGATGCATGGCTATCGTCAAGGCACTGGGTGTGCTGCGTTTTTATTGAATAACCGATAATTTAATTTTTGACAAAGACAAAAGATCTTTATTGACATGAAAATGAATCTAAGCTCCTTTAGCAATTCAAGTCTTCAAATAATATTAAGACTGTAATATAGGAGATTTATGATCTATTAACTGATTAATGTGTTGGCAATTGTTAACCGATCCAAATAAAAGGAAGAGCTACTACTCATGGATGATCCTAATTACCAAGTGCCAAGTTCTAATCACCACAAAAGTAGTTACAGCCAGATAAATTGTTGACATTTGATACATATTTTAAAGTTTTATCATGTGGTAACAGTTTCTGTGTAACTAGTGAGCAAAGTGGACAATCGCCTCACTCGAAAAAGAAATACTTACACACAAGCAGTAGGCGAGTGTGGAATTATTTCACGAGGAAGACAATTGCACTTTCAACTCGAGTTTCGGAGTTTCACATTAAATTTTACCTACAGTTACCATGAAACATAGAAATTGATAAAGAAACGTCCATTTTTAAACAAAAGTGGTTTTTATAATATCACCGTAAAGTAAATTTTTCATACTTTTTTTTCGTATTTGAATTAAGGTTTCTATTGTAAAAGATCCAAAGACACTTCCCTTGCTTATTCTTTCAATTAATTGTTCTGGTGTAGCTGGCCAGCTGATTTAAAGCCAGTCTTGCCAACTTATTTTGCACGCAAACGGCTTTGTCTGCATGTTATGCGCTTACTATTTCATGCTTTCACGTTGCAAATCAGAAGAGAGGTAAAGTACAGTTTTGCATCCTCAAATAAGTGAGGTAAAGTTTACATTATTGGGCAACTGTAGGTAAAACTAATTTCACATCCATTTGCTGTTAACGTTATGTTAATGATAACCCATTCCTGAAAGACAACGAATGTTGTAGGTCCATCGCACCAATAACTTACCAGCCATGTGGTAAGCCAGATGACTTACAATCTAGGTCATATTTTGTTCTGACCAAAAAATGTCTGTTATCTGATTCGATTTTCACTAAGCTCTATTTTTCTCCACTAGCATTTTCAATTTGTTTCTCCTTTCATAGATAGTTTTTTCTGGCTCTTTGAGTCATCCTATTTACTTGAATTTTTCATCAGTGTCAACCATATATTGATATAAACAACCTTACTTCCCACAAGTTGAGGAATTCTCTGAAAAGGAACAAGTAAAGATAAAATGCCGGTACTTGTTACTAGGCCTGTTATTTTGAACCGATAGAAAAGCATAATAATTATCCTTTTTTAGCTTTAAGTTAATATGTAACAACGTCAGGAAAACAAACATCATTATTTATAAAGTAACAGTTAAATCTTATCACGCCAATGTAGGAGTAGTAAAAAAGTTTGATTTTAATTCAGTCCCAAGAAGATTTTAAATTTTCTTTTATAAGTATAATAATTAATCTCCTCCTCAAAGGATCGTAGGTGTCGGAGCGCTACTCACGACAGCCATCGCATGTGTCCTTATCTTCACCCAAATGGTGATGGACGGCCTTCGCAACACTCACCCAGTTCCCCACAAGCCACACTCTTTCCACGAGTTCTTCTTTTCTTTCGGCACCATCTTATTCGCTTACGGCGGAGCTTCCACCTTCCCCACCATCCAGAACGATATGGTCCGACGGGATAAGTTCTCTGTCAGTGCCACCATCGGTTTTATTGGTAAGTGATAAAATTTGAAGTGTTTTTGAGAGCGAATTTTCTAATTAGAGTTCAAAATCTGTTAACTTTTATTTTTTATTGTTATGTAGTATTCCTCAAACAGATTTTGTCTTATTAGGAGGGATAAGGAGGACCTCGTAAGGCTGGATAGATTGTTTTCATGATAGGAATAATTTACACAACAGGTAAGAATGGATGCAAACGTATGAGAGAAATAACATACACAAGTACATCATGGTAGTGTGGTCATAGTAAGTATTATGGTTAGAAATAAAAAACTCAAAATAAATTAAAATCTAGTTTCAGACCCAGCTTCAGCAAAACCACAAACAAAAGTCTGCATAACCTTTAGATGGTCCCCTTCCCCTTTATATAAAATCTCAAAAATACAAATATAAATGTATTTCACAAAAGACAAACCACATTATCGAGGTAAATTGAGAAAATATCTACAAACAACTGTTAACAAGAAATCTTGAAAAAATTGACTGTTTATAACAAATCATAAAATATAGAAACAATTAAAACTAACATATCATCAGACCTAGTTTATAGAAAACTGTCTTTCCTACTCTTTGCATTCGCAAAAATGTCAACAAAATGTGATATATTAAGTTTTTTTACTTTTTCATTTTCGATTGACAACTGGTCTCGGTTTTTTGTAATAAATGCACCTATAGTTAAAAACAGCCATATCAATGTTGCTTGTGTGCTACATTACGTGTAGTTGTAGCTTTGGGCTCACTAGTAAGTTTTCTACTACAGAAACTGATTTTTCTTTGGGCACCCCCTCAGGGGCCTCATAAGCTCTAAGGCATCCAGGTCATTGTCCAAGTTGCACCATTGTAGCTTAACCATTACACTAAGTTGGAATTGATGTTGTATGTTGCAGTGGTGTTGAGCCTCTACTTACCGGTTGTTGTCGGAGGGTATTTCGTCTACGGAGACAACATCAATGCCAACATCGTCCTCTCCCTCAGCCGAGGGATGCTCGTCTCCTTCGCCAACATCCTGATGGCCGTCCACCTCATCCTAGCATTCTTCATTGTAGTCAACCCTGTCTGTCAAATGGTGGAGAATGTTTTCCAAGTGCCTCATGGTGAGTAAATACCCGTCAGTACTTGGCCTTATCAACATAGCCTATCCAGCAGGTTTGGTCTACTTCATCCTCATGCTTTAACCCCAACTTCCTCATAGCGCTGCCTTGATTTGGTCCCACTATCTTGCCTTTAGTCTTTCAACTGGTCTTCAGGATTTTTTGATATTCTGTTACATATTTACATCTTATGATTTAATATTTCCTGTACTGAGTTCTTATGGAAAAATGAGGTCTTCACTTTGACAACGAAGACATTTTTTCATTTTAGTCAATTAAGCGATCTAAAGGCTAAACATAAATTTAAATGCATTTAAATTTATGGAGCATTCCAACCCACTGAAAAATAAATGTTATTCAATATAAAAAGAAGTAGACTTGATACATTTTCAGTAGTTTTATGTAGAATTAAGTTTCAAATGTTAAAATATTTGGAAAAATTTAATCTTAATACTTAAATTAGCTTACTTAAGTTTAGTTAGAATTGTGTAAAGTGTATTTAACCCATTAAATCAGCATTACAGCGTACCATAGCTTACAGCTTATCTGAGAGAACAGCGTTTTATATTTCAATCATTAAGTCCACGACTTAACGATTGCTTAAGTCCTGGATGTAAAAGTAACAATCAGTTGTTTTTTTTAAAGTCATTAACATGATGTTAACCATTTGAGAGCAGTCTTCAATAATTATTGAAGACTGAATAATTATTCAATAATTCTAACAATTTTGTTTTTGTGAAATATTAATAAATTGAACAGTATGACAAAAAATATTATCACATAAGTCTAAAGCATTATGAACTTATCCATTTTATGGCAGTAGCTTGATCTACAATTATAAAGTTAGAGGTGAAAAAAGTTCTACTTTGGGTCTTAGTGATAAAACATTCTTTTCTCAATTAGCTTTAATTTATTTTGACTAAATTTTATTCATCCATCTTCATTTCATTTGATGTTTTTCTCACAGAATTCTGCTACAAGCGTTGTGTGGTTCGCTCACTGATGGTTTTACTGATGGTTGTGGTGGGGGAAACCATCCCCAAGTTTGGCAAGATCCTCGCACTGGTGGGAGGCTCAACTGTAACACTAACGACGTTCATACTGCCACCTTTCTTCTACATGCGACTTTGCGATCAGAAAAATGTAGATTGGCCAGAAAAGTAAGTATTTTATTATCTTCCTCACTTTAGTTACTGTTTTTCAAAAAAGGTTAAACACAGTTAATTCATTAGTTCTAAACAGTTTGAATTATTAATAAACTGGTGACATGTAGTAGCTCAGGGGTAAGGAATGAACAACATGGTAGCTCAGGGGTAACGCCCAGTAAGTCAAAGGTTGCAGGATCAAAACCAGTGGCCGACAACTCGTGTAAGATCATGAGCGGTCACCTCTGGCTAGTCAATGTGACTCGCACTACTATAGTACCTTACTGTATTTAATTCACCGCTCAGGCCTTTGGCCCATTGCGATGGGCAGTTGAGGTTTTTTTTTTAAAAAAAGGCAATAATTGTTCTGCTATAATGTACGCCCAATGCTGTTTCTTGATAGTTATCAGAACTTTCATATTTAATTTGATATTAAACATTTGTTTGTTATGTTTGTCAATTATAGAACCTTTATAGGTTTAAAGGTCTTTATTTTTGTCCTAAGTTTGATATAGGTTGTCATCGGACTATTCTACTTTGCCCCTTCTAAAAATTTTATGTCATCTAACTTTGATATGAATGCCAAACAAGAACATATAATAAGCCAAATTTTATCAATAGTTACTTATGAGTTATATGTAAAAAATGTATAATTGCTTTTGTTCTAATATTTTACACATTAAACTTTTTTTAACCATTTGCTGTAAGCACTAAGGTTATCTAATATTGATAATATGTTTGTAAAATTTCATAGTTATCATATCATAAATCATAAAAGTCATTATCATATTTAATTATTATTACCAATACAGTACCTATATTACTTAGATTTTTTTGCAAAGATGATTTATTTGACAAATAATAATCATAACAATTTTACCATCATCTTGTGCATAAAATATAACATAGCATTTGAAAGATGTCTCACAATTTAATATGTTGTATAGTAACACATTCTGGTGTATGATTGCAGAACTATTCCTATCCATATGCGGGTCTACATGTGGGAGTTGATTATCATCGGTCTGTTAGGAGGTGCTTTTTCAACATACAGCGCAATTCAGTCCATCTTTTCTGTTGATTCAATCACAAAACCTTGCTACTGGCCTTACTAGTGGGTCTTATGTCACTGCTAATAACACTTTATGACGTTGTCGGTTATGACCTGAGAATAATATTAAAAATCTTCACGCTATTTTATCTTCCTAAAAAATGTTTATTATCCTTTTAGTAAGATAAAGTCATTTGAGATTTTTTTTCAATAATGATTTGCTTTCACAATTTACTATCAAATCACTCAGACTTGGTTGTCCGTTTTGTGATTATGTTCAGTTTCATTTGCTAAATTACAGAAACGTAAGCAAAGCATAACTGTTCCTTGGGTTTTTTTCAAATTTATACAGTTATAAAAATGACTGGTGTGATTTTTACAGCAGATAATTTGTAACTTCACACTACTTGACATTATAGTTTCTTAAAATATGTAAACTTATCTTATGAGTCAAAATTAGCGGTATTTATTTATTAGTTGAATTGTGTAAAAAAAAACATTTTTTTAATTTGTCTTTGACAAAAGAAATCTGCAAGTACACATGAATCAGCTATTATGTAGCATATTTGTGACGTTTGTTTTTGGTTGTGTTTAAACTTAAAAGTTTTCCCATCTTGTCATGAACTGTTTCTATAACAGTACACACTGTCTCATTGAGACAGCCTAGTCCTAGCTGTATCAATGATTTTGAAATGTTATTGTCGCGAACTGTCAACTGAGTCTAATGGCGAACCTATGTTTTACTCACCATATATTTTCATATAAAATCAGGAATGATAAAAGACTTAACACTGACCTCTATTAGTCAACAGACGTTTGACTTAGCACATTTAGTTAATAAAATTACTTAACTGTTTACTACTGTATTGGGATTGGTCCTGAAATAATGTTTATGCCTTGTAAACTTAATTCACACTATTTATGCGTAAGTGAAATGAGTAATGACAAATGTAAATAACAGCTTAAGGAAATTAACGAGAAACTTGAATAAAAGGTTTTTATTTGATAATGGAACAAGAAAATTTAAAACATTTTAACCCTTAGCGAGCTGGCCTTAATATTCACATGAGCGTAATTATTTTAGTATAGGGAGAAATTTTTTTCCGTTTTATATAGATTATGTTCAGAAATGGTATAGTTGCACTATAAATCCCCACCTTTTGTTCAAATGTATTTTTTTTTTTACGGGGGAAGGGGCGCAGAGCGTCACTCTGATGTATGGTCGGAGCTACGTCAAAATGGAAGTAAACCAAGAGACAAAGAACAAAGAAGTAATATGGCGGATATATCCGCAGCCCGCTTTTGTAGCACAAGCAGGTAGGCGGATATATCCATTTGCCGCTCTTGGTGAAAATTACTTTTACGGATATATATGTCAAACGCTCTCGAAGGGTTAAAATAACTAACTAAAATGTTCCTATTCAGGGTTTCCCTGAAATTTATCCTAAATTAACATAATAGTTAATTTGTGTTAGAAAATTGCTCTCCATCACTGAAAAATTGCTCTCCGTAAAAGCAGAATTTATCCTCCATAATTGCAATGTTTATAAATCCAGACTATATAAGCTTTATATTAGTTAAGCTTATCAGAAACCATTAATTATTGTTACTTCATGGCCTAAGTTTAGATTAATTAATTACATCATCTATATTTATGAATGAGTATACATTTGAAGACATGTCATGGCAAAAACATTTTACATAGGCCACTTAGTGTTATGTAGTCTAATGCTGTAGTTTTTTGCAGATATGTTAATATAGGCTATAAACTACAACAATATCTGCAATAATATCTATGAATATCTGTAATAATAGAGGCAGGTATAACACCACATAAGTGTTTATTTATCTGTTTTGTAGTCTTGTATTATTACATGTGCAGATTCTGTTCATTATCCAATTGAGTTTCCAATATAAAAAATAGTTGGCAGGGTATTACAATATTCAGATTGCATAGGTAATAATTTTCCCTTACCAAATTATTTACTTATAAATCAAATAGTTAACTGTTGGTGAAGTCGTTAGACTGAGGTACAGTACTAATTAAATTCTTGTTTCATCATATGTGTATTTGAAGTTATTCAGGTTGTACATATCTTAACTAATAATTCCAAATTAAAACTCCTTACAAATTATTAATCACCTGCTACTCACCATTAACCTCCTTAAATATTAAGTAGTTTAGAAATAAGGACCAGTTTGTTTTTTAGACACAAAAATCATATTTCACAAATGTTTTCTGGATTAATATTTTTTTATTTATAATCTCTTATAACGTAGTCTATTAAAATATATATTATTGATTTTAATTTTAGTAATTGTGTAGTAAACCGAATATTTTTGATTAGGTCTAGCAACTTTATATAAATGTTCTACTTCAACTGGTTTTATTTAATGAATAATAGTCAAATGTACCTAATTATTCCATTCTAAAATCCTAAATGAACCATTCTAGTTAATAGATTTTAATTTTGGTCGTTGTGTGAACTTACAATTATTTCGGTGATATTATTAATATTATTGAAAGGTTAACCATCCAAACTTATCCTTAAATTTCTTTACAGACAGATGGTTGCAATTTAAATATTACCTGTCAACCTGGCATGTATCTGCTTCCAGTGATTTTCATTATTTTTTAATGGTTCTTATGTATTTTTATAGTTTTTTGATATATGTTGGTTTTTATTTAAAAACAAGCCAACTACTTATAAACTGATAAACATCTTACTATCTTTTTTGCCATACCAGGGTTCAGTTCTTATTATTTTGCTGGTTTTTAAGGAGAGTTTAGATAATAAACATTAATTTAATTTTTAAGAATTTATTCAGAAAAATATTGGATCACAGAATATGGATAAACTATTAATTACCCAGCTTTGCGCATGATGAATTAGTCAGTCACAAGTATTATTTAAAGACATATAACATAAGTGTGTATAGTATTTTTACCATATTAGCCAACTGAAAACATTTTGTCACATTTATTTGGTTTTGAATAACATCTATGGCGGAAAATAAAACAACTCTACGAAAATATTTTCAATTGTTAATGATTAAGGTTTTATACCCGCATACCTATATCTATAAATTTTATTCCTATATTCAACTCATAAAAACTGCAATGTAACAATCTAAACAAATACAAATTTGTTATTTGTAGATTTAACCATGACAAGTTTTATCCCTAACAATATTCCAGGACAATTAGATTTAGATTATAATTTTTATATGAATTATTTAGTTTGGTGATTTTTTCTTGTGATTTTAGTTTGATCTTTTTTATATGTAGACCTAGTGTATTACTATATTACATTACTACGTTAATCCAAGTGATTGGTGACAATTCCCTATGTAAGGCTTGGCCAAGAATATGATTCTCATGGGACAACAGTATAACTCACTGGGGAATTGTAAAATTGTATTATTCTTTAATTTAAACTTATACATAATTTTTAACAAATCCCTTTTTGATTTTCTAAACAAAAATTCATTTTGGTACCTTTGATACATAAAATGGTGTATTAATCAATCAGTTTTATATTTACTTGTGTTTTTAATCATTTAGTAGCTCTACACACTGCATTAACGTTGTTCATGGCAAAGAATAACTTCTATGCCTACGAAAGAGACATAGAAAAATAGTTTCCATATAGGATAATGTAGTAGAAATTAATCATTAGTTTAAAGTCTTTAAGTTTTTATTCAAACTTGTAGGTTTACCATAATATTTTATGGTTTTAAACAGTTTAGATTAATTTTGTTGTTTTTGTTTTATATTTAAACCTATGTACTTTTGGCTTATCTTAACAAACATAAAATATTCAGTTGAAATTTAGAGTCATTCTCTTCTATGAGATTTTACATTATATGTGGAAAATAAAAAAATATTATATTTATATGTTTGATAAGGAATTATATTCTGATCATATTTTAAATAGTTTTATTAGTGTTGGAAAATGAGCCAATAATATAATGTGATATCTGTGATAGTATAAAAGTAACTAGTTTGCAGTTAGTCATTAAAATAGTTCATCTGTTCCCATTTTGTAGATTATTTTAATATCAAATTTACACTTATTGTAGTCTTTAATTTTTTCAAAGTGCAATTAATTTACAACCAATTTTTTCCAGTTAAAAATGCCTGAGTTAATGGTTTATCTATTTAATTTACTTTTAGTGCATCCACCATTTGTTATTTAATGACTAAGATTAACATCAATTATAAATTAAATTACCATTTATTCGTAAGCCCTTTGTTTTAAATGAATTCATCATTTTATCAGTATTATTAAATCAATTAAAATAAACAATTTTTTCATTTCAAATTCATAATTTTGTGTTGGTAATTAATTACTAATATTATCCTTTTGGAATTCTGTGTCTGTATTTTTAACTACACAAAGGTTCTGGAGGTGAAGACACTACTTCTATGTTCAAGTGACAACCTAACAATTATATTTAAATAGAAAGTTTTAGTTATAGATAATGCTATTACTATTTTCAAAAAGAAATAAATAAAATAAAAATACTGTAATGTTGTGCATGATGGATAGGTATAGTTTCATTGTATATTTATTTATTGTAAAATAGTAATATCTTTTTAAAAACTTTAAATTTAAATGTGATTATTTGGCAGTCACTTGAAAACAGGAGGAGTTTCTTCACCTCCAGAAACGTAGTGCGGTTAAAACACAGATTAAGTCCAAAAAGATAATAATGGTAATTTTTTTACGTTTCAACACTAACATTAGGGGCCGATTAACATATTAATTTCCTATCCATAAAAAGCTTCTAATCTATGTATTTTTGATGATAATGTACGAATAAATAATTACAGTTATCTCAGTATAATATGTATTTTGAGGATTAGTTTTTAATATTTGAATTTTTTGGGCGAATTCAACTAATCATTTAATTAGATGTTTAAAAAATTTTCATTTTATGTGCACTCTATTGATTTGTTTAGCTGTTAGTGCTGCGATTGTAATCAATTTTCTTGAATTGTCAGTGTAAGAATTAAGTTAAAAAAACTTATTGTTTTGTTTTAACCTTCTCTGAATAATTTTGTTTGATAAATACTTAGCTCTTATTGTGTAAACAGATGTTTTTGCTGATAAATGAAATTGCCTTATCGTGTGATGTGAAACAAGAGGCCTTGTGTTAGAAAGAACTTGACTGAAAAGTTCAGGTTCTATTTAGTCAAGAGACTTGTGTTTATTTAGGATTTATTAATTTTGAAAGTTGTTAATTATATTTAAAAAATTATTGAAATTATCATAATAATATTTACTTTATAAAATTATTCCTGTTAGGGAATTTAATTTTTGTTTCTAATGACAAAACAGTCAGAGTCTAAAAATAGATGGATAAAATATTTATAGGTATAAAAGTTTGAGGTGTGGAATGTGATGTGAAACACTATGCTTGAAATGATCTCTTCTCATGCAACTTCTGAATAAACAATTTACTGAATATAATTATTTATATTCTGAAAAATCAAATAATATAGTTGAAATTGAATTATTTTACTACCTAGTTTATCAGCTTTATGTACTGTAATGAGCGATTAAATTATTTTCACACTAAAGGAAATTTTAGTCGTTTAAAAGTCTGAATCTCTTTTCCGTTTGTACTCATCCATCCAAGGTTTTAGTAAAATATTTTGATCAGCTACAAATATTTTATTACTCCTGTTATTATAACTTGCAACTCTGAATTGTGTTGATTATAAAGTTGTGTAATAAGTTTTTTTTTATTATGTCAAAAGATACAGATTTTTACTCTAAGGTTAAAGCGAAAAGCATCAAATCCACACTTAGGAGGAAATTTTTAGAGATTCTGGATATTTTTAAACTAAAGTTTCCTTTAGATTATTTATCACTTATTTGTCAAGGACGTTTACTATATTGTATCAGCATGAAAAATAGTATAAATATTTTCTATTAAACAAAACGGTACATGGAACTTAATTTAAAAATCAGTTCCAGGTTTGAATGCTAATGTTATGTAACTATGCAATATCTTAGGCACGCAGCTTTTGTCTAACTGATTGTTAAATGTGAACAGATAAAGCACTATTTTTGTTAAATATTTTGGATGTCTACTTTTATATCAGCTCAGCATTTCTCTGTGTTAACTGGAATAAAATAAATGTTACTGCAAAAAGAATAAAGTTATCATTGTTTTACCTTGTTCTTTGTTTTTTTCTAATACAACAGGTTTAGCAAATTAATTAATTTGTTTGACTAGGAAGGTGAATTGTCCTGTAATCCAGCTTCTTGGAGGTCACAAATCGTGGATTGTTATGAGGGATTGTTGGTAGGTGCGATATTCCCTGGTATGGATTAACATCTGCCATTGAATGTAGTATTCAAAATTCATGTAGTATTCTTTGCATCCGCAAAGACCATCTTCATAATTAGACCAGTTCGTAATTCAGAAGCAAAGTTGTAGTTCGGATCCCTCAATAAACTAAAGGACCCTTCAGTGGGCCCTTCAGTTTATCTGTAAAAAAAGTGGTTTTTAAACTGATGTCTGTGTGGGGATGTACAGAAGCCTAGAGACGAGACTATTGGTCCGATTTTCAAGAAGTTTGGTATGTAGGTACCGGTCCACAGTATCTTGGACACTTTTTATATTTTTTTTAATTTTACCCCTAAAACCCCCAAAAACACGTAAAATTAAAATTTCTCAAAAATCGCTCCAATGATTTCGATGAAAATTAAACAATTTATAGTTCTTTATGAGATAAACAAAATTACACCACTCGTATTTCTCAAAACTTCGGGGCTTAGAGTTTATTGGGGTTTAAAAGTCAAAAATATAGTTTTTTAATTTTTCCCCGAAAACAATAAAAGTAAAGTATGATTTGACTACCACTATTGAAACCACATTAACAAACTAAACAAATTATTTTTTTAATTATTTGTCTATGACTAACGGTTCCAGAGAAAAGTTAAATTGACTGTCCATGATTAACACAGTACGTTGTTTGAGAGCACGCCATGTTATTCTTACGGAGAATAATTAAAAATCAATTTCTTACATATTTCCTAACCGTTTTCCATGAAACTTGGTATGCAGCATAATATCTTTCACCCAACAAAACCCACTAAAAAAAGCTTGGCATTAATCAGGGGGAGGAGGTTCCCCCATAAAATTCCAACAATTAATTTAACTTTGTACCTCTTGTTATTTTCAGAAATTCTATGTGATTATTTTTGAAACAATAAATTATTAAAGGATATTTAGATAAACTTTAAAGAATGTGATAGTTTTATTACAGATTGTTGTTGTCATATTTAATTAAGGGAGAAAGTATGTGTCAGTCTACTGATAACGTTTATTGTCTAATCTTGGTAATGATAATAAGATCTCGAAAACGGCACCGAGGAATTTCTTTAAATTTTGGAAATAACTAATTTCCGAGTAGAAAATAAGTTCTAGATAGGTCTAATGTCCAGGAAAATTCGTGTTTTACTGTAATATTAAGTTTAAAATCTAAAAATTTAACATTACGCTTATGGAGAATAAAATGTAAACAATACAAACCAAAACAGCTGTTTATAACCGTTTGACAGTTCTTGATTGAAGACTGCGGGGAACAATATAGAGGTTATGCATTAATATTTATTTTATGAATTAAATAAATGCAAAATTATCAGGTTACTAAACAATTTGTAAAAACTTAAGGATAACATAGCTGTGCGAAATAAAAGCAGAAAAAAGTATTTCCAAAATCTTCCGTGTTTTGATAGAAAACGTATTCGTTGTATTGCTTGAAGCCACTGTAACAAACCAATTAATTGATGTAAATTAAATTTCTCTTTTGCTTTTCAATCCTCATTCCGTTTATAACAAAATCAGTTGATCACAGGCTAATAATAACGGTATGGATAATTAAACAGTAAATGATCGGCTTTGGCTAAAAGACGTTAAACGGCATCGCTCAATTGACTAACGTCGTAGCCGAGTTGTAGCGTGTCGGCCTCAAGAACTATAGGCCGCGAGTTCCATTCCCACCAGGGGCGATACTTTTTGTTCAGTGCTATATTAATTATGGTGTATTAAATCGGTTTTATTTCAACCACATAAATGTTTTCATTGGGCAGTAAATTTGTTTTAATTTTGCTAATTAACTTGTAAAAACATGTCTTATTCTATCCGAGCAAAGCTCGGTCACCAGGTACTATACTATTAAGGGAGAAAGTATGTGTCAGTCTACTGATAACGTTTATTGTCTAATCTTGGTAATGATAATAACCACTACTCACTGTTAACTGGAATATTCCATAGAGTCAAATGGGCTACAAACCAAATATTTCTCTGGACCACTCCAAAAATGCATATTTATAAATATATTTAGTTTTTCATACTGGTTTCCAGCAAAATTATTTATAAATAATTTACATATAAACAATCTATTGTACCTAAGTTTAGAAAATCTTATTTTCGTCATTGTTAATCAACCTCGGAACTTACCAGGGAAATTTTTATTAAATAATTTTGATTGGACTTTTTTTAAAGTTGGGAAAGTTTTTTATAAATTTTAAATTTGTTTTCAATTTTTTTTTATTTTGAATAATCGCGAAATTGAATCGTCACTACGATCCGTGCAGAAGTAATTTCGTGATAGTAGCCAAGTGGTGTTAACGATGATGGAAAGTGGTTGTCGCTACAATCAGCTGTTTTAATTAGAAGGGCAACAATGCTAGCAGCTGATCGATTGTTGGGCAATGACCTCCGTATGGCAACCTCCACAACAAACCCCAGCGCGGCAGTGCTCCTCCAGTCACGGAACTGTCCGCTTCGCCCGACCTTCGCGGCACAGGTTAAAAACGAACTCACATTTCACCTTCCATTTTAATTATGGTTAAGACGCTTGAGGCACTTGTTAGGATACGATATATTTACATTCATAACATTTAAGTAAGACAACACCTATTGACACATGAATTTAACCGTTTGGGCTATCGGAAATAAGGATAGAATTCCCGTTTCCTGCGTATAATTTTGAATGATTTGATTTTACACCCATCAAATTAAGCATACGCTTTTACTTTCAACAAAACTTAAAAACAATTTAATTTAAAATACAGCACTAAGCTAACATGTGCGTTGACTTTTCAAGGAGTTTACTTTTAAGGAATTCTTCAGGAAATGTAATTCTGCGACCTTCACAAGGATATTTTGCATTTGTATCACGGCTAATAGAATAAGTAATGAGCGAGGTGCCTCTTTTTGGGGGCCGTCAAAAAGCAAACGTTTTTTCGGTCGGAAACCCCGACTAAAGAAAAATAGTTTTATATCGTTTTAGGTTTTTATTTTGCAGTAGTCGAAAAAGGTAAATACAAAATATGAAAAATACAACTAGATATCTAGCACATCCTATTTTATTCCTCGCATACTTATAATGTGGAATTACTCAATACATCTTTTAAGAGAAGGCCTACATTTAATTTAGTTTTTCTCCTAATTCTATTTTTCGCAATACCGCCACAGTACTTATATTTCCATAAAGTATTAGTAATCCTTAAAAAAATATGTACACAACAAAAACAATTATTTTCATAGTCTTCGAGTGGAAAATAGTATTAATAAATCCTGTAAAAACTAAAAGTTTAAACCTGTGAATCACTGTTACTAAATAATGAACTTGACAGTTTCTAGACATTGTAACTCCTTTAGTTTGACCGGCTACCTATTTCCAACACGCGAGAAAAAAATTAAGAGTTTAAAGTTCAGGGATATGTTACTTTTTTATTTTGAGATACCCAGGGGCCAAAAACATTTGTCGTTAAAATGTTTATATGTGTGTGTGTGTGTGTGTGTGTGTGTGTGTGTGTCCGTGAATATAATAACTCTCGTAAAAATGGTCCGGTCAAGATCAAAAATATGGAGATAGTGTATTGCTACATTTACTCGGACGAGTTCGTAATCCAGATGTACGGTTGGTTCCGATTAACCCCCAATTTGGTTTTGTACCCCAATAATGGTTTTTTGCATTTTTCACGTGTAATTTTTAAAAATGTCATTAGAATAAGCTCAATAAACTACACAGTTAGGTACCCTAAGGTTTTTCTCTACCTCCAATGGTTACCAAGATATTAACAAATCTAAACACAGTACGTTGTATTTTGAGGCTCTAATGTTAAGTTAATCTTATGGAGAATAGTAAAAAATTAATACTTCACGAAACCTATTTTTTTGGTTGAAACTTTTTATTTAGCTTCATGGGGTTGAGACCCATCCATTTTTGCGTAAAATCATAGTTGATGTGTTTATCATGGTTGTAACCTGCATACTATTTTCCTAAGTCAATCCATATAGAGAACAGACAAACTCCTTTATTTATGGACAGACGTTGATGAAACTTGGTATATGGTCAAATAAAAATGGTTTATGGTAAAAACAATGCCTGCTTTCAGTGTTTTTCACAGGAGCAAACACGCTGTGCTCTTTCTCAAGTAAATCTAATGGAAAATATGCAAACTCTCTTATTTATCGACAGATATTGATAAAAGTTGTCATATGTTAGACTATTAATGTAATAATAATAATTTTGGAATTCGCTGAGTACGCGGGTCTGCTGCGTCGGATGTTGTAATTAATTACAGTCGTTTAATTCAGAGTGTTTGCTTTTTCCTGTGGTTCCACGTGCGTTATGAGGTCGTAAAAGTTGCGGCAAGTCTTTAGGTTATCCTTTATGACGTTTTCCTCTTTCAATATGTCTTTATGATGTGGTTGTATACTAGTTTGTTACTGTTTGACCGTAGAAACAGATGATATTTATATTGGTACTGCGGACATTTTCAATCACGATTAGTTTAAAGTTTCACGACGTTCCGGTTCTGGAATCTGATCCCGTCCTCGGTTCAGCTGGCATGACGAGATTAGTATGTATACAGGACTAAGCCGGTTTTGTGATGGAAAATTTCTGTGATATATTAATCAAAAATAGCCCACCATCACAAACAATGAATAAAAAATTTAATTGCAGCTCTTATAACCGCTGAGTAATTGATTGGATTTAGGTTTGAGATTTTTTAGCTTAGGTCCGAACCCTATAAATTTTCTCATGACTAAGACGAGTTCGTAATTAAGGGGCAAACGGATCCTAAACTAAACTGTAGGTTCTTTAGATGCCATCGATCTAAATCTTCTATCAATAACAAGACTAAAAGATTTAAAAATATAAATCATTTTTAATACAAAATCAAGTATATTTTGATTTTCATTGGACCATGAAAACATCATACGTTCTGTTTGTCCCTTGAGCGGAGGTACCCCAAACGCAACCATGCGAAGCTTTATTTCAAAAATAGTTAGTATTTTCTAGTATAAGAATTGTTAGAAGCATATTGGAGTATTGTTTAGTAAAAAATGAACATGATGCAAAGTAATTATATCAATACAGATCATAAATTTTTTAAAAAAATTAGTTCGATTTTTAGAACAAAACAACGCACTTTTCGATATTTTTAGAGACAGCTCCGCAAACTGAACACTTCACTGTATCAACTCACAATGAAACAAAATATTGTAAATAGTTCGGGGATTCCTGAATGGGCATAGGTACAAAGCCTGACACGGCTGCCGATACCCGATATGCGTGTTTATTTTAACAAAAATTACACGTGCTTAGGAAAACTTCGCAAGTACCCTCTCGAAGGTTAATCAATGGTTTATTCACTTCCTGTATACTTTTATTGTACCATTTTCTTCAGAATTTAATTTTCTACTAATCTTATTTTAATATACAATTTTTATAATAGATTGAAGAGGCCAAGGTTCATTTCGTCATTTTGTGTTTGAGTATTGTATTCATGTTTTTAATAGTTATTACTGTAGAAGATATGGGGAGAATGCTGAGGGTCCAGAATATGTGTGTCAAATTTGTCTGTGAGCTTAGAAAATATACTACGAGTATGTTACAAATGTGCGTCTGAATTTAGGCGTATTACCTCTATCTGACGTCTGTATTCTTCGCACAGACACAATGGTCCACAGAATAGTGACGTCCTGAATAGACCTGGATGAGGGGAAAACTAAAATTCCACTCAGAGATCCGTTCTTGGCATACAAGACGAGATATTATGCTGGAGATTCCTCACGTGCGGCTGGAGTGAGATAGAAAACGTTTATCTTATTTTGTCCCAGAATTCTGTAATAGATCGTGAGACTGAGTTATTGGGGACAGAATTAAGGACAGACGATATGGGTAAATCATGATTATTTGAACAAAATATTTCTTAATATGCAAATAGTAGATTTCACCATTCCTTGACCTGTCATTCTCTAAATTATTTTATTAGATCAACTTCAGATTTAATTTAATCCATCTTAAGTATTTTTTTGCCCGCAATAATATATTTTTAAATTCCAACATAAATATATCTTCGAAATATTAATAAACAAATAATTAATTAAATAAAACTTTTCTACACTCATTTATACGTATAGATTTATTAAATGTATCCTAAACGTGTTTTATTAAAAGAGTATACACAAAAAATATCAGGCCAATTTAAAAGTTAATTAGTATTAGTTTTGGCGGAAAAGGTTGGAGATAGCGTGTTAGCAATCCGACACCGGTGTAGAAATTTAATTTACACCTCAATGGTAGTAATGATTCGTAAGTCATCATATTTAAGGTTAAAACCCACAAAAATTATGAAAGATTTGTTGATAAGCACTTCAGTTGATTTTACAAAATTTACATATACCTATAATCATCGTTTATCATCGTAATGGTGCAACCTGCCTCAAAGTCGTGCTCTCTAACCTACAACAACTATTTATAGAAACATCCCTTTGCAGAGAATGGAATAATAATTGTACAAAACAAGCCGCACCGTTAGTGTTTGTGTTACTCGACCGCAGGAATAATTCAGAGAACTCTCGTTTTACGTCACGCGAAACGAGATCAAAGTGTTTGAACTACGACTCAGGATTGCGTCATCCAATATTAACAAGTCTGTCATTTCGTTCTGTTTGCACTACTGTTTACAGGTTAATCATCGTGTTTTATGTTCCTTTGAAGTTGATAACTGTATTTTTGTAATTTGTAAAGTGATATTTTAAACTGCCACTGATAAGCAAAAATAAGGTTAATTATCAATTTATTACCTATACTTATGAAGCCTTTGTCCTTACGGATTGCAGGCGTTACTCCTCCAATGCATTACGTCACTATTGTGGCATACTCTATGTAATATTGTTTAATGTTTAGCCATTTATTTGGTTCTTCGTTGTTGATATGTTTGTAAATGTGGTGACTTTCTTGAACATTGGCTATTACTATTGTGTAATTTTAAAATAGGCTTTAAATCAATGATCAATATAAAAAGAATAGCATTAATTTTATTTTGACAGGTCTTGGGTATTTTTTTATTAGATAACTTTTACAGTACTCATTATTTTATTTTCATAGTGCGTAGGCCAGTTTAATATAAACAAAAACATTCAACAAAAGGTTTACAATACGAAAAATGATTATCAGAACTGAGTTCTCGTTTTCACGGAGAAACGATACAAAAACCTTTGTTTTGCGTTACAGAAAGTCGGACAGACATAAATTGAGATAAGACACTTATAAAGGATAAGAAGTATATTTGGCGTGTCCTGTAATCCAGCTACTTGAAAGACACGAATTGTGGATAGTTGTGAGCGATGGTCGGTGGATGTGGCGTTCTCTTGTGTGGACGTCCGCACTATTGAATACTACGTTAATCCGCAAAGACCATCCTCATAATTAGACCAATTCGTAATTCAGAGGCCGTGGTTCGGATTCCACGTTAAACTGTAGGTCCATTAGTTGCCATTGGCTGTTGGGCTATTAATTAACAGTCCTGACTAAAGAACATGTCAGCCTTAGTCAGTAACAGGACTACTAGATCGCGCCACAATCATCTTACACTCAATGCTCATTCACACTTGGCTTAAAATACGTACATGTAGTATGGTTTCCATTTCAATCATATAATCTAATCTTTCCTTTTTACTGTCAGCCAACAACCCGTACAAAAGATGGTAACACTGCTATAGTGCTGATTACATTCAAGATTAACTTCGAAACAGAAAATGAATCTAAATGATTCCCAACGTGAATTCACCTACAATGAATGTGAAAGGAGTATATAAACGGATAATCAATTCGCCGGTTCACCATGACAATCGACAAAACAGCTGGAAGTGTGAGCGCACAGCTGAGAGCGGGGTCGATAAACGTGGTTGCATGAGTGATTATGCTATGATAATGTGGCGCAGAGTAGGCCCTATAACTGGCCGCTCTACGCTCTTCACAACTAGCTGCAAGCTCACACTACCTTTGAATTACGAACTGGTCTAACTATGAGGATGGTCTTAACGTTAATCCACACAAGAGAACACAATACCCACCGACCATCGCTCACAACTATCCACAATTAGTGACCGCCAAGTAGCTGGATTACAGGACACGCCACGGCCCCAAGTATGGAACGAAGTCTTAAACAATAAATCTAATGCTCATCAAATGCTATCAAACAACAGCTCGATTACATAGAAGTTGAAATGTAAAACATCTATTTAGTAAGGTGGATTAAACCATTTTATTTAGCACTGAATCATATTACTTATAACTAATATTAATATGTTTATATCATTATAACCAATCTTACATTGCTCCGCAAACCGTTATATGTCGAGTACTCATCTTCACATTTTTGTATGCCTGCAACGACAAATTTTCTACAGAGTAATAACTTGTTTCGGAGTACCGGAAGTATACTATTCTTTAAATCCAATCCAAGTCGAGTCATTCACATGGACATGTCTAAGCTATGGGGGGGGTTAACTATTGGCGAGACGCAAAAAGTATTATGGAAGTGACATCCAATCCTGTTCCCAGGTCGATAAATAATGATGCAATGATAAACGTAAAAATTATTATCATCTTTATTGCTGTGTAGGCAACAGCTAAGTCCCAAGAAGCTGTCCCTCTTAGTCACATTCATGTTCTAAGCTAACAGGGAAGTCGATCCTTTATTACTGATGACATCTTGCTGATGACATTTTCTGATACAGGGAGAAGATGCACTCGGCGAGCGTCAGCGTCATCGGAGACCATCACACTTTCGTCAGCGTCCTCTCTCGGAAGAAAAGGTGAGGTGTTCAATATGTGTAGCCACATTTCAAATAACATCTTAATAGCAATTTTTTCTACAGTATTAATTTTTCACGTTTTTAAACAATTACTATGGTATGTAAATAGAACTTCATTGGCGGTAAAACAACAAACCCTTATGTATCAGCTGTTGTTCCAGTATCAGCTGATGGATAATTGTTCTTTACAGAACTTTTTTTCCACTGAAATGGCGAATTATAAAGTATATAGTAATTATGTTTGTTGTTTTAAGTACAGTAAATCGTATTGTATTGTGGTTTATTGTACCATCAATTTCATTTTTTGGCCTTAAAACAAAAACTTTTGCTCTTTGACTGGGGTTTTAGTTCAGAAATTAATATAGGTTGCATTAAGAATAAACCATCACATTAGTGGTAAGTCCTTCAGCTATCCAGGGTGACAGATTTCTTTATCACCTTGATTGTATTCTATCTTATCCCTCCTTAGGTACTACTAAACCCCCCTCCCATTTCTCCTAAACCAATTGTAATGGTATATTCATAACTTATAACTATACATGGTAGATAATTTAGATAACATCGATGAATCAATAAATAGACTTTAATTATTATAAACAACAACGATAACCATCAAACCCATAGCGTGCGGAATATCTGTGATCTTTAGGTGATTGAGCCTGCCCATTTGGACAGATAGAAACAGTAATTGGACGAATGATGTATTGTAATTTTTGCAACACTGTGAATAACCCATCGGGAAACATTATCGACTGTACCTTTGACTTTTATAGTAATATATTATACTATTTCTAGTCACGGATGTATATTGTATGTCTGTGTTTGGTTGATTTACGAGATTGCTGTTATTTGTCATGGGTAAATGTTAAAGGTAAAACCTTTTATCTTTCTAGATAAAACTAATATAACTATCCAAACAACTTTATACTATTAGTTGCGTTAATTCGTTCAATGTGTATTTTATTTTGGGTTTTTTATAAATAGACAGTATCCGTAGTGTATCAGATGTAAAAATAGATATTTATCAAATATTTGGCTTTATTAAAATATTAAAGTCCTATATTATATTTGCTGTCTGCAGAAGGACTCTTGTAAATTTTATTTACAAGAGTTATTATAAATAAAAATTGAGTTTTGTCTGTACAATGCTTGGACTTATGATACTTTTCATTAATTTTATGTTTTAGATCTTAGAAAAGTCAAAATGGCTCTATTTCTATCCTTCTGTTCTACAAAACAAGATTTATTTTAAAACGCTTATCCGTGAAAACGAGAGCACCCACTATGCTGGAACATATTTTTATTATTCTATACCTTTTGGAGAAGGTTGTTATTTACTTTAAATCTACCCAACCCATATAAAAATAAAGTAATTATCTCTCAATTGCCCAGTTGTGAGTAATATTAGTATATTTTTGTTTTTCTGAAAACATTAAAGCTATGATATAGCAGAAAATATAACCGTCTAATAAAATTATAATCAATATTAGTTTGTTTACATTGGTTTTAAACTTATTTTATAACTATTAAATTCAAATATTTTTCTCAGCTTAACGTAAACCAAATTTTACTAATAATACAATTTTCTATTTTTAACCTAATTTTGACTTGTATTAAAATATTGAGCTCGGAACGTGTCCTTCTTTTTAATTTGTTTTAGCTGTTTTACTTATTTTGATTTCAGGTTTATATTTTAGTCACAATAATTATTGTCTTTCCTCTAAGCACTGAGTCGTAAAACCCGTAAAGGACAGGCTAATTGATAGTGAAAATATGGATGTAATTTGATGCGTTATAACCTAAATTAAGTATGTTTGATAAAATCGCTTGATCAAAAATCTATATTTTTACAGTAACTAAACTTATCTCATACAGTTAGATTAATCCCCGTATGAAAAGTGTTTTTTTAAGTTTCTTTCCAAACAAAATGCAGGATAAAAATGCCCGCCTACAATCATAGATGAATGGATAGTTGATAATCGATGAGGCAATCAAAACAATGGCTGAATGAACTTTATTCGCCCTTCCATCAGTTTATACACTTTACTTCAACGCTATCCAAACATCTATTATTCGGCTGTCAAGACCTTAGCTAACATTTAATTTTAGGGTTCTATAAACTTTAAGTTTACTTCAAGGTTTCAGCTATATTTCTTTATACTTTTAAACTGAATTAGCAAACTACCCAGGTACGTATTTTAAGTCATGTATGATTGAAAAATGAGTGTAGGATGATCGTGGCACAATCTTGTAATCTTTTCACTGACTAAGGCTGACGTGTTCCAACTGTTAATTGACAGCCCAACAGTATATGGGACCTACAGTTTAACACGGAATCCGAACCACTGCTTCTAAATTACGAACTGGTCCAACTTATGAGGATATTCTTTGCGCACGTAGTATTCAATGGTGCGGTCATTAACCCACACAAGAGAAACACTACACCCACCGACAATCGCTCACAACTATCCACAATTTGTGACCTCCAAGTAGCTGGATTACAGAACACGCCACGGTTCCAGTCATTTTAAGTTAAAATCATTAAAATCAATACTAGCTGATTTTACGAAAAATGATTATATAAACTTATATTGTATATTAACTTAAATTTGAAATAATAAAAAAAGAATATGTATAAAAACTAATTATTTGATTAATTTTTTTACTCAACGATATATTTACTTTCCTTCGGGAAATAGCATCACATCGCTTCATGACACATCAAGGGGATGTGTCTAAAGAGAATGTCTCTAAAGTTCCTCCAAACAGTTTTTCTTTAGCCACATAACTTTTGCTTAAAGGATGTTGGCAAGAATTTTATGACTAGTTGCGAAACGTTAGATTTGTTAAATGTATTCTTAATAAGGACATAATGATATTATATTGTATCACATGTATGTATAATTTAGTATGACTGGGACGGTGGCGACGTCCTGTAATCCAGCTACTTGGAGGTCACGAATTGTGGATAGTTGTGAGAGATGGTCGGTGGATGTAGTGTTCTCTTGTGTGAATTAACGTCCGCACTATTGAATACTACGTTAATCCACAAAGACCATCCTCTAATTAGACCAATTCGTAATTCAGAGGCCGTGGTTCGGATTCCACGTAATTCGGAGTCCATTAGTTGCCATCGGCTGTTGGGCTATTAATTAACAGTCCTGTCTAAGGAACATGTCAGCCTTAGTCAGTAACAAGACTACAAGATCGCGCCACAATCATCCTACATTCATTCCTCATTCATACTTGGCTTAAAATACCTACCTGGGTAGGTCGCCATTTCAGTTAAAAGTAAAGTAAGTAAAGTAAAAAAGTAAAAGTATACTTTTGATGGGAGAAGGTACGTTTCTGTTCATTGATACAGTTTATTTTTAGTTGATCCTAGTGGTGCTACGAAACCCGATATTTTTAAATAAATCATCTATAAAAATCCATAAATCCCAATTATGGGTTAAAAACACTTCCTTCGGATGGATCATAGTGTCGAATTTTCTTACTGAAACCCACAAAATGATCCTTTACACATATAAAGCAAATTCCATAAAGATCAGGTCATTTTTACGAGAGTTGTCGTGTTTATGGACATTTCTATACAGTTTCAAAAAATAATGTTAACATTTGACTTTTTTTCAAAAAGACGACATATCCATGTAAGTATATTAAGCCAATTATGAATGAGAAATGAGTGTAAGATGATTGTGGCGCAATCTTATAGTCTTGTGACTGACTAAGGCTGGCATGTTATTTAGACAGGACTGTTAATTAATATCTCAACATTCGATTGCATTGAAGGGACCTACAGTTCAACGTGGGATCCGAATCACGATTTCCCTCTAAATTACGAACTGGTGTGATTTGTGGATGAACGTAGCCTTCAATAGTGCGGACGTTAACCCATACTTGAGAATATCACATCCACCGACCATCACCCATAACTACCCATAATCGTGACCTCGAATTAGGTACATTACAGGACACGCCACCATCCTAATTTTCTGGAGAGCCAAACAAAAAAAATCATCTCAGGCCTAGGTTTTTTTCTACCAGCAAATAATATATAGAACAATTATAATATTTTTACATGTTCCTGTAAACTCATAAATATAGAAGAAATAAATAATAAACATATTGATTTGTTCCAGACATTTGCTGCGGGCCTTGTCCAACTCCAGTGTGCTGGAGAAGCGTCTCCTGTTTGCCACGGTTGCTCTCGTCGCTGTTGCATTGGCCCTTCTCATCGCCCTCGTCATCTTTGCCTCTTGTAAGTGAAAGTTGCTGGTATCAACTGACACTATTAATACCGAAAAGAACTTTGAACTTCATAAAACAACCAACAGTTAGATTCAAGACACCTCGCTATCCATCTAGATTAGCGTTTTGTACTTGGGTGCAAGAGGTCACGGGTTCAATCCTCGGAATTTCCACAAAATTTGATGTGTTAGATCCGCTTTCGCTTAAATTTTCTGTGATTATTCTCCTGTAAAAATATTCCGTTGGCGTAGACATAACCATCAATACCCCGTCGCAGCACACCTGCGTACTCAGTGAATTTCTAAATCAATAATTATATATAACAGGTTTCATTAATATCCGTAATAAATAAGAGAGTTTGCCAATTCTCTATGAGATTAACATAGGAAAGAGTACGCAGGTTTGCTGCTGTGAGGAACACTGAAAAGTAGACATTTTTATAAAAAAATATTTTTATTTTGACCACATTTCAAGTTTTATAAATAAAATTACAGATTTGTATGTGCATTGCTTGGAATTATGATACTTTTGTTTACTTTAGTGTTCTATAATATCCCAAAAAGCCGAAATGGGTCTTATCTCAATTTTATTAACTGTCTGTCTGTTTTTTCTGTAATGCTAAACAAGGCATTTTTGTTCGTCTTCTACGTGAAAAAGAAAGCACCCAGGGTTGTGAAACTTATTTACCTTATTTAATATACCTTTACGTTATAAAACATATTTTTTACTTTATTCCTATACCTTTTGTTGAAGGTTTTTGTTTACTTTAAACTGACCCACGGATCGTGGAAATTAAATAATATGCTCTCATAAACCCAGTTGAAGTAATACAATGGTTACGATAGACTTCGTCAAATTAGAACTTAGAATTAAAATTTATATTAATTCCCTGATGTTCAATAAACTCTTTACCTCTATTGAAAGTTTGAGTTAGCAGCCGCTATTTTAAAGCAGATTGAAATCTATTAAGAGAAACATATTTTGCACTCTTGGAAATTTAGTTTTATAATTTTGCCTGCATATACAAATTACTGTCTTTGGATTTTCTTAGCCTAAAGAAGGATAAGCCTGTTGTCTGCTTAGTAGCCCGTCCTTTGTACAAGTTTTTCGATTCAGGTTTAAGAAGCAAGTTACTTATCATCATGTCTAAATATTTACCTGAAGTAAGTTAAGTAAAAAAACAAAAGTAAAAAGGAGAAATAAAATAAAAAAACTCAGTTATTTAGTATTAATTTTATATTACTGCAGATCAAAATAAAAAATCTATTTACATTAGTATAGTATGATATAAAAATATATTTAAATCAAATGACCAATGTCAACAAACTAATATTGATTTGAATTTGACAGCTGGTTATTTATATCTATTACATCACTTTCATAGATCACACATCTAGTAAAACCTAGAAAAAAGTTGCTAATATCAACATTAAAATGTTTGAATTTACTTCCCTGTGGAAAAAAGGTTAGATTATAGATTTTTACAAAGGGAATGTTTTCCGTTCATCTAAATAGCTGTTCTTATAACCAAACTATGAAGTCACTAACCATATGACATGAGTAACCAAATGACGTCACTGTTTCAAATTTTGGTCTCGCAAATTGCCAACACTCCCTCTCAGAGCCAAAAATGGTCAAAAAAGTCAAAAAAGGTTTAATTTAGCACGTCTGTAAAATGATCCTTAGTGTCTCTATTCCACTACAGCTGTTTCGTGCTGTATAGGCATACGAGTGTTTAAGCACATGCAACCTCAAGGTCAGTTCGTCATCAAGCTGATTGAATTACTTACCATTATAAAATTATAATATCACTAAAAACTGTCATGACGAATAATAACCACTAATATAATAACGAAGCCGTAATGCTAATCGACTTCAGAACACGACCAATCTTATAGTTGACATGTATTTACTGTTAGACATCACGAAGATCGCCGGATCAGCTAGTAAATAATATTTTCGAGTGTAATGAAATTACACTGTGAATAACATCACTGAATAATTAATTAGGTATTCTAGCTTTTCCTTCTGTGGCTTACATTCTTAATCGATTTATCATTCAAAAATGTTTTTGAGCTGTTACAATAGAATATTAGAATATTTTATAAATTCCTACGATAAATAATCTTTTATAATGTTTTTTCTATAAACCAAAAATGCAGTTCAAAATGAAAATGGACAAAAAGTCAAGTTTATTTTAGTTATTTAAAATTTCCTTCTATTCATTTTAATAATATAAAATTCCTTTAAATATATTTTTCTTCAGATTAGGCATCATGATCAAACATGATGTTAAATGAACTTTCTTAATTTAACTATAACTAATTTAATTCTATAAGGTTAAATCTCAACAAACGTTTTTTTATTGTGATCTCAAAATAATAATATAGATGTTAAAAGGTAAAAAATATTTTTACACACTTACATTACTTTCAAACTCATTCCATACCATAACTCAATATGAAAAATAATGGTATCATTTTGAAAATATGAGTCTCATTTGACTTTGTGTAATGATTTTTTTCAGACAAAAAATATCGCGACAGAGGAAAAGTGTGCGAGACTGTAGAGTGCATAAGAAGTGGTAAGTTATAATGTTATGCGTTTGTAGCTTGAACTACTTATGATGTTTTAAGTTTACATTTTACCTATTATTATTTTTTTATTAGTTTTAGGAATTTAGGGAAGATAATATTAATGTGTTGCTGTTTTGTTTATCCAAATGAAGGAACCTTTTTTAACTTCCATGCTCATCAAATTGTAACCAAGCTATAACTGTGACAGCCTCCATGCTGCTCCAGTCGATGGACCAGAAGGCGGATCCCTGCGAGGACTTCTACCAGTTCACCTGCGGCCACTGGGCGGAGTCCCGTCTACTGGCGGAGGGTGCGCCCACCTCGTGGTTCTCCGAGAGGACCAAACACCTCCAGCAGAAGATCGTCGGTCTGTTTATTTAATTTTCTGAAATATTAACTAATCTATCATCAGGAAAATCCAGGGCCATTGCGCGGGCGGGAGACCGATGATCGCCTCGGGTGCCCGAAAGCGTATGCTTGAGAAAAACTTCAAGGGGGAAGTGCCATGGCAAAGTAACAATAGAAATTATTTGAAATAATTTAGGCCTAAATGTAGGCTAGGGGAGCGCACTGGTCTGGAGGTAGAGCGTGGTCTTTGGTGCCCAAGGTCCCGGGTTCAAATCCCGCCAATCACAAATGCTTTTTGCTATGTAATAATGCCGCAACCCACACAGGGATGCGCAAAAAGCCGTTCGGCTGAAGAGCCTTGGGAGTAATCCGCCCCTTCCAATAAAAAAATGTAGGCTAACAAAACGGATAAACGGATACCTTACTGAAATGGCAACCTACCCAGGGAGGTATTTTTAAGCCAAGTATGAATGAGAAATTAGTGTAAAATGATTGTGGCATGATCTTTTAGCCTTATTACTAACTAAGGCTGCTATATTCCTTTTAGACAGAAATTTAATTAGTAGCTCAAAAGCCAAGAGCATCTGAGAGACCTGTAGTTAACGTAAACTCTGAACCACTTTTGTCTCATAATTATGAACTGGCATAGTTATAAGAATGATCTTTGCGGATGAATGTAGTATTCACTAGTGCGGACGTTAATCCACACGAGAGAATATCCCATCCACTGAACATCACTCATAACTATCCACAATTCGTACCCTCCAAGTAGCTGGATTACACGACATGCCACCATCCCAGTCTATTTTTGAAAGTCGTGTGTAACTTAACCTTAAATATTAGACTGTACTGTTTTAGTTTATCGAAAAATAATACATGTTTGACACTTATCACTTTATGTATTTGCAAAGTTTTTGTCGAATTAAATATTTTCTCAAATTTTAATAACCTTTATACGCTTGAGTCTCTGAAACGTTCTATCTCTTAAATTTTGCCCGATCAGCTGATGACGACGATGATAACAACGCAACTAGCCACACATCACAGGACGAGCCAATAAGCAAGGACAGCATCTTGGCCTGGACACCAAAAAAATACGCGACGGCCCTAAGAATATCAATGTCAAAACTAAGATCGACAAACATTGTTTTATAAATTAAAATTATATTTTTCATAATCATCGTCAAAATATTTTCTTTTTAATATATCAATGTTAAATTACCACTAAGTGCCAGCTTTTGAGTCTAGCTTAATATATTGTATTTAAAGAAATCTTCTTATACTTATATTTTACGTCCCTATATGGGTATGTCCTGAAATACATACGTAGATAGCCAGATATTGTATTCTTTACTAAATATTTTATATCGTAATTTTACAGTCAATTGTTTTGAAACCTGGCTTGTGTCTTTAAATAGTAAAGACCAAATTTGGAACCAAAATATCAAGCGGGTTAAAATGTTGGTTTCAAAATAGCGGCCATTTAAATCTTTTTTAATTATTATAATTAAAAAATTGTTAATTATTTGTAAAATCATAAGGAATAAAGGTTATGGAAAATTTATTTTCTATCCAGTGAAACCGAAACGATGAAAATTGGTCAATAAACAACAAATATTCAGTCCTGTATTATGAGGGTACGAGTTCTAGGTTATCAGCTGCATCAATGGTCCCTCGGCCGGCTTGACCGGCGGAGTGGCAATGACAGTAGAGGCCTACTTGTACACACATAACAATGGTAAAAAAACTTAATATTCGTTTATTATTGGTCTATATAACTTATTTTGGTTTCATTTTATAGGGAAGTCAATTTTAAAAAGCTTTTAATGTTTTATACTCGTAATTTTTCAAATAATAAACCTTTTTAAAGTTATTTAAATTTAAAAGATATAAATGTCCGCCATTTTTAAAAAACCAAAAAATTTAACCCCCTTAAAATTTTGGTCTAAATTGGGTCTTTACTATTTAAATACACATGCCAAGTTTCAAAACCTACAAAATGGCGGATATCTGGCCATATTCAAGTAACGCATTTTAGGACATACACCCACAGGAACTTTTATGCTTATTTTGACCCAATAAACCACATCTTGATAGTTTGGTGACGGACTTAATAGACACCCTGTATATTGAGTTTTATTGTATTCTAAGATTTTTTAAGAGTAAAAATAATTTGTTATGATTGCAGAGATTCTGAAGACCAACAGTAGTAATGTTGACCCTGAGCCTGTTAGACAGGCGAGGATGTTCTATCGATCTTGTGTGGACACAGGTAAAATCTACATATCTATAGGTCATCTTCATAATCATTTACACATAATCTTTTCTACACAGGGGGTGATTTACATTAATTTCTTATAGTTATCCGAGTAAAAATAAAACGGATTAGTGGACTAACACGTACTTTCTCTCTTAAATAAGCGTAAACAAATCGAAAAATTTAGAGGGATTATTTTAGAGGTTAACTACCATTATTGACAAAAAGCATAGCAAGACTATACCAGTGTATCTATTTCATAAAAATTGGATGTAGTCTCGGGGTCTGTGCACAGACAGATATATATAGGAAAACAATTTTTTTATTCTAAGATTCTGAAAACGGATTCATCTACCCTCAAACAAAATTCAACACTATTGATGTAAACAATACTTTCCCCATATAGTAGGCTACTTTTTAAAAGGCGAAAGTAATTATAACTAAGGGAATAAGAGCGTTTGTATATAATCCATGGACTTATTGTTTTAAATCTCCAGCAGAAAAAGTTATTTTCCTCACACATTAGTGCAGCCAGCGTATCTTTTTAGAGTACATCTTTTTAGAGTGTTGTTGTTCATTGATCAGCTTGGGAAGGATGAAAAATATTGAACATATTCTATACTTTTGACATAGATATGTCTTATCTCTGGGAAGTCCGGACAGTTGGGACTGAAAATATTACCTTTAGACATATCCATGATCCAAGCTATTTTCATAAAAAAAGTAAATACATTTTTTGTATTTTCTCTTTACAGACACCCTGGATCAGCTGGGCCTGGAGCCATTGATGGAAGTGCTGGACAAGCTTGGACTACCTCGAACTTTACCCAATGCCTCCACCGCCTCCACCTGGGCGTTGGGCAACACCCTGGCAGCCATCCAGCGCATCCTCAACAGCGACATTCTCGTACAGCTCAGCACCTTCCTGGACCCCGAGACCAACCGCTCTATACTACTGGTAATTCAGCAAATCTTTACTTCACTGTGTATTCCCCAATGCTCAACAACTAGCTGGATCGTTGAGTCGTTAGTGTCCACCTTCAAAACAGAGTGCCGCTGGATTGAATCCAGACCCAGTTGCCGTTTCGTCATGGGACTGTTAAATAATGATGCCTCCTAACAATAGCTCGACGTTACATAGTAACAAGACCGGGGTTTGACCGTTACCCACCAAAACGTAAAAAATGTCCAATTTTATGTATTTAAAGTACTATTTTAACTTTGTCAGCTCTAATCCTTAAATCTACACTTTCCCTCGGTTCCTTTAAATTATATATAAAATACTCGTGCCTGAGTATCAACGGTACAAACTTCACATCATTGTCAAAACATATCAAAGACAGGTTATTATTTCTTTGTGCTTATACAAGCAAAGACTAGACTAGATTATTTAATATCTAACAAATTTTGTTTTAATGTAATAACCATAAAATGTTGAATTCCATAATTTATGTAGTAGAAAAAGTTTATTGTGAATATTGTATGTTGTTAAGTATTTCCAAGTATTAAGTGATAGCTATTTCCATATTTCTCTGTGTGTGTGTTTTTATATGAGTATTCTATACCATTTTTACATTAATACATTTCCACCTTAGTCCAGTTAACAAGTGTGATGCTTTCTCTCACTTAGAGAACATTAAACCACGTGACATTTTAACCAGCTCTCTGTAAAAACGTTATTTTTACAGTGTCGTCCCAGCTCTCCTTAGTCCCCAGTATCGCTTTATGCGATTGTTGTAGTCTCCTCAACAGTAAGATTATTTGTTGCTGGCCTTTTCTCTATCTTGAGTATGGCCTAAATCATTCTTATACATTTTTATTTAACCATTATCCCTCAAAAGTGTTACAATGTCAACTGAACAATTTTTTTCTACTGTGGTCTGCTGTGGCTGTTGATTGACTTCGTCCACATACTTGGAGTCCACGATTGGTTAAGAGCTTATTAAAATTTTGCCATTGATTTTGCGTTGCAATTTAATGAAACTCAAAATCAAGACCAGAGACAGTTCGTGGACAGAGTCCGGACAACAAACTCATGTAGGTACTGTAAGCTGTAAGATAAGTGGATTGAGAATAAGAACAAGAAGCACGTCATAGCTTATTAAACAATGACGTCACGACTAGAAGCGTGTGCTGTCCGTAGACACTCGTACCTGAAGAAAATGTTTTCAGTTCATCTAAACAGCTGCTCTTCTATGACGTCACTACCCATATGACGTCACTAACCGAATGACGTCACTGTTTCAAATTTTGGTCTGAAAAATTTCCAACACTTCCCTCCCAGAGCTAAAACATATCCATCTTAAAATTTAAACCAAATAAAATAAAACATTCACACTGTAATTTCAGTGAGGCTCATCTCTATAACAAGTGTTATGTTATACAGGTCGAGTCTTGAAGAAACAAAAATAATTTAAGGACGTATTCTACTAGTGAAAATGATGAAAAAGGTTTGTATAAACTTGGGTTCGGAAGTGCTATGTTAGCGAGTTACAGCTAATGAAAGATTTCCCCTGGATTTCAGCACATTTGCAAAGATTTCATATTTACAAAGAATAGAAATTATAATTTACAATAAAATATTTAAAATGGATAAAATACTTTTATTTTCAAACAGAAAGAGTTATATTTTTTATTATTATCTGTATATCTAGTTTTCTCCAAAACTAATCGATTTACAGTACCAGGACCAGTTTTATTTAATTTTTCATTTCATTTTACAAAAAATGCAATACATTTGACGCTTGAATTAACCCCCCAAAACCAAAATGGCTTCATTTCAACGTACTCGTAGGTACTCTAATCCGGGTGAAATCTTTCGCCATCCGTAACTTGCTAAACGAACCATTTCTGAACACATGTTTTTATAAACATTTGTCGTCATTTTCACTAGTAAAACATGTCGTTCAATTCTTTCTGTTACTAAATAGACTCATAAACATGTCTCCCTTATGATTTCCCTACCCATTTGCCCTCTAACCCTGGGATGTTTGTAATAGCTGTCACCCAGCTACAGCTACTCTTCGTTGCCCGAGGTCATGACTCCTGAGATTCCTCGTTCACAGCTGACAGGCAATCAGCTGTTCAAGGTTCGGCTCTCTTACATTTCTGAGGTTCTGGGCGAGATACAGCCAGAGTTCAACTCTTCCCACCTCCTCACGATTGCACTACGCATCCTCTTCACCGACGCCCATATTAAAACGGTTTGTCATACAGGTGAACCTTTCATTATTTTTTGTTTATGCTTTTTTGCATTATGTTTTGATGTTGTAGAGACTAGGGAGTTTAGAATAAGGAGTAAATTACATACATAAGATTAAATATATAGATATTACTGTAATAACGTAATAACATTAAATAATAACTAGTGATACAGTACCTCCCTATTGAATACTTTTTGAAATGGCGACCTTCCCAGGTGGGTATTTTAAGCCAAGTATGAATGAGTAATGAGTGTAAGATGATTGTGGCGTGATCTTTTAGTCTTGTTACTGACTAAAGCTGGTATAATTCCTTTATACAGAAATATTAATTAACAGCCAATGCCATCTGAGGGACCTACAGTTTAACGTAGGATTCCGAACCACAATTTTGTCTATGAATTACGAACTGGTTAATAATTTTATGTGAATGGGTTTTTTGAATGAACGTAGTACAGACGTTAATCTACACAAGAGAATATCACATCCACTGACCATCGCTCATAACTATCCACAATTTGTGACCACTAAGTAGCTGGATTACGGGACATGTGACCGTTTCTAGGTGTTAGATGTTATATCCTGGAGGATTAGTAGGCTCCGAGAAAAGCAAATCAGTTAATAATAACGACAATAATGAACAAATACTCATAAACGGTTTTAAGTATTTTATTCCTTTTACTCTTCCCACTTACAAACGTGTAGTCTTTGTGGGGACATTTCCTGACTCTTTAGTAATCTATCTGCTTATTATATCCTGTGTAATTTTGCTGGAAATAATAAATAACTTTTGTGTCTAAAGTTAAGTTTGCTAAATATGACAACATAATTTCAGGATATTAAACACGCTGAAACTGAGGATCCACCAATGGTAACGACATACAAAGCCCTACAGGAACTTATGGATAATGCAAGAAACTCAACAGTCAGTACTCTTCGGGTAAGGAACAATGGTGGTGTTTGTTGCAGAAATGTTAACTATCAAGTGTCAGTAATAATTAAATGCTGAGATGATGCAAGAGTAAATTTCTCGTAGTGGATACATTAGTTTTAAATAACAATTTATCAATTAACAAAGATGACATTGTAATGGAATTTACGTATAGTAAGAAATATAATATTTTTTCTTACGTATCTAAATCTCAACTGCCCATCACCAAGGTTCTAGGGCCTGTGCAGTGAATTAAAGACAGCAAGGTACTGTAGTGGTGTTAGTCCCATAGGCTAGCCAGAGGTGACCGCTCATGATCTGACAGGAGGTGCCAGCAGTCACCAATTTTGATCCAGCAACCTTTGACTTATTGGGCCAGAGCTTTATCCCTGGAGCTACTGATTTGATATGGGAATTCCTTTTACCTATGTGTCTTATCATGCCCCACTTCCATAGTGGGGTACAACACATTTGAGGAACCTATATGGCATTTGTCTAAATTTGAACAATCTTAAAGTATCAAAAAATTTAAAAAAATGCTGTTCATCAAATCATATGCCGTATCTGCTGCTTGCTGAAGTACTTCACCTATGACTTTTATCCTGAAGACGTATTTGATGGTAATATTTCATATAAATGGAGATGTTATTACAGCTGGACTGGGATGAATATCTGACAACATTGGTAAAGGACTTAAACATATCTGTGGATGTCAACTCTGCAGTGGCTGTGCAGAGTCCATCCTACTTTGAAGCGCTCGCACGTAGACTGTCAAGTTCCAGGCCAGAGACCATTCGTGAGTAGACTTGAAATCGTATTAAGTACACTTAAGTAACCGTAAATAGTTTATCTAAGAGGTATTGGTGGTTTACAAGGAATAAACTTAAACAGGGGTTGGGGTTGCAACAAATGTAATTATTCTCATCAATATAAAGACAACTTTCTTATTTCTTGGTGCATGCCTCCAACTTCAGTGATGACAATCGCGTGGTGACTATGAAGTTGTTTCATTATTCCACATTATCCTGTAATCCAGATACTTGGATGTCACAAATTTTGGATAGTAGTGAGCTATGGTTGGTGGGTGTGATGTTCTGGATCAACATCCACACTATTGAATACTACGTTAATCCGCATAGACCATCCTCATAATTAGACCAGTTCGTAATTCAGAGGCAATGGTTTGGACTCCACGTTAAACTGTAGGTCATATATATGTCATGTAAGCAGATATATAAGCCTGAAGCTAGATTTAGGTGAAACAATATTTCTTCTATTCCTTGTTTAATTTTATGATAATTATTTCTTCTTATATCCCTGTATACCAATATGAGGATAAAACTTTGATGTATATGTTTAGTTCAACAATAGTTTGAAAAACACTTGAGAAATAAGAACAGACATTCAAAATATTAAGGTGTTAAATAATTTGAGCAGCAAAGAGAGAGGGTACTTTGGGGATTTAGTAAGTTCGATATATCCATGAATCTGTATATACGTATAGGGATGATCTTATTGATCTGTTATATTTACCCACTGACCTAAGACGTTTGAATTTGTTCGCTCTTACACAATCTTTACAGTTAGCATATTTTGTAGAACGCTTTGTGTGGTGGAAGGTGGTTGAGTCAACAAGTCCCCACACTACGACAACCATGAGGAGGATCAGGGACAACTTCATTGAAGTTCTATTTGGACCCTCAACACGAGTTACAAGGTAACACACATATATGACCCTGTGTGTATTTTAATATGAATGAAATGGATTTTATGACGATTAGCTTTTTCATTCAAAAACTCATTTTAATTCATTTTAGAATTATTAATTAATCCCTGTGATAACAAAAATATATTCTAATGTCAAATGTAAAAAAACTAAATTCGTCCATTGTACTTTGTATAGACTACTTGTATACTTTGAAACTCTCACTCCTCTTGAGACCTAACTAAAATTTTGAATAATCAAAAATAAAATTTACCTTGTGAGAAGCAAAAATAAGGTGGGTATTATTTTGTTTTAATTTAAGTTTAAGGCGAGGATGATACACACCCTCTGATGACTGTGAATTAAATGGTGAAGGATTTCTGAGCTCTCACGAATCATATAAGAATAAATTAATTAGTTTCTCAAAATTAAGTAAACCAAACCTTGGGCAACTCAGTATCCCTGAGGCTATCTGTGGCAAATAAAAAACACTGTAACGGGACCCAGCAGCATTTTATACGTTACAACCTTCTGACAATACATACTCGATATAGTACAATGCGTTTTCACCAATCAGGGAAAAATACAACAAAAACATTATAAGAAACTTTTTAACCTTTGAGTTTTTAACATGAGTGTGCTAAAAGTATATTTTTTAATAAGGACATCAAAAGCTTACTAAAATTAAAAAACTGATTATTAACTTGATTATTTCTTTAAATAAACATTTACTTTGATAACAGTTGTGAATGAACAAGAAATCAGTCAGGAATTTTACTCTTATTACAAGTTGACAAAACACATATAATTAGTTTTTGTATTTAGAGATTAAAAAATGGTAGCAAAAATCACAAAACCCTTTCTTCAACTTTGAATCACTTTTTGATGGCAAAACCAACAACAATCTAAATGAAAAATTTACTAAAAAAGTAAAATTATTATAATTATTATTTTTTAATCATTTTTACTAGAGCAGTTTAGTCGATTCATTAATAGATTTACAAAAGTAAATCATTATTGAAAAGAAAATGAATGAACTAATATTTTTGTCAGTAATAAACTTTCATGACATCAAATTCAATTCATTTATAACACTCAAGTTTTACTCATTTTTGCCTGAAATTACCCACTAGAGTGGGTATGTGTCTTTACAAAATTACCATATAAATTACTTCCATATTTCTAAGTTAGAAGACTTGGCTAATCCACAAATTCTGCAACAGAATAAAATGGTTGTTAAATCAGCCACTTGAGCAACATTTTCTTGAAATAATAAGGGCAGCAGTTCTTCACTTCATTTAGCAGGACATTAAACAACTTGGCTCCAGCGTAATTAAACTTTTGCTGAATATTTGTATGGTAAATGTCATTGAATTGGCATTTCTAGTTACTATGTTATGAACCTGGTTACATTTGCTTTGTGTTTTATCTTTCTTTAATTAATCATATAGGGATCCACAAAATATCACTAATTAGATCAAAAACAAAAAAAAAACCTGTTAATCATGAAAAATTACACACTAATTGTCTAATATCTCCAATGATGTTCTGCAAATATACTAAAATTATCTATGAAGAAATGACTGACCATCATATAAATGTTTGAAAAAAGGTCATAGCATAATTCTGAATAGACATACAAACAACAAGTGGAATAGACAGAACCTGTGGTGTTAGGTCAGGTAATTTGCATTGTCTCTTATGATGGATGCCAGATAGACGATCCAATCAACAACCATGCTATCTCACGCGTTCATGGTAAAACATCAGGTCACTATCAATCCGATTGATGAGATGCAGATAATTTATATAGTGATCAATTCAGAAACTAACGATATGGCACAGGATGGAAAATGTCGGTGGAGCTAATAACTTTATTCAAACGTATGTCAAGTAGAAATAGATTTTGAAATATATTTGTTTGGACTAGAATGATCTTCAATAGTGTTTAAATTAAATATACTGAGTATTTTTATGAACTCCTAAAATTCATACTATCTAAAATTAAAAAAAAATTAAAATGCATAAATATCTCCTTGTTAGTTTGTATAATTTAAAATAAATAATAATGTAACAATCAAGTAATAAATTGGGAAAAATAGTTTTAGTTGTCTATTTGGTTGGTCGACTTTATGTGACTGATTGTTTGGGACCTTAAAGTGAAACCTGAAAAGTAATCATTTTATCAACAAAGTTTAGTTTAATTCACTTGCTTTCTTTAGCTTTTGGAAATTCTGACCTTATGACTTCAACTTCTGTTACTAAAAATATTATCCTAATATTTTTATAATCCCAGCTGCTATAAATTTTACACGTTTGTTACCTTCTCTTATTGCGTTATTATGTTTAGAAGGGACAACATACACTGGTAGGTATTTCGAGCCGAGTATGAATGAGAAATGAATGTACGATCTCATAGCCTTGTACTGACTAAGGCTGGTATTTTCTTTAGAAAGAACTCATAATTAATAGCTGAACAGACAACAGCATCTAAGGGACCTAGAGCTTAATGTGGGTTACAAACCACAATTTTCCTCTGGATAACGATCTGGTCTAATCATAAAGATGGTATTTTTTTGGATTAACGTAGTATAGTATTTATAACGTAGTATTTAATAGTGTGGACATTAATCTGCAATATCCACATCCGATAGCAACATCTACCGATCATTGCTCATAACTATGAAAAGTTCGTGACCTCCAACTTCCTGGGTTTCAGTACTTGTCACCATCCCAGTCAAAAAAAGTATAACAAATAATCCCAGCTGCTATAAATTTTAAATATTTAAATTGTTTAAAATAGTCATAAACTCTGAAGCGAATTAACCTTTTTATACACTTATAGTGTTGTATATATGATGAAAAAACATTCAACTAGCGTAGATTACTTACATTTTCCAGAATCAAAATCATGCTCAAATTAACTTTTCAACTTCCTCCTATGTCTAGGTTTTTAAAAGCTCTTTTATTTTCCATATCAGCTGACAATATCCAAGAGCAAATTCTTGTGGAACATGTTGGGCGTCAAGGCTCGGGAAGTTGTGGAAGTTCTCGGCACCTTGGACACTTCACCTCAAAACATGACTGTGTTTAGGTATGGTAAGTATAGTCTGCTTATATACACGGTTTTCAATATCTGTATTCATATTTTCAATTAAAAATATAATTGTTTTCATTTTTAATTATTTTTAATTTCTTATCTTCCTTTAAAATTATGTTAGTAGTTTTATCACATGTAGCAAAATAAGTACCTGGTACGTGTACATTTATCTTTCACAAAATACTAAATGTTCTCTTACTCCTGTGGACACTCAAATTGATGAAGATTTTTGGCCTCACCAACAAGATGCCTCCAGCTTTTTCTATCATCTACCAGATCCACATCTGCACCCTATCTTCCAATATCTTCAGCAACCTGGTCATCCCATTTGATTCACAGCATCCCCAGTATTCCCTCTTGCCTTCCTCTTCAAGCTCTTCTTATTGATCTGTCCTTCTCTCTCTTCTTCTGACGTGTCAAAGCCATCTGATTCTTATTAACTCTGCTTCGAATTACTGCTACAACATACAGGTCCTCTATAAAGTTCACTCAGCTCTTCGTTTTATTTATCCTCCAACCCTTGCAACCGAAATTGGACTGTATATTCTTCTCAGTATTTATTTTTGAAAGTTATTATTATTTTATCTGGATGTTTTTTGTTAGAGTCCATCTAGGAAAATATAAATCATTGCCAGATAAATTCAATTTTTTGACAGGAGTCTGTTTTCCAAAAAAAGATGTATCAAATTTAATTGAGCATTCAACTGAATAGATAATTTCGGTCTGATTGAAGAACAAAGATAATTACATCAAACGATACCACAAACATGAGATAATCATGGAAAATAGGATCTAATAATGTATTATCTGATAGTTCAAATAATGAGTATCCATCTTAGTTTTACTGTGTAAAATACAGCTGTCAAACAAAGTGTATTTGAATATTGCAAATTGAATTTTACCAAATGTATTGAAATTTCACCATTTCAAGCAATAGCGATACTCAAGCTGTATTTTAATTGGGAGAAGAAACAAATTGCCATTATATAAACAAAATACTTGAAAATTAACTGGTTTTTATGTTCTAATTTTAGAAGCTAATATGTCAACTTTACAGGCCAATGAAGAATTTTTCCAATTTTTCAACCTCATCTTTCCATTACCATGTGTCTAAATGCCAAAGCACACAGCAACAGACGCACGTATGCAGAAAGACGGAGAAAAAATTGCTCCCCAAGTGATTAGATGTAAACATTTGTATGCAGACGTCGGCAGACATGCAGACGTCTGTGTGCGTTGCAACATCTAATAACTTGCGGAGCGATTTTCCCTCCGTAAGTCTTCATACATGCATCTGTTGCTGTGTGGGTTTGCTTTTAAAGCCTATACAGTAAATTAAAATTAGTCAGATACCATTGCAGTGTTAGTCATATGGGAAAATCAGAAGTGACTCAACCACTCATGATCTGAAAGGAGAAGTCCCACAACTGGTTTTGTTTGAGCAATATTTTTCCCACCAGCTCAGCATGTTAACGTCTGAGTCATGTTAATGTCTGAGTAAAGGTTATTTTTTATCTGCTGGTGCTGCAATATTTTCTCAAATTTCAGTTTGACCATTTAAATACTAAAAGATTTAATCAGTTAGGTAGGCCTATCTCATATTAAATTTTGTAATACATGAAACTATGGCTCAATAATATTTCCTAATTAGGGAAAACACTTTTGAAAAGAAGAATAACATAATAAAGGTAATACCAGAGTAGGTAATACTATGGGCAGACAACTAATGCAAAATCATGAGCGGTGACTATAATGAATATGTTGTAGGTGGGACAGTGACCCTCTAGAAGTGAATGCTTACTACAGCAGAACTATAAATGCAATAGGTAAGTAATATGTGTGTGAATTTAAAAATAATAAAATATGTGAGTAGAGCATTCCACTTGAATGTGAAAATACATAACCTTTATTATTATCATATTAACTTCCTCAAATTATGACCTGACCAGGTAGGTTGATTAATTTTAATCCAAGTGTAAATGAGGAATGAGTCTATTAATGATTGTAACGTGATATTGTAACATTGATCAGTAATAAGAATATGTCAGCCTAAGCACAAAGAATGATACGTTCCTTAGACAGGATTGTTAATTAATAGCCCAACAGCCAATAGCAACTAAGGGACCTGCAGTTTAACGTGAGATCCAAACCACAATTTCGCCTTTGAATTACAAACCAGTCTATTACAAGGATGGTCTTTGCAAGTGAAAGTAGTATTCAATAGTGCGGATGTTGATCCACACCAGAGAATAGATAGATAGATCACAATCCACAATAGATCACATCCACTGATCTATCCATAATTTGTGACCTCTAAGTAGGTGGATTACCGTCCACCATCCCAAGATTTAGTTCTGTGAAGTTGAATTGATTTAAAACCTCACAATGAAAAGTATAATATAATTAATTGGAAGAACAAAATTAATAAAAAAAATAATCGCTACAAAATAACAATAACACACAATTATTATCTTCTTCCTATACTTTTTTATTGTCTACATCAAATCAAAGACCTAAACACCCTCTTCTGTTTTATTATTTGAACATTTACGTTGTTGTAATTACCTTGAGAAAAACTTTTCATTGTGGATATTTATATAATAGTAAAATCTCAAAAATGGAAAACCCTACATATTAAGATACACAAATTTTATCAATATAGCCAATACCACATACATTACTCTATTATATTAAAGAAAGAAAATAAAATGTTTTAAACAATTCAACTGATGCAACTTTTTATGCTTCTACATTTTTATAAATTGCGTGAAATATTTGCATTTGAAATATCAAAAACAAATCAAAGGGTGAAAGTATAGCATCTATTAAGTAGATCAGAGTGGCAACATACCCCATCACTATCAACTCAGCTACCCACCTTCTAGGTTTAACAAAATGTATTACATATTTTTTTAAGATTAAAAACTTATTTGTAACTTTTACATGTAAAATGGATGAAAAATAGAAATAATGTTCAATTTCTTTCCACATGCAGCCATACCTGCAGGTATTTTACAGATGCCATTTTACTTCCTGGGCATAGAGTAAGTCAGTGTAAGAGTTTACAATTTTTATTATTGTGGAATTACAAATGTTCATGAAATTAATTATGGTGGGGCTGAAATTGTTAAAACTACCTGTTGAATTTTACTCGTATTTTGATAGAAAAATCTGTTTGAAACTATTACCCACTAATTAGTTCATATTTTTTTAATATTCTAGTGATGAGGAGAAATTTTTTCTTAAACTAAATTAGCTCATATGGCAAGAAGATGGGGATATTCATAACAACTGTTGGTCAAGTTTTAAGAATCAGAAAATTTACACAATTTCTTGAAAGACTGTTTGCTTTTTTTAGTAATCAGGATGGATGATAATTCAAAGTATTAATCTCTAAAAGTTAAGTAGACCTTGAGGTTTCAAACTATATGAGCCTTTTTTGCAGACAAATGTTTTATTCATATTCACTCACATATTCATACTTACTCACCCTGGTGGATATTTTGAAGTGCATGCATTTTTTATGGGTCATGTAGGTTTTTTACTGACAAAGACCAGTTTATAAATTTATGAGACTCATTCATAAAAAACGTAACAAACAAAAATAGCTGGGATATTGTCGAAGCGGGTACCGTATATAACCACTGAATCTAGTAAAATCAACCACTCAGTCAATCTAGTAAAATCAACTTTAATTTTACACTTTCCTTCCTAAGCCGTTAAGTTCTCTTAAACTTTTGGTTCAACACATTTGGTTTTCTATTTAAAAATTAAAATCACTGTGAATTCTTAAAATAAAACTGTTAAAATTGAAAGCTCTATTCAGTTGCAAATCACCTTGAAAAGTCTGGCCTCCTAATACTCACCATGTTTTATTGTTATTTCAGAGCGTTGAACTATGGAGCGATTGGTAGCATTCTTGGTCATGAACTCACCCACGGGTTCGACATTGAAGGTACTGACAAACACTTATTAGTAGTTTGCTATTTCGTTATCTGAAGTCAATAGCCAGAACAAATGTGTCCACATGTACTTGTATTTTTTATACTTTGTTTTCACTCTTTGTAAACATAACATTACTATGAATATTACCATATACAAATTCTGGTAACAATATAACTGGTGTTAAAATAATTTTGTATGCCAATATTACAGTAATTTTTATAATTGTTAACAATCTATGAAATTCTAATAAAAAAGAATACTTTTCCCTGAATGGTACTGGTAGGCCAACATACTTTTACTCTTAGTCCTTTGGCCTTTCGAATCCAAATTAATTTTTAGCCTTGCCAACTAGTTGCCTCCAAACTCTTTGATCTTCCGTTAAATCAATCTCTTCCCTGATTCATCTTATGTCAACCATCACTTGGTCATTGTATCTTATCCTTAGTCCCCAAACAGCACCTCCCTTGCGGTTGACCTCCCCAGAGTCATTCCTTTCTTCTCCACTCTTCTTCTCACATGACCAAGACACCTTATTCTTCTACTTCTTATTACAGAATGGTAACGGTACAGGAGACAGGATTTCTTTACGTATTATTTTTACCAGAATACAATGATACACCAAAATTATGTTGTTGTAATAAAAATATCAATTAAACACCATTAATATTATATATAATATTTTAAAATAAAGAAATACTAATAAAGAATTATTTCTGCAGGCAAAGATTATGACAAGTTCGGGGAAAAAGCTTCGTGGTGGGACAGTAGAGTCTCGGACATCTATAACCAGAAGGCTGAGTGTTTTGTTGACCAGTACAGCAAGTTCTCCTTCCGGGACTCTGGTGATTTGAAGGTATTTGCAGGGATTGTCACAAAATATAAACGATTAATTGTTCACAATTTTTAAAAATAATATATAATTAACATTAAAAAATGTATAATTTAAATATGAGGGCACATATATAGTAAACCATTGTTTAGAGATGTGAATACTTAAAGTTTAGAAGCCATTTATATTTTTAACTGGTTTTGCAAAAACTAATTTTGATAAAAGTTATACTAATTATTTTACCATTACAATACCAGAAGTAAGTATAAAGGAAGGCTTGGGCAATATCCATATACAGCTTCATCTAATAGACGTCTAAATGTGGCAAAATTAAAAAATATCTCACCAGTCATCTGATCAATGTAATGTTGAGGAAATTGTTTATAGTTTTAAAAACGAGTGTATAAGATTGATAATGTCATGCTCATATCCCTCGTAACAGCAATAAAATGTTCTTATTCTTATTTGTTTATTCCTCTTTTGATGATCGATTCCTTGTTTTAAACACTTTTGGGAGAAAAATATTTGAAATATATTCATGTATAAAAAGATAATAGAAATGCTTACCTATTTTAAAACACTTTTTATAAGCAAGCAATTTTTTTAAAATCAATTTTTGATAACTATATAAAGGATCTTACCCTTGTTTATTATCTGTTAATGTTTTGTACAAAGATTGTATAATACAAAAAAACATTAAAAAACTCTTACATTTGTAAATATATGTTGATTGTTCCTAACACTCTGTATTTAAACTAATTTTATTCTTAACAAATCTCACAATATCTTCAGTTTTCAAGAAGGTTCTTGAGACAAGACTGCCTCTCTTTTCCTTCTCAATACTGTATTTCTTCTCTTTTATCTTTTCAGTAAGAAGAATTTAGTAAACCTCGAACACATTGTTGCAGGTGAATGGCACGTTGACTCTGGCAGAGAACATCGCAGATAACGGTGGCATCCGGGAGGCAATTCACGGGTACCGGCTCTACACAGCTCGTCACGGGCCTGAGCCTCATCTGCCCGGGTTACAGCAATTTTCCCACGAGCAACTCCTATACCTCGCATTTGCTAATGTACTTTTATACCTTTATAATTTATTAAGATTGTCTATAAAAATAAGGGATATCTTAGTGGAGTTATGGCCCCCTAGGTTTCCACTGTGTACAAGATTGCTCTAATGAGTAAATTGTTACCGTAATCAAGGGGTTAATCAACCATTTTTACCAAGTAATCCTCAAGTCATCCACGATCACAGCCGTTGTGAATCTTAAGATGCCATTTTAATGTTTGAAGGTGATGTCTTGTTACATACTTTTTGTACCGTCCAAAATCTATAAAATACAATATTATTAGTGTAAAGTCTTATTAATTTGACAAATATTTCACCCTTTATTTGTAAATTAACTGTAAAGTCCCGTATTTCGAAAGGCACGACACAAAATGGAAGAAATCAAAAGGTTTTTAAATTATTATGTCAAACCTAAAACTGTGTGCTTACTATTAATATTATATCTCATCTTCATCTTTCGAAAAGCTCTCTCCACAAACAAATCCATTAAATTCATCACACTCATATCCCTTAACCCTTCCTGGACAAGTGTGACTTAGAATAGGAAAAATTAAAGGAAAATATAAATATTAATTTTCATTATTTAATTTTTGTAATACTAGTATACATAAATAGTATACATATACAGTACATATACATATACAGTATACTTTAAATAAACACAATAGAACACTTTTGACTGTCAAAATAAATTTTAACATAATTAGAACAATCATTTTAACAGCAACCTCACTCTCCAAAAAACTCATGTTCAGTACGTCAATAACATCAACAAAAGAACTAGTACTATTAATGTTATGTGCCATCCTAGATCACTATCTCATTCAGACATACAGCTATAACTTTTGGCGCCAACACAGAAAACATAGTGTTGAGCGCGAAACGTCGCAGGGGGAGCATGAAATAGTTGGACGGTATATAGGAGAGGGGGTGGTGCTGGTGATAGGGGGAGCGTAGATGTGACCCTTGCTAAGTCACATCCGTTGTGGAAAGAGCCAGAAAATAGCGCCTTGGTAGCGTAAAACATCCGGATGCTACTCTAACACATGCCATTCTGTCTGAAGAGAAAGCGGATGAATCCGCTTCCCGTCCAGAACGTCAAAAACCATAAGATAAATTATTGCACCACCCATCCTTTATTGGCAAATATTTTGGTGGATATATCTGTCACCTGTCCGGGAAGGGTTAAAACATCCACTAGCTTGGATCTTAAGTATGGCAACTTAATCACGATAATTGTATTGTTTTAATTTTCTTTAATTATTCCAGGAATTATTCACATAATTTTCATTTGTATATATTTTTTTTAGAACATGACTCATATTCTACCGAGAGAGTTGCATTAAAAACTGTGTTTTTTCTAACTACAGTCATCATTATCGGTTAAGCAGCCCCAGTCTTCCAGGTGTGCTGACAAAGACTCTTCCATCTTCTAACTATGTTAACCTTGCTGATAAGCTACAGGAGAGAATATAAATCCCATCAAATGATTATTCTGTGATCGTTTGATGAGGCATTTGTTCTGAACAACAGTTCTGTTATTGATTTTACTGTCTAGGTTTGGTGTGAGAGTACTACGCCACATTATGAAGCCATGAGCCTTACTGACTCACACAGTCCCAACAAGTTCCGAGTCCTCGGTAGCCTCTCCAACTCACCAGAGTTCGCTAGTGTCTGGGGCTGTCGCTCTGGCTCCCGGATGAACCCTAGTCAAAAATGCATCCTATGGTGATCAATAAAGAGTTTTTATTTTTAGTAAATTATGTGTTTTATTGTCTGGATGGTATCAATGTAAAACCTACCTGGAGACTTATGTAAAACTGTTTTGACATCTTCCGATCAAATATACATGTGCATCTTATTTTACTATACTTTGCTTTTTTATTATATACTTTTAACTGAAATGGCAACCTACCCTGGTAGGTATTTTTTAAGCCAATAATGAATGAGAAATGAGTGTAAGATGATTGTTGTAGATTTTGTAGATCTTAAGATCTTGTAGTGTTTGTTGTACTGACTAGGTCTGACATGTTCCTTACACAGGACTGTTAATTAATAGCCCAACAGCCAATGGTATCAAAGGGACCTAAAGTTTAACGTGGGATTCAAAACACTTTTGCCTCTGAATTACGAACTGGTCTAATTATGAGGACGGTTCTTGCGGATGAATATAATGTATTTATTGCAGTTGACAACACATCGTCTAGCAAATGTCAAATATAACTAAGGTTAACGTCAAATATAAATATTAACAATACAAAAACACAAAAAACAAGTATAATACAGTAATACGAAACAATTTCTACCCCTGGGGAATCTATGAGACTATGACAAAAATAGAATGCATCAAACAATCCAAAAAAACTCGAACTCAGCTCCAACGGTGTGATGTGAACTCGTCCACAATGTAGAACACATGGTTTGTCAACTCACGCTTCAGTCTCGTTTTGATCAAACAGGAACTCTACAGACTTTTGAGTCTTTCAAGAAGGCAACTGAGGAGCCCGATACCTTTCTGAGAAACTTTTTTTGCAAACGCAGATGTGCAGTGTTGAACAGTGCAAAAATCGTCCCTTTGCTCATGTCCCATAGCCGTAGAAAGCATTGCCTTGCACTGGAAAGAATTGGAACCTGCAATAAGACACGGTTTCCAATATATGAAAGATTGTCTACACAACTCTCTTTTACTCAAATTTTGAAATCATTTTGTGATGGTTCGAAACTGGACCCAGTTGTTGCCTTTGTTTACTGGGCTATTTATAAGTGATCCTTGAAAATATGAATCAGCTGGTTTTTGTTAGAAACAAAGTATATTGTCAGTTCCATCACACTCACGGTTAAGTTAGTGCCTCACAAAATTAATATGAATATTAAAAATATAGGGTGTTCCAAAATTATATCAACACAGAAAAAATAAACTTAATTTAATCATTGTTTAAACAATACAGTATCACATTCATCCTTATCTTCTACAAAGTTTGTTCTCTTTGTAACAGGATTTGATAGATTCATAAAATATATCCACAGTCAACAAATACTACATGATAGTAATATCATGAATTAGAGTTTCAAGACAACAAGTTTTTTTCAAGTTAACAGTTTCAACAAATGTCACTTAACACTTTTATAAAGTTCTAAAGTTTAATAAGTTAATACCGGTACTTTCAACTCTGAAATCGCTTATCAATAACTCACATAACTCAATAATGTACTTAAGAGAAATAACAGGGTATAATATGCATGATTATAAGATACTAAATTAAATACAATATTTTTATTAGTTTTCAATTATTGTTTCAATATCTGGATTATCAACACTCAGTGTTCAGGGATTCTGCTTAGACCAATTAATAGTGGAAATTATAAAAATGACTTTGTGAAAAAAAGTTTGTGTCAGAATGTTTAGGTGCAAAAAGTAATTACAAAAGGAGATAATTGTGGAGGATTTTCAGGATTTTTGTCATCTATATGTCGACTTCAAAACAACTTCAAGAGTAAATCTAGATATCTTAGGGTCCATATTTTGAGACACTTCAATTTTCCTTTTGACATGGATATGTCTTAGCTCTGGAAGTGGGGGGTTGTTGGTAATCCATCAGACCTAAATTTGTAACAGATCCGTCATATGGTTATAAGAACAGTTGTTTAGAGGAACTAAAAACATTCCCTGAAAACATCCACGATCTAACCTAGTTCACTTGGGGAAGTAAATACTATTATATTCTACAATAACTACCTAATATTCAAGAGAGTAGAAAAATATTCAAAAATCTTCATTTGATCATGAATCTCTCGCTAATTTTAAGAGATCTACATATTTTAATATGTATATTATTTGAGTAAAAGTTATTTTTTAGATTTGAATCCTTTAAAAATTTAGCATTGTAATGTAGTATTTATATTTAAGCCAAAAACTAGTCCACAAAGGTTTGTGGATTGAATAACAAGTTAAAAGAGGCAATATCCACTAAAGTTAACATTAATATCACACGCATATAACAATATATAAATCTAGTATATGAAATATCTTAAAACTGCTTACAACTTACAGATTTGGCAACAACTTTTAATAGAAATCCTGGACTTTACAACTACTTCTTCATTGTATTTGGTAGGATAAATTAATATAAAACTTCAGGCACACAAAAAGAGAGTAAGTAACTTTCAGATAGCGTCCAGTGTATTCAGGCCTCTAACCCTGGCATTAGTTGAGGGTGCAGGCTTTTTGGAGGGTGGTGGTAGTGCTTCCAGTTTGAGCGGTCTTCTAACCAACTCCGGTGATGTTCGAAATCCCCCTGTCTGTCCATTGTGAGCTGAAAACAGGAGAAAATTATCCTTTTGGTGGCCGTCTATGTTCTGAAACTACATTTTATGTTGTTACCATAAAAATAATTTTAATACTTTTTACTCTAACGGGGATTTAAATTTGTAGTACAATAGTTAGGATAAAACAAAAACAATATGACAAAAATAAGGGTCTATAGTTTTGGAAACTAAGGTTGGGTTAATAAAATACAGGAATGAAAACTATGACCATCCATAACGATCTAAATCATTGTATAAACTAAAGCTGTTCAAAATCACTAATTTATATTATAACTTAAAGGTTGTATTGATGTGAAAGAGAGAAAATAATTTTCAAAAAACAATGCTGTCTAACTGCCCTTGAAAAAATATTTCCTCAAATGTTGAGCCTGAAAAATATTATGACAACATTTTAGATTTAAAGATATTGTTGCTTAGTAGGTTAACCATTTTTCAGATGTTGATAATAGGTTTTCTTTTTTATTGGTTTTTTATAATAGGTTTCAAAAAAGGTGCACCATGCAACTATAGTATGGTTATACATTACTATTCTTGAAACTGGGAAAACATAAATAATTATGGCATGGTTGTTCTACTGCATATATTACACTATTAATGAATGAGGCAGACCTGTCCACAGATTGGTCATCTGGCCAGCACCCCATGAACTGTTGAGGAAGGTCTGCCCTGGTAGGGGGTTGAGGGGTACAGTGGATGGTGGTGGATACCCCCCAGGAAGCGGGGGCACTGTGGCGCCTGGAACTGGCTTTGTGAAACTTGTTTCTGAAATAGAAAAATATTAATGCAATAATAAATATGCATGTTTTGGAGTTTTGAGAGGTGATCATAAAATTTGTTATTCTCATCAAACTCTTTCACAATGTGAACTGTAAGGTTGTTGAAGGTTGTAAGGAACTTAAATTAATTAATATTTGACAAATTCAAAAATCTTTAGAGAAATATGAGAGTTTCTATTTCTTTAAACCCTATTTTTGAAGAAACCCTTATGAAAGTGACCAGAAGAGAGGACTTAAACTCTGATTATTTTGACTTTAATCTAAAAATTTAAATTCCCAACAGTTATTTTAGAAAACCAAAAGTCATTAGTTAAATTAAAGTGTTGTGGAGAATGTGTCCTATTTCATAGTTTCATGAAATAGTTCATAATTAATAAATTAAGGACATACCCCTCCATCCATTGACAGGTCTACCAGCTTCTTCTTTAAACTTTATTAATAATTCTGTTGCTCTCTTTGGCTTAAAATAGTTTCCTGCGAAATCTTCTTCATCACTTTTTTGTAGTTTCTGAAAAAGATAAGTTTTTAATCATTAGAACTAATGTAAGAAACTGTTGTACAACTAATGTTGTGCATAACATGGTGTCTTACCTTACCTAATAAAAATTAACCCCCCAATTGCTTAATTCTTTAAGTAATTTCTTATATTCATATTCATATTTGTGAGACCCTGACTTCCCACCTACTTCATTGGTGCCATATTTTAACAATATAAGTGAAGGGTATGATGAGCACTCAGAAATACTGGAAAAGTATGATTTTCCATATATACCAGTAGTTAATTTGCTGATTTTTAGTTTCTTATTGAGTCATAACTAAGGCCTTCCTTCTTTCTTTTTGTTCTTAATTGGCTCTTTTCTCTCTTCTGAGTAACTCTTGCTCACCTCCTCTTTATTCGACTTTGGTGGATCAGTAAGTTGAGGGTAAAACCTTAATAATGGATGGTCAAAGGTAAATGCTAAATGCGATTCCCAGAATTATGACTCACAATCTCAGCAATTTGGGCAACATCCTAAATGATTTGAGTTGTTCAAAAATGTGTTCTAAGAAGTCTAAACCATAAGTCTATTTAGTACAAAAAAACAAACTGGTCTGATTTCTACATAGAAGAAACATAAAATTTCAATTCATACAAAAATAAAACAACTTCAAGTTGGGCCAAAATGTATCTGAAAAGTGGTTAAATCTAGTCTATTTAATATTTTTTGCAGTGGAAAGAAACAAGTACGGCTTGCATATTCAAACAGGCAAAGTTTTGGTTACATATTAATATGAAAGCCAGAGCTTTTTGAAAAAAGAAAGAGCAAAAATAGACAAACAATAGACAATAGTGAGATTGTTTAAACTTCACAGCTAAGTGCAAATAATATGTTGTATACTAGTAGACCTACTATAAAAAGTATAAAAAAAGGATTCTTTTGTGTAGGCTGAAATAGGAATGTAAGTGAATAATAGGTGAAAGTAATTCATGGTTAATTTCAATAAAAATATTAGTGACTCAAATTTCAAACACATGGATAGTGTTCAGTGATTGAAGTGTCGTGTACCTGAGTAGGGTTGGGGAAGGGAGGGTCTGCCTCAGGGGATGACTGGGGACTGCTCTTATCACTGGTCTTATCGCTCCTATCACTGCCCCCACTCCATGCAACACCTACATGCAACAAATACCCACACATGCTTATACAATCCGTTCAGAACTGAACAGGCAACTCTGTATAATTTTTAAGAGAGAAATAAGTCAGCGTAGCGAAATTAAATGTATTGATAAAAGAAAATATTAGTAATTTTCCAGCTTTTGCTTGCTGATTTCAAAATGACTTTTCCAATTTATTTCCAAAAATTTGTCTATTTGTATTTTTTAGGGTTATGAGAAGGAGCAGTCCCACTTGATAGATTATAATGAAGTGTTAGAGACTCAAGCTGTGTCATGCTTGACATGGTCACTTGTGATGTGAACCTTTCTCCAGGCGTCCACGATGGGTTTCACATTGACCTCAGCCGAGCTACTCTTAGCCCCCAGGTCACTCTCGGACGGAAACCCTGAGGGATCATTTTCCAAGCGACCAGGAGCTGTCTGTGATGGTAACCGGTTTCCCCATTTGGGTCCTGGAAGAATATTTGGAAAAACACAAGCAAAATTATCGTAATTGCCCCTTGATTACAATATTTTAAAGTTTCACTTGGCGAATATATTTTAAATACATTTGATACCAAAATTTGTAATAATAAAGAGAAAAAAGCTGTACCTGAATAATGTAAGTAAATTCTGCAAAAGCTTACAGTGAAAATTTTGATAAAGAATAATCATTTTAGAATGATAATTAACTTTCAATTTCAACAATAAACTATTTTTTGTGGAAAATGTCACTTTTCACTCATGTGAAATAATCTGTTCATGTTATGTTCATAACCTGTGAAATCTTAATAGAGAGTGTTTGCCAACAACGTTAAAGATTCACGCTAAACGCTATCTGTAAAAATAGCAATGATAATAAATGAAACAGTTGATTCTTCAGAATTTGCATTTGATTTCACCGTATGTGGCAAAAACTCTTTATTATATTGTTTACATAATGAGAACGTTAAATATCAAAAGTAATGTCTAATATCTTTTTTTAGGATTTTGCCATTGCAAACAAATATTGTAATCAACCATGCAATATCCCACTCAAACATGCAATGTCCCACTTTTGACACTTGTTTTTATTTACCACTTTTTAAACATACCAGGAATATGCAATCTATTGGACACAATACCATATATCAATAAACATAATCAGTCAAAGCAATTTCTTAAGGTTATTGTCTATTGTTTACTTTTCCTCACCTACTGCTGGGTAATAAACAAATTGTTTCCCAATGGTAAAGGACAGATTTAATTGCAAATATAATTAAAAATCTCTACAAATTGCCTCGCTATTTTAAAGTCATAACAATAAACTAATTTTTAAGCTCTTTATACTTTACTAGTCTAAAAAAGTATGGTAATTTTACACTGTACAAACACACAATCTCAGCATTACCACAAAGGCTTACTACAAATAGGGTAATAATTTTATTTAGTGGTCTATAATTTTAGTTAGTTATTTTCTACTGATGAGCACATTACCTACCCTCGATGTTTGTTTAGATATTTTTTCTCCATCTAGAGATTTTTTACACTTTGATAAGAAAAAAAATGAAAAGTTCTAACAGGTATCTAACAGAACAGCATTGTACAGTAACTAGAAGAGACAAAAGTGACATCTACACTCAGCATTGTATTTTTTTGTACTAATTTAATTAATAGCCTACCTTATGGAAAATTCTTATTCAGTATCTCTTAAAAAACAATACAAACCCTACAAAGGACAAAATAAACTATTACACAAATTATAAAGTATACAAATTTGAATAAAACACTTCTTGATAGAACTCCAAGTATTTACCTGCTGCAGGGGGTAACCGTGTTGGAACCGTGGCCAAGTCGGGAAGTGTCCACGTTTTGGCATCTTCGCTCCACACAGCCTGAGACCTTATGTTCTCTACGTTGCTGAAAATGTTTGGAACCATTGTTAATGAAGGAACAAAATGTAGATAAATTAATTTATCCGGTAGTTTGACTATTAAAATACTGGCACTAGGAAATCACAACATGACTGTAGCATTATTAGCTCATAGGGCTACTAATCAATACGGTAAAAGGAACAGTAAGTCATCAGGAACAAAGCTTCATTAGACATCAAACCTACACTCAACACACTCACCCTTTATTCATTTTCATCACCAAATGAGCGGATCGATACACGGGTGTACAAGTATCGGATATAGATGAGTATGTATCCTGATGTAACCTGATCAAGTTTATTTTAGGGAGTCCAATACTAATCATATCACAAAACAAACACCATCATGTTATCTTTTCTAGATAGCATGTAAGCTTAACTCCAGCAGTAGCTTTACTGTATTTTGAGTCGGAAATTCAAATTTGATATTTTCATCCGTAATTCAGCTGGATTCAAGATTGAAACTTCTAACATAAATCGAGTTATAATAGCTAGAATCAAGCTTACATACAACTGGGTTCAAGCTTGAAACATCTATCTTGATTGAAACGGGACGTTTCAAGCTTGAATACAGCTAAAAGTACCAAGCTTGAATTAAGCTTTTCAAGTGTGAACTTTTGAATTCAAGATACACTATGACTAAAGTTTACAAGCTTAAATCCAGCTGGTTGAGTTGAAAAAGCTTGTTGAAAAATCAAGCATGAGTCCAGCTTAAAAAAGCTTGAAGTATCATATTGGTTGTAAATCATTAAAATAAAGACATCGATCAATGTCAATTAATATAGATGCATAATTTGTTGTTTATTAATTATTGAACTCTAAGTCCATAGACTCTCTCCTTTTTTCAAATCAGATCGAATATCAAGGCCCAACAATGCAAAAGAAGAAGCTGGTGAAAAATTGAGTGAGTTTAAATAGAAAGCAATTAAAAAGGAAAAGAATCCACTTTTTTCACAAATTAAACTGAGATAGCCAATATGTGCATTGTACCAAGGGCAATCGATTTCCACAAAGAAAGAAAATATTCCACTGGTTGCTATGTCATTTCAAGCTACTGAAAGTCAGAAGTCAGATGAAGAGGGAAAAGATTCCATCCTTCTTTCGCGTTAGTGTGGTTACAGGGACACTCACTTTGGAGTCTGTGTATTAGTTTTTGCTGTCCGTAGGGGAGGTATGTTAAAATTTATCTTAAAAACTAATCTGTTTTCATTTTAATTTGATTAATCGTCTTGTGAATTAAACACCAATATTGTGACTGTAAATATAGTTTAGTCCAGACAAGGATTCAACTAGGGTGGGAAATCCCTTTGTTCACCTACCTGTAGTTACAGTCCTTTTTAAGTGTGGGCAGGACTTTGTCCAGCACCTGCTGATAAAATCGGCATTCTCTTTCCTGCTTGCGGATCGTCTCAAGATAGTCTGTCCGCTCGTTCTCAAACTCACTTTGTAAGTCTGTTATTTCCCTCTCGAGGGCACGTAACTGTTAAAATATACTTAATGAAATTTGATTTATAATTAGTACAGTGTTTGCAATGGATTCATTTCTTGGGATAAGTAAACTAGTTCATTTAAAAACAATCCATGGAGAAAAATAAAATAAAAATTATATACCGGTACTGAGCATTACTTTTTGTTCGATTAAAGAATTGTACACTCACAACAACTTATACACTTAGACTTATACGCAAACTACATACATTTGCTCATACTTATACATTATTGATAACATATTTATGCACTAAAACTAGCGTTCACCTATTTCATACCAGGCTAGCTTCACCTACATGACGCAAGAAGCAAAACACCATTGGACATTGTTCCTCACAGGCTTTTATTGACAGGTAACTCATTCAACATCAACTATGTGAAGTTTAACAATAATTTGTCTGTCTCTCTTAAACAGCTTCCTCTTGCTAGTTTAAGGTAAATGTATATTCCTGGCTTGCTAACAATCCATGCTATTCGAGGATTTTTAAAATCGAGTTTTGTAATTATTTTCATGTAATTGTGACAATGCCTATTTCTTGTTCTGTACTTTATCAACAGCAATAAAACTTCTCAATTCTTAAGGAAAATATTTCTATATTTTGTTCGATCGATTACTTTAAGTTTCATAAACAACGTTTTTTTATTATCGCTGTATGTGCTGAATTTTCTAAGCTCATATTACAGTATGCAAATAAACCCATTAAGTGTGGAATCAGTATTCACGGATGGATTATTACCTTAATCTTGTGTTTGCGGATGGCTGTCTTCATCTCTTCCTGAATGTCGTCATACACCCCGAGCATCAACCCGCTCTTGTCTTCATCCTCGACCCTCGCCAACACCGTCGCCAGCGCCTGAAGTCTCCGCTCCGCCAGCCGCTTCTTTCGCAGCCTCTTCTCCTTCAGCTCCTTATCATTGGCTCTCTCACCACCCACCATGCTCCCCTGCAGCTTTTGTAACCTATGGAACATTCAGACCCTTATCTTCTGTGATGCCCACAGAAAGATTGTCACAATCAGATACAGTTTAGCTATTGAGGAACTCCAAGTGAATCATTTTGTTCTCATAAGGAGAAGTTTCTATGGGAGTTCAAATTTGAATAGTCGGGCGCGAGGCCTAGGTGGAGACTCCAGACTCAATAAATAAGATCAAGGGTATGTCAGGGTGGGGGGTGAGACGATTAGCCCTTCCTTACTCATCAGACCTTTTCTTCCTACCTCACTCCTATCATCGTAGGTTCACTGAAGGCATGGGGATAATGTGAGTACTTACTTTATTTCTTCTGGCTAGCACAATAAGCCTCAGTTGACATGTACGTGCAGTAAATTTTCCTGTTGGTTGGATTAATATCCCGTCTGCCAGATTAAATTTCTGTCTGCCACCGTAATTGTTTAATAAATTTAAATACTTTTCCTTCATAATAATATTTTTAATCTAGTTTGAATTACTACTTCAGTATTAATAAATTAGTATCCCTAATAAACTTACAAATCCGAGTAGCATTACCTTTTCAGTATTTCTTGCTGGGCTGCATTCAGTGTTGCACTTTCACTAAAAGAAGAAACATAATTTTATTATTAGAATAATGAGTAAATTAGAATATTTATTACCATTTTGTCTACAATCAGATACCCAAAACGTTAAAAAATACTAATACCATTGATAACACAAAGTTACTCGCCTACCTTTTTAAAGGAATAAATCACATGAAGCTACATTTTATTTTTATTTTATTTTCCATGTAATTATATTAAAATATGACAGTTTTTGAATGTCATGAGAAAATGGATTCTAATTTCCTCCCGTACCAATTAATTATATTAAATATTCTGTAGAATTTCTAAAAAAATAAAATATAAAAATACATACCTATTCAATACCTCTTCCACAATTTTCTGGGTTGGTGTTTTTGGCAACATATTCTGCTTATTTTGAGACTGAAATTCATAATTTATCATATTACTTCAACTGTATTTATAACTTAACTAATATTCAAACACTGAATGTTTTCTGATTTTATTGAAACATAAATAATCAATTACCGTACTTAATAGAATACTATAGTAAGTGTTATTATATTTTTCTAAGTTAGGCTTACCTCATGTGTAAAATTAAGGATTTCAGTAATAAAGTAATATTATCCAATTATCTTTGTTTGTAGTTTCTGAGTTGTTATATTTGATTTTAGCAGTAAGCTGTCCTTTGAACAGGTTTTTATTACTCAATGTTAAGAAACAAAATAGTTCCTGGTCACTTAGGTATTGTCGGTAATGAAATAGCGGACCCGTCTAGCGAACAGAAGGGCATAACCTTGGGCTCCCATCTTTACTGTGTGCTCTCAGGGACACATGCAAATCATGAAATCATGGCATAGGCCTACGAGAGGCACCACAGAAGATGGATGGGGCTTCCCTTCTGAGAGTGAGTAATTTTTCCCAGCTTTCACTCCTCGAGAATTGTAGAAGACCTTCTATGGTTAGGTAGGTCAGAACTCAGTCTCATCGTAGGTCTTGTCACGAAACGTTGACATATAAGGAAGCATCTTGTTCGCATGGGATCCTCCAGTTTGCAGTCTTAGAGACTGCCGATCACCTGTTTTGGGCTTATTGATGTAAGTGCTGCATCTATTTGCACCATAAAGAGGGGCAGACACATTTCTCAGTAGGAGCTGATTGGGTTCCAGCAGTTCATAACCAAGCTTCCAGGACCTTAAGACTCCAACCTGGGGTTGCGCAAAAAGACGAATAACTGTCGTACTAAGAGACACTTGTTGTGTAATGTAATACCTGGCAGTTAATCCTTGCAAGGTCTCGCTCGTACTGCTCCTTCAAAGCCTGCAGGTCGTTCTGCACCTGCGTCTTGGACATCTGCATAGCCTCGTATTGTTCCCTTAATGATGTCATTTCTTTCTCGTACTCAGACTTCACCTTTTCCTTCTCAGCTACGATCATTTCATCCTCTATAACTGCAGTAAGTACTGGTTAATGTACTATTAAATAAAAAATCTTAAACCTTAAACTAAATCTTAACTTTTTTTAATTTTACAATCAATTGCTTTAAAATTAAAAAAAATAACCAAACAAAATTTAAATAAACATTTTAAGTTTAACATATTTTACTTATGAACAACCTAGACTGATGGCTGGGCGATTCAGTGATTATAATACCCTCTTTATAATCTCAAGTTCGCCGGTTTAATCCTTAGCCAGATCTTGAAAAAATTTTGTGATCATTAGATATTTAAAAACACATTAGTTAAGCTGATACCATAGGCCTATATTTTAGTAATGGTCGTTCAAAAACTAAAATCATGACTTGTAATAAATTTCATATTAGCTTGAACATATTTAATACCTGTGGGAGTAGCCTACTGGGTAGGTCAAGCAAGATATGACTATGGGTATGAGTTTTTGTTTTATATTATATCATTAGTGTAATCCAACCACACTCACTCGTAGCACCAAAAATACTGGTCAGTAAAATTAAAATGGTTAAATGGGAATCCACCAAATATTTAACAATTAACTTCTGCTTCGGTTAGTTACCGGACTTCATAAGGAAATTTTTCAGTGAATCCGATAAACTATAAAAGTAAAAGTTAATTATTGAAGGTTACCAGGACTCCTATTGATCCTTATGTTACTAATGTGTGTTTATGGTTAGTGTGGCTAAATAAATTCACTAAAATACTCATCTTTATGGTCATCAAGTTCAAAACAAACTTATAACTGTCATTGCATATTTTGATGTGTAATTTAACATTACTCAATTTGGATGATGAGGAAGAGTCTACACACCAGAGGATACTGTGTTGGTAGTCTCCAGCAAGCTCCTTAGTTTGCGTATCTCCTCCTGATACTCTCGCAGCATGGTGTCCTTAGGGTCCTCGTTGATGTGCGGTTTATTGGTGATGTTCTTGGCTCGGTTGGCATACCTGAGTGTGGACAATGTCTCATCGTAGTTGTTGTCGGACGGTGACAGACACGCTACCATCAGTGTCTTGGTGTTTCCTCCAAGAGAGTCCTGAGAAAAATGTGCCTTAAATAGTTTAACACCAAATGGGGAGAAAATTCCGGAATTATAATATTGCATATTATACGGCTTTGAATCCTTTGTATGAATGAAATATACTTACCATTTTTTATCTGTAGATGATAAGTGGTAGTTGAAGCACCTGATGTATATTTTGACATGGCATATGTCGTCTTCTTCAAGGGGTATAAAAGTTTGTTACATTGTCTAAATCACTAATGAAAACCACTACCTGCACTACAAATCAAATCAAATCATTTATTGTCGCAACACACAATATTACAGTGCAAGACAACGTCATATTAAGAAAGACAATACATCACAGTCAAGTCAGTTCTTGAAATGTTCAATGAATTCCCGCATAGAATACACACTTAAGTCAAGAAGCATAATTTTCAATTGTTTTTTAAGATCTGACACATTAAGTTTCTTAAAATTACATGGTAACATATTGTACAGCCTAATACTCAATTCAAAAGAGCTACGAATAGTACTTTGAAAGTTACATTGAGTTACTCTAAGGTGGTCATGATTTCTCGTAAAATAATTATGAATTAGTACGCAATTAGTGAATTAGTACTACATACGGTTTCATTTGTTTACTTTGGTATTTTCATTACAGGGGCTTCTACCGTAATTTAAATATACAGTATCTATATAAAGAATGTGATGTGGTGGTAAAAACAAGAATAATAAAAGTATGAGTAGGACACATGCTATGGAGAGATGAGGGTTCATTCAAGAAACTAGTTTAGAAAAGTTTACTCCAAAGTTACTCCAATGGCCATTGGAGTAAGTATAAAGAAGTAATTTAAAGTTTTTAGAACACTATATACATACCCCAGAAGTGGCTCAGTTAGCTATTTTTACTACCAGAAACTCTGACTTATCCCCAGATCCAGTACAAATCCTCATAATAATTTAACATCTCATGGAGGAGTGTGTAATATTTCCTCTACAGGGTTCTAGGTAAAAAATTTAAAAAGTCAAACATGTAAAAAACCCCCTGACAGTTTGGATACAAACCTGTAGCATACGGGTGAGTTTTGAGTCCCGATAAGGAATGTGCTTTGCTTTACCATCAACGAGGGCCGAGATTACATTACCCAATGCAGACAACGACAGGTTAATTTTTGTAGCTTCCTTTAGTCTGTCTCCAGTTGCACCTAAAACAATTTAGTTTACATAAAATTAGAAAATCCGACATAACTATGGAACACAGTTTAAATTTTCACAAAATTGCTATATGGTATAAATATGGTACCAAACACTAATTTTTGCAACTCACATAAATGGTAGTTTATCAAATAGCGAGCAAAGTGAGTATTGCTATACAACTTATTTCTGTGTCAAAAATTGTATTAAAATATTTAATTTTTGATTGTGTTTAATGTTTAATTGTGATTGGATCAAAATGTGAGAGTTATGTGAGTAGGAATAGATAAATTTAATTTTGACAAATCTATATCTCTAACTTTAGCTTAGTATTTTTTATTAAATACAAAATGCCAAATGTTAAAAAATTGTTTGAACCTATGGCATTGTTTGGTGGTTTCTTGATAGGGAGTAGTCCCACTCTGTCTTGTTACTACTCAATACCAACCTTTTTACAGCCTCCCTTCTCATCCCAAGTCTGTATCTACTAGGTCTTAACCTGGAACTGTGGGAACTACATTCCTTTTCTGGGTTGCGGTTTTGTCATATATCAAAAAGTCACTACTAATTGGCTGGATTTGAACCCAGAACCTATACCCCTAAACTCCTGGTTACACTCTCCACTTAACGCCCATAGTTAAGGTAATTAGTTTTTATCCAATTTCAAATGGCATCTGGTTGTACATGATTGCAGCCTCCCTTCTCATCCCAAGTCTGTATCTACTAGGTCTTAACCTGGAACTGTGGGAACTACATTCCTTTTCTGGGTTGCGGTTTTGTCAAATATCAAAAAGTCACTACTAATTGGCTGGATTTGAACCAACCTTTACCCCTAAACTCCTGGTTACACTCTCCACTTAACGCCCATAGTTAACGTAATTAGTTTTTATCCAATTTCAAATGGCAACTGGTTGTACATGATTGAAATGGCGACCATCAGATTTCCTTTATGACATGGCAACCGACCCAGATTAGATAGGATAGTAAATTAATAGCCCAACAGCCAATGTCATTAAAGGTTAACATGGGATTTGAACAACAATTTCACCACACCAGAGAACATCACATATCCCAACTACAGCTCATAAATATCCGCAATTCCTGACTTCCAAGTATTTTTAATGGAATTGATAATGACTAAAATAGGTTACAATACCTCCGTCCTTCAATTCTTTGATTTACTCAGCAGGCGACTTACAGGACCCTATATGGTCCCATTTCCAAGCCTTTGTCAGTTTCTTATTACAAGTCTTCATCTTCATAAATTACACAAAAAGGCTTAATTACACTATACATTTAACTCTGGGCCGGTGACACACAAATTATTAACAAGTATGAAGACCATGATGAAGACCACATACTTCCAAGTAGCTGGATACAGTAAGCGCCACAGTCCCAGTCATCGGTTTAATTTCTCAAACAAAAAATCCTCGGTTGCAATAATGCAATAACAATAATGAGTCCTGGTTACACATCTGAATTGAACTGGACCCTTGATTTATATTACCTTGAACTAACCTAAACTACCTTACCTGTCTTGGCCTGTCGCTCACTGCCAGCTAGGTCAACCATGCTGAGTTTCCCTCTGCGGATCGGACATGCCTCCAAACTCTCAGACAGTGGCATCATCTCCACGGATATGCTGAATATGGAGTGGCTACGAGAGCTGTCGGCGTTCATGAGTGTCGCCCCGGTGGACCGGTTTCTCCACCCTCTCTCCATGAGGTCCTGGCAGTCTGCCACACTTGCCACTGTGTGATGGGATAACTCTGCAACCAACATGGAAAAACGGTCAACTCACAAAAGGACAAAAGGGGATTTTTTTAGTTAAATAAATATCCCCTGTTTTTGATAATTTATTTACATGTTTGATTCTATATAATACATATAATGTCTTTATAACTTCCTAAAATGGTGACCTACCCAGGTAGGTATTTTGAGTCAAGTATGAATGGAAAATGAGAGTAAGACATTGAAGCGTGATCTTATAGTCTTACTGACAAAGGCTGATATGTTCCTTAGACAGGACTTAAATTTAGTACAAACTGTAGTGTTCTATACATTAATTTACCATTGACATAAACGCCTCTGTCAGGGTTTTCCTTCAGCTCCAGTCTTCTCCTAGTGTCGTTGCCCAGCAAGTCTCTAATCTCCTCGTTGTATATCTCCAGGTAAGAGGCGAGCACAAGGTACTTGACATTCTCTGTCAAAGACATGGACTCAAACAGGTGCTCGAAGGCCCGGGGTATGATTCCCCTCTGGGAGGGTGGGTCCTCCACTCCCTGCATGGAGAAGCTCTTCCCACACCCTGTCTGGCCATAGGCAAATACTGTGCTGTTGTAGCCCTCTAGCACCCCCTGAAATATGTACTAGCTAAAATCACAAAGAATAAACAGGCACATTTTAATGTTGCATAGATTGTGAATGTTAATGCAAGGAATTGAATACTGTACTTCCATACTCCAATTTTCCTTGTTTGCTTGCTTAATCCTGTCCTCTTCTTCCGGTTGATATTAAGGTTGCAAGGTGCCTCCACGACTTCCTATCTACAGTGATTGGTAGAGGTTCATGAAGGGAGCTGCCCTCTCACACAGAGCATCCTCTATCTCTTCTTCCCATTTTGTTCTGGTCTGTCTCATCTAAATGCTTCTCCTATTTTACTAATTGCTACTTAATTAGCCCTCAACATTCATATTCATTGTCCATTCATTCAGACATTTTACAACTAAGGTAAGTTTTATGAATTTTTAGTGAAAACACAAAAACAAAAGCATAAAGTGCTGTTTACATCAGCATGCTCCCCAGGGACTGTGGGAATTTCTGAAACTCTTTTCTCCCTCAATTATAGTTCTCCAAAGCAGACACATTTCAAATTCAAAAATTATCAACGTGATAAAAATTCTTTCTTGATGAGTAGACTAAAGAGTGACAAAAAGTTATCTCCTAACGTGATCAACAGTATACTAACCTCCACAAGTGGGTAGGCGATCTCGTTGTATATTTGCTCTGTGGTGGAGTTGATGTAATAGACTCCATCGAAGGTGAAGGTCTTGGGAGGGGCGGAACTGTCGTTGGGGTTGATGAGGGAACAAGTGCAGCGCTCGGCATCCATCAACACAACGTTCTGGCAGAAGGTAAACACATATCAAATCAAGTCACAACTCCAATACTCAGCTATTTTTTCCTTGAGGCTCTTTCACCTTTTTCTTGGGAACTTCTTTATTCTCAGAGATTCTAAAATGTGAAGACTCAAAACTGCACAAAATTAATATGGTCCTCCTTTGTCAAAAAGCAATTTTTCTCATATGTCTCACACAAAGAAATGTGAGAGAAATTAACAAAATATTAATCTACTTTACCAAGAAATAATGTATTTCAACATAAAAATCCCTTTTTCACTCTTCAAAATCACTTCATTTTATTTAATTTGTATGTATTTTAAACACCTATGGCATGGGAAATGGTCCAACCCCTTAGTCCTAGCTGTTACTACTTACTATAATATAATCACACTGCTTATACTACTCAACATATATTTTCAGGTAGGTATATAAATAATTGATAATACAAGTATAAATGGTGATTTAGAATCAAACAAGAGAGGAAGACTTTTTATTTGGGGAAATATTATTTAATTGGGTTTTGCATGAACGGAAACAATTGTTCCTGCAAAGACGTTCTGTCCGTTATGTACTCGTCCATTTCTGGGGAAAAGTATATATTTCTAGGCACGGAAAGTAAGTAATAATTCAATACATGGAGCAGAAGTCTCGACTTTTACAAAACAAAATAGAATATTAATGTTGCAGCAGACCACAACAGATGACAAATTTTATCAATACATGTCGACAAATATGACAGTTTGCCTATTCTCCATAAGATTAACTTGGCAAAGAGTATGCAGATTTGCTGCTGTGATGAACACTGAAAGTAGTCATTTCTAGCGTAAACAGTTTTATTTGATCATTTATACCAAGTTTAATCAACATCTGTGAAATGAATGAGGGGGCTTTCCTATTCTCTATATGATTAACATGTCTCGACGTAAGTTTTAAACACAAGTAAGGGAATGCCGAAAGTGTAACTTGAATGTGCAGATAAGATTACGGGCCAAGGGCAGCGGGTGACGGGTACACGCCAACGGGGCACGCGATAAGCTCCTTGACCTTGCGATCTGATAAGAGGTTCTCGCGGAGTGAATACATGACGTCACAGGTGCTTTGGTCGATGCTGACTCAGGCTGACCCCATTATAAGTGTTGAGGACTGTCAACTATTGACGACTTCCGCTAAACGATTTAGTCACTCCACAGGAGTCCCAGACAACTGTCGATAACCTGGAAACTCCGAGCAGGAACTACAAAAAAACTTGCTGCTTTAGTTGACAAGGTTTAGTAGTTTCTTTAAAAATTAATTTTGTGTTCTTACACTTGATTACTTATGTTGTAACCAAATAAAAATGTTAGAGAAAGAGAGAAATGTTAGAGAGAGTTAGAGAAATACAAATGGTTCTCCGTTTAAATTGAAGTACCGGGGGACCGAGCTTTGCTCGGATAAAATAACATAGTATTAACACGTGTTAGATAAGTTAATTAGCTAAATTATAAAACACACACACACATAGCATTAGCTTTTTATTACACCTTAATAAATAGATGTTTTATATTTATTTCATCTTCCATCAATCCGATTGTCGTATGAAAAAATTTGAGGAGCATTAGATTTATTGTTTAAAACGTTGATCCATACCTCGTCGCGGATCTGAGTTAGATTTGTTCCCGGTAAAATCACTTTCTGGCCGTTTTGGTTTTAATCCTAAAAATCATTTCTTCCCGGAAAATTTAACACTACAAGAAAAACATACCAATCAACACAAATTTCTCTGATGTATTAAGAACTAAAAACAAAAATTATATTTTTTTACTAGACAAATCTCATAATTTTTTAAACTTGCATAAACTTTGAAAAAATGTAGCCACCCTAGTCGGGAAAGGGTCTCATAACCTTCCGCGCCAGAACTGAGCCACGGTGTTGATTTCCATAGGTAAATGAATAAATAAAATTGTCTTTTGTTATTTAGCGTTTATCAGTTACAACTGCTTTACAAAAAAACTCTCTTCATAGTCTTATTGTAAAACTAGCTAATTAATTTTTGTTAATAATAAGTTAATAATCGTGTGTCAATGTTATTGAAGACAACTCGTCACTACGTTAGTGTTGAGGATAATTTTATTACTTGGTATTCAGACTTGAGAATGGACTCTTTAAGTCCGAAACCATTGGTCGTCAGAACCATAATTGAAGATCACCGACAGTACACCAGTTTCAACCTTTAATTTTACTAAAATATTTATAAAAAAATAAATTTTGAAATCGTACTTTTTGGACAGGAACAGAGGAAATGACCATACTCCTTTTTACCTGATTCAAATTTTGTTCTAAAAGTACATTTATATTTCCATTTTTGTTGTTTTCCAAATCCTTTTTTAGCTCTTCTATCCTTTTATTTGCAATATCTATATTCAATGTTAATGGTAATTGTAAGGTTTATGCATTGTTTCTAAACTAAAAACTGGACGGACAAAGGAATAAAATAATTACCTTGCTCTTGAGCTGCATTTCCCTCGTGTTCATGGGGCGACATCTTACAATCACCTTCACTGTTTCAGCCATATCTTCCTTTCCTACAAACAATAATTAATTATTTTTAGTTGCAGCAATAGAAATTAAAACCTCTAAGGCTATATGTGGCATCGTGGACAATATTTGATATTTCTAGCGATTGTTACACAACTACTAGTTCAGAATTTCATATAATTTATTTTATTTTCTCTATTACCAAACGCAGAAAGCGCAACCCGATGTTGTTGCTTATGAACTGTATTTTTCTATACTGTTGTTAAAAAAATTAAATTACTTCAAGAAATGGTGAACTTACAGAGCTAGTAGAACCCTTCTATTAGGCCTCAAACCTATATTCTAATTTCCAAGCTTTTAAATGATGACTTTATTGTACCAAATATCAAATAGGAAGGGTATAACCACTAAATCCACTTTTGCTGAACAGATTCATTACTATTAAATACATTTTGGGTATGCCCTACTACAGTATATTATTAGATTCAAAGGTATGAGGTAGGGCCAAATTCGCCTTAAGAGTTGGTCTGTGTTATAACGATGTCTCTTGAAATTTGACCGAATATATCTCTGCTTATGCCGAGGTCGTTCTTATAAGAAATAAAATATAAGATCATGACCACATTTGTTTCATCTTCCCTCAGGAGATTGAGAGTAAGAAGACGCTGTAGCCTTTTTGGTTACACATAACGTAAAGTTCCGTGTAACCTTCTGGCCAAGGTCTAATATTAGAGTTTTCAGGTCGCACTACTGCCTCTAACGTGACCTAACGACTACTTATGTAGCCGGCACCAACGGCTTAACGTGCCTTCCGAAGCACGGTGGCAGTCTAAGAAATTAAATTTCATGTGTCATGACCGTGAATTGAACCCGGGTTTTGGGTGGTAGGCTCTACCCACTCGACCAGCTATGACTGCCACAAATTATTGGTGGTTACACATAACAACCACCTTGATGTAATTCCTCAATAGGCTCTTCCAAGGTGGGAATCAGCCTAGGTGTGGGGGGGATTATAGTGGGTCCCACCTCCCACACACCGGGAGTGTGCCGTTCTTCTACCGTCATGGTGCATAATAGCGTTTCCCCTAAAAAAGTTTAGTATTCTATTCGAAGTAAAATTTCCACATTGTCATCTTGTCAAACATTGATTTGACCTTAGTAAATCTTATACGGGGTATATGTATGTACAAACCAATGTAGGACGAATCCACATACAATTCGATTATTACTGATTGATTTACAAAACTACATATAAAACAAAAAGGTGGTATATACAAAAACTTGACTACACCAATAGGGACTACCGTAAGGAGTCGAGCGCAAATACAATACGTACAATTCTGTTATCACTGATCGATTTATGAAACTATACTTAATCAAACATAAAAAACTCAACTACGTCAACCGGATGAAGTTGTGTGCAAATAAAATTTCGAATGTCAGTTTGATCGGCGTAGGATCGATAACCAAAGCAATTGTACAACTGCCCTAACAATCAAAAGGTCAAAGTAACCGTGACACAACTTCCGGTTGCGACCGTCCTCACTCAGTTTCTACGCAACCGTTCATTTGGAACGTCGATACGTCAAGTATCGCTGTCAATTATTCAGCGAAAGAGACAAGAGAACTTCTAACCTCTGATTGTCGAGTGGTAAACTATTCAATATTTACACAGTTGAAAGACCTTGCTTCAGTCTTTTCAGCGAATTTCCCATCAATTGTAAAGAAGCTGTTACCGTAGGATTCATGCAAGACTTAAGCCTGGGACTTTGTTACTTTATTTGTTTTGAGGTGCCTAGAGACTAAAAAATTCGGTTCATTCGAGAACTACTTGAATAGATTGGAAGAGATATTTTTAAAATAAAAAAATGCAATTTTAACTGTCAATCCTGAGAAAATAAAATCTATTGCTTACAATAGTTAGCAATAAAATAAAGTGTTTCCACAAATTGTTGGTAATGGGACTGTGATATTTAACCGAAATAGGAATAGGCCAATTCTTGACCTCCCATCGCCCAAAAATGTTAAGCAGTATTCACGATCAATAGAACTCATGCCCTATTACACCCGATTTGAACAGAACTTTGCTGTGCTGAGCGCTCCTTAAAACCAGTAACAGCGCAAAAAGACACGACAGTAACAAATCGATGAGTTTAATGCCGTAAAAATATCTCAACCCACTCTGAGGCTATCAGATTTGGAGAAACAGTTTTTTTTGCAAAAATATTGGATACTTCCACAGTATCCATAATCTTTCTCGCATATTATTCATTGTTATGTGGACTCCTGCATCACAATTCCTAGTGTGAAAATCCATTATAAGGCACCAACAACAGGATGTTTTAAGGTAAACACTACAGGAAATCTAAAACCAACCCCATATTCTTAATTGTTTTAAAGATGGGTTTGGTTCAATAAAATGAAATTTATATCATGAGAGGCTGCATGATATAAAATTCATTGTTATCAGTTCTCCCGTTTTTTTTGTTTTTTTTTAGAAAAGACGGCGTAAAATGCATTCTGTAGCGTCACAAACAAACTGACACAACCTGAGGTAAGACTTGTTTCGACTTCTCTAACGCACGAAACGTAAATATAACTAAAAAATTAATAACTGTGAGCAATGTACAGACAAAACGCTAATTTTATTTATATAGATTATTTTCTATACACAATAGTTAAAAAAAAATCATATGAATGATATAATAAATGTTTATAGTTATAGTTGTCAGGAACATACCGCACGCATGTGCACTGATGCTAAAAACAACGCTCTTTCAGTTTTCTTTAAATTTATATCACTATACCTATATTAATTTTTAAATACCCTACACTTTAAGGACAATATAACCTTAAAATATGACCAGCAACTTTGAGGTTAAATTAACACTTTTTATAAAATGCTTTCTATTATTGTGTTCCCGTGGTAACTTTAGTCTGAACTTTCTAATTTAATTTATGTGGATGTTAAATATATTTCAAAATATAGTAACCATAGTAATATTTTTACAATTATTTGTAAATTTGGATCGAATGAAAGAATTTTTAGTAAATCGTGTAAGTAATATTTAGTCAAACCAACAGAGAGGGTGAGTGAAGTTAAATTCTATTACTATACAGATATAAAATGAGTTTATTCTTCGTAAAGGTATATATTTTCTCACTCAATCAAAAATATTTTTACTTAGCGAGGTTTTAATCATGAGTTAAACCTGTTTTGATAAGGAGGTAGATGTTTGATAAAATAGTAATGTTGTTTGTCTATGTTTAATCAAAAGTAATCATTTATACAGTTTTTAGATGACATGTAAATGTGTTTTAATTTCGTCGTCGTCGTCGTCGTCTTCTTACAAGGATTAGGCAAGAATACCTGTTCCGACTTCAAACAGCACTATGTTTCAAACATTTGTTCATTATTGAAAATCACTATTATTTAATTACATCTATTGCCATCTTTTTCTTGGTCTGCCAATATCTCTTTTTCCCTCTGGCTTGTAATTCATGACTGCTCTGGGGATCCTCCTATTCTCCATTCTCTCAATATGATCTCTCCAGTTCTGTCTATTTTCCTCAACTTTATCTGGTATGGAGAATATACCCAGTTCTTCTCGAATATCAACATTTCGCAGTCTGTCCTCCCTTGTAGAGCCCTTCACTGATCTTAGGAACCGCATTTCAGCAGCTTGCATTCTACTGACATCCCTTTTCTTTGGGATCCAGGCTTCAGAGCCATACAACAGAACAGGTACTGCCATGACTTTGTAAAACTTGAGCTTGGTCATGCGACGGGCTTTATTTCTCAAAGTTCTATTAATAGTTCCACATATGGCCTGGAATTTATTGATCTTGATATTCGGGTCTTGATCCTCCTGATATGTAATATATTATATTATGATTTCTTACAAGGATTAGGCAAGAATACCTGTTCCGACTTCAAACAGCACTATGTTTCAAACATTTGTTCATTATTGAAAATCACTATTATTTAATTACATCTATTGCCATCTTTTTCTTGGTCTGCCAATATCTCTTTTTCCCTCTGGCTTGTAATTCATGACTGCTCTGGGGATCCTCCTATTCTCCATTCTCTCAATATGATCTCTCCAGTTCTGTCTATTTTCCTCAACTTTATCTGGTATGGAGAATATACCCAGTTCTTCTCGAATATCAACATTTCGCAGTCTGTCCTCCCTTGTAGAGCCCTTCACTGATCTTAGGAACCGCATTTCAGCAGCTTGCATTCTACTGACATCCCTTTTCTTTGGGATCCAGGCTTCAGAGCCATACAACAGAACAGGTACTGCCATGACTTTGTAAAACTTGAGCTTGGTCATGCGACGGGCTTTATTTCTCAAAGTTCTATTAATAGTTCCACATATGGCCTGGAATTTATTGATCTTGATATTCGGGTCTTGATCCTCCTGATATGTAATATATTATATTATGATAACATATTACTGATATTTAATATATGTGTAATATGTAATATTACATATATATATTATATGTAATATAAATATTTAATTTACCTCTGTTAATTTTCTCGCTAAAGCGTAAATTGATTCTTAAGAAACATTTGAGTTTTTGGGAGCTCAGTAAGACATAGTTAATTCACATTGTTATTACCCCGTTGGAAAGTGGAGGTATCAGAGAATGGTTTTAGGAATGGCAAGGAGAAGGTCGCTAAAAACAACGTAATAAATAAAATCATTATATAAATGTTCCGGACTGTTTTATCTACGAGAAATAATTTTCTTTAAAAAAATACTGTATAAATACAGAATCAGGCTATGAATATGATTTAAAAAAATGCTTGTATACAATTCTAATTTTGCCAATTTAAGAATTAAACTTCTATATTTTACCTTACAAGGATTTTTTATAACAATTAACATGTAGCAATGTACTTTGAATAACTAACAAATTTTGATTTCAGTTTTTTCCAACCAGGTTGCACTAAATGCACTTTACGTTTGAATGATCTTTATGTAGTTTTATTTCGTTAAAATATTTAATTTTGTTACATGTAAACCGTCGTTTGAGGTGCCACATCTTCAGTTTGGTATGAAAGTCGCACTCTCAACTAAAAAACAACTTCATGGAAAAAGTGGCGGGAATGGGTGAATGGAATCAGTAACCTCAAGATTTTGTATTAAGAAGAAGATATTCTCGATTGTGAACAAGTATGGTTCCTTCAACAACATATTTCATTGATGAAATGGCTGCAATAAATACGAGTTTCGACATTGATTTTATCTATTTTATCTTTTTAGATTGAAGTGATGACAAACGGTTGATCCATTATATATGAAAAAGATAAGTTTACTACCTATAATACATAATTTTCAATCTATCTGCATTTTTACACAGCAGCAAAATTAAAATATTCATTTGTAGCCATGATTTTGTTTATAATGGTACTTGACATTGACGAACATTGAACGTAATTAGTTTATACAAACATAGTAAGAGACCTTCCCAAAAAGGTAATTTTTTACACGAAGGGAATCGGATTTTGGCAACTGCCCAGCCCCCACCGAGGTTCGTAACCCTAATTAGTCCTCCACCGCGGCCTTTTGGCAACTACGGTTTAATCCCAAAAATTCTCCCTTTTATCCCTTAAAGCCCCTCCCTCACCCCGGAATCACCGAAATCAGGAGATGTAAGAGCAAGTCAAGGTGATGGGGTAGAATTCTTGGAAGAATGATTAAGTCTTAGGACTATTTTATAACGAAAAGAGAAATCACAACTAAACTATAAGTATATCATTACTGGTAATAGTGAGCTACATTTTGTGTCCTAGATGATCAGATGCCACCTTAAAGTCTAGTACTCTATCTAGTAGTCCATTACTATTCCCTTATTGCCTTTCTGAAATGTCAACCTATCAAGGTGAGTATTTTAAGCCAAGTACGAATGAGAAATGAGTGTTAAATGATTGTTGCACAATTTTGTAGTTTCGTTACTGACTATGGATAGACTTCAGTATCAAACCATCAAAACTGTCTCAATATTTTTTCCAAGGACAAATTGGAATTGTGGGCATATGATTTTATAATATTTTCCTGAATGGTGTTACTAGCTATAGATTAAAATAGTGTCACTTATTTGGGGAAAACATCATAGGTAGTTAAGAAACTGAATGTTATTAAATTCATTGTTTTACTTTCTACTTCAATACGATAGTATAAGGATAAACGATGGTTTTCGTGAGCATTATCGAATTTGAGTTTCTGGTGGATATATCCATTATAGTGCCCCCTAAATCAAAAAGGTGGCTTTAGAGTTATGTCTGTCCGTGTATCTGTGTGTGTGTGGATGTACAGAAGCCTAGATACTAGTGCCCCCTGAATCGAAAAAAGTGGTTAAAAGAGTTATGTCTGTGTGTGTGTGCGTTTGTGATTGTGAGCGCGCGCGCGCGTCGCAGGATTTTATGAACACGATAACTCTCGTACGAATGGTCTGATCGAGAATAAATTTGGTAGAGATGTGTATTTCTAGATTTACTTGGACGAGTTCGCAATCCAGACGTATTGGTTAATAGGAAGGGGTGTTTTGGGAGGGTTGTGCCCCAAAATGGGTTTTTTGCATTTTTCACGTCAATTTTTTTAATTTCAAATTTTATCTGTTTTTATTAGAATCAGCTCAAAAAAATACACAATTATTTAATTCCATGAAGTTTTTCTCTATATCCAATGGTTACCGAGATATTAAAAAATAGAAACACAGTATAGGTCTACATGGTACTTTGAGGCTCCAATACTAATTTGATGGGGGATACGGAAAAATTATTATTTCCCTTATTAACCAATATTTTTGGGATGAATCTTAGTATTTAGAGTCACGTGGTTGGGATCCATTTATTTATGCTAAACAAATCATAGTTTATGTGTTCCTCACAGCAGCAGACCTGCATACTCTTTCCCGTGTTACTGATATTTATACATTCATACATATACATAAGTATAAATATATTCGGTTTGGTTATAGCGTGAAAATTTACAGAATATTACGACATCATATTGAACAACACCATGATATGAATGAAGGGACTGGTAAATAAGGAAGAAGGGTGAAAGGCGAGGGTGTATCAGTGTATTGTGGCCAGAATATGATAGAGCGATCCAGGTAATTATGGTTCAGGGCCACGCTACAAAGGTTCGAAGGTCAAACATTACTGACTGGTCACCCGTAACTAGGCAACAGCCAGTGATAACACACTCACACACACGCGCACACACACACGTCACACACTACACGTGATAACAGGGAAATGAACTGATTGCATTGTAAACACGAACGTTCTTGGAAAATATTCTACGTCATTACCCAAACTATTTGTTGCCAGGTATTTTGCCCATTCAATTTTTGACAACAAAGAATTCGGTCGGAATATTCACACAATTTTTATGTAAAGGTATGATATAGTGTAGAGAATGTAGTATCATTCTTCACTCTTCTTCTTTTGTAAATATATGGGGGTTATATAGAGGATTTTAACTTTTTTGTAAAAAAATATTACTTTTACGTTTCAACTGATAGGATTTTAATAAAACTTTTTGTATAAACTTTACACAATTGTGAAGCCAAACTAAATAATGTATTCAATATATTTACCTTGGTAAACGCATGCTTAACTGTATGGTTTATCTGGGATAGCTCAAAAATAAATATCAACAGGATTTCAATAAATTGAAAATCAGTTCCAAATACCATGTTATTATAGTTATTGCAATTTCATTCGACTTTTGGCAGACAAAAAAGTACTACCAATTTGTTTATAAATTTTAATAGTACTATGAAAGTATTTTAACTGTGCCACAATAGGGATCTTGAAATCTACAGATATGACAGTAAACATTTCCTTGTTTTTGTAGAGTTTTAAAACATTTATAAATGGTCGTCGTTTCCCAATATGGTGGTCAACTTAATGTTTCCTATAGAATATTTTACCGCATTCCATCCAACAGTTTACGAGTCACAGAGAGGCCAATACGATGTATATGATACGTCTACAGTAGGCTGATAAACATGGAAATGTACCAGCTGTTATTATATAATTACAATCCCCAGCTGTTCATTCCCATTATTCATTGTTGTATCATATAACAATTGGTAAATTAAATTGCAGTTTGTGAATTCATCTGTTGCATTTTCTCTATTAGACTAGGCCTACCTGTATTATAATATATTTTGATCTCTATGTGGCTCGTAAACTGTTGGATGTATAAAAAATTACTATGATAAGTATAAATAAGAATAAAAGTCTTGAATTTATATTTACCATCCAAATATAATAAAACATAGAATGTTCAGTAAAAAACGATTGATGAATGGGGATAATAGGCCTATTTTAAAGAATCTTAACTCGCTTATTATAGTCTACTTTAAACATCTCAAAAAACAAGTAATGTTCCTCATTTAAGGTTTACAGTTATGTTTGCTTAAAACATGACAATGTTGACGGTTAAGAAATAATCAAAAAGTTTTTGTTGACTCAGACTCTCTGTAGCTCGTAAACAGTTGGGTATAAAAATTACTCAATTATAAAAAAATCTTAGGCTAGACTAATTTGGCTGGATTTAAAACTTTGTCGAAACATTACACATTTTTAAAGATTTTTATCGAGTTATCGTGTTTACGGATTTCGAGCAAACTGCGTTTTAACATCTGGGAACCGCAAAACGAAAAACAACTTAGTCCTGGGTCTAGTTTTGTTTTGTATCTATCTACGCTTCTCGACATTTTTTAACGTTTTGACGGGGAACGGGCCAAACCTCGGTCTTGTTACTACCTAAAGTCGACCTGTTTTTAGGAAGCATCATTATAGCCTATGTCGAAATGGTAACTGGGTCCAGATTCGACCCTTGCGGGATTCTATCTGGCGACCTTCAGTTTTGGAGGCAGATACTATAACCACTCAGTCACTTGTCTCATTTATCAAATCTTATTTGCTGCGCACTACGTATACAATTTATTCGTAGAATTTCTAATACATTGTTTACACTCGCGAAGCTGGGGTATTTCGGCTTTAGCTCCATTCGAGCCGTCTCACCTCGATACAAACCCGTTCAAGGGTCGCGTATTTATTTAAACTGTGACCATCACGCGAGACAGCCTCGAGCCTGCTCGACCTCCGCAAGGAAGCCAGGAGTGCGTGCGTCCCCGGGTGCACGGTGCGAATCAGGGCAACGGCGGTCATCAAATATGCACTGGGGATCGATAGCCGACTCGCGATAATGCAAGCAGGTGTATATTATACTGAGTGGAAGATTATGTTTGGTTCGAGAACAAACATGTTTAAAAACTGTAAAACTGGTTTTAACTCTTGATTTTGCGTCTCTCAGTTCAAATTAAAGTAGCGGAAACCAAATGAGACGGAATAGTTCTGAAACGTTAAAAAATAAGATTAAACACGTAGAAGTTAAAAATTCATCATTGCTGTGGTAAGCTCCTGATAGACAAATTATAGTGTTTTTTATTTTACCTTCATGTCCCAGTTCAAATTTTCTTGTTTATTACAACTATGGTTTTAATGCTTGCTCCATAGAAAATGTCACCGTTTCACAAATTTATCATGAGTGTCTACCTCAAAAATCCTGCTATAAATCAGGCAATAAAACCACTGAACATGGCGAAAGCAGCGATGAAACCATGGTTGTAGCAAGAAAATTCAATTTGAACTGGGACACAAAGGTAAAATAAAAACAAGAAAATTGCTTATCTTATTTCAGATCTAACAACAATGAGCATGCCTATATACCTTGTTGCCAATTCATTTGTTGGTTAACAAAACAAGTTTGTTGTCTATTTCATTGTTAAAAAAGGTTTGTATTTACTTCTCTGTGGGAAATAGGTTAGATCATGGATATGCCTAGAGGCAATGTTTCCAGTTCATCTGAACAGCTTTTCTTATAACTAAACTATCACGTGTGACGTCACTAACCAAATGACGTCACTATTTCAAATTTTGGTCTGAAAAATTTAGAGTCGTATTTTACTTATGAACTCAGCGTGTACGGAATTTGTGTCAATAATTTGTGTAAAATAATCAAATAACCGTATGAACTAAAATATTCTGAATTTACATTTCAATCAGCTGTCTTTAGATTTCCATCCAAACGTCACAAAAATCTGGAATGGCACGCCTATCTTTTTCTTTCCGTTATTCCACACAGAGAAATAACTAGCTGAAAAATTAAAACCAATTTAATTTATTTACATCGATTATTAAACCTAATTTAACCTCTTAAAAGCCTATTTCAAAACTATATTAATTGGATTTATGATTTTGAGATTGTTATTGCGGACATTTTCCATTATAGAAACATAAACCCACCATTACCAACAATGAATTTCAAACAAAGAAGAAACAATTTACTAGAGTCGAATGCTTTGCTCTGGATCGAACCGGTGACCTTAAAACTATTGAAGTGGCTTAGCCACTGCACCAACCAGATGGCACGGCCACTGAAAGTTACGTATATCCACAAGCTTCCACCACTAATGCCACTTACAAATTCAACGCAACACTAATGTCAGGTGGCAATCGATTGTCCATTTAGCGCATTCGGTGGATCACGCACAGGTTTAATCTACAATAACAACAATTTTTATTGATCGCTCGATTCCGGATATGATGAGTTTAATTACGATACTGATCAGTTAATGTATTATGGCCTAATCTATCTGTAATATTATAAAGAAGAGGTGGATTCTGTATGTTTTTTGTTGTTGTGGGAAGTAAATGCGAAAAATACTACACTCCGTGAACGTCCTAGGTTTCAACATTTACATTTTCAAAGGATATGAACATGAAATTACTTGAATGGCAACAGCTGTGGACACTAAAATTTGACAGTACAAGGAGAAGAAAGAGCTGCCGCGAACGTCCTAGGTTTCAACATTTAGATTTTCAAAGGATATGAACATAAAATTACTTGAATGTCAACAGCTGTGGACACTAAAATTGACAGTTCAGGAAGGAGAAGAAAGAGGTGCTGTAAGGTGTGCTAGGTTTCAATGTTTACAGTTTCTAATGTCAATATCTGGTTATACTACATTATGACAGTTCGGGAAGAAGAATAAGAGTAAAGTTGATTTTTACAGATAAACTGCTGGATCGAAATTAGTATTGCTGAAAATAGTAGATTTTAAGTTTCCTCCCAATGCCTGCCTCTATTACGTACGCTTATTCCTTATCCTTTCCCAATATTACTTAACAGGTGTTTACATTGTCATGTTGTAGACACTCGTGTTTTGTCATTTTGTAAACACTCGTGTTTGTACATATTTTAGATCATCTTAAGTATGAAATACTATTAGAAAATACCTCTTTTAATGTGAATAGTGTTTTACCTCAAATAAAGCTGGAATATAACTAAAGTTCTTGTTAATCATCTTTAGTATAACAAAACTATGTATCATTACACCTCTCAGCCTTTTTTAACAGTGCGAAGAACGGGCACTTTAGCTAGTACTGTATAAACATTAAATGGGCCTTACGCATATGAAATGTGTGCGTATACAAACCTAAACTATACCTTACGTAAACTACTAAATTTTTAAAATCTTATCTTGCAACGCTCATAGAAGTTTTATAAGACATAATAACTTGTAATCACATTTGCATTTAGAAGTGGTCATGAATTTATAACATTAACAAACGCCTAACTGATTCTCATATATCAATGACGTGCAGGTAGGCAAATGCAAATAGGCATATTTTTTTCTTTTTATACAAAAAAAACAAAACGTTTTAGTTAAAGTAGTTTTTCCTCTCGCAGAAAACATAAAATAACTATCAAAAGAAACGTTTGAATAAAAATCTTTGCAAAAATGACAAATGGGAAAATATGGATTGTAGGCTATTAAAAAAATACTATGCCAAAAATGTTAATTAATCACAAAAACAGTAAAGAATAATAATCAGAAAATATTTTACAGTTGAATAATAATACGTTGTAGCTAAAATATCACTTATACCTTCTGTACTGAGCCTGATAACAGTTTTATTAATAAATAATGTACGGTTTTTGAATAATTTTTGGCACTGGGCCTTCATATTCATATGGGCCTTCATATTGGGGGTATTTGCGAAATGACAAAGTAGTGGTAAATTTTCAATTCAAAGAGTTCAATTTAAAAGTATTTAACCCAGTATACAAGCAAGCAGAAGTGTGTAAAATCTTACTCAATTCTATAAATTTAAAATTGAACGTTTCGTGTGCCTTAAAATTAATCATATGCAGTATTATAATTCTATTTTATTATTATTTAAATCTCAATATAATAGAAATAAAACTAAAATTTAATAAACCTTTAAGTTTTATCGTATAATTATTTAGGATCTTTTAAAAAAATAAAATGAATTCGTCTTAGATCCATCTCAATAATGGAATTCCATATAGTGAATTTTTATATTTTATACAATATTACACTAATTAAATTTATTATGTTTACTTAAGTTCCAATACACACACATTCATATCCTATTAAATTATAAATGCATTAATTTCTTTCACATTTTATACAACGTCATACGTAAATAAGCGGAATGAGAATGGCAGTGTGGTGTCATACGTTCATATCAAAAGACACTACGTGCTTTGAGATTCTACAAGTTTGACAAATATTTAGTTTTATATAAAATCACAGTGCATTCTGAAACAAAACTTTTATGTATCCGACCTGTTGTCTGTGCTCAGTATGGTGACGTTTCCATTGTTGTGACTGAGAGTTCCTAGTAACGCGCTCTACACACCGAACACCGAACTACTTGTGAGGTGTTGTTGACCAGCTCATGTCCGCACATGCGCCCTCTTGCTGAGACATCGAGAACCAGCCATCAACCCCAACCCCGTAGTGTCTGGTGAGTGAAATATCATAACCAGAAGAGCAGGTCATGACGTCATCGATGTAATGCGTTACGATTGACGGTTAATTTTTCGATTTCGTTTGTTGGTTTCCGATAGTTCTTGAAATAATGTCTCGGCATCTTAAGAGTGGACACCATTTTCAGATTCTTTTTCAAGTTACAATTAAGTACCGTAATACAGTACTAAAAAAATGTATTATCTCACCAAAAATGGATAAATATGAAGCCATCAGCGGTGACGTAGTTGAAAAATTATAATTTGTTAATATAAATAAACAGTTTTAACTGCATTACGTAACAATGAGGTGGCCACTTACAGGAAAATTACCGTGTAGCTTTTCAAAATTCCAACCAAAACCCTTCATTAACCACCCCAAGTATTTTTTTCTGAACAGCGTAATAATTTTTCTGTCCTTATAACTTATTAAGTGCGTGAAAATGCTATCTTCACTAATCATCGTATTCATTGCTACAAAAGGTTAATCGTTTAAAACAGGGCATGTACAAATTAAATTAAAATAGTGGTGATTACGTAAATTACTATTAAAGGTTGACATTTCGATTTCTAATTCATACCGTAAAATGTTATTTCATGATATACCACGGTCTAGAGAGTATATCATAAAAACAGTTAAGCCTCTTCCATTCCCATATTCAAGTTTTCTTAACCGATACGGATAGTAAACCAAAATAGCTATATAGCAAGTAGAATAATTGCGTTGGTGACTCCTCGAATCGCATCAAGGAATACGTGTTCACGATGACGTCATAGCCTGCTCTACTGAGCATGATATTTAGCTCACGGTAGTGTCTGTCAAGCATAGTGTCAACACATAGACTACACGCAACAGTTCACTGAAAATTAATCGATTATATATGATTACGAACATGACAAATAATTGATTATATCCACCTAATTGGAGATCACGAATTATGAAATTTGGATAGCCGTGTGGCTGTGATATTCTGACACTCTGTATAATGGCACTGACGTGATTTAGAGACAGGCGTGTAGTGCGGGTATTACCTATCCCTTACAATGAAGGAGCTACTCACCCTTCTTGTACTGCATTTCCTTATTATTCTTTACTAAATAACCTCACCGAGTCCACCGCACCGTCTCGGCGAACTTTTCTAAATAAGAGAAAAACGAGCGTTGCAAAGGTTTCCTGTCATTACAAGATTAATTATTATGTTATTAGTAATGTGTATTATAAGCTGTTTGATAGAAGTAACGTACTTTATACTTTTTACCAACGTATTGTACTGATGTTAGTATGTATTAAAGTTGTGCTATATAGGTTTATCAATCAATATTATTATGATCTAGCAGGCTATAACAGTAGCCAAACTGAAGTTATGGAAATTGTCTCATGTTCATACAATTTTGGAAGCTTTTCAATTGCATCTGGAGAGGAATAGCAATGAAACTTCTTAGTTGACGACAACTTGGAACTAAAGTTCCAATCATGTATATGAACATCGTATTGTGAGCACTAGTAGCCCCTGGTAGAATAGCCCAATATTAGAATAGAAAATCGTTCTATTCCAGAAGTTAGATGGGGAGTTCAATGTCCAGTTAATAAATTGGGACTGTGGCGGGCTGTGTAATCCAGTTGTTATACAGGCGGGTGGTGGCTTTGACTATCCATTATTAATAATGGATAGTCAAAGCCAATACGCTTCCCATTTGTGAATAGTAAAAGATGCTTTAACTTTTCATTTTATAGATATACACAAGACTACATCGGCCTACAGATTTACAACGCCATAACCTCTTTATACTCAAAATTGTTTTAAAACATTCACTAAATTGGTTGAGTCAGTGAAATCTTTTAAACTATAGAATAATAATAAGAAACGTTTGATGAGGTTTTATGATATCATGTAGGTTTTTACTGGCAATCACCTGCTTATTCATTTTGTCACAGCAGCTGTCCCAATGGAAAAGGCAACTAACTAACTAGATCCAACGATGTATACTCCGTAGTAGATGTATAACTAAACGTAACGTAACGTATGTATCCGTATATACGTAGTATATAGATCGTTGACTAGATCCTGTGTCCAGTATAAAACCAGCATAAAACTGTCACTGGATTTTGCTCAGGATCGAACCGGTGACCTTCAGATTATTTAGCTGGTACTATAACCATTAACCACCCAGCCGATTAGTACGAGTTTCTTGTGTATGTTTCTTTTGTTTACACGAAACGAGTTCGTGAATTAGGTTAATACATACGTAATAAATGTTACTAACCGATCAATAACACAGTAAACTGAAGCGTAGATTTAATATTAGGGGAAAATATTTAACGAAAAAACATATACACAATAGTAAACATCCATATCTGTGCACTGTGTGAAGTTTGGGTTTTAAATGTTTGCCCTTTGATATAGTATGACGATGTGAAAATTTTAATTTTATCATAAAAATATGTGTTATAAATCTCCAGACAATTGTTTATCTAATAATAAGGAAGTTTAAAATAAGTAGTTATATGTATTATATTTATAAACATCCATCGTTAAGAAGTAACTATTTCATTTTACCTCTAAGCAGACAAACTAAAACACATGTTTACAGACTTGTAGTCTGCCTCTGCTCTGCAGTCTGCCTTCTCCCCCATTCTCTGTCTCTTTGATTGTAGGTCGAATTTTCATGGTTAAAATGCAAGCAAACATCCTGAGCCGGATCTCAACTTCGATTAAAGTAAGTTACTTAATCATATTTATATCAAGAATTCAATAATGAGCGTGATCTAATTTTTAAAATATTTCTATTTAAGGTTTTACAGAATTTCCCGATCCCACCATCCAGTCGATAGGTCATAGATTTATCAAAGACAGCCCTTCTATCAATGAGATTATTTTTGTCTTAAGTGATAAGCACATGCAAGCTTTTCGAATTGCACGTTTCATCTTGAAACGCAATTTATTAAAAGCTAATAATGTTCTCAAAATTATGAATGTATATAATATGTTCCTATAGACATAGGAATGGAGAAAAACTGATGAATATGGCCTAGGGCTTTAAGTTGTTTTTTAGATTTACAGGTAAAAAGTGTTTGGATGTCTTTTCAACCAACGTTATTGACAGTTATACTCATTTCTTATGAAATTATCCAATTAACTTATTGTCAATTTAATATTTATATGGAAGGTATACTGAATTAGCTAAATACTTTGAGCCCACATTAACTATTTCATTTTACCTATAAGCAGACAAACTAAAACACATGTTTACAGACTTGTAGTCTGCCTCTGCTCTGCAGTCTGCCTTCTCCCCCATTCTCTGTCTCTTTGATTGTAGGTCGAATTTTCATGGTTAAAATGCAAGCAAACATCCTGAGCCGGATCTCAACTTCGATTAAAGTAAGTTACTTAATCATATTTATATCAAGAATTCAATAATGAGCGTGATCTAATTTTTAAAATATTTCTATTTAAGGTTTTACAGAATTTCCCGATCCCACCATCCAGTCGATAGGTCATAGATTTATCAAAGACAGCCCTTCTATCAATGAGATTATTTTTGTCTTAAGTGATAAGCACATGCAAGCTTTTCGAATTGCACGTTTCATCTTGAAACGCAATTTATTAAAAGCTAATAATGTTCTCAAAATTATGAATGTATATAATATGTTCCTATAGACATAATGGAGAAAAACTGATGAATATGGCCTAGGGCTTTAAGTTGTTTTTTAGATTTACAGGTAAAAAGTGTTTGGATGTCTTTTCAACCAACGTTATTGACAGTTATACTCATTTCTTATGAAATTATCCAATTAACTTATTGTCAATTTAATATTTATATGGAAGGTATACTGAATTAGCTAAATACTTTGAGCCCACATAGGCCTAACAATTTATTTCTTCTGTAAATTTTAATCTCTTTTTGTGTGGTTATTTTAGCCCTCAGCATGTGTTCAGCGATCACATGCCTTCCCAGCACTTTTATCCGTGCTTCAACATCGTCTGTATTCAAGTGGCCAGGATGCTGATATTGTTGTGATTGGTTCTGGACCGGGTGGATATGTCGCAGCCATTAAAGCAGCTCAGTTGGGTATGAAGGTAAGACACCACTTTTCATTGGTCATTGTATTAACCCATAATCAGTCCATGTTAGACTGAACCTAACAGTGGGACCGTATAAAACTTGTTTTTGTCTGCAGAAATTTCAGCGGCACCAATGTTGCTCCAAGGTCATTGTCATGTCTAGGCCACTATTGTTATTTTGGCAAAAAACCTTATTGCTTTGGACGGGAGGGGGTTGTTATTTTCAGTTTAACCGTGGGACCAAGTGGGTCGCTGTTCCTGTTAGATTGAATTTTGCTGCAAGACCGATGTAGCATTTCTCGTTTGTTTAACAAGTTTTAAAATTATGTATTTTTATAGGGCTAAGATTGTGTACTCTGTAACCTATATTGATTGTGGAGTCCTACTGAAGTGTATGCCTTTTATTATTGTACGTACAATTTTGGAGAATAAAATTCCTTTGCATGACTTGCAGTATTGAAATATGGAAAGATAAAATAAATTTAATCTCAGCTTGAAGAATGCAATGACGAAAATGCTTTTAGCTGTCATAATATCAAACATGTTGTTAAACATATCCAAACATTGTAAAAACTTTTTTTATTATTTTGTTACCGTATATGGCTTTATCACATAACTATTAGTTGTGTGTTATTAGTTTTTTAAATTAATAACATTATATTATTTTATTGTAGGTAATATATTATTTTTATCCTATAAAAACCTTCACACATAACCATTTTAGCAGTATATTCAAAATTATAATGCAAAAAGCAAAATAAAACTGTAAAATCCCAAATATTGGATTGAACCTAACACAGGACTGATGGCGTAACTTTATTTAGCGTGACTGATCACAGATGAAATATGTAGGCAAAATATGATTTTATCGAAGGTTAGAATATTAGTTATAATGCTACATATTTATTAACTTCATCCTACCATATACCATAACTTAAAATACCATATTCACATGTCTCATAAGATCTTCAATTAAGTTGGGTTTATTAAGTACTTACGCCCAAGTATGTAGGGTACTGCTAACCTGCTAATAATTTCTGTTACCCATAGACATTTTTATAGAAAAAAAGACTAGCCTACAACCTAAATTTTTTCTCAAGAATAGTCAACTTAGTTTTTCATCCCTATAGGCCTAGGTATTTTTAGATTTGCATTGACTAGGTTAGATTAGATTAGATTATTGAAATCGTGACTGTATCACAAGGTAGGTATTTTAAGCCAAGTATGAATAAATGAACGAGAAATGAGTGTAAGATGGTTGTGGCTTGTAACCATTAAAAGAGGGTCCCATTGGTCCCAATAATAAGCAAGCTATTATATACAGTCTGAGTACAGATGATTGGTAACCCTTACAGTACTTATTCCTTTATTGCAGACGGTGTGCATAGAAAAAAATGAAACTCTGGGCGGAACTTGCCTAAATGTTGGATGTATTCCGTCAAAAGCCCTGCTTAACAACTCTCATTATTACCACATGGCACACTCTGGAGATCTGAAAAACAGAGGCATTGAAGGTAAATTCTTTAATTTTCACCAACCATTATTAATCTTGTTGTTTAAGGTTACAACTTAAAGCAAGCAAACTATTTTGAATCAGTAGTTCAATTTCCAATACAGTAAAACCTCGATTAACCGTCACCCTCGGGACCGAGACCATGACGGATAACCGAATAGACGGATAACAGAAATAATAATAGTACCAATACAACTTAGCACCTATACAGTGTTTGGCGTGGCAACATCGCAATTCACTGCCTTGCATATTATAACGGCGCCATTGTAAGTCTTAAATAATTTCCATGATTTCTGAAAGTGAATTTATTTTAAATGAGAAAAAACCAAACTAGGCCAGTTCAAGTAGAAAAAACTTTATTAAAATATTTTAATAAGAAAACAATGAAATATCAACTGTACGTGTACGTACTTTTACTCTCAAAACTTACGTTACCGGTATTTAGTTTTTAAAATAATCAGTCATTTTCTTCTGTTTCTTTCCCCATCGAGCTTTTCAGGTGGTCAAGAAACATGACCCAAAAAATTAGAAATAAATTTTTTCTGAGAAGAACTACCAGCATTTAATAATTTATTGTTTATTGTCGAGTCCCAAAACTACACGTTTCCGTTTCTCAGCCATAACATAAGAGCATTACACACTACTTAGAAACAGCACTGTCAACAATGAATGGTAAAGCACGTAAAATACTAGTAGGCATTGCACTCGAAATCGGCAATAACTTCAGTTCACTGTAGCCACTCACCATACTGAACTGAACTGAAATGAAACAGTAGGAGTAGAATGCAGAAGACAGTGTAAGGGATTAACCAGCTGGGTCACTACCCTTGTCGCCAATGATGACTCAAGCACAGTGAGTGCAGTACAGTCGTCAATACTCATCGTAGAGCCTCAACAGACAATCCAGGCCAGCTCTGACGTGGAAATATAATTTTATTGCGCTAGTGGGGTAGCGGTTAATAGAGACTGACGGTTAAAAGGGTGACGGTTAATCAAGGTTCTACTGTACTTCCAATAGGCTACTTCTTTTATAAACAATTTTAGGCACAGTTTAATTGTAATTTAGCAAATAGTAACGTTAACCTAACAGCAGCGTCAGGTAGTATATACTTAGTGGTGATTACAGCAGTGTCAGGTAGTATATACTTAGTGGTGATTCATAGCTAAATCCAGTGGAACTCAAGCCAACTGTGTGTAGGTGACTAATGTAAAGATAAATTATGATAGTATTACTATTAGGCCTATTATCTTTGGTTTTCGTTTCATGAATAAGGGATAAAAAATTATCCCTTAAAATAAATGATTGCTTACCAAAAGGTTGTAATAGGTTTACATATTGAGGTTTTTAAAACAATTTTTGAAGCCATAATTTCTTTCAAAATAGGGTTATAAAAGAAAAAAAATAGGTATCACAGAAATTTCAAGATAGACTAGGTAACATTTTCAGTTTTCTCTTTTTTATTCAATATTTTTTTAAACAGTTTCTGGAGTCTCCCTTAACCTGGACTCGATGATGGAGGCCAAACGATCAGCTGTTAAAGCTTTAACTGGTGGAATTGTCGGCCTTTTTAAGTCAAATAAGGTAAGATCCAGTGAGTTGAAATTGCTGGTTTACACTTTTAATCCATCCATTTGATAATTTGTGATAATAAGTGTTAGCTTTAGAAAGGATATTCTCCCACACTTCCCAATAACCTATGGTGAGAGATTCAGCCTGCCCAGGACGTTAATTGACAGAAAAACCAAGCTAAATCAGAAAAATTTTCAACCAATTTCCTAACCACTTTTAGGGTCCTTTTCAAATTAAGAATAAATGACTGTCTTGCAAGGGTAAAAACCAGCAAAACAAAAAATAATATTTTTAGAACGTATTTAGAATTGTATCCTAAAAAGAAAATACTAAAAAAGTTTTGGCTAATAACTTAAATGTCCCCGCCGCTACCCATCCTACACTTGGTAACCTAAAGTTTAAATGTAGTTATTGTGGTTAAAAAAAATATATATATATAATTAAATACTATTGCAGTCTACTGTTCTTCTAGTTCGCATACTTTGACAGGGTGTCCACATTCTAGCTAGTCAGGGAAACAAGCACCTACGATGAATTTGAAGGGACTTTTTAATGCTGTAGTTGGACATAACCCGACTATTGTAGCCTTTTTTCAGGATTTTGCACAAATCTACGACAATTCACTTAACTGTCTCACATTTGTGTTTGTGATACACATTTTAGAATTTCTTATTATACACCAGTTTATAATGTTAAGCGTTCATTTTGGTTAATGTATATTGTACCTATTTTAATTGACGAGGAAAGTTCGGGAGTCAGAGAAATCAAGGATTAATGGTCAGGGAAATGAATGACCAATATTCTGTAGACATCCTGTTTGATTTATTTTTTAGGTTAAGATTTATGAACAGGATATTGAATTAATTAATTATTTATAACTAAGCAGCCTTTTTTTATACATTCAGTGGTACTTTATTCTGTCTTTTTTCTAATGGTAGTGTCCTCTCTCTAACGTCTTTTCATTAACAGCCGATTTTTTTGATTTTTAAATAGGCCTACTTTATAACTGTTTCAAATTAGTAAATATTGTGTTGTGTTTATTAAATCTAATACTTTCATTATTCATGGATGAGTATTATTTTACTAGATAATACATTTTGTATCCATCATATAGCTAATTTGGTTTTTCATTTCACCACTTATAGAAGAAAATACTCACAAAATATGTAGCCTATAGCATTTTTTAAAGAAAATCAAACTTATTTACATTTATTTTTATTTTGTATTGATGTCCAATGTTTATCTTCCATATAACATACCATTTACAGTTGTATTTTCAGCTTTACAGTAGCCTAATTAAAAAAATTTTAATTTTCGCTAGAGGGGGACATATTTAATTCAATAAGAATTCTTTTTAAAATTTCTAATTTATGTTCAATAATTTGTCAATATATGTGTCTGGTAATAGGTAGGGCCTATCTTGTTCCACTTAGGTAACGTTGGTGAATGGTCATGGCAAGATTACCGGGCCCAATGAGGTAACAGCGATAAAAGCAGATGGCTCCTCAGAGGTTGTTAAGACCAAAAACATCCTGATAGCGACTGGCTCTGAGGTTACCCCCTTCCCAGGCATCGAGGTCAGTCAAGTACATCAAACTTTTACATCACTGTTATTTTATTTATTATTTTTTTTACATAGTTAATTTGTTATATGTTGGCAGTTTTAACCCTCCCGTGGTTTACTGTCGCATTTGCGACAGTACCTGCCGCCCGCCGATGGTTCACTGTCGCAGTTGCGACAGTTAGTTAGATGAACTGAAAACATTCCATTAGACATATCTATGAGCTATTTCCCACAGGGAAGTAAACACAACCATTTTTTCTGGGGTTTTCTCACTATGGACATCTATTTCTGGGCTGTAGAGAACGAGTCTGACTTGTATGTCAGTATTCAGGCTTTCTGCGGCTACTTTTAAGTTAAGTGAAATTTAATTTAACGGGGCATAAATGCCAATTGAAAAACTAAAACTCCTATGACTCCTCCTTGTATCATAATGGAAAAAAATAAACGGTACCAGTGGACTGACACATACTTTCTCCCTTAAGTAAATTAAGTAAAAAAGACAATCTGTAATAAAACTATCATGTTCAAAGTTATTCTAAATATCATTTAATAATTTATTGTTCAAATTGTATGGGGGGAACCCCCCCCCACCCGGTAATACATAGCTTTTTTGAGCTGGTTTTGTTCGGTGATTTGACCTCACACTTCATACCAAGTTTCATGGAAAACGATTGGAAAGTAAGGAAGAAATTGATTTTTTTATATTCTCCATAAAAATAACATTGGGAGCTTTCAGACAACGTACTGCGTTTATCGTGGAAAGTAAATTTTACTTTTCTCTGGAACCGTTAGTCGTAGACAAATAATTCAGAATACTAATTTGTTTAGTTTTTTAAGCTGGTTTCAATGGTACCAGTCAAGTTATACCTTACTTTTATTGTTTTCGCTGAAAATTTAAAAATTTGATTTTTTTTATATTTAAAATCCCATAACTTTTGAACCGTCATTTTTACAGATATGCGGGTGGTGTCAAAATATTTAGTACTCTGTGCACTATAAACTATCAAATTTTAATCAAAATCGTTAGAGCCGTTTTTGAGAAAATTGGATTTTTCACGTTTTTAAGGGTTTTTAGGGGTGAACTACCCTTAAAAATCAAAAATTCAAAAAATTAAAAAAACACCTGGAGATACGGTGTTATATATAGCCGTATATATATATATATATACGGCTATATATATACATACCAAATTTCATCTAAATTGGACCAACGGGGTAGGCTGTGGCACTGTACACATCCAGACACACACACAGACACACGGACGGACAGACATCACGTCAAAACCCACTTTTTTGGATTCAGGGGACCCCAAAACATATATATCCACCCTCAACTCAAATTCGAAAATTTTGACGAAAACAATACTTTCTCCATATACTATGTATAAGGGGAGAAAGTAATATCTTCCTCCTACCAAAAGTTTGCTAAAATTTCTGCAACCTAATCGTCTAATTTAATATTTCCGCTCTTAAATTTCTAGATAGACGAGGAGACTGTGGTGTCCTCGACTGGCGCACTCTCTCTCAAGAAGGTGCCAGAGAAGCTGGTGGTTATTGGTGCCGGAGTTATTGGCCTAGAATTGGTGAGTTCAAAATAAATAGGCAATAGACGATAGACAAAATTCTTTATTTACATATTCAGAAGTGCAATGCCGTAGAAAAAAACCTTAAATGCTATTTAAACTGTAATAGCTGGGATATTGTAAATCAAACTATTACTATAATGTTCTACTACTATTGCTTTCATCGAATAAGACACTAAAAGGTGATTTCAAGGTTGTATCAACCTGAGCTAGTATGCACAGTCAAGTATTTCTCCCTCTACTTGACATACTATGGCACAGTTGATTAATTTTATTATTTTTGTTGTTATTAAAAAAATATTGTAAGAGTCTCCTGGAATTTAGTTGTTCATTTTATTTGAACATTTTTTTTATTAATTTGATTAGAATAGTAGAGTGTAGAATTGTAGACTCTAGGAATTTTATAGACTATATTTAATCCTAAGTGATTGAGCATTGATTCACTGCCTATCCAGGGTTCCGTGTGGGGTAGACTTGGGTCCCATGTCACAGCTGTAGAGTTCCTCAACTCCATTGGAGGAGTCGGTATCGACGCAGAAGTTTCCAAACAGTTCCAGAGGATCCTTGGCAAACAAGGTAACTTTGACTTCAGCCAAAATCAGCTTCTGTGACTTCAGATAAATCTTATTTATCAATTATGAACCTCAAGAAACAAAAAATTGTTATTTGTAAGCTTAAACGTGCCCAGTTTGTAGGCTTATAGAAGTTTTTCTCTCAGAACTGATGGGTGGTTGATTTCTAGAGTTGTGCGGGTAACCAGCATGTAAGGTCAGATTTGGATTGGATTGAGTATCTGGCACCAATCCCAATGTTAAACAAGTATTCGATAAAATCCTACAATTCTGAAATTTCAGTTAGACATTATAAATTGTGCTAAAAATAAACAAAACCTTTTTGTTTTAGATTATGTCAGTGAAAAATCTTCAATAACATTCTTATTCTTTTATTAAATTTTGAAATTCAAACATTACCACCTTTTACACATTTTAACATTTTTCATAAATAAACACGTTTACTCCCAGGGTTATCAAACATATGCCTAATTGTGGGGTTTTTCCAGTTATATGATTCATTATAGCTTTTTAGCCTAGTAAAAAGATTCTAAATGAAAAATTACCATTTATTGTAAGAATAAAAATAGGAACTATCGGTTCTCCATTGAAAACCTTTAGCAAAATAATGCTATCAGTTATCTCATCAAATTTGTTTGGATCGTTGAAAAGTTAATATTGTATCTTTTATTTGTAAAGTATTCATTACTTTTTTCCAGGAATGAATTTCAAGCTGGGAACAAAGGTTACCGGTGCACGTAGAGAAGGATCAACCATCAAAGTCAGTGTTGAAAATGTCAAGGACTCTGCAAAAAAAGAGGAGGTATGACTAATTTAATATTTTATTGTAGGCCTATTGTCCAGGAAAGATATTTTATTAAGTAATATCTTTGTTATAATAGTCGATCTGTAACTACATAAATGATTCTCTCTGCAGTATATAAAGAACAGAAAAAGTATGTGAAATCCAAAGGATGTTTAAAAGGTGATGAATCATATGAACAAAGGTAAGAAAGTTAAGTTTTAAATTAGTAAAAAAGGTTAACATTACTTGGTAACTTAAGCTTATTTAAAAATGTCTTAGTTTATGTTTGCATAAATTATGGTTATGATTAAGGTTTAATGTATACCAACTCTAGATACAATGTATTGTAGAGTCTTGTTTAACCGAGTTAGTGTGGGCCGTTAATGTGACCGTTAATGTGGTTCGGTTAGCCAACAACTTGGTTAACTAAGAATAACTACTAAATAAGAATAAATGACATCAAATAAAAAGTTTAAGAGTAAATTGTGTTACATTGCTTAATGCTACATACAGTTATGACCAATGAATACATTTTCATTAAGGCTACATAATAATGGTTGGGGTGCACTCATGTGATGAAGCACCTCTCTCTCGTACAGTCAGGAAATGTCTGAAGTGGGCCCCAAGCTCACTAATCTGACATATAGACAGGGTGACAAAATCCTCAAAAGCTATGCGATTTCTGTTTCATGACGAATTTGATGTTTTATGAACCCAGGGTAGGCTCGGTTAACTGGGAACTTCGGTTAACCCAGACTCGGTTGAACGGGAATTTACTGTAACTTAATTAATAATCAAAGGCAACGTATAGGTGTAAAATAGATTTGAATTAGTTGTTTTATTTATGTTCTAAACTTGAAAAGCAATAAGAAACAGTTTTATAAATATGAAAGGCTTGCTGTTGGCTTGACTGGTACCGTATTCCTTTGCTGGTTGACTGATGATCTGTCGTGTTCTGTGTGTGTAGCAAGCTCAAACGGGACTGTTACAAACACTGTTTGGTGCCTTCCGGTCAGATAGCCAGAGCTCGAAAGAGACTTCTCAAACCGAGGTACATATCTGTCTTCAAATAGATTCCTGGCCGTAACAAAAATAAACAGATGGATTCAAAAACTATTCAATGTTGTTGTTACGTGTCTTTTCATCGGCTTTCACTGGAATTAAATGAGAAATTGTTGGTTTTGTGGTTTTTGTGCACTCAGTATTTGTAACAGTCGAGACGAACATGATTGGTCACTAGAGCTGTTTCAAGTAATAGCCATTTAGGTTCATCATGTGTTGTGCATGTTCCAAAAACTATATATTTGTTATCTTTTATTTCGTACATTCTTATCCTTCTACCATCTCTTTAGTTCTTCTGTTGCACTTTTTAGGTAGCCTGCACTTTTTTCTATTCACCTTTTCTAACATATTTGTGCTCCTAACGAAGCTATTTTAAGGTTTAGTAAAATAGATTAGGTTTTAGAATCATCTGTTGGCTTGTTTGTGGTATTAATATGGAAATAAGAGAAACTATACAATAGGCAAAAATTTAGCTTGAAAACTGAAGTTAAATTGTATTCATAAAATGTTACAAAATAGGAAAAAAAACTACTGATTACTTGTGTTAAAAGTTTTTTTTTTAATATGTTAAGTTGTAGTAGTCTACTGTCATTCCATAATAACTGTCTGGTTTTGTTGTTATCAATAACATTTAAAATATCATCTAAAATTTAAAAATTACCATTCAATTAATGGAAATTTTGGATGGTTTTTTTCTTTTCATTACATATTTTTTCTGTAGGATATAATAACAATATGTTTTCAAGGGAAAGCAAATATCCCAATTTTTTTAATGGTGGTTCGGCTGAGTTAGATGGAGCCTTTTTATTTAATGGTGACATGTTCTGTTTCAGCTGGACTGTGACGTTCTGCTGGTGTGTGTTGGACGACGACCTTACACTCAGAATCTCGGTCTAGAGGACATTGGTATCGAGCGAGATCAGAAGGGAAGGATCCCCGTCAACTCACGCTTCCAGACCGTTATACCCAGGTGAACTATTACGTCAAGGGGTGCACTTGCACTTGGGTGCAAAAGAACTTCTATAGATGTCAAGTTTTTTGGTGCCAAATTAAAGCTCTCACTTTCAAATAAAATCAAGTATGACCTATCTGACCTTTTGAAAAATGATCTATATTTATTATATATTTTTACAATCAATTACCAGTCAACTTAACTCCGTAGAGCGCTGTATGTCGACAGTCACAAACAGCCATTTTTCGGGTGTTTTGCAAAATGACCTATAGGTAATTTTGTGGAGGTCAGGTAGGTCATATTCAAGTTTCCCTCGGTGAGAGAATTAATTTGATACCAAAAAAACTTACAGAAGTCCTTTTTCGGAAGTGCAGCCCCGAGGTCCTGGGTTCAAATCCTGCTAATACCCAATGGCTTTTCAACATGTGATAATGCTCAAAAATCACTAGGCCCAACCTAAAGTAACATGTTAAATTGTTCCAGACAATTGCCCATATATTTTAGGAATGAGGAGGAGGTATTTAGTGATAAAAAGGAAAAATCCAAAACTACATTTGCTAATATACATAACCTACAAGTTACAGTAGAATAATTGGTGATTGTGATTTTGGCCACCCATATTAGGTAGGAAATGAGAGTATTCACAAGTTTCAGTTTACTAAAATTAATCAATTCAGTTTCCCAAATGGCTGAACCAATTATTTGTGGACTTGATTTATTCATGATAACATAATGATAGGGTTAAAACTTTTTTTGGCACAACATCAGCAAAAAAAAAACCGATTTCTTGTTAACTTTATCAATACTGAACAGCAGTTAAACTTCATTCCAGGATATTTTCATTGTTGTATGTTTTCTTTTTTTATGTTTTTTTTCTTATTTTAGTGTACTTAGGCCTACAGTATTGTGTGAAGTGTGTACAGTGTAAGTGTTTTTATTAGGCAACACCATCATTTCTGAAAGAGAGTTTATACTTACACTTAGCCCAAGTCAGGTCTGTTAGTTCTAACTGTCTAACTGTTCATTTAGTTTTACTGCAAAAGTAGTCTTCTCTATTTATAATCGTTTACTTCAGCTGGTAGTTCGTTCTTGAGGTAACGGAACAAGAGGGATTCTTTATTTAGTAAAATTATTTTACTGTTTTCAGCGTTTTTGCGATTGGAGATTGTATCCATGGTCCTATGTTGGCGCATAAAGCGGAAGATGAAGGGATTGTGTGTGTTGAAGGTAATGTTGTTTTTAGAATCATCATTTGCAGTTTTTCTAGGTTTGTTTAAACTGTCAGAAGACAAGGCTGATACACTACATCTAGTCTGTCTTAACCCTTTGAGTGTTTTGACATATTATATATATGACAAAGATGCTAATTACTTGCGAGCGTTTGCCGTATATACATACATATATGTCAAACAATTAAAATGTCATTTAGGTATTTTAAAATTGTTTCTTAGCTTTCTGTAGTTATCATAGCCATAATAAATATTATTGTTATAGTAAATATCTTATTTCTTTGGGTTGGCATCACTGATCTCAAAAACTTCAATTCTACCGGCCGGCTAAGTCATAGTCATGTTAAATGTCGTTTTGCACGCTCAGAGAGTATTTTGTTTACGTCTGGTGAAATATATTTAGTGGATTAGACTGTGATGTAATGTTAAGTGAAAATGACGTTTAGGTTAAGTGACTTAAGTGGAATACTTTTCCACTTCCATCAAAAAATGTTAAAACTTATTTTTTGAACCCAACCTAAATATTTTTCGCAGCTGCGCGTAGTGACCTCCGCTCTGTAAGGGTTAATGTGTTGATTACATTTAAAAAGAGCCTAATAACAAGATCAGACCTACTAAATGTAATAAGTTAATGGAATATAAAATTTGGAAAAATGAGCTAATACTTAATTTTTGCTAATATTTTCATTGATATATTTATATGTTGATGTTATCTCCCTACCGGATAGTCCCTAAGTTATGGTATATAGGTTAGACTAAACACTAGGTTAAACATGTTCCAAGAGTCAAATGTATTTTTTAATCTATAATATTATGAGTCTCTAACAATTATAATTATTGTTCTGCATTGTGGATCAGTATTGTCGAAATTCCTTGTTACATTAATAACAACTATTCACATGTTTGTTTTTGTAGGAATTGCGGGAGGCCCTGTCCATATAGACTACAACTGTGTGCCGTCCGTCATATACACTCATCCTGAAGTCGGCTGGGTTGGGAAAACCGAAGAGGACCTTAAAAATGACGTATGTCCACTATTTCTTACACCATGTAGGGAGAAAGGAGTAGTTGTCATGCTCATTCCTCAAACTTACATGCTTTTAGACCTTAAACTACTAATATTGTCTAGCCTTTAAAAAGTTCAATATAGCTAGTTAATTAGTCTTTGAAAATTCTACCGAGAAAGTTACTATTACTATTAATTCTCGGGTTGCAAAAGCTGTACTTAAGGTTGAAAACCCCTTTAAAATAATTAAAACCTAACTGACAATCTACTAGTACTATATTAGTAAATTAAAATCAAAGATAATGATTTATTTATAACTTAGCTGTTTTTGTGAGGTGTAAAACTTTAAATTATTATGAAGGTTATAGGATGGGAAACTAAAATTTAAGTTTTCTTTCATTCTCTTAACCAGGTAGTCCATTATCTAATGTTTTCATTGTTATTAACCTTTCCCTATGGTTATTCTTATAACCAGACTAAGTCAAAAATTTCTAGAAACCTTAATGAACACTCAACTGAGTAAAATTTCGAATAAAATTTCAAGGGATTTTCTTAGGCCTATTAAATGAATTTTTTTAGGGCGTCGATTACAAAATTGGCAAGTTCCCATTTGCTGCCAACAGCCGAGCGAAGACAAACAACGAGACAGATGGATTCGTCAAGGTTCTTGCAGATAAGCTGACTGATAAGATCTTGGGTGTACATATCATTGGGCCTGTGAGTATTATTGCTAGGTTTTTTTTACCGTTACAATGACTAGATATAGCTATGTTAAAACTTGTATGTAGATTTTATCACTTTGTATTTGATAATTTTAGTTATTTGTGTATTTTGACTGTTTGTTAGATCACATAATATGTTGAAGTAATTTTTTCATCTAAAAGTCTGATTCATTCAAAACAACAAACCATTCAGACAACACACCAATAGCCAGATGACGACGATCATTGTACATCTTGAACAAGCAATGTACGTTGTTTGCTTCTATTTTGACACAGTTGATAGTGGCTTCCTATTTTACTCATATTTCTATAATTTTTGCCAGTGTCCGATGTTTCATCTTGACACTAAATAAATTTCTCGTCAGTCGTACTTCGTACAAATTGTACTGCGATTCTACTAAGTGATGAGAATACTTGATCATAATTTAAAATATTTTGAAAATAACTATTTATCACTGTAAGTAAACAGACAATAAAGTGAACTTGAAATAATAATGTGCCAATTTAAATAATTTGAAAACAAAATAGGTCTTGATAAAACACTGGTACTTTTAACTAGAGTTGCTCTTTGGAACAATTTAAAATGTTAGTAATTATTTTTTAGCCAATAGTGAACTGAAAACAACACTAAGAAATCCAAAATAATTCATTTATTAACCCTAGAAATGGCAAAGTCGTAATTTACGACGCATTTACATATTCAATAAGAATTGGCAGGTGGAGGCATCTGTGGTCAGTTTAGTGAAATTGTTAGACACTATCGCCTACGTGACCGTGTTGCCATCTGGGGGCAAACAACCGAAACTGCTTTCGTAGTACACTAGCCTGCCACCGGGCAGGTCTTATAACCAAGTAAGCGCTTTCAACTCCTATGCACATGTGGCCTAATCGGCTAGAGCGCTGCGCTGACGAGCGTAACGTCTAGCCATTCGGAAGTGCTAGGGTTCGAATCCCGACCATGAGCAATCCCAATTTGGCTTGCAAATGTGTGGTACAGTGGCGGGAGGGCCCACCTTAAATAAACGGTGACCGGCTTGGGTGGAAGTTGACGGCATTTGTAGGATTAATTGGGATTGCAGTGGACACCTGTTTTGCTTTTGTGGTTAGTGGTTATAAGGGGGGGGGCATGTTTTAAGCTTTTTTTGTTTAAACTTTGATATTTCATGAAGATATTAGTAATTATATTTATGTTACAGTTAAGAGTAAAAAGCTTGCCACTTCTAGGGTTAAGTATCAGTTAAATCTATCAAGGTAACACAGTACTAGTGAAAAAGGCTCAATTTTAATTCAGACTGGAGAGCCTCAGGCATCTCACGGTAAATAAATAAACGGTGACCGGCTTGGGTGGAAGTTGACGGCATTTGTAGGATTAATTGGGATTGCAGTGGACACCTGTTTTGCTTTTGTGGTTAGTGGTTATAAGGGGGGGGCATGTTTTAAGCTTTTTTGTTTAAACTTTGATATTTCATGAAGATATTAGTAATTATATTTATGTTACAGTTAAGAGTAAAAAGCTTGCCACTTCTAGGGTTAAGTATCAGTTAAATCTATCAAGGTAACACAGTACTAGTGAAAAAGGCTCAATTTTAATTCAGACTGGAGAGCCTCAGGCATCTCACGGTAAATAAATAAAACGGTGACCGGCTTGTGGAATACGGCATTTTAGATTATTGGATTGCAGTGGACACCTGTTTTGCTTTTGTGGTTAGTGGTTATAAGGGGGGGGGCATGTAAGCTTTTTTATAAACTTTGATTATCATGAAGATATTAGTAATTATATTTATTTTACAGTTAAGAGTAAAAAGCTTGCCACTTCTAGGGTTAAGTATCAGTTAAATCTATCAAGGTAACACAGTACTAGTGAAAAAGGCTCAATTTTAATTCAGTTGAAATAATAATGTGCCAATTTAAATAATTTGAAAACAAAATAGGTCTTGATAAAACACTGGTACTTTTAACTAGAGTTGCTCTTTGGAACAATTGAAAATGTTAGTAATTATTTTTTAGCCAATAGTGAACTGAAAACACCACTAAGAAATCCAAAATAATTCATTTATTAAGTATCAGTTAAATCTATCAAGGTAACACAGCACTAGTGAAAAAGGCTCAATTTTAATTCAGACTGGAGGGCCTCAGGCATCTCACGGTAATTCAGTAAAAAATGAGTTAGTAATATAGTACTTATTTATTTATTTTGTGTATTTTTAAACCAGAGGCATTTTCAACGTTTTGATGAGGAACGGTCCAAACCCCGGTCTTGTTACTACCTAACACCGACCTGTTGTTAGGAAGCATAATTAATTAATAACCCAATGACAAATGGCGACTGGGTCCAGATTCGACCCTTGCGGGATTCGATCCGGCGACCTTCTGTTTTGAAGGCGGGTATTATAACCACTAGGTTACCAGTAGCCAGTACTAGAATACATAATGAGGTACAACCAAACAATTTTTTATCCTTAACAACCTGATGAAATAAACTTTTTGTTATAATCAATTTCTATTGTAAATTGATTAAAAGTTTTGTTTGTATTTAATGCTCACACTGTACATTCGACAATGGAAATTTTATCTCTAAATAAAATCGAACCGGAAATATCATGATTGTTTGTTTCCAGGGTGCTGGAGAGCTAATAAATGAAGCTGTGTTGGCCATGGAGTACGGAGCTTCGGCTGAGGATGTCGCTAGAGTGTGTCACGCACATCCGGTCAGTAAACACACAAATTTTATACTTTATTGCTGTAGACTTATATCAGAACTTCTGGTGAACATGCTGTGTACTGTAGACTGTTGCTTAGATATCTGTATAAACCTAGATCAGACTCCTCATAGACCATTTACAAGGTTTGTTTTTAGTGTATTCTGTTTTTTGTAGAAAATAGTATTTTGTGGGCATAATGCAATGAATGTGTGCGTCATATACATGTATGCGTCAGGAACAACTGTGCTGTATCTTACCCGTCCAGTTCTTCGTGCTTTCAAAATGAATTCAGATTATCAACTTGTCATCTGTGTGTTTCGCTATATGATAAGGTATTTGTCAGAAAGAAACCTTATCTGCTGCAGAAATTCATCGACAGATTTAGGAAAAGTACAGTGAAAATGTTAATTGTGACAGCAAAGTGCATAAATTGGGTACGAGACTTCAAAGGTGGCTGTGGTAGGGTCCATGATGACCACCAGTGTGGTCTTTAAGTGTGGTGCACACTTAAAGATTTAAGTGTGCATTGGGCGATTGATAATCTTAAACGCTTTGAGATTATTACATTTTGTGAGAAACGCTTTGAAGGACAGCACAGAACCGTACAGGTTAGTTAAAGATCTGAAATCGAGCACATTTGTCCCCGAAGCATACTGGTATATGACATACATGCTCATTACGGTACCGGTATGCATATCTACTAGTGACTTAAAAAAAGGAACTTAAAAAACACACCTGTCAAAAATAAATTTGTTGAAATTAAAGAACTTAACTATTCCTGTTTGAAAAATCAGCTAAAGTGTTCGGCTGTGAATAAGATCACAATATACTCTTGATATGTTTTTTTACTATGAGGCAATTGGTATAAAATCTATATTGGCAATAGAAAATATGTCCTGCTCAGTGTCTCTAGTAAATAATTAAATGCAAATTCATGACTTCCAGACTTTTTTCACCAATTTACAGGCTTTAAAATGGTAACATATTAAAATAACTTTTAATCCAAATGAAAATAAGAGAATATGAAAAAATATGATCAGAATTAAATACCAAGTGGTTGTACTATTAGCTTGCAGGTAACAGGTGACTTGGTCCTGAGACAACCGAATTGTGGAATTGGTTGACTTAATGAACAAAAAACCAAACAGAAGACACCGTGGTTATTATCTCTTCAATAATTAGTAGACAGTATCACGCCAAGGATGAAAAGTATATTTATTTTAATTGCAAATAATTACAAATAAAAAATCATTGTTTTATCACACTAAATCTGATCTGGTGTTTTTAGAACTCAATCTTCTATTGTGATACTGCTGATATCACAAATATCAATAATTCACAGTAAAAGTAAAGTTCCGTGTAACCTTCTGGCCAAGGTCTAATGTTTTTTTTAGGTCTAGTGTTCTAATGTTTTTAGGTCTAATGTCTAAGAGTTTACAGGTCGCACTACTGCCTGTAACGTGACCTAACGACTACTCACAGTATGATGATTCCTCATAATTCACAGTATGACGATGTAAAAAAAATGTAATGTGCAATGGCAAGAAAGCAAAATAACCAGATGTATTCCTATCTCCCCCATTTCACTGACCACCCCTTTGCCATGACAACAGCACGTCGTCTCTTTGAAGAATAGTGTAAAAATAACCTTGACCATAGTTTCGTTTCCTTCGAAACAGTCTTCCCACGTAATTTGACTTTGACGATGTAAAATGAATGAACATATTGAATCTTTGTAGTGCCAATTTCAGGCTATATTTTTGGGTAACCAATTTCAGACTTTGTAATAAATTTATCTGCTGATTCCTAACTTTTCATGACAATTTTCTTAATGATCACTAATTCCCGACTTTTCCGAGTGCTAGGCACCCTGCCAGTCCTATTTTGATGGTTGAATCTCCTCTGGATCACTTAAAAAATAGTTAAAAAGTTTAAATTACCTCGATGTGATCATATTTCGCGTTTTAACCTACGGGTTTGAGTATCAGAACGCACTGATTATCACAGATCAGAACTGCTGACCCAGTTTAAGAACTGAACTGTTATTTTAATTTTTACCAATGTTTATAAATTACACTCACGTACTATCATAACTCTATGATACATTTCTTTTACAGACATGTGCTGAGGCTTTGAGAGAGGCACATCTAGCAGCGTACTTCGGTAAAGCAATCAATTTTGGTTAAATGCAAACAAATCTTTAAAAAACTGTTGTTAGTAATAAAACATCAGTGGAAGAACTCTACTAAAAGGCCAACAGCCATTGGCAAAGAATTTACCTCAGCAGTGGTGCTTTGGCAAAGTATCTTTCTACTTTTGCCAATGCACCTATTTAGGTATACGTTCGGAGGCCAAGGACTAAAAGGAATTAAATTGTACATAATTTTCGACTATACCATATTGTGTATTGAAATGTTAATTTATAATATATTTTGTTTTACATTTTATTGTTGGCTTTAATCTGTCTTTGTTATTTAAGGATTTCTTTTTTAGTCATAAATTAAAATTCCTTCGAGAAAGGAGTACTACTTTTAATCTTTTTTTATTTGAAACCTTTATTATGTCTCAATAGAATAAAAATATATGATTAAGAGATTATATTTAAAAAAAAGTGATAGTAAGTTCATTATAGTTATTCATATAGTTCATTATAAATTTAAATTTATTTTTAAAACGAAAGCTTAAGCTTAAAACTTAGAGCTGAAGGCAAAACTATACTTAAAATATGTTATCAACCACTGTATACTGAAATTATGAAATGATCAAAGAAAATGCATTGAATGTTCGACTAACTTATCGCAGTAATGTTGATCTTAGCTGAGTATCAGATAAATCCTTATCAAATATCACAAAGTATAATTTTTTGGAATTATTGGCCTGTAAATTAATTTAATTGCCTATCTACCAAAAGGTTGATGTTTGGCAGTAGAAAGACCAGGGATCGGACTGTTCTCTATCAAAACGTAAAAAAATAATTGACGTTAATAAATGTGACTGAAAACATAAATTAGCCAAACAAATTTTTCTGAATTATTATGTAAAATATTATGTATATTATATATATATATAATTTTTTTTGTCATACAGTAGAACCTCCCTTATCCGACCATGATGAGACCGGGCCATAGTCGGAACGCCCAAGTCAAATATCAGGAGGAACAAATTAAGCACATTCCCTAGGTAGTAAAATAGCTATGCATCATTGTAATAAATCTTAACGTACCCATATTACAAAATTAAAACATGAAGTTGTGTATAATAACTGAAAATAATAATTAAAAAGAAAAAGTCTTTTATGTCTTGTCACGCTCAGCAACAACGGGAGCGTGGGAAACACAGATAAATAGACGGACGGTCAGTTATCGGGAGGAGTCGGATATCGGGAGGTTGGATATGGGAGGTTCTTCTGTATTTGGAATTTCAAGTCTTTTTTAACAATGAGGCATATCTGAAATCTATTCTGAAAATAAGTAAAAGTATTCAAATTAACTTTCAACTTTTTTCGCCTCTCCTTTTAATAACGTGGTTTTGGCTTTCTAAATAAAACACATCATAACCGCATAAGAGGAATGTATTAATAGTAAACACAATGTACATTTGTAGATAAAATTATACAGTTATAAAGAAATACTCTGCAAAAGTTGCTGTTGATTGGTTTTTAATTCATTGTAGTAGCTCGTAGGAAACCCAGGTGGTCTAATGCCATCATACATCTGGAAAAAGTAGGTATCACAGATTAAGTACTGGAATAATGGTAATTCATGTATGGATATCTATATATTTACCAATGTGGTAGCCCAGAGGTAACACACTGCCCCAGTAAGTAAGACGTTCGTATGTAGCCTATGTGACTAATACCACACCATATATGTATTAGGCCTATATGTAATACCTCTTGGTTATAAAACACATTTATATAAAGGTTATAAAATCAGTTAGGTTTTTTCCTCTTGGAAATCCTAAAAAAGGTAGAATTCGTAACATTTGACATGCAGATTTGGTCATTCAGGAAACACACAAGTGCCTCGTACTATGGTTAGCCACTAAAACTATAACTGAAATATTTTTAATTTTTATGAATTTTCTCTTTTTTTCTGAAATTGGTGATTAACGAATACCCAAAATATTGACAAAAAAACAGGACACACTTCATAATCTGAAAGCATGTCATGAAATATAAAAGGGTTATATAATATAATTCTTCTTTTACGTTTTAAAATTATTTATTCCAGAATATTCATGAGGATCTATTGAAATATATATGAGAACTTTAAAAAATTTCAAACATATATTGTGTTTTTAACAACTACTCATTGTGACTGGAGATGGTGAAACTACTCGTTTTCACGAAACTACTTAATTACATTAAAAGGTTATCCACGCCCAAGAAACTAGATAGGCCAAAATCATTTTTATGCATTATATACCCAACAATATATTAAATACATACAATAAAGTAACAAAAATGAACCTAACACGTATAAAACATATGCAAATTACACTTGAAAGTTATACAGACTTTACAATTTGCCTCAGAACTAGTGAGGACCAGGAAGCAGTAGACAGGCAACTACTTCTACCATTCTTGGTTTAGGCTAAATTAACATTTTAGTATAGATTAAGATTAGGGATGGGTCGATTCCGATTCATTCGATTCTCGTTTTCGATTCCAAGCATTGATTGTCTCGCCAGCTTTAACACTAGAAGTGTCCAATATATTTTCTTCAGTGTCACCAGGTTTATAGTGTTTTACACAAAAAAAAACTAACTAGTCAATTTGTTTTAAATTTAATGCATAAACCAAAAATATATACTTACATTTAATTAATTTGAACAAAATAACTAAAATAATATAAACTGTTCCAAGGTAAAAAAAACTATGAAAATCACAAGAATCACAAAAACTCAAATTTAAGTCCAAGCGATTCCCTTATATCACTATATCGAAAAAATCCTCTATTTCGATAACAAAACAATAAATAATAACCAATTAATATATTTCTCCACTAAATACGGTTTAAAACATAAAAATATAAACTGTAAAGAAATGTGTTGCACAACAATAACAGTAGACAGTGCAAAATAATAATTATTAATTCATATATTTTCACCACTGAAACTAACTTAAACACTGTAAACAAACTTGTTACACAACAATAACAGACGACAAAACCAAAGAATTAATTACGAATCCACGATCAGACGGCAGCAGACGACATAAACAACAAAAGTTTTTTCGCAATACAATTGTACTCGCAAAAATCTTGCAGTGTAAATTAAGATTATTGGATTATTGTAACTTACTGATCTGAGAACATGCTTTTTACTTTCAAATTTCTACTATCAACATTTAAAAACTCCCATCAAATTAGCATCATGTTAGCAAATTAACAACGGATCGACGAAAATGGCACAGTGTTGTTTAGGCTATTTGGTATCCCTGTCATCGTATCTGTTTGGTATTCCCGGTATCGTTTTACCAAAAACTGGCTAGTTTGTGATAACGTTTCAGAAAAATAGTTCCTTACATTGAAATATTGTAACCATAAATTATTTGGATGAAAAACAGTATTAAATGCGCCTATTATTTTTACAACAAATCCTGTTAATTAGCATGTAAAATGAATATACAGTTACTTTGATGTAGAATTTAAGATCTTTGTAGTTTTTTTGCCAAAAAGTTCATTCGGAAGTTCGTGGAATAATATAATCAACAGTATTCTGATAATCTGCATCGACATAGACATGGTTAGTATTTCAAAATTCAATAACGTATTGAAGTTATCAGTAACTGAAATAAGAATAGTTAGTTACGAGATATGTTGCGCCCTTGAATCGACTAAAGACGAGATATGTTACACCCTTGAATCGACCAAAGACATTGCATTATTTTCAATACGATACGAATTATGTCATTCCCGTCTGTACTTTTGTGTTCGAGCAAAGATGTTTCGTATTGACAATCAAATTTAAAACGATAAGTTTCAGTGTTGATGCTCATTTTATAACGTCTATCAGTAATTTAGGATATTTATTGAATTCTACAGAGTACTTGTTACTTTAGTGTCGGAGGCGGATATCCGATTGCTTTGTAATGAAATATAGCTTATTATTTAAGCGGCTACAACAATAAACTGAATGAAAGTGCATGATAATTTTGAGTCGGCAGGGTGACTAATACTTTCCTGATCCGAGTTGCATTAATACAAAGACAACTGTTTCTTAAAACAACATCGTGACGAGGAAAACGAACGTAATTCTCTCTTTCGCCGTTCATCGTCGGCGGAACAACGAACGCTTGGAATTGAAGAATCTGAATCTACTTTATACGATCATTTTTGATCCTGATTCCAACCCTAGTAATCAGTGGAATTGACTCAACCCTAATTAAGATATTAGCAGGGTCTCCAGTAACATAGTTTTAGAACATAACACATTTTAAAACATTTTGATTTCAGATTGTTTTTTTGCACTTGATTGATTATTGCTGGCACTTTAATTCAATGGATGTTTTAGCAATATAAAGGTTAAATGTAAGGCAGAATACAAATAGACTCTTACCTTGACTAAATACTCATTAAGTTTCTCAAGTTTAACTTCCAACATGGCTCTGTATCCCCACTTATACAAGGTGACCTTGAATTCATTTTCGGGTAGAGGAGGATTCTGAGCCTGTTGGGGCCTTGGAATGACTTCCGCATCAAGATACATCTGCTTTACAAACGTCTGAAAATACCAAATTAATTTGTATTAATTAAATGTATTTCTAAAATAATGCAGAGGAAAACTTACCAAAAATTGAAAATCCATAAATCATTTGAGTTTAACCTTTGCTGCCTATTGCATTTTGTATGTTTTGAAAGTTTGTTTTACTAAATCGTATTTATTAAAGGTGGGTACTTACATTTCATAAAGTTGGGTAAATATGGGATATTCAGTTATGTTCCAAAGATTTTTTCAACCTATAACTTATATTAACTTACAAGATATTTAAGTATCAAAGGAAAATACATTAGCATAAGAAATACATTTTTTGTAAATTTACAGATTGTTTTTAGGTTGAAGTCCTCTTTCTACCAACATTTTCATCTAATTTTTCGTTATAGATGTTATATTACACATATGTTATATTTCATGTAACGTTGCAGTGACCTTTGCAAACATATTTTCCCGCTCGAGTATAGCCGCAATTCAGGACACAGTGAACTAATGGCCATCTCAAAGACCGAAATAGCAAAAGAAGAATAAAATACTACCCCCTTGTCTTAGTTGGTTAGGAATACCTCCAGGGCTGAAGCTTCTGATGACCTTGACTGCCCTAATACACAATAAAATTTTTAAAAAACGCAATCTGCTTCCAACGAGCAAGCGGATGAAGGTTAAAATATCTCCAGAGCATTTTGTATTGAACGTGACAAAAGGTTCTGACAAAAAATACTTAATTCTTTCATTCAGTAGGCAACTAATAATAATCAAGTCCCTTTGATGCTCTATTATGCCAAATGTTAATGGAGAGGAAAAGCTTAAGTATTGGTTAAATATTTATCAGGGTGGTTAGGCCTGTTCACTGCTATAGAAAATTTAAATAAATTATGTTTGGAGATATGACTTCGTATGAGCCTATGTTTTGGATATTAAAGGAACATTTGACCATCTTAGCTATTTTAGGCACCAATAATGAAGGGGATCAGAATAAAATCAAAATTTCACTTGTGTGTGTTGTATTTCAGTATAAATAATATTGTATATAATATATACTTTTTCAGTAATTATAAAATACATTTTTCTTTTCCTGGACAACTAATTTGGTGTTTTTGGGACGAACCAAGTATGAAAAATGGTACTACCATCCATCATCAACGTAAATACATAAAAGTCCAATTATTGTTTACCAAAAGTTAAAAACTTGAGGATGTAACAAAACAGCACATACCTTTAGGAAGTGTATTTTTTATAATACATGGGAATACTAGGATAAACTTTACCTTAAAAATAAACCTTAATACTTAAGTAAACCAAAATTTATATATTTACCAAAGATATAAATAATTTACTCAGATTTCCAGGAAAGTCTATTTGCTGCACACCAATCTTCTAACAGAAAAAGTATTTCTGAGAATCATTTCAAGTTCAACTTCAGTTTAACAACTTACTTTCAAGGTAAATTGATTTACAAAGAGGAACCAGATATTATTTATATTATATATCATTATGAGGTTCCAAAATACTGGTAAACAAAATTACAGATACAGTTGATGACAGAATTTATCTTGTAGGATTAAACCACAATACATACCTCAAAGGTTAGACAAAACCTAGCATCATGTACTCACTCACCTTTTTGACAAGATTTGTTACATAATCCTTAATTCTTGGTGGGCAATCAGAATCATAGAACCTTTCACTGAGGAAACCAATAGTTTCCAAAATTGTCATTAAGTGAGCTAAAATAAATTTACACCAAATTAATAGATAAAATTAGCTAGTTGAACAGTACAAACAATAAATAACCCAATGGGGTCCAAAGACGGACGGTGCCAGTCTCTTGACATTACTGTAATTAATTATTTCAAAACTAATTTTAAAAACACCAGTGCAACCTCCCCTTATAACCACTAACCATAAAAGTAAAATAGGTGTCCACTGCAATCCCAATTAAGCCTACAAATTCCGTCAACTTCCACCCCAGCCGGTTACCGATTATTTAAGGTGGGCCCACAACTCCACTATACCACACATTTGCAAGCCAAATTGGGATTGCTCTTGGTCGGGATTCAAACCCTAGCACTTTCGAAAAGCTTCAACGTTCACTCATCAGTGATACGTCGCTCTCGGCTACCTTGTGCATAGTCTAACAGACGCTTAGTTGGCTGTAAAATATACTCTAGCGGCAAAATATTGAACTCCGTGAGAGGGTGCAGCACGAAATATAGTTTACGAAGTTCCTGATAGTAACTTAAATACCAAATATGGTTGGTATTTAAGAATTCAAGGGTAAGCATTTTAAATACTTGTGGGGTTATACATATAATTGTTTTTTTTACATGTTTAACTCTCTAAGTGTCAATGACCCAAATTCAGGCGATTCCGCAGGCTTTAATTTACCGCTTATTTAAAGATTTACATTAATTATTTCAAAACTAATTTTAAAAACCCCCAGTCGCAGCAGACCTGCGTACTCAGCGAACCAAACCAATAATTATAATAATAATATTACGACAAGTCAAGTGGTCAAAATCTGTCAACTTGAACATGAGAATTATTTAAGGTGGGCCTACAACTCCACTATACCACACATTTTAAGCCATGGGAAAATGTGCAGGTTTGCTGCTGTGAGGAACACTGAGAGTGGGCATTTACACCTTCAAAAACATTTATTTTTAACATTTATACCAACTTTCATCAACTTTTGTCCATAAAATAAAGGAGTTTTGCCTATTCTCCATATGATTGAATTATGGAAAAAGAGATGCAGGTTTGCTGCCATGATAAACTTAAAATAAACTATGGTTGATTTTTAAGCATAAATGGATAGATCTCAACCACATGAAGCTAAATATCAAGTTTTATCCAAAAATATTGGTTAATAAGTGAAATATTAATTTTTCCTTATCCTCCATAAGATTAACATTGGAGCTTCAAAATACAACGTACTGTGTTTAGATTTTTCTATATCTCGGTAACCGTTGGAGATAGAGAAAAACTTTAAGGAACTTAATTGTGTAGTTTTTTTTTTTTAAGCTGATTTTTAGTGGTGAAAGAATTTAAATCTAAAAAATTTTTAAATTACATATATGAAAAAATGCAAAAAAAACCCCATTTTGGGGTACAAAACCCCCCCAAACTACCCGTTCCCATTGACCGATATGTCTGGTTTACGAACTCGTCCGTGCATTTGTAGGAATACACGTCTCTACCAAATTTGGTCTTGATCGGACCATTTCTACGAGAGTTATCGTGTTCACAGACACATATATATATATATATATATATATATATATAAAATTTTAACGACTATTGTTTTTGGTCTCTAGGCACCTAAAGAAGAAAAAATAACATGGTCCCGGGCTTAAGTCTTACCTTGAGACCTACGGTAATAGCTTCTTCCCTATGGGAAATTCGCTAAAACACCAGTGCAACCTCCCCTTATAACCACTAACCATAAAAGTAAAATAGGTGTCCACTGCAATCCCAATTAAGCCTACAAATTCCGTCAACTTCCACCCCAGCCGGTTACCGATTATTTAAGGTGGGCCCACAACTCCACTATACCACACATTTGCAAGCCAAATTGGGATTGCTCTTGGTCGGGATTCAAACCCTAGCACTTTCGAAAAGCTTCAACGTTCACTCATCAGTGATACGTCGCTCTCGGCTACCTTGTGCATAGTCTAACAGACGCTTAGTTGGCTGTAAAATATACTCTAGCGGCAAAATATTGAACTCCGTGAGAGGGTGCAGCACGAAATATAGTTTACGAAGTTCCTGATAGTAACTTAAATACCAAATATGGTTGGTATTTAAGAATTCAAGGGTAAGCATTTTAAATACTTGTGGGGTTATACATATAATTGTTTTTTTTACATGTTTAACTCTAAGTGTCAATGACCCAAATTCAGGCGATTCCGCAGGCTTTAATTTACCGCTTATTTAAAGATTTACGATCGATTAAACAGAGTTATATCGTATTCCATCTTGTTCAGGAACCTTTAGACTTTATGTTTATAATAAATGTTTGCTGTTTCACACCTATTTTGAAGGTCTGTGAGTATTTATTTACCTACGCAGCTGTTTTATTGTTGTTAATTTTTTTAAATCTTTGTTTATGTTGTTGTTTGTTTACGTCATTAAAATGTGTGATGGTTTGCGTTCTAGCGATAGTAAGGATTTATCAGATTGTAAATTAAATGAAGTTGATGATTGGAGAACTCTAAAACCCCAAAATAAAAAACAAAAAGTGGCATAAAACTGATAAACATTCCAAGAAAGGAGGCACCATTTTTCATGTAGGCCGACATACTCTGGAATTTTTATAATAAATAAAATTTCAAATGGAATAAATATTTTGAAATTTTGATATTTATATGGTATATAATGAATATTTTTTATAAGAATTTTTTTTATTTTAATATAAGGATGATACATAATGATAAGACTATTTATTTATATTTATATTTTTTTCTTTTTTTATTTTTTTTTTTTTTTATTTCTTTTTTTAATATCGAAAGATATATAAAACATGCCACCCCCTTATTAACTTATGTCTGCAATCCTATTTTTTGTTTGCCGGGATTTTTATTTTGGTGGGCCCCCTCTCTTTTTTGCCAAATTGGGATTGCTCATGGTCGGAATTCGAACTTTTTTTTGCTCGTCAGGTAGGCGTTAGCCTTAGGGTTGTGTAGCTTTTTGTTGGTTGGTAGACGTTGTGTTAGAGGGTGGTTGCTTGCTTGAGGGCAACACGTCACATAGGCGTAGTGTTAAAAGTTAACAGAAGAGGACAGACAGATCCACCTGCCACTTCTTATTGAATATGTAAATGCGTCTTGAATTACGACTTTGCCAGTTCTAGGGTTAAGGCAATATAAAACATTATGTAAGTTTGTGGTGTTTTATGATTTTTTAGTACGTCTTACTAAAACTCTGAAAATTTGCAAAAAATCAATGGACATTATGATTTATTGTAATGGACACTTAGAGGATTAAAAAGTAAAAGTTTAATACTAATTTGATATACAGTTAAAAATCACTAATCAATTAATTGAGCACCTATTTTGGCATAAGTTTTACATTTGTGATTTTTTGGATTGTTCAATTATTTAGTATTTTTAGAAGTGAATTTCTATTCACGTCTAAAAAAATCTGAATAGTACCAGTTTGATTTTGAACAATTTTGAGATACTAGTCATGATTTGGTACAGTACAGGTAATTAGGTTAGGGACCTGTAGGTATTTTCTACCTATAAATTGTTGTAAATCTACAAACACTTACATTCAAACATTTGTCCTCTGTTCATGAATATTGATGCCAGAACTACCGATAGTATAACATCATCTTGAACATCTTGAACATTGTCTGTTGAGAACAGCAAAGTCATGTCAATAAACCTCGGTCTGTGCTTATTTACAACAATAAACACATCATTATGCTGTGGAACTTTGGTAATTAACAGTCCAAAAACCTGGAACACATAAAGTTATATCACAAGGGCAAAACTAATCCTAGATCATAATTTAATGAAATTAATTAAAATTGTTTCATTTTTCATTAAAAATGTTCCTGTATAATAGACAAATAAAATAACACAAGAAATCAATATTATAATGAGATTTACTCAAAAGCATGAATTAAAGGGTATTATATAGAAATAGAATGAGATCTACGATCTGACATACAGTCGACTCCCTCTAGTTCGGACGCCGGATGGTCCAGACTTCTTCTTGGAGATGAGTAATCAGCGCGCAGTTGAGTTTATCATGGCATAAAATGACAGGATTGAACATGTTTCTTTATTTCCGGTCCAAATATAAATAAACAATATTACAAACATTAGTTCAGTTTACAATTGCATTCGATACGGATCTTCAGTGAAGCGGGAAATAGCAACTTCGGTGTGGAAATTTTGACTCATGGGGATGGGAGGGCAGCACTGGAATAACGTTGCCAGTTGCTCTACGCAATTGCAGTTAAGATGCTCTACATCGAGCAACAGATCAGCTGTGTTTGTAATGTTTATGTTTATGAGGAAATGGCGTGATTATGCGTTCAAGAAAACAGTTTAAGCGAAAAAGCATAAGAAAATAATAGATTTCTAATAATATGTTTAGTATTGTAAAGCCAAGATTTTTATTCTTCTTAGGTTACAGTAAATACGGCTGAGATAATCTTATTAATATAATTTGAGAGGTCTGATTTTCATACTGTAAAATAAATTTGTAAAGGTTCAATTGGCGGCGCTTTATAATTTCATGCTCAACTTTAATAGTAAAAAACTTATGAGGGTCACCATTCTTACGGCCTGCTTAGTATCGATCAGAAAGCCAACAGCTGACATCCAGCCCTCAGCAGAGTTAATTTAGTTTGGTTACTTATAGTTTAAAAAGATTGCTTGGCAAATCAGATGATCACAAGGCTTCCAACTTATTTGTATAATATTGATATGTATATAGCTAATATGACATGATTAGCCTATGATAAATAAATAACAAACTAAAATGGTAGCATATTATTAAATTTTAACTTACTGAAACTTACATTTGAGAGATTAGCTTGAGCCTTTCTTAAAATCTCAGTGAACTGTCGAGACTTCTTGTTTAATGCAATGGTTACAATGTCCTCTTTGCGAATCCTCCTCTTACTTCTCATTTCACAAAGAAGAAATTCCGTTACATTTTGAACAGCAGCTTCAAGCTGTTCTTCAGTCAAGTCATCTACCCTGCTTCGCTGAGAGAAGCCTTGTGAATTTTCTATTCTGCTGGATTGGGAATTTTCTAATCTACTTTTCTTTGTATTTTGTGAATGTACACGGAGTCCAGAACTTCTTTGAGAGGTCATGTTTCTTAAAACTGAAAATAAAAGTTAATTAAAAAACCTAATATAGGCTCATTTGTTATTAGATTTTAGTAGGCCTGTAGAAAGTTGTGTGATCTCAAAGAACAGAAGCAAATGTAAAATATAACCTATTTTCAAATTGTAAGGGATATGAACTAGATTATATCACAGATTAATCACGTACATGTAAACGGCCCATCGCCATTGTAAGGACTGAGTATGATAAGATTGGTTGAACCTCTAGTTGGCCAGTATAAATATAATAAACTATCACAACTTACTATAGTTTATCTCTGCTAATCCATACCTGCAACTTCAGAGATATCGTTTGTTAATCCGCGTTGGTTGAGGTCACTTGTTTTATGGGGATGGTCAAGAGGTGAACCCCACGCTCCTCTTTACAAAGGCCTTGTTAACAGTTTATATTTCATGAATTTCAAACAAACGATATCATGCCACTTTTGTTGAACATTTTTCTAACCTTAATTATATACATAACTAAAAATTACAAGTTTTAGGCTATTTCACAAAAAAATAAAAACTCTCAAACTATAAACTTTTTATTAAGTAATTTAACTTTTTACTTAATTATTTAAAACACAGGACCAAACAGACATTTTGCTAGTATGAAGTTAGTTTTACAAAAAAAATAAAATAAATATACAAACACATTACTAAATTATAGGCCTTTTTAGTTGTGCTTACTACAGTGTAACTCGTCATGAAACAAGGATGCGAAACAGTCTGAAGGTCATTTAACCTTCCCCACCATATCCCCCTACTACGTACCCCAAACAAAAAGAAAAGTACTCCAAGTTTCATGCCGATATATTATAAGCTCCGTATTTTGTAGAAACTTAAAATGAAAAGTAAGCACTGTGTTCACCACTCGACCATCTGAGGGTTAAGCACCAATATATGACACAGTCCAAAGTATATTTTACACCCACACTGGCCAAGTAGAGGTAATCTATAGTAAAATTGTTCGGTTCGTAGGTTAGCATGGGTTCATAGGTTAACTGATTATATTGGATTATTGAAATGGCAACCCTATCACAATGTAGGTATTTTAAACAAGTATGAATGAGGAACCTTTCCAGGGGCAGATATGTTAACAGACCATGTGCCGGTCATCGGAAAATTCAAAGTTGTTTTCAAAAAGGTAAAGAAACCAGTTCCATTGAAAGTTAACCTCAGACAGCTGAAAAATTGGCAGACAAAAGAATGTGTGAGAAGAGAGTTGAACACAGCAATGGCAGAAATAACAGAGGATAGCTCAGTGGAAGAACACTTGAATCACCTGAAAAGTGAAGTAGAACATATTAAAAAGACTATTCTGAAAGAAGACGGACAAAGAGTAAAGAAGAAAACCTGGATGACAGATGATATATTGAACCTAATGGAAGGGAGAAGACTGAGTAAGAATAACACCATTGAATACAAAAGGATAAATAAAATTGTAAGATATGAAATAAGAATGGCTAAAGAGAAGGAACTGAATGAGAAATGTGAAGAGATAGAGGCATTACAGTTGAAATATGACTATTTCAACGTTCACCGGAAGGTGAAGGAAGTCACTGGACAGGGAAGGAAAACAAACTTTGGGAAGCTGGTTGACGCCAATGGGAACATTGTAGTGGACATAGAGGAAAAGAAGGAAACATGGACCATATACATGGAGCACCTCTTTGAAGATAATAGAGAGAATCTCCCAGATCCCCAATGTAATGCAGAGAGTGGGCCAGAAATAATTGAATCAGAGGTGAGGGCAGCCATAGATCAGAGCAAAGAAGGCAAAGCAGCAGGACCTGACAACATCCAGATAGAGTTCCTGAAACTTCTAGATGAGAATGGTTTAAAGAAATAACAAAAAGGCCTTTCCAACCTATAACCTTAACCTTTTCAACAAAATCTACAATTCAGGTAAAATACCACAAGAATGACTAGTTTCAGAGTTTATTGCACTTCCAAAGAAACAAGGCGCAAAACGATGTGAAGAGTATCGAACAATAAGTCTGATGAGCCACCTGCTGAAGGCTTTTCTACTCAGCCTTTGGAGGACTTAAAATCGTACATTAACACATTTTACTATAATTGATCTCTGGTAATATTTTATCTGCAACCTAGATGGAGTTTGGGGTCCTTAAGGTATATTTTTGGAGGTCTCCTACAAACCGGAAGAGTGGAGTTAAGAAACTCATTTTTTTATAATTACAGAACTATGCTAACATATAGGTCTAATTAAAGATAATCGTTGGCCTGCCACAATCATCTTACACCTATTTCTCATTCATAATTGGCCTTAAATACCTACCTGGGTAGGTTGCCATTTCAAAAATTTTTGTATTTACTTCCCTGTGGGAACTAGGTTATATCATCATATAGGGTGGTAAATACTAGCTAGATGGTATGGTTTGAGAGGGTCATAATACAGCCTAAAATCGTACGAAACGTCGAAATTGGGTTTTTCCACGGATAGAAACATTTTTAAAAGGTTATTAGAAATTGTAAAAAGTAAGTCTAAGGTTGATTTGATATAGATTGGTATGATACTGTAATTGAAATATTTACCAGGGTATGTCTAAAGTGAATGTTTTCATTTCATCTAAACAGATGTTCTTACTCTTATAAATTAAAAAATCAATACAATAGCTCTGGTAGTTTCTATAGAACCTTGTTTCAAATTTACATCTTACTAATTGTCAACACAGAGCTAAGACATTTACATCTCCAAAGGTAATCTTAGACTACTAATCAACCCTCACGTTTTTGAGTGCTGGTATGTAACATGAAAAACCCTATCATTTACAACTACATAAAACAGATTATTTAGTATTTTATAACTTACTTTTACAATGGCTAAAGAAATTTACCCAACACTGTACTTATCTAGTCACTTAATCCACATAGACTTATGCAATAGAAAAACATAACATAACAACATAACCTAAAACAAATTAAAAACCATCAAAATCAAAACATACACAAAATCTAAGAAAAAAATGGAGGGAAAACTATTTCAAGGCCATGTTAATATGTTTTTCACCTTATATTTATATACGTATAAATATAAATTATAATTAATAAACAAATATTATAGATCAATTTAACTTGAGCTAAGAGTAATGGGTAAGTATTCACTCGTTTAAAATCAAATTTTATACCTACATATAAGCTGGCCGTACCCAGGATAATTTTTTTAGATGCTAGATTTTTTCAAGATGTTACTACAAGTATACATCCTGCATTTGTAAAAACATTTATGCTGTAAATAGTTCCTTAAATTTCACTATATTTCATTCTTAAACACACTGCAAATATTTTTCACTGTAAACATTAAAATTTAACAATTTGTAAAACATTAAGCTGAAGCTCGTTCCTAAAAGAATATTTGTAATTAAATGCAGCCGAAAAAAATCATTAATCCAGCAGCTACAGCTGAAAAGTTAAGGCTGTGGTTCACCCAAATGAAGTCCTTACGCTCGTAAGTGAGTTGCTCTTACAAGTCGGGATGGATGGGGGAAGGTGAGTTTAGTTTGGGTATACACCGCTTAACGGTGGAGTCACTACATAACCCTCGCAGGAGCAGGGGTAGGCTCCAGGTTTGGCAGGTGGTAACTCATAAAGAGTTACCACCTGCACAAAAAGCCATATACTTTTATACTTTTTTTTCTTTTCGCCCGTCCTTATAACCAATGATGTCCTACACAATATGTCCTGTTATACACAATATCCACGATCAGCTATTATTTTGATTCTGGATACTGACTCATAAGACCATTTGTGCGAGTCAAAATTGCTTAGAGAGCTTTCACGTGTAGATGGATATTTGTCAACTGTCGCAATAATCCACGATAGCAGCTCGTGTTAGCGCTCGCGGACCAGATCTGAGCCAACTCTCCATAAAAGTGTTTACATTGGGCTACGATTCTCGTATGAGTACTGGTGCAAGTTTTTTTCCTCTTGTAAACCTAGCATTATAACCTAAAACAGTGAAAATATTGTAAAGTCCGGTTTCTCCAGATTCTGTCTTATCTGGATCAGGTTTAAAAAATTGAATAACAGTCAAAATTCAAGTTACATCTCTCTAGAACATTCAAAATTTAGACGCAACCACAGTACTTGCACCTAAAATTTTATTCAATTTAGAATGTCAGAAAAGTTTTTCTGACATTTTACGTAGCAGACTTGTTGGTGTTCTATATTTTCTTAAACGTCACCCTAACGAACGGCCTGCTCAAGATGGCGACAAAACCTAGAATCAAGAATCTTTATTTTCATAGAGACATACAGTGTATGCATTTGGACAAGTCATATAAAGAAAATGTTGAGGAATCAACAGTCAATAAATTAACGTTAATAAATTAATAAAGTTAACAAATTATTGAAAGTACAAGATAGATATTTAAATAGATAACGAAAAGACATCAACTAGGAAACACCTCTTGCATTCCTCTGAATAGCACGTCTTTCATCGACAATATATTAAGGTACATTGAGGTGTAGGGGCCTACTATCAGAGCTAGTAATAAGGTTATTGAGTTAAAAAATAAATCACCCAAGAAAAATATTCTATTTTCACACAAAATGTTTGGTTTTCATAAGGTTAAACTATATGCCATCGCACAATTTAAAAATAAAGACGTTTAACATTAGCCAGCTCTATTGTGCTTATGTACGCTTCTGGTTTTTTGTACAAATATGATGGATAAGTTTTAAAGGTATGACGGTATAATATAGTTTTCGTCCAGATTATTCGTTTATTGATTTACTAAACACCAGGTGGATTTTTTTTAATTTTTTGACACTGGTAACTTTTTAAACTCTGGTATCTCACAACCACTCACGACAGACCAAACATATCATGTTTGGTCTGTCGTGAGTGGTGTGAGATACCAGAGTTTACTAAATTTATGATATAACTTATTTATTATTAAATTAGCTAAAAGAATTATTATTTCTTATAAAAGGTTACAAATATGCACCACCCCAATTATGAGGATAGATTATGTATCCAGATGGTTTTTAAAATAAATTTATGTTAACTCTTACAAGTCTGAATCTACCCAGAATTTAGCCATTGGAGATGGATATGAATAGAAATAGAGGTTAGATACTCAAAGAATGCTTGAGGCTGGAGAAGGGGAATGATCCTTCCCTCTGACCAAAAAACCCATAACCCATCAACCCAGGATCCTTCACCCTGCCTATCTGCCATGTTGCAAATTCCTTACATCAACCAGGATCGACCATCCTTGAAATTCTGGTTTTTCATAGGTCAGTTTTATTCAGGACAATAAACATGTCACAAGATGTACTTACTGAAAGTCCACACAGTAATTGATACTAGACAAAACTAGACTACTTCTCATAACCCAAATTGATTAATAATGAAGAATTATAAAAAGTAAAATTTATAGTTTTTTAGTTATAAAACTAATGATTTAAAAATAAATTAAATATTAATTAGATTATGTTATGGCAGCAGCATCACAAAACTGGACAGCAATGTGAATTATGAGGTTAGCTCAATTTAGTTCTCAGTAAAAGTAACCAACAAAAATTTCATTTCAATTTATTTGGGATAGCGACAGGAATAAAAAAATAAACACTATTAATTATAGTAACATAATTTTTATAACACAATTCGTCTATCCAATGACTTAAGAATCAACAATATGACTTTCACATCATCAACTCATTTGAATGTTAAAAATGAAAATCTCTACTATTTACATTTTCTATAATACAATATTTACAAAATATTAATATTTGTGCTGGTATAGTGAAACTTAATCGTACATTAACTCTGTATTATTATAATATAATATTTTCATTAACTACTAACAATATTAAATGGGAAAAGGATGAGATGAACAATCATATGTAATTTAGATTTTAATTATAGAATATCAAAATATTTAATGTAAGAATAATCCATACTAGCTCTATATATTTTAGAATCTAATTTAACAAAGTACCTTTTAAACACTGAGACACGTCTACTTTAGTAAATTTTACGAGACCATAATAATTGTATATCTAGGTAAAATTATTTTCTATTATGAGGATGACTAAAAAAATACGATCATATACCTTTTCTGCTATAAAACTATTATTTAGTTTTAATTATTTTAATTTTTGTAAAGCTCTCAATTTATTTTTGACCTGTAAGTTAGTTTTGGTGCCTTTAATAAACATAAAAAACGTCTTCTATCAATTAATTTTAATTCTCCATACACAGGCAGAAAACTTTAATAACCGTTCATAAATACAATAACTAAAATCAATGAAGAAAGAAAACAATGAATGAAAAGAGATCAAAATGTAATTTTAAAGATTTTATGAACTCTAATACTGTAGACAGTTTTTAATGTGATTTTTTAGATCAAATCCAAAATATTCCCTTGTTTTATATTTATTCTAAGGTCATCTCAATCTTGTCTTAATAGCATTACATGACCTCTTTTGTAATGTAGTAGATAAAAATTAAATTAACGTATATCTGAGTTAACACAGTGTTTATTTGTACAGATATTTTTGTTATGACTAATATAACATTTTATACTGCATATTCAGTATAAATGTGCTTTCATAATATAAAAATTAATTTTGTCATAGTAATGTAAAACTGTATTGAAGTTTTGTTCGCACTTTGCTGGTTGTTACTTGTTTGTTCTTTAGTAATAATACTGTACAATAAGTTGTAATACTTCTCTGTTGTTTCAATAGAAAAATATATTATAGGTTTCAATTTTATATGTTACGACCTATTATTTTCTAGTACCATACATTTTATCAATTTTAGGGTTGAAACTATTATAAGAATATAAGGCATATTGAAATTAATTTTTTTTAACAGATTTGGTTTTTAGTTGATAAATATATTATGTTTATTATTGAACATATATGTTATGAGCCATAAAGATTGTAAATATTCTAATAAAACACTTTTTCATAGTTAAAATCATATTCAAATTGGTCAAAATTATAAATAAGTTTATTAATTAGATTACAACAATGTATTTTTCTATTGAGATATCAATATTACTATAATTTATGATTTATATTTGAAATCCACAGGAAAACTCTTTTCAATATCACATAACAACAATTTTCATTGCAAGGCATAATCAGAACGTTGTGTCGATGTATAAAATACAGATAAACCACCCAAGCAAATGAATGAACCAAAAGTATGTTAATTCTATTGGAATATGTACAATACGATAGCCGTAATAAGTGTTTTAGGTACATTCTATGTAGGCTAAGATCTATAAGTGCATAAAATTTTTAAAATTTAACACATTTATAAATAGTTTTCCAAGCTAATCTTGGTCTTATAGCACCTTAAAATTAAGGATAAATTTATAACAATATCCACTAAAAATACATATACAGAGTGACCCATATGTAAAGCGCCAAACTCTAGTAAATGGTTTAATGGGTAAAAATAAACAGAAAATCAAGAATAAAATTTTTGAAAAACACTTTGTTTTACCACAGCATTGATCAATATCTTGAAAAACATGGAATTAATGGTCATAAAAGAGTAGAAGAGACCTACTTTAGAAAATTCAATATAGGTGGTGTCGTCTGATTATTTTGACAGTTACATTATTCAATTTGCAATAAAAAGGGGCTACAATAAAGTATTCTTGACGTTTTTAGATGAAAGTTACAGTTTTCTAGTATTTTTATTTTCAATTTTAAAATGGCTGCCATTTTGAAATGTTTGATAATACATTTCAAAATGGTATAAGCTAGCTATTTTTATTAATTAGGTCTTGATCAATAGGTAAGAATAGGTAAGAACCCTACCGAGTATGAACCAAATGGGTCAAACGGTTCTTAAAATATAAACTATTTTGTAAAAAATACAAAATTGTGTATATCTGGTAAACAAAGCGTTTTTCTAAAAAATGTTATTCTTGATTTTCTGTTTATTTTGACCCATTACTAAAGTTTACGCTTTACATATGGGACATCCTGTATAAACCAATGGTGAAAGTTGTTTAAAGGGTCACTTTGATTTTCAAGTATGTATGGGTAAACCAAAAATAATAGGGGTTTTGAGTTTGGATCATACTTTGTCATGCTATTCAAGGATTTTCAAACTTCCATCGATAACCATAAAATTAGGTTTTAAAAAATGTTGCAGGAGACTGATATGTCCAAAGGACATATAATTTCCATTCGGAAACTCTGCAACCTTTAAACCATCTCCTACGCAACTTAAACTATTGAATATTGGATAGGAAAAAATACACCATTTGATAAATAAAATTATAATAACGAATAAAAATCAAAAATCTCATGGGAAAAAAGATTACCTGATACACTTAAATGCCATCTTAATAACTCAAAAAACTATAAGAACACATTCTTACAAGTTTAACTTCAAACAAGAGAATACATATTTTAAATCCAATATTTAAAATTACAGAAATTGAAATTCGTGTATTTTAACACCTTATATAACTTTGGAAGTTTGTTAGCTTGTGAATTTATTTACTGAAATATGAACATTTCAGTTGTACAGTGCTGTACTACTGTAATGAGTTGAATTTTGATTTAATCAATGATGCATAGATATGAGAGGTTATACAATTTTAATATTTAAAAGTCAAACTTAATTACTCTTTATATTACTAACTTTTAAAAGAAGTACCCGGTTTTATTGGTGTCAAAATATAAAATGAAGTGCCAAACAACCGTTTTACATTCAGATAATAAAGTAACATGAAGGAATGTTTAATAAAGTGACCCTATACAAATTGTATTTATTAAAAAATACAAGAAAATCATACTTTATTAAAATATATAGTAGGTTAATAATTCTGATACTATTTAAATTGCAAGGCATCTAGGTCTACAAGTCACTTATTTGATACTGTAGAAAACATACATGCATTGGAGTCGCGCATTGATCTCACTATTTGTATGGTCTAAACCTAGCTACTGAAATACTTTCAGGTAGTATGGTACTATAGTACATTAAGTTTGGACATTAGGCAAAATTTAGATTCTTTTCATCAACATAAACTAGTGTCGTAGAAAAAACGTTCCAATGCTATTCAAACAAACAAAATAGACCACAGTGGGAACAAGTGAGATTTCTATTTTTGGCACTTAAGATTTTTGACTTGATAAGCAAAACATAGCTTGAGTTTGTAAATAGAAATTTTCTATCGGTCATGACTGAGATGGTGGAAGTCAAATACTGATATGCAAAACATCAACAGGAATGAGATTACAACCAATTTTTTTTGAATTCCAAGAAAAAGCCTTGTAAAATTCCATTCTACATCCTCAGATCTGAGACATCCACCTCACTCCACATTGGCCTTACAAAAGTATTGCTTACCATAAAATCACATTAGAACCTTGTGAAAGAAAGAGAATAAGTCTGCTTAAACTTGTACACAAAATCAACAAGTACAAGTTTATGATCTATATACGTTACAGTGTATAACGGTAAATCGTTTTAACGAGTCGATTTACAGTTGGTGTCATCACACGATCACACGAGTCTCCTGCTATCAGTGGGGAGCTGCATCTGCCAATATACTCTATGAACTGTCAGTTTGATTAGTTCTCAGGTAGGGTCTCTGTTCTCGATAGCTTCCATCAGTTTTCGCTTCAGTTCGTGTTCCGGGATCTGTGACAGAGACATCAACTCTGCCCGAGATAGACGGTTGAGTGGGGTCGACTCACTCGGTAGGAAGACATCGCAGTTCTCGACCACCAGGCTCGCGTCTACTTGGGATTCGGGTTTGGGTTCGTCTGCTCGCAGGATTGAATCGGAACTTGCTCTCTTTCTTGATTTTCCTGAAACAATATTCACAGAGTTCTTATGCTTTCATAGAACTTACTTACTCTCTCTCTTACTCCTGTGGCCACACAAATCCAAGGAGATTTTTGGCCTTGCCAACAAGATGCCTCCATCTTTCTCTATCCTCTGCCTCATCCACCTCTGCGCCCAGTTTCCTGTTCAGGACCAGGTGTCATGCCTAGTTGTTGTTTTAGGGGATTTGGAGACTGGGATCTTATCCCAAACCCAGAGGAAAAATCTTAGTGTGCTAGCTACCAGAAGAAAAGTGAGCACTTCCATGGGGTTAGGTGTGGGGGGGGGGATAAAGGGAGTGAGTTGGGAAGAAAATGGGTAAGAACCTTTTCAGTAGGCCGAGCCTAAAAAATTAAGAGTTAAGGCTCCTTTGACTTTTAGCTAGGGTTCCCTGCTAGGCTTCAAGCCAAGCAAACTAACTTTGTACTCCTGAATGTAATCTTTGGTCTTTGGGTCTTTCTACTACTGTATACTAACCTCCACTGTTGGGGAACAAATTATGTTTACTACAAAATCAAAATAGTGTACAAAATGCTGTACGAATGATGTATACCTATGTGATTGCCTCCGATTGTCACAACCTTTCTTTAACCCTAAAAGTGGAAAATTTATGATTCATGATGTATTTAAAAATTATATGAAATGGCAGGTATTGGCAGCTGTTGTCTATTGAATGTACTTGTTCGTCTCCATTAGACGTGCTGCAACCTGTGAGCTGATACTAGAACTATCTCAAGGAGTGTGCTCAATCGGCACTAGAGTATGCTTTGTATGTAATTAAGTACTTTTTCAGTCATTTTTACTGTGGTCCCTTATAGTCAAATTGTTCACTGACGAGTGAAGAGTTTGAAGCCTGTCGGAAGTACGCGGGTTCGAATCCCGACCATTGGCAATGGGGGAAGTCATGCTTGGATTAATGGATTGTTATGAAGAATCAAGACTTGGTATCCAACCAAGCTCAAAGAAGTGTGTTTACTCAAAGATACAAAAAAGAACAAAAAGGTGCAGGCTAGCCATAATACTAATCAATTTTAACGTCTTAATTTTGTTGTAGGTCCTACCTAATGATGATATATCTGAGCCAGACTCAACAAGTCTGAAAGGTATTAAGAATATTTGATATAAGAATAATTCCTTCGTGATGAAACAAATATAATGAAACTAATATCACACTTTTAAAAGTTTGATACTGTTAACAGAAGTATCAAGGTATATTAGAAGAAGAAGGTATCAAGGGGTAAGAGAAGGAAAGATAAGAGGATAGATCTTGAGGCTTCACTCCGAATATAAATTTGAAAAATTTAATAAAGGCCCATTCAATGGGGCCTAAGGGGCTTTGATTATGGATTTAAAAAAATGATAGTCAATGATCCATAGTTAAAGGTTGTATTCAATAGTGTAGATGTTATTCACTCAATATTACATCATCCACCATTGCTCATAACTACCTACAATTTGTGACCTTCAAGTATAGCTTGATTACAGAGTAGGTTACCGTAATAAATACTAACCATTCACCCTTCTCTGTCCCACTTCGTTGCTAAGCTTCCGGTGTTTCTTGGGAAGATAAGAGACGATCTTGGGCTTTGGAGCAGTTGGAGGTGGTCTGTTCTGGGTCTGCTCCAGCGAGGAGATCTGCTCCAGCACGCTGAGTCCAGTGAGGCTCCTGGAGGGTTGAAGTGTGTCACCAGGAGCTCTCAACCTGTCCGCGGGCAAGGGCTTTTCCTCCAGAGGGATGATGATCTCTATCACGTGTTCCTGGGAGGTGGTGCGCGGTGGAGGAATGGGTGGACCTGCAGGTGGCTTTAAAGGTTGGACCTCGGTGTTGTCATGATGAATGATAACCTTAGGATTATCCTCTTGGGATGGCTCCTTGAAGCGGGAAAGTTTTGTTTTGAAGGATGGAGATTTGATATCTACATATCTGAAGCGAGTGGCTGCTGAGGCGTAATCGGGCGATTTTGGTAAAGTTTGCAGCAGCCGCATCTAGAAAGGAGGAAAATTTGTTTATTAGTTTTTCCTGGAAGTAGTTTCATTTCGCCACGCCAGAACATTTGTGCATGGCTGCATCTAAAATTTGTCTTGGCCCATATATATACATTTGTTAAATACTCTCTTATTTTTGCTTATTATATTTAATCTATCATTGTAGGGAGTAAAATATAATGTATTTTTACTTTTATCTCTTTTAGTATTTTGTTCTACAAAAAAATATTTTTATACATACTGAAAGTATGCCTAATATAGTCTTCTTGCAACTTGAGAAAGCTTAGGGTGATTGATCAAGATATTAATAAAATTCCATTTAAGTAATTTGATTTACTCAAAAGTTATGGTGCTTATGAACTTTGCACCTCTCTTGCAGGGAGCTAGGAAGCAAAAGGTAGAGGTGGGAGTTTAAATTTTCAGTTTAAATTAAGCTAGCAAGTTAGTACTGTGTCAACATTTTTTGTATAAACACTCAATCCTTAAGTTAGTTTTAGCCTGGTTTTTGACATGGATATATCTAAGATCTGGAGAGGAGTGTTAGCAATTCACGTCACATGAAAATAGTGACCGTAGTGACATTATACGGTTACAAGGACAGCTACTTAGAGGAACTGAAAACATTCCCTAGACGTAACCATAGATGTATCCATGATCTAAGCTATTTCTCAAAGGGAAGTCAACTCCTTTTTCACTCATGATTTTATGTTGTTACAATTCTAGTTATTCACATTAATTATTTTCATTCATTACTCTTTTTGGGATTTTGTTTTAAGTATTGTAACAAAGACTTACAGAGGTGGACTGAGTGTTGGCGAGGTTGGGGCTGCGAGGTGTGACGCTAAGGTCGGACGAGCTCTCGGCATCCGAGGGGTTCAGGAATTGGGAGGACGGCTTGCGACTGATGGACAGGTGGCTGGCTCGCCGGGAGTTGATGTCCGGAGGGCTAAGGTTTGTGTCACGGCTGAGTCTTCGTCCTATGGCCTGGGAGCTGTGGCAGTCCAAGAACCTTCCAGCGGCCATGTTGATGTCAGAGCTAAGCCGACGTATGCTCAGGTTACTCGAGCTCTTTGATCTGAACACGTCTTTACTTAGACGTCTCGCCAGGTCCAGCCTACAAACAGCGAGGAAGCTGCAACTACTGGAGGGGTAGGATGCTAGCTACTAGCTCTGGGGAACTACTGTAGCTACAGTAGAAAGCACGGCAAAAGCTATTTACATGGACACTTGGCAAACTACAGGGCTGGAGGTCACAAAGCCTATGCTTCACAATAAACACAACTAAAATATCACAAAAGCGGCATTTTAGTTTTACTTTTAACATGGACATGTCTAAGCTTTGGGGGGGTAGCAATTTACGTCTTGTGAAATTTGTAACGGAAGATACCTATAAGGACAACTGTGTAGAGGAACTGAAAACCCATTAGACATAACCATTCTCTACGCTATCCACGGGCAAATAAATGCATTTATTTTAATAAGGTTCATATAATTTAAAGAAGTATCCCTGATAAAGGAATCTATTGTCTTTTTACTTTCTCCCCTTATGTATATGGAGAAAGTAGGTATTGTTTTCGTCAAAATTTTCGAATTTGAGTTGAGGGTGGATATATCCGTTTTGGGGTCCCCTGAATCCAAAAAAGTGTTTGACGTGATGTCTGTCTGTCCATGTTTGTGTGTGTGTGTGTGTGTGTGTGTCTGGATGTGTACAGTGCCACAGCCTAATTGGTCCATTTAGATGAAATTTGGCATGTATGTATATTCACGTATCTCCAGGCGTTTTTTTCATTTTTTTGAATTTTTGATTTTTAAGGGTAGTTCACCCCTAAAAACCCTTAAAAAACGTGAAAAATCCAAATTTCTCAAAAACGGCTCTAACGATTTTTATTAAAATTTGACTGTTATAGTGTACAGAGTACTAATAATTTGACACTTTTATCTGTAAAATGACTTCAAAAGTTATAGGCTTTTAAATGTCTAAAAAATCAAATTTTTACATTTTCAGCGAAAACAATAAAAGTAAAGTATAACTTGACTGGTACCATTGAAACCAGCTTAAAAAACTAAACAAATTAGTAATTTGAATTATTTGTCTACGACTAACGGTTCCAGAGAAAAGTTAAAATTACTGTCCACGATAAACGCAGTACGTTGTCTGAAAGCGCCCAATGTTATTCTTATAGAATTTAAAAAAAAAATCAATTTCTTCCTTACTTTCCAACGTTTATGAAACTTGTATGAAGCGTAAGGTCAAATCACCGAACAAAACCAGCTCAAAAAAGCTTGGTGTTAATTAATTTAACTTTGTCTCTCGTGTTTTTATTTTTAGAAATTGGATGATTATTTTTGAAACAATAAATTATTAAATGGTATTTAGATTAACTTTGTAGAACATGATAGTTTTATTATAGATTGTTTTTTTTTTTAATTTACTTAAAGATAAGTATGTGTCAGTTCACTGGTCTTTTTTATTTATAAGAAAAAATGAAAAGTGCACCCAAAAGTTTTGCAAATCAGTATAACTTACTATTAAGAGGCATAAAGAAAACTCTGTTTAAATTATAAAATGAAAAAATGAAATTTGATGGAAAATTAAAGACGATATGTGTGCTGCAATCTTCAAAGAACTGAATATTATTAGTCATTTTAACTAATAACGACTTTTACTGTTATAGCTTTAGATTTTAATTTTTCCAATAAATTTATCAACACCAGTAAAACACTGCACCTGGAATGACGTCTTTGTTCCGATGGAGTTTGCTTTTTGGCTTTTGGACTTTTTTCTTCTGGTAATGACAACATAGGAATCGTTGCATTTACAACCTTCTCCTCCTGCTGTACTCTGTAATACATTTTGTCTGTCAGGTAAATATGATAGTAAACTTTTTTTTAATTTTTCAGATATCTTGAGCAATTTATATAGATAAATACTGAAAATCTTTGTGTGAGAAATAAATGTTCAACATTGATAGTTTTTATTGGTTAATAATGAAAAATAAATAAAAATTATAGTGTACTGTCTCTAATATAATCTAAGGCCAACAATTCCAAAAAGTGTAAAATTCATCGTGGTAACTCTGATTAAAACAGAATTAAGTGGGAATCTTGTATTGTAGTTGGCTAAATTACCATTACTTTATTTGGCTGACTAATTTAACTTCCACTTTTCAAAGAGTTATTATACATTTCCTTTAACTAAGCCACTCCAGAACTAAAAATATATCATAGTAAGAAATAGAGCATGATTAACTCTATGCAATGTGGAACATGTACAAATTGTACAATTTGTTTGAAAATCAAAGTTCAAAATAATTCATAAATAATAGGTTTTACCTAGTAAAACTATTTTCAGTAAATTTTCTAATTTTATTTAAAGAGTCAAATCATACTTTGTCATACTAGAAAGGCTGTAATTTGAATCTACTGGGAACTTAAATATTATTGTTTACTTTATTATTCAATAAATAATTATAATTTTTTACCTTTGATTAGTTAAAAACAGAATTTTAACAGTTAATTTGAAGAAAAAATTGTTTGAAATGATTTATAACAATAAAATATATTCCTGAAAAGCTATTACACTGCAAATCTTTGCCAGGATATATTAAAATTCACAGTGTGCATGTATCATAGCTTTCAAACTCTGATAACAAATTAAATATTTCTTATTTATTTATTTAAATGATGACTCAAATAATTTATATGTAAATTAATTCTGTACTAGTGTCTTTAATTAAAAACTATGAAATTATTTGAAGCTTTGGAAAATACAATAAATCACAACCCTTCTGAATACTTTACTAAAACTACTATATTATTTATCTGACTATAAATATTTGATAAAATAGAGATTCTCAATCACTCGTATCTTGTGGATTCAGAATGTTAAAGACACTGTTTTATGAATCGTTTAGCTCTGGCTTGGCTTTGATGCGAAGCAGAAAAGGTTGCTGAATAATTTGAAACTGAGATCCCTTTGTCTTCGAGATGACAGAGACCGCAGTTGCAGACAGATGTCGTATTTGCATTTAAAAAGAGTAGGTTTAAATACAAAAGGAATTTAATTAAATTGTTCAAAGTACTAAATACTGTAGTACACTAAAAGTTTGAGCTTGTTTGATTAAGCTTTGAATGTCATTTTTTATTAAATTTAGGAATCACGTGAAATGGAAGACATGCTCACACATTTTCCCTTGTAGGGTGCTGTTTCCTGTTTCAATGATTTTTTAACCAAACGTGCTGAAGTTTAAAGTACTGTTGGTTTGCAGAAAATAACTACAAATATGTAAATAAAGTTAGAATTGTGTCTGTAATTGCTTGGAATTACGATAATTTTTTATTTTTATATATCCCAGAGAAGCTGAAATGAGTTTTATATCAATTTATATCTGTGTCTATCAGTAACATAACAGAAGTCATTCAAGGTATTTTTGAAATGATTCTTTGTGAAAATGAGAACACCCAGAGTTATGAAACTAATTTTCACTGTTCTATACCTTTTGAAGAAGGTTTTTTTAACTGACAAACAAAATATTTTAATAAAGTAATGAATTCTCAAAAATCCAGTTTTATCGATATTAGAAACTTTTTTCTAAGTTTTTTTCAAACATATGATCCGTTAAATTGATTAAACAGAAAGAAATAATTAGCAATAAAATTAAAATAAATATCTGTTTTGATTTCAAAGCTATTTTAAAGTTATGTTTTTTCTAAATGTTTTATCATGTTATGTTCAATGTAAACAAAAAGATTTTCTAGCTAAAAAACATTTTAATTTTAATCTAGTTTAAATTTATCACTGAATAATTGAGCGGAGGAATTATTTTTCCATTTTTAGTTTCTTGTGTTTTTTACTTATTATGATTATATAAATATTTCGTCATACTAATATGTGTCTTTTTTCGCAATTCATATGATTAAACAATCATACAATCCGGATGAGTCATACAATCCGAACAAATGATGGGCTAACTGATAGTCTATCTTACAATAATGAAATCTTAATTTTTAGCAATAGATAATGTGTAATATGTAGTTAAGTTTAATGACATGAGTTAAGTTGGCTTGTAAGTTAAATACCTTTTCATGTATAACATAATATTCAAGTTATGATGTCACTATCTTTGGGGAAGGTAAATGGGTATTCTTTGAAAATTACATAATTTTAATAATATAGTTTGAATTTTATGAAAGTTACCTTCTAATTTCTTGAATCATCTCAAAAAACTGAGCCTTACTTCTTCTTCTGCGCCTTTGCTCATGTTCCTTCTAGAACAAAATTCAGTATTACGGCAAACAGCTCTAATACTGACAGGAGCTCATAAAACCAATCACCAGAAAGCTTGGCACATTCAATATCAGTTTAGAATATAACTCAATAGAGCTATACCATGATGAAACTAAATTAAAATTAAATCATAAATTACGAATTAAAGAGTGCCCTGTGAACTGAAGCCAAATTTTCAATTAAAATAAAATGTGTATGAAGTAGAATTTTACTAAAAATTGAAATTAATTTGAAACTAAAACAAAATAAACAGATATAATAGAGTTATAGTAGTAAAGAGTATAGTACTAGAGAGTAGCTAGTAGTTGTAGAATATAGGGTACATATTTGAAACTAAATCACTTAACAGTGAATTATATTTTTTTAAATAAACCTTAATAATGTACATACAGTAATTAAATTTATACAGTTTATAACCGTAACACAACATTTAGATTCACAATGTATTCATTACCATAAAAAATCTTACCATTTTTTGCATTGTTGACTTAGGAAGTGTGGTAGTTGACTTGAATAGATAATTTCTAATGTAATTTGGGCAATATAATTTACCGGCATTCATGCATTACACTATACGGTTAAAAGCTTACTAAATAGAATATAACTTTATCAACATTTGATTCTATATTTAATTTAATACTTCTATGACTTGTTTTTCAATATAAAGAAAATATACCAAAATACTGTCAATTATCACCACAAGGAAAGCACAAAAAATAAGAAAAATTGTTTTTCGATGTAAAACGTAATTATTCAAAGAATAGTAGACTTATTATTATTCTATGCTTACAGACAATTTTGATTTTGATTTGAGCTTCGTTAACACAGGGTTGTTAATGGACTAAATCTGTGAATAAAGTGAAGTGAACGATAAAAAAAAATTCTCTGAGCACTGTACTTTTTTGGAGAATGACTTAAGCAGTACTATTCAGCAGTTTTTTTGTGGAGGAGAAGGTAATGCTGCACATCACAGAGACCCGGTAGTGTGGGACTCACACTTATACTAAACCCTACCCCTCATCTCCTAGGACTAGCCTGGAACTGTTTTGCTCATTACTTTTGGCTAGACCTTTGATTGTTACACCAATTACTACTCAGCATTAATCAAATTTTAAAGCATGATTATGATTAATAAAAGCTGAATCATAAAGCGGCAATATATAAAGCATAGGCCAAGCAACAATTATACTTTATCAGCACACACATGCTGAATTTTTAAGCTCAAAGCGTCTATGAAGCATAACAAGAGTAATAAGACCAAATTTTAAACGTTTTTTACCGGTTAAATAACAATTAATTATATTTTTTTATTTAATTGAAATTGAAGTATAAAGGTTTAATTTACAATGAAGACCATAATGGTTTCATAGTTCAAAGCAGATTTGAACACTATGGAGAAAATAAATTGATATATAAATTTAAATAAAACTAGAGCGTAAAAATATGTAAGGAAAATGAAATATTGAAATCATATCAATAAAGCAGACACAAAATTTCAATTCTGTTTGAACTTGAAACTATAAGTAGGCTAACTGTTAAAAAAATTTAAACTTTAATACTGATTATTTTAGTTTCTTTGGGTATATAATCAATATTCCATTATAATAGTTCCTTACAAGTATTACTCCGTTTTTCAAAAAGCAATGCAGCTATGTGGAGGGAAAAATCGTTCAAACATAAGAGAGAAAGTTTTGTCGAAAAAGTTTCTTTTGTTTGCAGTCGTATTTTGTCTGATTTTATCAATTGTCTACGTAGTAGAGTTATAATTACACATAACTACAAGCTTCAACTGCATAATAAGTATGTAAATTTTGACTTTACATGTGATTAATATTCAGTAAACGTATTCAATATGTAAAAATAAGATAAAAATGTTAAACACTTGTCAAAAAATTGTATGGTTTACCGACATTTTTCAACTGTTTAAAAATATTAAATGGCTTTGTAAAAAAATACATCGCTGCTGGGTGTATTTCAAACCATACAGGTGAAATGTTTATGAAGATTTAATGGCTTATCTCGTGTAGCGTTTAATGACAAAGAGCTACTCATTTGTTAATCATTTGTATTAATTAGTTGTAATCAGAGCCATTAATGAATAAATAGCACTTCAATCCTTAACCATGTAAAGTGAAACCCCCTGCCCAAAAATATAAGTTGGTGGAAAGACCAATGAAGAAAGAGTAAAATATTTTCACGATACTATTTTAAGTAAAATTACGTAAAAATATAATTTACGTTGGGGTATTCTATACAATAATTTAATAAAATATGATTCTCAATAGAAAATTGTTAAAGGACTTAAAGGTTTGCCAAATTTTGAGCTATCACTAACTCAAAACCTTAAAGGCTATGTATTTTCTGTAAAGATATTTTTAACTTTTAGGTTTTTTGTTAACTTGTTGTAAATATTTGTAGAATGAATTATTCTCCACCATGTAGCTGCATCGCTGTATATTGCGCTAACATGGACGCAAACACGAACCCTTTTTACACTTTTTTGGAAGAGGCTGGTTATCTGGCCTTGTCGCAGCGTGTGGACGAGTTCACGAGCAGCGTGATGAGGCGACACTAGCTCCACGCAGTTGATGAAGCGGTACAGCTTCTAAAACACGTATAAAACAACTCACATTGATTGATAGTAAAGACTTTACTATCCGTTCATCTATGATAATACCTTGAGATGCTGACACAAGAAATTCAAACCACAGAAAATAGTTAATCATGCATGCTAGTTTAAGCACGTTTCACATGTTCTAAGGTCGAATTATTCAAACAAAATATGACGAAATATACAATAGATGTATGGTTTTGTTGTCTATTCGAGACTAGAAAAAATTGAAACTTTCACAAATTGTTTTAAGAGGTAAATTAGTAGTAGAGTTTTGGGGGGAACCGAGGGAAGAGACTGTTTTTGGTCTATACCAAAACTAAAAACTACATTCACAGTTTCACAGAATTTGTGAAACTACATACTTATTCTGAATGTGAAGTTATACAAAATGATTTAGATAAATGTGCTTGGGCTAGTAGATCAAGGAAACTTGGACGTATATAGTTTTGGTATGGACAAAAAAACTCTCTTCGCTGGCTCCTTTCAAAAACCATACTACTTAAACTATACGTAAACGACTTGTTATTTTAATTTTGTGGCGTTTAAGATTTTTACGAGTTTTTCTTTGTTAGAATAGTCAAATTTTATGTAAATTTCACTTCTAATCTAAAACACATCTAAAACTCCACATAACACGTAACTTTTGTTACAGGAATCTTATTTAATCATTTCTAATGTTTCATAAACCAGATCTTAGATGAAGCTTGATTAGTAGCCTATATAAGATAAGTAGCGCTATACATAAATATACTCGTATGTAATGAAGGTATACTTCAAGTAGGATATTTAAGTCAAATATCACACGTACTGAAAGTCTGTGGTGTCGAGAGCAACTGCATTACCTGACTGAAGAACATGATGTTCCTGCTCCTCCAGATGGTACCCTTTGGCTTGTGTCGGAGAATAGGCAGTGTGTAGCGGTAGAACAAGTGTTCTATGAGCAATATAAGGCACCCAACTACCATACCCATACCCAGCAGCAAGAACACGCCTGTAAAAAAGGACATACATTGATTGGTTGAAACAAATGTGACTGGGCTCAAGAAACACATCAATCGAAGCTCACTGTGTTCCCGAGATAGAGCTAGAATGGTAAGCATTTGATTGCTGTTTTTTCAACCAGGCTCAGCATGCACCATAAAACCTCACTCAAAGACCGAAAAGACCATTCTTAGTCTTATCATCTTTTGCAATCTAGGGTGGTCTGCTAGGAGCGTTTGCAAACAAGGACCAGTTTCAACACTCCATTTCAGATTAGATTACTAGATTAGATTCACAAATCATATCTAAAATGTGTAAACATTTGATGAAATGGCAGCAATCAAAGCGATTACTTGACCCCCCATAATCCGAACTCCGCTCAGTCCCAGTAATCAGTTGGTGAAAAGAGCAGATAGTGCAAAAAAATTATTTTGCCTAAAAATAGTCCACGGAATCTGAGCCAACGAAGCCGATGCTGTACTCTATTTATAGTAAAGTTTAATAAATTGGAAAGTGATTTGTGAAGATTTACAAAATGATATAGAGGAGGTGAATTTGGAGTCAAACTGCGACTGTTACTAGAAGACACTTTGTAGGTACCATAAATAAAAATATTTGTATTTACTTCCCTGTGGGAAATAGGTTAGATCATGGATATGTCTAGAAGGAATGGTTCCAGTTCATCTAAACAGCTGTTATTATTCTTTTACATTAAAAATTCAATACAATAGCTCTGGTAGTTTCTATGGAAATCTGTTTCATGTTTTCCATCTTAAAAATCACCAACACCCCCCCCTCAGAGCTAAGACATATCCATGCCAACAAATGATGTCATTGAATCGAATGTAAATAATCAATACTACAACATACGAGTATGATTATAACTAAATTCAACCGTCAATTACTTTATTTATAAACAACCATTTCCAATGTTAATTATCATCTGCACAATTGAAAGTCATAGTTAAATAGTTCATTGACACTTATATGAGTAAGTGTAAAGAATATGTGTGAATTCGATTCACTGACGTCATTTGTTTTTGTTTACGATCCCTACCGAATGTCTTCTTTACCGCGTAAGCAACAACATTTCAATAAATAAATGTATGCCAAATGGTCGCCTCTTAGTAATCTACATCTGATTAAGTATTGTGAAATCAGCTGTTAAAAAACAACAATAAGTAAGTAATTGTGTACATAGATCAGTTGGATAAGAGGGCAGTGGTTTTACGTATTTATTTAATTTTGACATGAATATCTAAGCTAAGCTGATTGGAATTTGCGGGACGGAAAAGTGTAACGTCATCTGGTTATGATAACAGCTGTGTGGAGGAACTGGAAACATCCCCTTCAGACATATCTATGACTAGCCAAAGTACCCGTTCTTCGCACGGGCTAAAAAGGCTGAAAGGTGTAGGCTCTACTGATACATTTAAGGTATTGTTAATTAATTCTTCATTGTTTACAAAATGACAAAAAAGGAGTGTCTACAACATTTCAAAGTAACATATGTCAAATATTGGGAGAGGATAAGGATTAATGTAATAGAGACAGTCGTCGGAAAAAAACTTAAAATCTACCATTCCGCTATTTCAAATAATTTACTAATTTCGATCCAGCAGTTTATCTGAAAAATCAACTTTATTTCTTCTTCTTCCCGAACTGTCAAAATATAGTGCAAACGGATGTTGTCATTAGAAAATGTAAACATTGAAACCTAGGACGGTCACGGCAGCTATTTCTTCTTCTCCTTCTTCTCGAACTGTCAAATTTTAGTATTCACAGCTGTTGACATTCAAGTAATTTTATGTTTTCATTCTCTAAAAATGTAAACATTGAAACTTAGGACGTTCACAGGGCGTAGCCCCAGAGGATTTTAAGGAAATGAGTATGCCTATGTGTTGCATGAGTTTAAGATCTACCTTTGTGTAAAATTTCAAACCGGTCGGTTCAGTATTTTTCGCATTTACTTGCCACAACAAACCCACAAACATACAGAAACCACCTCTTCTTTATAATATTATAGATTTATATTATTCCTCATAGCAGCAGCAGGAGGATGACTGAGTTGTTCAATTCTTTCTCACTAGTTTCTGCTCTTGAGGAGCATTTACAGGTTGTCACGAGGGCCCAGCATCCCAGTAGCGTGAGCTACCTGTCAATTTATTGTACACTATAGTCAGTAGACAGCAGTCAATGTCAGTGTAAGATCAGTAGTGCAGTAGTTTCAGTGTAGAATCTGAGGTAGTTGGGGAATTACCTGAGTGATAAGATGACAGATGTGGTCCCGCGGAGATGTTTCAGCAGAATATTCGAGCCTTACGGTCTATCGATAAAGGCTCAAAAAGTTAGTAAGTAATAGAGAAATAAATATTTCATGAGATTATGTAAGGGGATTTTTAGTGTTTTAAATAAGGAAATTTCTGAAATAATTTATTTAAAAACAGTTGGTACCAGTGACAGCGGCGACGCCCAGAGGTCGAGGTTGAGCCATGTCCGTGGCTAGCTTGAAGCAGGGCAGGCCCCCGTACCACTTCTCCTGCAGGATGTCCATGTACCCGTTACTCGAATACTTGGCGATCACTGCAGATATACTGTCCTATAACATCCAGCATCATCATTAATATTATTCTTACTGTTAGCTATTATTGGTGTTGAGCTTAATCATCAAATTTTAGACAGCGATGTCGTTGCTTCAACACCACGCTGCTTGTAATAATAAACAGTTTTAATACTAGGCTTAGTGTTTGGTTCTGTGTCGGTTCCCACTACAAACAAAACCTAACTGTAATACGGCTTTTATAGGAAAGATATACAACAGCTGATTATTATATTATAACAAACGTTTTATGTATAAACACCGTAATTATTTTTATTTGGCCGACATAATTATAAACACGTGACTTTTAATCAGACTAAAAAATTAAAAATTTAAATATATAATCCCCAAAACCGTAAACTATTAACGTAGTGAATAAATCTGATCATTTTGTACAGTGCACATTTACTTCATAGTTTTACATTAATGAATGATTCAGATGGCATTGGATAGTAAAGCATATTGCTAATGGAAAGTAAAGCAACAGCTGTAGCTTTAGAAATCAAATGTTTTGATTGTAGATAATTTGTAAACAAACTTATTTCTCATAAGGTTAACATTAGAAATTTAAAACGGTATAAAATGGAAACCAATTGAATTTATGGAAACTGAATATGCCTAAAGCATGACCGGAGCAGAGACGAATTTGAAAAATCAAAGATCATTAAAATCGGTCCAGCCGTTCTCGAGTTATAATGAGCGTAACTAACACGACTTTGTTTTATATATTTAGATTACTTTAATACCTTTCTGAGATAGTGACCTAACTAGGTAGCTGTTTTATGCCAATTGAATGAGTCTAAGATAATTGTGGAAAATCTTGTAGTCTTATTACTGGCTGGTATGTTCGTGAGACAGAAATAATAATTAATAGCCCAACAGCCAATGTCATTTAAGGGACCTAGAGTTTAACGTGGGATTCCAACATTGCCAATTTTGCCCCTGATTACGAATTGGTCTAATTATGAGGATGGACTTTGTGGATGAACGTAGAACGGTACTTAATAGTTAATCCACACCAGGAAATATCACATTTCCCGCCTACCGCTCATAACTACCCACACAATACCTTACTATTTGTGTTATTCAAATGTTCCTGATAACTGCATAAATACAATAGTTGAACTATTGTATCTATAACGATCATATGTATGTAGTAACTACTATATGAAGCTCAGTCCCAAGAGAGATAATATTCCTTCAAGAGCTCTACTCTGTGCAATGATGTGATTCTATCATCAATCATGATACACCTGACGTCTTGACTCACTTTAAGAGGGAATCCTTTGGTCATCCCAACAGCGTATGTGTCCTCGTTGATAGCGTCGCCGATCTTCTGCAGCTTGCAGCCGTGATCCGTCGCCCGGTAGTAGTCCAAGATGGGCGTGTCTGCTATCAGGATGTCCAAAGAGCCATTCCTGAAAAAATTAGCTTAAAGAATTGTTTGGTTTTCGTGGTTATTTCTAAAACTTCTATCCTTTATATCAAATCGAGTGTTCAAACCATTCTTTCTTTACTCACCTGTTAATTACAACAAAATATACATGGAAAAGAAGATATTTTTGGGATTTTTAATGTAGGAATTTTCAATCCCAATTAGTAAAAAAGGTTTTACGAAGTTTCGGGATCTCAATCCTCTGGTAACTTAAACAGGATTAGTACATAATCCGGTATAAAGCTGAAAACAAAACAAAAAGGTTTGAAAGCAGTCAAAAAGCTTTGTGATGGAAAATGTCTCCATTATAAATCTAATATTTGTTCGCAAATGAAACTTGATCCGATATAGACTGTAGACTGTAGAGCTTAGCTAGAGAAGTTCAAGTTGATGAGATTCATAAACATCAGATTGGGTTGCTTTGCATATGCTACCGTTCATAGCCACGTTTTTGCCACAGTAATGTTCTGCCTTTATGCCATTTTGGTTATATCTAGCTAAAGTGATCCTCATCGCTTTGATGTAATCTATTATTTTGAACAGTTCTTATTGATAGTGTGTTGGGTATAAAAATAGAAGATGTAAAAATATGAAAATCTGAAAACTGAGAACTTGTAATGTTTGTACCTGTTTCGTTTCTTGTGTGCGGTACTATTGTTCCCTCGTGTTATTTTGTATAAAGTTTTTTTTACTGCTTTAAACATTTTTTTTCTATTTTATACCGGCTTAGTCTGGATTGTGTAACTAATCTTGTTATTATGTAAAACATAGCAAGATTAGTTAAAGCTGGAACCTAAAAAGTTCCAGCTCACCTGGGGACAGGATCACTTACCAGATCCCAAAACGTCTTGAATCCTTCTTTGAAATCGAGATTTTGAGATGGAAAATATCCGCGGTATAAGTCTAAAAACATATACCCATCATCACCAACAATGACTTTTAAATAAAACATTAATGCTGTTTGGTGGAGTTCCCATGCACTATTTTCAGGGGATGTAGATTAGATTACATTAGATGATTGAAATGGTGACCGTACTACAAGAATGATAAACGAGTGTAGTGTGTGGACGATCTTGTAGTCTTGTTACCGACTAAGGCTGTTATGTTCCTAAGACAGAACTGCTAATTAATAGCCCAACAGTGAATGGGATATCTAAGGGACTTACGTATAACGTTGAATCCGAACCACTGTCTCTGAAATACGAACTGGTAGTATTATGAGGATCGTCTTTGCGGATTAACTTAGTATTCAATAGTGCGGACGTTAATCTACACAAGAGAACACTACACCCACCGACCATCTCTCACAACTATCCACAAATTCGTGATCTCCAAGTAGCTGAAATACAGGACGACACAGTTTTAGTCAATTGAGTAGAGTTCCAAGTTTGATAAATTGGGATAGAACTTTTACTTAGAGGGTAGCTTGTTCTTGACTTAGGATTTTGTCAGTGTTTTATGGAGATTAATAGACTTCATTCGATATACTTAAATGAATTCAATTAATAGACTTCAATCTTCCCATATTTGGGGGAAGGAGCCCCCTAATATGGGGAATGAAATTTGTAGAGCGAGAGTTATTTTTGATCAAGTTTCAGGGTTGATAATGTAGGCAAAACGTAAACCTCCAAAGCTAGACTCACTTGAGGTGTTGCACTCCAGTCGCCACATCCTTGACCGAGTACCTCTGCATGTGTTCCCATAGCACCTGGTTGGCGCGGTGGACGTAGTAGTCGGCGGCAGAAGCTCTAGGGGTACCAACCCTCTGCGACAATAGCTGTGGAGAAATAATAGCGTTATACCTATCAGACACACAACAAAAATGACAGACTATTGCCTTTGAAATGGTGAATACCCTTAAGGTATTTTAAACCAAGTATGAATGAGAAATAAGCTTAAGTTTATTGTGGCTTGATATTTTAGTATTGTTACTGACTATGCCTGACATGTTCATTAGACAGGATTGTTAATTAGTAGCCAAACAGCCAGTGTTTTCTAAGGGACCTTCAGTTTAACCAGAGATCCGAGCCACAATTTTGTTCCTCTGAATTACGTACTGGTCTAATTATTTGGTAGGTTTTATGGATGAGTGTAGTATTCAATATCGCTTACATTAATCCACACCAGAGAATATCACATCCACAAACCATTGCTCAAAACTGAATGTGTAAATTCTTAGACTAAACGAGAAACCTCTACAAAAAGGAAAAAGAAGAAATCTGTTGATAGACTGTAAAAACACTTTTAACTGAATGGAACTTGAAACTTCAATCAAACTGTGAAACTACGAACAAATAATGACTAGTAATTCACCTGTTACAGTACTTACTGACTTTTAGATAAAACGTCAGGTCTTAGTGTGATCTATTCCTAATAAGGGATTGTGTAAATAGGAACTGAAATATGTCTATTATTAGTTGGAAGATCACGCCACGACCTAGTGACTGAGTTGTATCGTAGTCTAACTGACTGACAAGGACTTGATAATAGAAATATAATACTCCAGAACACAATATTATGTAATCACTAGCTGACTACGAAAATAATAGAAACCGGAAGGTAGTGTAACCTTATAATAGTCATTAATCGATTCTAGTTGCAAGAATATTTAAAAAGTGAAAAGTAAAGTTCGTCAAACATTCTTAAGGAATTATTTGACAAACAAAAAGAGTGTATGAGTAGTCAGTGTAGGTGTAGCGATTATAGTATGTAACCTTTAGATATTTTACTTATGCTGGTAAAATGTAACCAGGCCATATTTAAGTCTAACTACTTTTTTCTACTTTTCTTCCTTTCTTTTCTTTTCTTTCTATTTTTTTGTATTACAAACTTCGTGAAACCTAGTTCCAGAGCAAGAATTATACTTTAAAATGCAAATACTCACACTTCTGTCGTGGTAGTCACCGACCGCGTTGTGGAAGAAAAGGCCAGCAATGAGAGCGGCGATGTTGGCTGTGTAGGAGGCGACGAAGATGACGGAGAAGCCGCCCCAGACGTTGATGAGGAACTTGTTGGGCCACGACTTGGGCGCCTTGAAGGCCACGAGATGTCCACACAGCAGCCCCCAGCACACCCACAGCGCCGACGACATGCTGCGAGACACAACGGAACTGAGTAATCAAAGTTTGGGAAACGGGTGGATATTTCGTTCATTCTGTTTCGTTTCAGAAGAATGTTTCCAGAATCTGTGAAGCTCCAGCTCATGCAGCATGTGATCCTCTCCCTTATTTTTATAATTTCTACCTTGCTTATGAACACAATAATGCGATTCATGACACTCTTAGAATCCACATGCTACAGAACACAACTTTGAGGTTTATGTTTTCTTTGAGGAAAAGTGTTAACTTAGTGAAAGAGTCACAATACACTTGTGTTGTGATTCTGTTGACTTTCTTCCCCTGGAAGACTTTTGCAAACTGATGCCAAACTGCATCACTCACAAACTTACCCTAAGCTATTCGCAAGGTTTCGCAAGAAAACAAGATGCAATTATAGGAGTATCTAGATTGGAAATTACCAAATACATTATGAAAATAATTACATTCTATATGACGACCCCAGGGATGGAAGGGCTGAGCCTCGTACCCTGCGGTGTGAGGAAGGAGGCGACTAGGAAGCAGATCGAGAACTCGCGAGAAACCACCCCGAAGTACACCCACAGAAGACACGATGAGAAGTAAAACAATATTTGCTGTGGAAAGGATAGTGCAGTTTATTATTAACTTACGTACTACAGTCCCAGACATCCGACTTAGCTCTTGCTCGCATAGCCTCTTCTATATTCTCTTGTTTCCAATTCCCTTCCCCTTCCTTCGCCCTCATTACTTTTGGCAGCAGTGTCGCATCTGAACATGACCAAATCATCTCAAATACGTTCCTCAACGAAGTTCGATGGTTGGTTTTCTTGTGGCTACGGTTCTGTTCTTTTGGCTTGTTCGTTTTTTTTGTTTTCTTTTTCTTTTTTTTTTTTTTTATTTTTATTTTTATTTTATATCAGCTAATTAATGTGTATTTTTTATTTTATTTTAACTAAATATCACCTCTTGCTACGCTGACGACCCCAGGGGTTCAAGCCGAAGGGGCTGAGCCACTCGTAGATGGCGACGGCGACTGCGGTGACGTTGAGGGAAGTGAAGATGGCGATCCAGAGCTCAGGGGAGAACGGGAGCAGGAAGGCGAGGAGTGGGATGTCAGTGCGCTCTCGCGGAGCGGCGAGGAACGACACGCCGCTGAAGAAGTACGGCACAGAGAAGTCGATCACTTGTGACCTGTGGAAAGGATGTGTTAGTGCAGCCTTTATATTATTACTTAATTACTTACGTACTTAACCCAGTCTTCTTCTACCTTCCGACATAAAGGCCTCTTGAGAGTAGCCTCTTGCTCGCATAGCCTCTTCTATATTCTCTTGTTTCCAATTCCATTTCCTTCTTGTTCCTTCCTTCTACCCTTACGTCCCTCATTACTTTTGGCAGCCGTGTCGCAGGCATCCGCTGAACATGACCAAATCATCTCAAATACGTTCCTCAACGAAGTTCGATATTGGTTTGACGTTTGGTGAGTTTCTTGTGGCTACGGTTCTGTTCTTATCTTTCCCTGCCTTGTTTTGAAATTTTCTTGAAAACCTCTTTTATATTGTTTCCATTTTGTTTTTAAGTCTTATTATTTATAGTGTTAATATATTAATGCAGCTAAATGTGTTTTTTTTATATTTTAACCTAAACTGCCCATCACCATAGGTCTAGGGCCTGTGCGGCGAATTAAATACTGTGAAGTACCATAGTGTTATTAGTCACATAGGCTAGCTAGAAGTGACCAGTCGTGATATGACAGGAGTCGCCGGCCCCTGGTTTCAGTTCAGCAACCTTTAACTTACTAGACCAGAGCGTTATCTCTGAACTTTCTATGAGATCAAATCACACGATTTACATGTAAAATTAACCCAGACTGATTGTTTTGGTGTTAAAATAGTTCAATAAAATCACAAAGTAGCCAATTAAGTATCTAAGACGTCATTTGGATCAATTTATTTCTTTCTGAATGTAACAATATGAAAATAAATTTAGTTTCGTTCATTATAATGAATCAGAAACATCAATTTGCATCCTTTAAATATATGTTTTAACTTTATGTATGTTAATGGTAAAAAAAAATGTTATTAGAATAAAGTGATCACTTTTTTGTTTCCACATTAATTATTCAATCAATATCAACATCCATAACGTACAATAATGGATAGCATTGATAATAAAATATTTCCTTAACCCTATTTAATATACTTTAGTGTAAAGTAGATATATTAAAACCCCCCAGAGCTAAGACATGTACATGTCAAAAATATATCCTAAAAGTATTAAAAAATATAAATAAGCTCTTTTTGACCTAGTATAATGAACTTAAATATTATTAGAGTTACATAAACACTATAAATTATCAATTACATTACAAGGATCGTAAGTCCTATAGTGCTTAGTTATTGTGTGTAATTAAATCTTTATCTGTAATATGTTAAGTTTTGTAATCATAATTATCATTTAAAAAACTTCAACTAAACAGATTTTTGGGGAAATAAATGTTTTTTTCATGATTAAAAAAAACTTTCATAATATTCCGTTAATCTCTCTAGAATTTAACTTTAACTAATGGAGAAGGAACGAAAATGATTAACAATGTTAAATTTAAACAAAAGACTAATTGTTCTCTAAGTTAGATATTGTTAAAGTTCGTAATGCAAAGTTATCTTATTGTTTTAAATTAACAGATGTCAACACTATACTTCTTATAATTCAATTTTTACACATTACAAATTTCAAAACTGTTTAGAAATTATATATGAATGAATTAGTTATATAATATATTGATAAAAATATTTGTTAATTTACGTTTTTTGATTTGCTACAAAAGTTATTCTGAATGGCTCAATTGTTTTCTTAGCTTTATAATACTGTATTAAAAGGTATAAGAAGTTAAATATATTAAAATATGAAAATTAAATAGTAAAATTAATCGGACAAATTACAATTACACATAACTTGGTGATATAAATGATGAATTAGTCAACCCAAGTAAAGTTTAACTGTTTTACTGCTAATTTCTTTTGCAAGAGTCCTATTACATAGCTATTATTTTGTGGTAAGTTTGACCCATTAAGAATTACTTTTTGGTTTATTTTGAAAGAAACGTGATTGCTGATGCTAAGGGATATTCCTTATGATAAATTCCATAGTTCTGAATTCTATTGCACCTTCTACATATTTACCTCAGTCTATTATCACTAAAGGGCATGGTCCCTTACATCTAGTTCTACATCATACTCAATTTTCTTCACCTCTATCTCAGACTGTTAAAGCTCAAGGACGTGTCCATTGCACCTAGTTCTACATTCTACAAGGTCATACATCCCTATCTGAGATCGCTGTCACTAAAGTGCATATATGTCCCTTATATATAGTTCTACATCCTTCTCCATTGTATACATATATCTACCTCAGACTGATAAAGCTAAAGGACGTGTCCCTTACTTCTAATTCTACATCCTATATCACCTTGTACATCCCTTCCCCTTGTCACTAAAGGGCATATCCCTTACGTTTCTATCCACATTTTACTCCATTTTCTTCAATCATACCTCAGACTGCTAAATCTAAAGAACATGTTCCTTGCACCTATTTTTACACCCTACATCACCTTCTACGTCTCTTCATGAGATTGTTGGTACTAAAGGGCATGTCCCTTACGTCTCTTTCTACATCCTACTCCATTGTCTACATCTCCACCACTTAATGTTCCTTACACCTAGTTCTACATCCTACATCACATTCAACACCCCTTCTCGAAATTGTTGTCACCAAAGAGCATGTCACTTACATCTCTATCTACATTCTACTGCTTTCTATATTTCTACCTCAGAGTGAAAAAGCTAAAGGACGTGTCTCTTGCACCTAGTTCTGCATTCTACATCACCTTCTACATCTCTACCTCGGGCTGCGAATGCTAAAATACATATCCCTTCCACCTATATACCTATACACCCTACACCACCTGCTACATCTCTATCTAACGCTAATAAAGCTAAAGGGCACGACCCTTACACCTAGTTCTGCATCCTACTCCACCTTCTTCCTACCTCGGACTGCTGACGCTGAGGGCAGAGAAGGACATGTGTGCCGCCCCCGACACCAGGTCCCCGACGATGCCGTTCCATTTGATTTCTCCATTACTCTGCACTACTCTTGAACCGTAGGCCTCATCTGCCACGATGTACAGGTGAAAGTCGAACTCCAGCTCTTCCGCTACGTTCTCCAGAAGGTCCATACTCAGTCCGTAGCAGCAGTTGGTTCTGTACTTGTATCTGAAAAAAACAAAAATATATTTACTATCATTCGGAATGAAGCTTTTAGATCATGGATGTCTAAAGGGAATGTTTTCAGTTCATCTTTACACCTATCCTTATAACCATATTATGTCAGTTTCAAAATTTTGGTCTTATGCATTGCAAACCTCCCCTCCTAAAGCTAAGACATATTCATTTCAAAAAGATCGGACATCAAAGTAGTAAAATACTATATTGCGACTTGAACGTAATTTTAGGAAAGTGTGGTTAAAATTTGATTTCAAAATAGAGGTAATATTTTGAATGAGGTAAAGTTTCAAACTCATGGATGTGGTTTGCATTAGTATTCCAAATAACCGTTAGACAGAAACTACTCTAGATGCGTTCTGATGTAGGTCCGTGTTCCTCCTGAATACGTTATCCGATCCTGATGCAATGCTGTTTATCACTGTTTGAATATTTACAACTTGAATTGGATCAGAATGTTAATACAGTTTTTCTGCTTGGTGATTCAGTAGTTTAAGACTATTGGGATTGTAGCTCAGAATCAAAATGCTCACATCAATTAATATGTGATATTTGCGGGTTCGACTTTACCCAATCACCGGTTTAAATCGATTTTCAATCATACGTATCTAGAAATAAGTTTTAAGTGCTATCAATCCATGACTACATGTACATGTAGTGTACATGTATTATTACAATGTTGAAGATTGTCACGGTCCTTTAAAATGTAAATGTATTCCATATAGAAAACTCTATTGGATAAAAATATTAAAATGTGATAAAACAATTCAACTTTGAAGTTATCCACTTTTAAAATTCTATATCAGTCAGCTTTATTTGACACAACTGGCTAACTCTTGTGAAGAATAAAGGAAATATTTCTGTATGAAATATCAGTACTTTTTCAAGCTCTTGTTTAACCTCGTGCTTGGAAAATAGTTTTCATCATACTGACTGGAAAACATTAGTTTTCAGTTTTCTAAATCGTACACAAAATCACCGTTTTGGGTCGATTCAGATACGGAACAGAAAAAACATACTATGGTACATTTTTCGCTTCGCTAACCTAAAATTTTGTGTTATAGAAAATTATAAATACCCTATTATTATGTATACAATATTTTAAGTTATTTTCAAAACATAACCTAGAATATTGTATAAGGGTATCAACAGATATGTAAATATTGATGGCGACTTTGTATAACCTCAAAAAGACACTTTCGCTGTGTGTGATGAACAACTATTTTCATCATACTGTGAAATAGCCTTCTAACTGTTACAAAGTTATACCACATAATTTTAGGTTATACTAAGTCGTAATCAATGTTTTCATTTTTGTTGTTGTTGTTAGGTTATCTTTAAAAGATAACCTATAAGTCGTAGTCAATGTTTTCATTCCTTTTGTTATTTTTAGGTTATCTTTAATAACCTATAATATCGTACATATATTAAACAATATTTATAATGTGCCATAACAAATTTTGAGGTTAGCGAGCAAAAAAATTTACAATATGTTTTTTTCTGTTTCCTATTAGAAGTGATCCGAATACGATGATTTTACAGACAATTTAGAGAAATGAAAACTGCAGTTTTCCGGACAGTATGATGAAAAGTACTATGTTTTGCGACATTATCACAACTCTTACTCAGCATTACTTTAGGCATCATTACTTTACTCATCATTACCTTAGGCCTAGCCTAAAGTAATGAGAAAAACGGTCCCGAGCGATGGCTTAGACAAAGTCCTGCGATGAAAAGGTGGGACAGTAAAAAATAAAAAAATAAACTATTTTTCAAGCACAAGTGTAAACACGTTTCGTTCCTGGTCAACAATAATATACTCTTATATTAGAATAATTCTTGCAATTATTTAATAGTTACTTTTTAACCAATATCTACTCGTATGCGAATATTGAGGGAGTTGAAGTATAAATCGTATATAAACATTTGCATTCATATATATTTCAATATTTATTTTCTATTTCAATAGGTTTCGTTCAAATTTTGAACATATAACAACCTACAAAAAACCAAGCTTATTCCATATCTATTATTGCATTTTCTCTTAAACTGTATAAATTTAATGGAATTATTATAAATGGAGGTAATTTCGATTGATAGCTATTTCCTTTGGAGTAAAAAATATATCACATTTCCCAAGAGCCGGCGATTTGTGATACTCCGTTTCTCGTTTCTCACAAATCCAATTGAGTCGAAGAATATTATTTGTTCAGAAAAAAACACAAATAGATACACATTGGGTAAATAAAACTAGTGTTTCGTCTGTACATTGCTTGGAGTTATATGTTTGGTTATTACTTTTTATAACCCATAAAAGCTGGAATGGGTCTTATCTCAATTTCTCTATCAAGCCCAATTTGGACCAGTATTAGACATATTTTGTATATTTTTTACAGAATATGTGATCTATAAAAGTAATTTAATTAGCTATATAATTTAAATAAAGATTAGTACGTATCATTGATAATTGTTTTAAAACCTATTTTAACATCGTAAAACATATTAAAATATCACCTTTACGAATCATAACAAATGTTAGTATCGAAAAAAATGTATAATTTCGTCTAATTGTAAACCGATTATAAATAATTAAGCTGATAATTTATTTTTCTTTGAATTAATTTGATAAAGACTTATGTTTATATTTTTTCATGCTAATGAAAGTATAGTTTTCCTTAACTCTAAATCATCAAACCCGTAAAAAGGATAGGGCTACTGGCAGTCTTTGCTACAGTTACCTATAAAAATAAAATTTCGTAATAAAAAAGCAATAAACCTGTCTAGACCGTCAAACCATATTAACAATTAAACGCAAACACACGTTACGTTTCCCTAATAATAGCTGTTTGATAATTGCGATCGGTTAGTTAATTTACTAGCAATTAATAGCTGTCAGATAGCTGTGATCGTTAAAAAATCTAAACACAGTACATAGTATTTTGGAGCTCCAATGTTAATCTTATGGAGGATAAAGAAAAATTAATACTTAACTTATCAATCAATATTTTTGGATTAAACTTGGTATTTAGCTTCATGTGGTTGAGATCTATCCATTTATGCTTAAAAATCATAGTTTAAGTGTTTATCATGGCAGCTAACCTGAATACTCTTTTCCCATGTTAATCATATAGGGAATAGGAAGATGTTGATGAAAGTTGGTATGTATGTTAAAAATGAAAATGGTTTATGGTAGAAACGCCTACTTTCAGTGTTTCTCACAGCAGTAAACGTGCACAATATTTCCCATGTTAATCTATTGGAGAATAGGCAAATAATTCTCATGTTTATCAACAGATTTTAAAAATCTTGTCATATATTATTAAATCTGTGACAGTATTTTACTTTCCTACTTACACGCCTAGAATAAAAGAGTTCATATACTTGTGTTTGTAAAAATGAAGATTATATTTTAAACTAAAAACACCCTAATTTTTACAAAAAATATTTTGTTGGTGTGTATTTTCCATACGTTATCATATTACTTATCTAATAATTGTTTGGTTAGTACGACAGTAAATAAAACCATGTTGTGCTACTAAATACCTATATTTTTAAGAGAATTCACTAATTATACTAGACAAATTTAATTTTTCTCAAGATCCTCAGATGACAAACTTTATAATGATAAATATGTTTTTGTCTGAAAGATGTGCTTTCAGAGCGTACTTTTAACACAGGGATTTTATACTTGATTTCTCAAAGTATGTTTTTAGTGTATTAAAAATATATATTAGAAATAAATAAAACAATATATCAAAATGAAACGAAGAAACTTTTGTTTAATCCCTGTGTTAAATTGTTGAGTAAGATTGTCCTTAAACAAGTCTTACCTTTTTACCTCTAGAAATAAAAAGAAAACACAAAACTGTAGAAATCAGAAGATAGCCACGAGAAAATGTGATTTAAAATAGTTACGATTGCAGTCAGTTTGCTCAGTAGTGACATAAACAGCTAACTAAAATATGTGCAATCAATTTTTAATTGCATGAGATAAGATTTTGTAAAATAAAATTTTCCAAAGTTTAAGTTTCGTTAAAAGTACTATTTCCACTTCTATTTTCAACTAAAAATATGCAGACTCAATTACGGAAGGCTGTAAATAAAAAATGAATTATATATTTCATAAACATTTTGAAACCAAAAACCAATAACTTGAATCCATGAGAGAGGTTAACTTATTAGGGCGGAGGTTGGGAAGCAAGCTTGGTGTCACGGAACCCTCAAGGGCATAGTTAGCATCATAACCGGTTTATGCCACTCTCTCGCCCAGGATCAAAATTACATCCCTCCTCCCTTTGTGCCAACAACTTAATGTCTTATAAATTTAGCTTTTATAATTGTTATGCTCATTAAATCTTGAAAAGTACTTCATAATATTTCTAATGTTCAGTAGATGTTTGAAAACCCCGTACCAATAGACTGGCGCACTTAGCAAATTGTTTTTAATTTATTGAGTTTATTTGAGCTAGTAGAAAATAAGTTTGATTTTAGGTTAGGCAAAAGACAAAATGTTATCACAGTATGTTACTAAATGAAGAAGTCATATCAATTTATATACACTCCTTAATAATAAAATGGAAAATGAGTAAATAGGTTTGATGCCACGAGAAATATTTTTGATATTGATTAACTAGTAGAAACTAGCTGGACGATGACCTTAAAACCTAGACTGAAAATATAACATATACCATAGCCAGTCTGCAGTTCAAAGGTTTATTTTCTGGTACATGTTCCGGCTTACGCCATTTTGTTTGCCCAACACCTGATTGACAATATTCACGATATGCATGACTTTAACAACGGTCTTAAAGTGTTGCTGTTAGGAAACAGAATGGAGATATTAGTAGAATTGGAAATATACAAATCACACAAGAACCATTATTTTAAGATTCATTTTTGATGACCAAACTCCAATTCAAATCAAACTATATTTTAACGCCCTTCTACGAGGTGAAAACCTATCTCATCAGCAGATCCCCTGACCACTGATGACACCGATAATATGACTTATTTAAACTTTCCTGACAGTCTGTTCTTGCAGGTTTTTAGAAATCAAAAAACTTAAATCTTTTAAAAATAATTTTGAAACTGTTAATCTGATAAATCTTTCATCCGGATATCCTTTTCCATACAATTTTTGGATGAATCTAAAACACCCTTTTTTTAACAGGTGTCTTATTTTAATTAATTTTTGTTATGTTATGTGTTTTATAGGTTATGTAGGTTTTACCAAAGACAATTTATATTTTAATATTAGAATAAAATTGTCTTTGGTTTCACTTACACCAATTGTAATAGTTTGAAAATGGCGTAAGACGAAAAATGTAACAAGAAATAAACCTCTGAACTACTAAGACTGATTAAGATATACATTACTTTATTAATTTAATTACTGTTCGAGTCTAATAAGATGAATTTGGCTAACTTAACCTACACCCTTAACCTTGCTACCTAGACCTCTACCAAACCGTACATACACCTTACATTAAGGTCCACCTTGAGCAGATATATTACTTTGAACCTTTTACCTGTTAATATATACAAATATATATATTAAAAGAAAACGTAAAGTGTTGACCAGTTTCTATACCACTCGACAAAGAGCGTTGATTCTAGATTCTAAATTGTTTGTTTTTTAGCCGATTCCTAGATCTGGTCATGCCAATCATCGTAATGGACCTATTTCAAACTTACAAATACAGTAATTGGAATATTGTTTAGTCATAAAAATTGTATCATTTGTACTTTATTTTTGTTGTTATTTCAGGAAATAATTAATAGTTCTTGTAGGAATAAGAAAGTTTCAATATTACAGCTTAGAAGTATATTTATTATTAATAAAGTCAATTTTTCCATGCTTGTAGGTGATAAAATCTTAATTTTTAAGAGTAAATGAATTAGCTATTAACAGTTTATTTAATTTGATTCTTAGAATAACGATATCGGTAAATGTTGCAACATTATAATTCAAGTAATGTACTGCTGAAATCAAAGTTTGCATGATCAGTTTAAAGCTGAGACTGCCACGCGTAAATAAGGGTGTCTTCACCCTCGAATATGTGATTAAAATAGACAGCCCATCCACATAGCGTAAATCCGTGAAGTGATAAGTCGTTCTCTATGGAATTGGGGTTCCTAGGGGTTTTTAGTGAGCAACTTAAATTGGGACCTAGAGAAGATCCATTACTGATTCCTCCTCAAGATTCTTGTCTTAAACATTTTCCCTGCCTAGGAAAGCTAATCACAATCAATGTGTGACGTGAATATTATTAATATCGATATTCCCTAGAGTGGATTAAAATCCGCACGTTTGAATACTACATTCATCCGCAAAGACCATCCTCATAACCAGACCAGTTCTTAATTCAGAGGCTAAATTGTGGTTTGGATCCCACATTAAACTGTGGGTCCCTTGTATGTCATTGATTTGTCATATTATCATTGTCATTTTTGGTTGTTGAGCTATTAATCAACAGTCCTCTCTAAAGACAATGTCAGCCTTAGTCTGTCACAAAAATACAAGGTCACGCTACAATCATCTTACACTCATTACTCATTCATACTCGGCTTAAACTTTCTACCCGGGTAGGTCGTCATATAAAAAAAGGTAATGTTATGTGAATGATCTAAAACTAATGGGATTCATTTATGGTATGGATATGTATAAGATAAAGACTTACCACAAGACTACTTTATCACTTTTTTACTTTTACTATAAGACTTCTACAGATCAATTTGATTCGAAGAAGCCAAAAATAAGCAATTTTTTCATAATACAAAATGAAACAGTCTGTAATAAAAATATGTTATTCAGATAATGGCAACTACAAATAGAGCAATGGGAAATATAGGAACAAGTGTCGTCAAACCAGGAGGGCTGGTATCAAATGACATGCAGCCCAGGCCACCAACACCGGAGGGTTGGGGGTTGGACGTAGTTTCAACATATTTCACCCTGATATTTCCCCAGCGATGACGAGATTCTGGGTGAGGAAACATTGTCATTTGTCAAACCCCCCTCCACCCTCCTCGGCTTAGGAGACATATCTCATCGTAGAACCGGAAACCGTTATGGTATGTTTATACATGGGCTGTGTGAATCTCCAGTTGTATATGACATTTTTGAATGGCATTGTATGATTTGAATTTGATTAAAAGTTTAGTTGTTGTTGCTAAACTGCGTCAACCAATTTTAATGGGTATATACCTTATATCAGCCTCATGATTCATTTATATTGATGCTAGCATTGAGCCCGTCCTTTGTACGAGTTGTATGACACAGTTTTAGTAAGAAAGAAAAATATAGAGAATGATTTAAGAAATAATTAAAAAAAAGAATAAATTGCCTGCCCAACCATTTACTGAGTTATTAATTTGAAATTAGATTAAATTATGAATTATCTATAGTTAGTAAAATCTGATTTAGATTATGCCAAAGTTTTAATGTATAATGATTTAAAAGTTTGTTTAAATTCAATTAACAATGTAAAAAAACTAATATTGATTTGTCAGCTGGTTATTTTTTCCTTTAACCACTATAAGGAATAACATGTTTAGAAAAACCTTTTTTAGGAAACATTTTTGAAAAATACTTTGTTAATATAGCTTAAATCTGAGAGGTTATTATATTATTTAATAGGTTGGGGCCAGTTTGAAGTTAACAAAAACCTTCGAAAAAATGAAAATAGGCTTCATCAGAGTGGGTACTCCCATTTTCACGGAGAAACGTTACATTACATTACATACCTTTTTTAGCGTTACAGAAATACAGAGAGAGGAAAAGACAAGTAGAGACAAACTAAAGGAAATTGAGATAAGACTCATTTCTGATTTTCTGGGATATTGAATGTAAAATAAAAAAACAGTATAAAAATCTAATTCCTATTATATAGATTGGTGGTTAATTTTATCATAATATTTTCGGAACATACGAAAATCAATTATTACTAATACTTTTCGTGTCATAGTCATTTAACTTTACTTATAATTCAAAATTCAACACATTAATATATGATACTCGTCAGTGATAGATGCTTTTTGATAAGTATTGTGTGAGCGATGACGTGGCCACTGTACTAATATGAGTATAATATTAAGATTTGTATGGCGGAGGTGGTGATTCATTACTGAAACGCCTTGCCTACATATCTAAAAGAATCAAGAAGCAGACAAAAGATATTTAATGTTAACATTGGAATAATTAGTTTTATGCTGTCTGTGTGTTTTATGACCTAATCACATAATAGATATTGGCAACTGATTTTTTAAGATTTGTCGTAAATAAACTTTCTTAATTTGGAAAGTGTATTTATGTCTGTTTGATAAAAATGTTATAATAATTAAAGTATGTTATAGTGCTAAATTGTAAAAATATATAAATTGTAAAATTTAACCCAAGGTTGAAAACCGATTAAATAAAACTAATACATTATTAAATAAAAAAATATCTCAATATTGATATTACTTAGTTTAAAATAAATGCATCTGATGATCTATAAAAATATAATAAATTTCAATTGAATTCGATAGACTTACACTGTAAAAATAGCTCTTGTCATCTATCTATAATATTATAAAGAAGAGGTGGTTTCTGTATGTTTGTTTGTGGGTTTGTGTGTTTGTGGGTTTGTTGTGGCAAGTGAATGCGAAAAATACTGAACCGACCGGTTTGAAATTTTAGGCAAAGGTAGATCTTAAACTCATGCAACACATAGGCATACTCATTTCCTTAAAATCCTCTCGGGCTACGCCCTGTGAACGTCCTAAGTTTCAATGTTTACATTTTTAGAGAATGAAAACATAAAATTACTTGAATGTCAACAGCTGTGAATACTAAAATTTGACAGTTCGAGAAGAAGGAGAAGAAGAAGAAATAGCTGCCGTGACCGTCCTAGGTTTCAATGTTTACATTTTCTAATGACAACATCCGTTTGCACTATATTTTGACAGTTCGGGAAGAAGAAGAAATTAAGTTGATTTTTCAGATAAACTGCTGGATCGAAATTAGTGAATTATTTGAAATAGCGGAATGGTAGATTTTAAGTTTTTTTTCCGACGACTGTCTCTATTACATTAATCCTTATCCTCTCCCAATATTTGACAGGTGTTACTTTGTCATGTTGTAGACACTCATGTTTTGTCATTTTGTAAACAATGAAGAATTAATTAACAATAACTTAAATGTATCAGTAGAGCCCACACCTTTCAGCCTTTTTAGCCCGTGCGAAGAACGGGTACTTTGGCTAGTAGCTTATATTGAATATGCAAGTAAGTATAATCAATTTTACAGGAATGTAAATCAAAATTACAAATCATATCAAAGCGATGAGGATCACTCCAGTGAGATATAACCGAACTGACATGAAGGCAGAACATTACTGTGGCGAAAACGTGGCTATAAACGGTAGCATATGTAAAGCAACCCAGATATCTGATGTTTATGAACCGCATCAACTTGAACTTCTCTAGTTATGCTTCAGTCTACATCGGATCATGTTTCTTTCGCAAAAAATGTTAAGTTTTTAATCCTGCATTACGGACTTTTCCGCGAAGTTTTTTGACCGTATAAAACTTTTTTGTTTTCTGATTTCTATCGGCTTTGTATTATTCTTGTTTTCTTTTAGGTTCTAGTTCACCTGAGAACAGAATCGGATTTCAGATCTCGAGATGTCGTGAAACTTTGTTTTAAAAATCTTAAACGAAAATGTCCACAATAAGGATAAACCCACCATCACCAAAAATGAATTTCAAACAAAAATCTACCAAAACTTTGACCCATCTTCAAATAGAATTACTTTAAAATTCTTTGTTATCTTAATCTACAATCGAAAACTTGCCTTCTTTGTACAGCTCTCTAGGTTAAGCATGGCCAAGAGGTTTGAGATATTATTATATAGGTTTGAGAATATATTATATATTCTATTTTAGGTTTGAGGTTTCTCAGTGTGATTCATGAGGATAGAAACTATTGATATCAAAATGTAAAAGTAAAGCAAATTGTTTAAAATCGGTCGGAAAATAATTTCTTAGCAAGTTACGGCTAGAAATAGATCTGCTACAACATATTGCTCAGGTTTCTACGTAGAGGCTCTAGTATTGCGGGATAAAGGAATAAAATCAACGATTTTATATATTTTGACTTGAAGTAGTTTTATAGTTTTAGTTTAGTCAAATTAGTTTCAGAATTGTGTTTCTATCATTATTTTAATAATTATAATGTGTATCTTAAAAAAAGTTTGACGTAGTATCACTTTCTTTAATTGGGCTAAGCACATTGCACGATATTAAATTGCGAAAAAACATATGTAAATAAATGGCATAAAAATTATGTAATGGAAGACTAGCTACCAAATCATTAGATCGATAAAGTGGGGGAATAAGACGACATTTATTTTAACAAAATGAAAATTATGCCAGGTTTTTTTCTTAAAACCAAAAAACCCAAATCCTTACGGAACAATTTTGAGGATGCGTTTTTAGGGATTTGATCTTGGTTATTAAAAATACATTGATTTGACGATCCACCTATTTTGTGTGGATCGTCTATACTATTCTGTGGATTTTAACCTATACTAATGGGTTAAAATATCTATTGTCTTCAATTCTCTTTGTATGAAAAAAACTACAAAGCTAAAACTAAACTAAACTAAAACTAAAAACTATTTACGAATTTTATAACAGGACCAATATCCTTTTTTGAAATTCAATATTAGTGAAGGTAAGTTTATGTTATCTAGTTTTTAACACGAATATGTCTTAGCTCTGGAAGAGGGTGTTATTGGTAATCCGTCAGACCAAAATTTAAAACGGAAGTGACGTCATACGGTAGCAGGTGACTAGGTTCACACGATCATATTTCCATTAATCAAACCATGTCATGTGTGCAGTCATGTCATGTCACAAAATTAAAATTAAGCCTATAATCCAAACCCTATTTTTATATTTACCAATTACTCAATCTTTAATTTTATTCTTACCTGTGTCTTTTTAACATTTTCGATTAAAAGTAGCGTCTACAAAATATCCAACAATAAAAATTTCATTAATTTTTGGAACTTTAACTTTTCAGAATATAAAGTATTTAGAACAAATAATTTTGAGCTGTCCAGACGAATTGATTATGAAACACAAAGTAAATCAGGAATTTAATCTTTGAAGAAGGCAAAAATATGTTGAAGGGGTTGGGGCCAGGGCGGGTATTATGGGCAACTGGAGATGGTTATTGCAGTTGTGATTACAAAACTTTGCGAACCTCTCAGACCGACAAGAAATTATACTCTGGAGATATCCGGGGCGCCTAGTAAACTGTTGTTTATAAAAGGAAATACTCTACAATCACTAGGTTACTGATTATTGAGACACGTAGCTGATTTTCTTTTAATGAATTTTATAACAGGACCTATGTCCTTTTTTGAATTTCATTATTGGTGAAGTTAAGTTTATTTTATTTAGATTTTGACACGAATATGTCTCAGTCATACCAAAATATAAAACGGAAGTGACGTCATACGGTTATAAGTGCACATGTTCAGGGATATATCCATGATCTAAGCTATTTCCCAAAGGGAAGTACAGTAAATTTATTATTATTACGGACTAAGTTTTACGACGTTTTGGGATCTGAAATCTGAACCCGTTCTCAGGATAGCTAGAACCTTAAGCATAACAAGTTTAGCTAATAATCCAGACTGAGACGGTATAAAGCTGAAATCAAAAGTTTAAAGCAGTCAAAAAACTTAGAAATACCAAGTATTAATAGTCAATCACTTAAGAAACGAAACATGTCCACTCGTGACAAAGGCTCAAGAAAAACTGTCGAAACGTCGTACAACTTTGTTTTACTTATTGGGATGGAAAATATAACAATTAAACATAATGACAAATTCTAAATTACAGAACCGTATGTAAAACATTTTACATCAGTTAACATTCTTAGGATTTTTACCTATTCCTTTATAAGAAAAATATATGGAGGGAGTTTAAACAGAAAGATTATACTATTATATGATTTTTAAGTTAGCTTTAACGAAGAAGAGATTAATAATTTTCAACCAAATGAAACAAAATATAAGGTTTCTTTGACAGTATTAGGAATAATTTCTAATAATTTTAAATCACACAACAGTTTTGAACTCAATCTAGAGAAAAAAGTTATATAAAAGTTCTTTATACTTAATTGTATACTTGAAACATAAATGCAATCACATTTCCAAAAATATTTCTACGTAGTCCACAGTATTTTATGTTTGCAAATAATATGATATCCAACTATTAGGGAGTTTAAAACGTACATTGTATTACATGTATACGATCATGATGGAAATAACTTTATACAAATGTGGAATTGATAGAGGTTAAAAGCACTTGTTATTGTAGACCAATTGGGAGAAAAGGTTTGTTTGTCATTTTGGAAAACAGTTCAAGACAACTGTTTACGGTCAAGTGTTTCGAATCGCGTCTTTCTAAAGGTGATTGGCCTGGTAGTGTTGGATTTATATAATGGATCTATGCTGCACATTCAGTAATGCTGTAGACAAACTTAAATGACGTTGTTCCTTTGTTAGAGAAGATATATTTTTTATTACGGAACTTTGAGTCCCATGACCGATTTCCGTTTTTTATACTTAATTTTACGGCTTTAATAATTAGTTACTACATAAGCTGTTTCTCGAAAATAGCCACTATTTAATGAATTAAAATGTTACTTAAAGTGTGCTATTTGCAAGCCAGCTACAAGTCTACGAAGGTAGTCGTTAGGTCACTTAAGAGGCATAGTGCGACCTGAGAGCTCTATACTAGACCTTAGACAGGGCGCTTCAAGAAAAACAAAAGAAAAACAACAAAGTATTGAAATATTGAGTAATTAGAGTTGGTATATGTAATAAGGAGAAAAATATATTAGTAAAATTGTGTGGGAGCAAATAGGCACCGAAGACCGTAATGTTTATTCGTCTTAATACACGGAAAATTGGTAGACATTTTTAGAAAAATAAATAGGAACACCCTTTATATAATATTTATTTTAACATTACTTTAATAAATAAAATTAGCTGTAATAACTGATGAAACAAAGACAATGAAGCACTCAGTTCAATATAGTTTGGTCACTTAGTTTTATTTGTTTGAATATATATTAAACTTTTAAGATTCGACTCGGTTGCGCCATAAACGGTTTATGTTCGCATAAAGCTTGGTCCTGAGTTGGCCTGGAGCTATGGAGCTAGGTTATACTGCATATTATGCGCTTACATTACTGCATCTAACGTAGCAGAAAATACATCGTGTCCATCATCAACTGGTATTGACTTTGCGATTATTGTGACGTCTCCACAATAATCTCTTAGTCCTGATTCATTTTTGAATCATGATTGAACGTAATGATAGTAGTTTTCATAATTTAATTATGAGTGAAAGCGGCTCCTTTTGGTACGCAGTCACGTTTTACGATTAAATGGAAATACGATTGAGTACCGAAAATACACTTTCACTCCGTGTGGAAGAGCAACTGTGTTCATCATACTATAGAAATAACCTTCTAATCAAAAATTACAAAAGATATAAAATTAGACCACATAATTTGAACTATACGAAGTCGTCATAAATATTTACATTTCTGTTGTTATCCTTACATGATATTTTAAGTTACCTTAAAAAAAGTTTAAAAAGTTACCTTAAAAAAGATAACCTAAAAAGATTTCGTACACATATTGAAAAATAGTTTTTTTTATTACAACCATATTTAATTCAGATCAACATTACAAATATTATCTAAAACATTTTTAAAGCACATCAGTTTTAACAATATACAACAATAATTAACAAGTACATGGCAACATCGGGTTAGTGCCTAATTTATACAAGAAAATAATGTATACAAGAATCATATTGAAATTAGATTTAAGAAAAAAATCAAAATTAAATAGTTATGGAATAGCAAACGAAGGTAAATATATGAAATATCCACTTCATTATTGATGTCTTGGCGAAGACCTTTCTTAAATCTTCGGTTATATGACACTTGTCTAATATTAAAAGTCCGTAGAACATTTTATAAAATTTAAAATGGGAATCATCCCCAACTCTTCATGAAGGTGACAATTTTTTATGAACCAAGGGGCGTTCACAGCGACTCTCAGAAAATTTTCAAACCCATACTGTAGAAGCGGGGTACGGTACTATATGTGATCATAGTACGATTTGGCTTTAATGAAAACTTTACGTTTATTAATGGGAAAAGTTTGCCGTGTCTTACATATCCTTATTTGATTTTATTTTTTACATGAACATTTCAGATCAGCTTTTTGTCAGGGCAGACTCCTATAAAACGTGCCATAACAAATTTTTAGGTTAGCGGACAGAAACATTTACCAGATGTTTTTTTTTGTTCCCTACTTTGAGTGACCAAAAAACGATGATTTTTCGGACGATTTATAGAACTAAAAACGGCTGTTTTCTGGACAGTATACAAATGTTTTACTCCAACTCAAAATTAATTATTTATTGAAAAAAACACAATAAATGCATAACACTCATTAAAACACAGAGTAGTAAAGCAAAAATAGTTGATTAGTTTAAGATAAATATTCACTGACACTATAAGACTCATTGAGAATAAGAAGGTCTCTTTAAATATCTTTAAATCTCATTAAGTTTCTTTGCCACTTAAATGACAATGATTGATCGTTGAAAATATATATTGCTGTGAAATAAGTTTAGTTTTGTAAACGGTTGTTTTGTGTTTTGTAATAGGTATGTTTTGAGTTACTCAATGACTGATTTTGTATTTACGTGGTTTGAGAAACAAACAAAAATTGCTCTTTAAAACCACAAAGTTAAGCATATCAATTGATGGAAAGGTCAACATATCGTTGTTCTTAAAGATGCCTTTACGTGATGATGATTTTCGTGCGCCAAAATTATTTCGTACGACTTTGTTTTATGCTTTATAAATTTTGTTTTTAAGCCACCATGACCTTAAACTGCTACTCAAAATGAAAGAATGGGAAAGATATCCATATTAAGCAGTGAGAATTTGTCATTGAGTTATTTGAGATGTGTCGTGGAAAAAATTATGTGTAAGTACACTGATACTGTGAATCATAATTTAACTATTAACCATTTTGTTATCTAAGTATGTACAGTTTTCTTCAAATATCCAAATTTGAGTCAAGAGTGGAGATATACATTTTGAATTTCCCTAGATTCGAAAAGTTTCGGACCGATACATTTTGTACAAGGATCACAAGACCACCCTGATGATCCAACTTTTATGAGATTTAGTTTAAGGCTACACTTCAGTAATATCTCTAGAAGTTTTATCAATATTTTTTGTATCTATACAGTTGTCCATCCCCATACAATCTTATGTTATAGAAACTTTTTATCCTAACCTTATAAAATAAGTGAACGTAATATAGAGACTTTTTTGAAATGTAAAAATGATGGATACATAGTTGAGTGTAGGTCGTTAGAAGTTTCATATCTTTACAGAACTTCATTCAGTTACTTACAAAGGGAGAAATTATGTGAATATGAAATGAAGATGAGTAGTAAGTTTAGGGAATACCCTGAATATTTATATATTTTTAAGAATCAGTAGTAATGTTATCTCATTTTAACTTGATGCATTTAATGAATGAAGGTGAAAGAGGAAAACCCTAAACAATACAATACCATTACTGTGAAGGTAAAAATATAAAAATAAAAATTGTGAAAGGTATGTTACATCTTTGGCCTTCTTAATACTTATATGGTTAATAGATAATTAATAAAAGCTATTGAAGAAAATTGAAATGTTGGATGTAAACGCCTCATGCTTGTGTGTGATTCAACAGACTTCCGTTACGCTAACATTCAAAGACAGGTTCAACCCCCTCCCCCCATCATTATAGGTAATGAGTTGACTTGCAATTATTCAGTTTTGGCAGTGCTTACAAATTTGTTTTGAGTAAACTAACCTTATTGTGGATTACGAATAGTGTTTAAATCTTTATAAAATTATTTCTTAAAACAATTATTTATTAGTAATAATATTAAAAATTTTCTAATGTATAGGAAACAGGTGATAATAGAAAACATCAACGTCATTCAGGAACGCATTGGGCCTTCAAGATCAGAAACAATAAATCAATGACTCAAAAGCTGCTAAAAAACTAAAGTTTTTTTGCTTGTTCGATCTAAATCCCAATGTAATAAATTTAATAATTGAAATCTAATCTAATCTTAAGGTATATTTTATATTGTTGATCTATTAAATTCTTAAAGCACTGTACAATACAATTTGTGTTCCCATAACTTTTAGCAGGTTTGTTTGAACAAAGTATAAAGTACAAGGAAAAATTGCTGTTCCTAAATAAAAAGTAATTTACATTTCAGACTATTTACATTTACAATATTTTACTGTAAAAACACAAAAAATAGACATTTGTAAGTAATATTCAAATCTAAGTACTGTATTAGAAAAAAAATTTATGCAGGCTTAACTTCAGAGAATACCTAAGGGCAATATTTTTTTAACAGTTTATGAGCCAACCGAACACAGGCAAAGGAGTTGGTGTATTAAAGTTATTATTTAAGTATTAAGTAGCAGTAAGCCCGTCCTTTGTACCTTGTATCATTCAGTGTTAAGAAAGAAGATACTTATTATCATGACAAAAACCTGAAAAATAAATTATCAGCTAAATATTTATCATTCATTTTAATTTAGTTTAATTAGCTAGGTAAGATTAGACAATTCGTTTAAGTAAACATTTTTACGTGTTAATGTAACGTTTTTATAACGTATAATTTTGAAATAGGTAGTCAATGAAAAATAGACTAAAATTCATTTTGCAATTCGACAGCTTGTTATTCATTTCTCTTAACACTTCAATCGTTCACTGACCAGTAAAACTTGGGAAAATCTTGCTAATATTGCAAAAACTGGGTTTTGAGTTCGTTACTTTATTTTAATCAGGCCTACTATATTTTAGGGCGTGGGTCAGTTTAAAAGAAAAATAATTTTTTTCCAAAAGCTATAGAATAATGAAAATCGATTTCATCATAGTGGATGCTCTTTTTCATGGATAAGCTTTATAAATAGACCATGTTAGCTTTATATAAAGAGAGAGATACATAGATACAGAAAATTAGTTATGATCTGGGGTTATCTAGAGTTTAAAACGTAATAACGAAGAGTATCATAATTTCAATCTCACTACAACCAAAACTGTAACTTTATATACATAGATTTGGTTGACAAGTTTTAGGGGTTTTGGCTCAGTAAATGAGCAAGTTTAATTCTTTTATCATTCTGACGTATTAGCATGGATACGTCAAAGCTCTGGGAAAGGGGGTGGTAGTAATTTTCAAGACGTAGTAATTTTTTTTATAAGTGTAACGGAGGTGACGCCAAATGTCTAGGAGAGTGGCTGTTAAGAGGAACTGAAAACATTTTATTCTAACATAGCTATCTTTTAAGCTAATCTCTACAGTCAACTAAATAAATTTTTTTTAATTCATCATTTGTACGATATTAAAAAAGTTTTTTTTCAAGTTGAGAAAACCCATGAATCTACACGAATACTTGTCACTCACTCTTCTCCGATATTCTTACTTCATGAATGTTCTCACGAGCTGATACCTATGAGTGATGTTGGAGAAGATTGTAGAAGTAGCCTGACAAATGTTGCAGCTCCATCTCAGAAAATGTTCCCACCAAGGAAATATCAGGTGTGCCTCCCGCTGAATATCGCAAATGGTGCAAAACGAAAATTGGAAACAAATTCCTAAACTTTATTTTCTGTTTGGTTTCATTGTAAAGATATACTCAATAATACTTTTATTTTATAGATTGCAAGCAGTATATCCGTTATTTGTCAGGGTTGTATAGATAATAAAATTTGTTTCATCATTCAAATTTAATATGTTTTTATGATCAAATTTTACTACACTTTATTTACGTGTAATATAATTTGAGTTATACGATTGAATTCGGCTGATTACGATGATTATATTTATTAATGTGTTTAAAAATATATAAATCTACTAAAAATTGCTAATATTTTAATAGAGCAGTATAGTTTTGATATAGGTTTATATTACTAAACAGTTAAAAAAGTTTATATTTACTTCCCTGTAGTAAATAGGTTAGATCATGGATATGTCTAAAAGGAATGTTTTCAGTCCTTCTAAACAGCTGTTCTTATCCTTATATATAAAAAATTTAATACAATTAGCTCTAGTAATTTCTATAGAAACCAGTTTCATATTTTCATCTTAAAAATTTCCTACACCACCCAGAGCTAATACTTATCCATGTTAAAATCAAACATTAATTTTAATTTCTCAGCCGATAGTTATTTATTTCCATTACATAATTTTTATGGATCCCATGTTCTGTAAAACTTAGAACAAACTTAGTTTAGCGTTACAGAAAGGCAGACAGAAATTGAAATAAGCTCTATTTAGGGGTTTCTGGTAAATTTAACGCAAAAATAACCAAAAATATTATGATTCCAGGCAATGCACAAACATAACTCTAATAATTGCATATACTACACAGCTAAATTCTTCTACTTTTAATAAATTATTTTACCTTAAACACTTTTCTAAATTTTTATTTTTAAGTTTAATATGGAGTTTAATGGTTATTGTCATCAAATGTTATGATAAAAACTAAAAATAGAAACATATTAATATGTTTATATTTTTAGTTTTTATATCACAACTGTAATAGAACAAACAATATAAATTAGAAAATTAAAAAAGAAAAACTCTGAGTAGTTTATTTACAGTATAACTTCGAATTTTATTATTTTTACTTTATTTATCTTCGTTTTCCAACTACTTGCTGATTTCAACAGTCATCCATTTATCTATAGGCCTATCCTTATTAAATTGTGACAGAATAACTTAGTTTTTTAGTAACATTCAACGAACTTTTAGTAACATTCCAATATTGTATGTTTTTTTGAATAATTTAATAGTTCATTATTTACAAATTTAACAAGCTCGAATTAACTTTCTTAACTTTATAATTTATACCTAATACAATTACAAAAACAAATTTTAAAAACAGGTTTATAACCGACTACAGTATAATAACTAGGATGGAAGAGGAGTTTGATTAAATAAGAAGGATGAAATTAAAGGTAAAGATTTCACAACAGTCCAGTGCTGATCATCACAATAGCCCAGGGGGTGGTTAGGGAGATGGTGGTGGTGGGGGGTGGGGGGGTATATTGCAGACGAGCTGTTTCTAAAACAACAATGAATCTTAAAGCAGGTCCTAAAATTGTAAAATATATTCATTTAGTAATTGTTAGTTGTTTAAATACTCATATAACGAAAAAGTATTTTCATAGTTTTATTCTTAACTTAATGTCATGTTTTTTCATGTTAAATATTTTCTGTTGATAATTGTATTTTGTTTGTTTTTTAAGTGAAATTTCTATTTTAATTTTTGTTGAATATTCAAATGCAAAAACATAGCTAATATAATGTTTTGAATATTCCATTTTAAATGATAGTGCACGTACTACAGTAAAAATAATGGCGTTAAAAAAAGAAATAAAATAAGTCATTGAATGTAGAAATTCTGCTTAGTGATACATACTTATTAACGGTACATATTAAAGCCTAGTTAGTAATTCTACTTAGTAACTCTTCATAGTAATGCATACTTAGTTAAATTCCACACCAAATAATGTATTCATGATACAAATATTAAATCAAAACGATACTCAGTTAACTCTGGAGTAATAGTAATTCTGTAACGTCTTGTATAAAACGGTTTAAACGCAATAAAGTATTATTGTGTTTTTGTATGTTTTGGTAGTAACCAAATCCCATAGTACATATTTTCTTGAAGAACGCCAATTTTAATAGACCCCTAAGAAGAATATTTATTGGCCCCTTTTTTACACTTGTTTTTTTTAGTTTATTTGTACATCCTTACATAATCTTGAACTCATTTTTTGAAAACATTACTCCTCCTTCATATCTTTTACCAAATTCAACTTTTAAGGTACCAACAAATTTGCTCTAGTTTAGTTTTATAATAAGGTTGTAACTCTCACTTTAAACTTGAGAGTTACAACGTAGTTAAAGTTAATTTTCTCACCATAAGATTACCATCAGTGACGAATTTGTTTATTAGGAATATGTGAGAAGGATTAAACACAGATAAAACGATTACTTTAGAGTTTTATTGGAATTTTCAAATGTTAAATACTTATATTTCTATTGCCAAGTCGTATATGAAATAAAAATGTAACAATGTTTAATGTAACGCTTGTAAAAAGCCTAATATATTGTCGCAAATACTTTTATGATTCACCCCTTGTAACCATGTTATGTTTAATGTAACGCGTTTTCCACTCAACCCCCAGACCCCTACCACAGTAGATTACTCGCCTCTTACTCCCAACACTATCACAAACGGACCGATTATCTTTCTCTCTCTAATCAAGTTCTCTATCTTATATTTTGCGTAGAAACAATTTTGTGCATTGTGATTCAAATGTAGATTAAAAGGCTTCTAAGATCTAAATAAAAAATAATGCATAGTGGTTTTCCCTATGAAATTAAATACCACTATATACCCAGTGCCTTCCTAAAGTTGCAATGTTTTGTGTATTTATTTATGTACTTTCTGCATCAATTAAATACCAATCAAAATGGTTCGATCCATATTGTTTTACGATAGGGAAACACTTTATGCACCTCCAGGGATCTGTGTTTTTATGGTGGTTTGAACTGAGAATCCCACACACCAGGTTTTTAGTGGGTGGACTAAAAGTTTTTCTATATGAATGGGACATTTAGATAATAATCCACGGTATCTCGGGACATTTTTAAAAATTTTAAAAGAGTATTTTACGTCTAAAAACTCCCAAAAACCATGTCAAATGAAGATCTTTCAAAAATGGCTGTAACGATTTTGATTAAAGTTATATGGTTTATTGTCCTTTAAGAAATAAACAAAATGACACCACCCGCATGTCTCAAAACATCAGTTTTCAAAAGTTATGTCAAAAGTTAAATATCATTAAATATTTTTTTTTAATTTTTTCTCGAGAACAATAAAGGTAAAGTATGATTTTACTACCACCATTAAAATCAGCTTTAAAAACTAAACAATTTAGTATTTTTAATCATTAGTTTCCAATAACGGTTCCAGAGAAAAGTTAAATTTAACGTTGGTGGTAAATGCAGTACATTGTCTGAGAGCAACCAATGTTATTCTTATAGAGATGATTAAAAATCAATTTCTTCCTTATTTCCCAATCGTTTTCCATGAAACTTTGTATGCAGCGTGAGCAACCCACCCAACAAAATCACTCAAAAAAGCTTGGTATTATGACGGGGAGAGTCTCCCCTATGAATGTTGTTTCTGTGGTTGTTATATTCAGAAATTGGATGATTATTTTTGAAAGAAAAAATTATTAAAATTATAATTACTAAATAATATTTAGATGAACGTTAAAGAATACTTTGGTTAAAGATTGTCGATTAAATTGGCTTAAGCGAGTAAGTATGTAACAGTCCACTGATACCGTTTATTTAGTCTTTTTAACACCAGCAACGCATGTAGCTATTAACATGATAACCTCTAAACCTAAATTTCACCGATTGGATTGCGGCAAATTAAGACTAAACAGTATTGTTCAACTCGTGCCCCGATCTTAACTTGATATGTTCCATAAATACATGTGTATTCTGCAAAATTAGTGAACTAAAAACAATTTGTTTTTGTTTTGTTTGGGCTTTGTACTTGTATTGGGTTTGGGTTGTTCTTCTCTTGCAATTTTAGTTCAGTTTTAAAACAGTTAATACACCTAACATTTATATCAGAACTTTCTAGTGAAGTACAAACGAGCAAGTTCGTCCAAATTAAAGCTTATATAAATAGAACCTACAGAAACATTCTTACACAGAAACGTCTTACTTGGACGCAAACTGTGTGAATACCATCTCAAGATCGAAAATGGTAAATAATTGTTGTGTGTAATCTGTGTAAATGATTGTGGCACGATCTTGTAGTCTTGTTACTGACTGTTAGGACTGTTAATTAATATTCCAATATCCGATGACATCTTAGGGACCCACAATTTATGGTGGGATTAAAACCCCTTTTGCCTCTGAATTATGGACTGGTTTAGTTATGAGGATGTTTTTGCGGATTAATGTAGAATTCAATAATGCGGACGTTAATCCACACCAGAGATACATCCACCGACCACCATTCATAACTATCTACAATTCGTATTAGTATTACTGTCATACTTATAAGTATTACTGCCATATTACTGCTAGCAAGACGCCGTGTCACTTACCTGGAGTTTTGGAAGATGGAGCCCATCGCCCATATGTCCCGCTCCGGCAGCTCAGCCTCCTCTTCATCCTCCATCCGCTCCATCTCGTTGAAGAAGAGGGTGAGGTTGTCCTTGTCAGAGGTGAGGAGTCGGTGACACTCGAGTCCCCGGAGGCACTGACCGTCTTCATCCAGCTCTCCCTCCATGACGAAGGGAGGTGCCAGGGAGGTGACGACGCGGAATACGCTCCGAACCCCCCGGGAGGTGGACACGGGCACCAGGTCTCCGCCCGGCCATACGACGGTGTCCAGGTGCACGTTCTGGCCTACGATGTCGCCCACGGGACGCCACGTTGTTGACTCATGGACCACCCCTGTAACAACATTGTCAACGTCATAGTAGAAAATCCGTATAAAATGTGCTATTACTATGCGATTTAAATGCAATATAATTTAATTTGATTTATCTTTTGAAATGGCAAACTACGCAGATGGGTATTTTAAACCAAGTATTAACAAGAAATGAGGGTAAGATGATTGTGTTGCGACCTTGTAGTCTTGTCACTGACTATGGTTGGTATATTCCGAACGGCCAATGCCATATAAGGGACCTACACAGTTCAACGTGGGATCGGAACAACTTTTCCCAGTGAATTACGAACTGGTCTAATTATGAAGTTAGTCTTTGCGGATGAACGTGGTATCCAATAGTGAGGACGTTAATGCACACCAGGGAATATCTCATCAACCGACCAACACTCATCACTATTCACAATTCGTGACCTTCAAGTACCTGAATTATAGGACACACTACCGTCCCAGTCTTGTAACGTTTAGTGGACGTGCGTATTTTGTTACATTTCAAGTAGGACCCTTAAATTGTGTCTTGAAATGTAACAGGTTAACTACTATTTTTCATTTAAAACGTCTAGAACCTATTATCTAGTGCTTGTGTGGTGAATTAAACATATAAAGGTGTTGTAGTGGCGTGGGTCACATGAAAGTAAGCTCATGATCTGATGGAGTTGCCGGCCACTGATTTCGATCCAGCAACCTTTGACTGATTGAAAGCTACACCTGAGCTGCTGTACTGATAAATTATAGTATCATAGTAATACTCATTGTGTCCTCACAGAATGCTAAAACAGTGTTGTGAGTCACGAAAATTCAACGCCATGTTTTTATCCTCTTTAAAGCGGCCGTCAAGGCTCTAGGGATTGTCTATAGACAGTCCAATAATTGTTGCAACGAAATAACGTTCTTTTTTTGTGTATTTCTACGCCAGTGGCATTTTTAACGTTTTGATGGGGAACGGTCCAAACCCCTACATTAATGCAACTCAATACACCAGCAGTTCAATATTTGTTCAATACCTCTATAAATTAGTGTTTCCTGTCCAATAATAGTACGTTTCATACGCTCAAAACAGTATTATTAGAGTCATTGTTTTCTGATGTCATGGTAAACCGAGCCATGATGTAACAAATATAAGACTCGTATCACTATCCCCTAATTTTTCTCTCGGGGCTGCACCTGTTGGATCGGTTTTGACTTATTGATAGAAAAAACCTCTTAGTTTGAGACGTAAAAAAGAACAAAAGATAAACTTTTGTATATACTGTCTATTTTTTCATTTATATTATTTTCTTTAATTTATACACATCAGTATGAATTGATTTTCGTTACCTACCAACTACACTATCCTTGGCTTCCGTATTCCATAAACTTATTCTACCAAATACTAATATTATAACCAAACTGAGACGGAATTTGACTATTCAGACCAACAAACATTACATAAATTCTATCAACTTTTAAATTTTTAGATCGTATATTTTGTGCAAACTTTTAATTAATTAAACACATTTTAGAAACACATTTTCCATTGGTAAAAGGGAAGGAGATAAGGAAGTCTAATTATCTGTAATAGTTTGAGACTTAAATTGGTGGTAAAAAGGATATATGAGTTGTAAAAGCCTGTAGAACATAAATATAACGGCGCTGGACGTGATTTAGATGCAGCCGTGTAGTGCGGGTATTGCCAATCTGTTACAATGAAGGAGCTATTTTAAACGCCTCAGAAAGTATGGAGGATTTAAACAACCCCGATAAATAATTAGTAGCTATACTATAAATAGGTTCACCAGTAGTCTTTGAAAAAAATGTTTGTATTTACTTTTCTATGGGAAAGAGATTAGATCATGGATATGTTTAAAAGGAATGTTTTCAGTTCATCTAAACAACTGTTATATTTATCTAACAAATGACTTCACACAGAATTTCTAGTAAGCAGTTAATTTATTCTCAATTCAGTAAATGAAATATTTTCTAAACTTATAAGTTTCTAATAATCTTTGACACAATATTTATTAAAATAATTTTCTGTTTGTAAAATTTTAAAGTTTGTGAATACAAGATGTGGCTTTTTCCACTAACCAAATTTACTGGTGACAATTATATCGAATTGAAATTAATCACATATTTATAATCTTAGAGTTTCTGGCCACAATACTAGAAGAAGTGAAGGTAAGTGTCAAAACCATAGGTAATTTAAAAATTTAAAAAATACATCTTAATGTAATAATAGGTTAATTTTAATAATCTTAAAGTTTATCTCATCTTCAGGTTTAAATATTTTCTTTTGAGTGTGGTTTTAATATCAAAACTTCAACTTTATGATTCAACATTTCAAACTAAACTTGAACCAAGTCTTGATGATTCAGCTTCTAAAGTAGATATTACGTCCTTAAAAGTGTCAAATGGTGATTTTGTTACAATTAATAATAAACATAATCTTTTAATCGCCCATAAAATACATATTTGACCTTAAGAGTTAGAATTCTTATACAAACAGGCTTTCTTTTTAAAATTCCATATTTGAAACAATCCTAAATAAATGACTTTTAGAAGAGAACATGTTAGATTAAAAATTACAAATTGATAATTGGAAAAAGTTTTGTTGGCTTTGAAGAGGACTAATTATGCAGGGAACAACATGAACATGAATGAACAACATGAATGACGTGGGGATTGGTTTTATAAAGTTTTGAGGGCAATATTTAAACTAAAGTTAAGTTGTTGAGTGGTACCCCATCGTTGGATAATTTATCATTATGGCGAGAGACGATAAAATACCATGATACGGCAACAACATGTTTGCTTTAAAGGTGTCTTATGAATTTAAAGTGTCTCATGTTTCAATGTCTATGAGTTTAGCAAAAGCTTAGTAAAGTTATAATTTTTACTAATAATATTTTTTTCGCAGGTTATATTTTAGGTAGCTCAGTTCAACAAATATTTGTTATGTATGGTTAAAATAAGATCTATTAACGCCTATTTCAACTTGCCCAACTTCAAAGTTATGAATATTCAACCAATCTTTCCTATTTGAATATTTAATTATTAAAAAATATTCAAAATTATTCCTCCAGAAAAGGGAGTGTCTTGGTAATTATAAATACAAACTACCTGAGAGATGAGTTGTTTAGAGTTTTGAATTAAGCTTTGTAAACTATTAGACCTCGTTATTTAACCAAAGTTTGTTTGTTCGAGTTAGTCTGAATTAATTGATCTGAATGGCCCGTTCCCTTTTAAACCCCTAATCATCTATCGGTTTATAAAGTTATATTGAACATAAGTTTACTTGTGTAACTCTTACTTTCTCGCCTGTATACATCCTTTCTTACAGCACAAGGAAATATTTCTCAGTCGATTTATAAATGTGTAAATATTAATTTAAAGCTTATTGAATCTAAAAAGTGATCTTGAAGTCTACCTGGGAGGGGAAAGTTGGATCTCCCCTTAAATCTTTTTAGATTGTATATTTTGACATGGATATGTCTTAGCTCTGTGGGGGGGGTGATTTTTAAGAGGAAAAACAGGTTTACGTAGAAACTTTGAATTTTTAATATAAAAGAACAAAAACAGCTGTTTAGGTTAACTGAGACCATTCCCTTTAGACATATCTATGATCTAACCTATTTCCCACAGGGTAATACAAATATTTTTGCAATCGGAGATAGGAAAGTAATAAAAAATGAAAATATTATATTAGTATTTTTTCAGATAGGAGGCCTATATATTTGTCACGTGTGGCAGGCGTTTGAGCCTTCTCCTAAGAAGAAACTGTTAACATTTTAATAAATTTATCTAAATTTAATAGTCTTTTTGTATTTTTTATTGAAAAAATATTCTTTCTCCATTTAAAAAAGCTCAACGATCTAGTAAGAGTTTTGAAAATTTTAAATTTTGAACTGTTATTAATATTAGTAGAATCTAGGCCTCAATTGAGACTTCTAATTTGCATAACTTTTTATATTGTACTTCTTTGAAATGTATCTCGGTTATCAATCTTGGTTATTTTACTTATCTCTTAGCTACACGTTAGCAGCACTTTACTCTCAGTGCCCTTCCAGATAGGAAATTAGAATTAAATTTCATCATCATCATTTAAATCATCTCCAATAATAATTAGATTAATGGGATGGAACTTTTGAGACACTCCATCTATGTTTGAAATGGTTTCTTATACAATTAAAGAGTTTTATTAAAATTATATTCGATTTTATAGATTTTTAGACAAACTTCTAAGTCTTATGTCACTAATACAGGGTATTTTAAAATGTCAGAACCTAATAAACCTTTTTTATTGCCTTTTTCTTCACTTTAAATTTATTTACTATTTATTTTATTTTCCAAGTATTGATGATTTGAATTACAAACTCATTATTGAACTTCATTGTGTATGTATGTTTTATGTGTTGACAAGAAATTACCAATTAGGAAAATATGTCTGAAGTTTATAGGGATATGTTTATTCTCTAAGTGGTCTAAGATGTTAATCTACAGATTAAAGTTGATTTTATTCGATGTTATACTTATGAAAGTATAGTGCTGTATATTAATTTCAAACTCTCATTTTCTTCATAAGTGAACTAGTATTTTTGATGAATTTCTATCTATATAATATATATATCCTTTTTACAGATGAAAGAGATGTGTTGCAACGTTTACAGTTTTTTAGCTTGACTCACATAGAACAACTAATGGGAACGTGAGTTGTTTTGTGAAAGATGCCACATCCGGGAGCGCACGGTATATTTCATTATTATTTGGATAGTCAAAAAATTAATCTAACAGTTAATATTTTCGTATACGTTGAACCTATTTGACGTACTTGCCTGTAATAAAAAACTATCTCTAATTAGTTTGTTTTCTTTGATGTTAACACAACTTGTCACATAATGAACAATTGACTAACTTTATTTTAAATGTTGACATTTTTTTAAGATTCTAGCGTACTTACCCATTTCAAAATCCTCTTGGACGATATGAGGTGTGTCTGGGACTAGGTTCAAAATCTGGAACCTTGGCGCCAAAACTCGATCGATCTTATCTGAGGTAGTGTTCACCTGCTCAGGGTCCGTTCTCAGTTCTCTAAAACCAAAAATATTTGTTGTTAGCTATTTCCGTTTAACGTGTAAAGTAATATGTAAAAAATATAAATTATTAAACAATTTAAACTTACTAGATTTTTATAAATGGTGAAGCTGATTATTTGGAAACGTTAAATGCGGGAGGGGAAAACGACCTGATCGTGTTTTTTTACATGAACATGTCTAAGATCTCGGGCTAGGGAGTGTGGTAGCGATTTTTGAGACCACAAAGGTGTAATGGAAATGACGTCATTGGTCACGTGACCGGATATTTTATCTTTGTGGTAGTCATGTGTTTAATATTTTGTAATCAAATCCTTGAAATACTAAACTGTAATATGCCATAAGTAATGAAATAACTACAGAAACTACAATGCTTGATTTACAATAAGAAATGTTTCCACATTTCTTATTTTAAATTCATTATTATATCCAAAGCACCGATGGTATCCAGTTCACAATTTTTATATATGTGTGACCTTAAACTTTGGTCTGAACATTGATCCTTGAATTTCGGCTACCACTAATAATAAATCAAGTATCAATGCAGTATTTTTCTGTCCCGTCTATCAACTAGAAAATATCGTTTACAATAGGCTAAATATCTTGATCACAAACTTTGTTAGGTATTACTAATGTGAAATAGAAATATTACTTATCCGTTCATTCCTTTTTCCCAGGTGAATATGAAAAACATTATGTAGTAATAATAACTATTATCAGCTTAATTGCTTTACAGACAAAAGCAGCACCCATTAAACACATCAAAGCTCAAAACTATTTCCTACAGGGCATACGTTTTCTATAATATATTAAAAAATAACGTCGAAGACGCACATGCGTACTCAGCGAATTTAAATAAATTAATTATAATTTTATGAAATTAAAAAAAATCTGTCCATAAACATGAAAATTATTTACTATTCTCCATAAGATTAACATGGCAAAGAGTGTGCAGGTTTGCTGCTGTGAGGAACACTGAATTAGAATTTTACCATAATAATTTTTTTCTTTACAATTGTTATAAACTTCATCAACATCTGCCATGAATAAAGGAGTTTGCCTATTCCTATATGATTAACATGGTAAAATAGTATGCTGGTTTGCTGCCATGATAAACAAATAAACTATGATTTTTAGCGTAAATGGATAGATCTCAACCAATGAAGCTAAATATCAAGTCTTATCCAAAAATATTCATTAATATGGGAAATATTAATTTTTCCCTATCCTCCATAAGATTAACATTGGAGCCCCACTTTACAACGTACAGTGTTTAGATTTTTTAATATCTCGGTAACCGTTGGAGATAGAGAAAAACTTTAAGGAACTTAATTGTGTAGTTTTTTAAGCTGATTCCAATGGTGAAATATAAAATTAGAAATTTTTAAAAATTACATGTGAATAACGCAAAAAACCCCATTTTGGGGTACAAAACCCCCCCAAACTACCCGTTCCCATTGACCGATATGTCTGGTTTACGAACTCGTCCGAGCATTTGTAGGAATACACGTCTCTACCAAATTTGGTTTTGATTGGATCATTTTTACGAGAGTTATAGTCGTTCACAGACAACATATTTATATATATATATACATATATACATTTATTAATTTATACATATATATATATAATTTTAACGACTATTGTTTTGACTCTGGGCACCTAGTAAGAAAAAATAACATGGTCGGGGCTTAAGTCTCCAAAATTACCTACGGTAATAGCTTCTTCCTATGGGAAATTCGCTAATATCTTAAAACATTAAACTGAGTGCTAAGCTTCATACTTAAAATATTTTTGTTTATGTGTGAACTTTTTTGGTATAAAGGATTTGTACGACAGAGGTCAAGAAATAAATGCAATAAATGCAAAAATAACAACGGTCAGTCTAAGGAGTATGATTATGTTTTTTATTATTTAGGCTAATTTTCAATGCGTTAATTTTATTTATAACTTATTTAACATTGTTTGGCTAGTAGCAAAAGTTAAACGTCCAATTAGAGAATCTTTGACTCCAATATAAAGATTACAGTTTCTCGTACAGTTAAATTTTATTTTAATATGGTTGTGGTTTGTGTGGAAAGGTTGTCAGCTGGTTGTTGGGTGGTGGGGGTGGCGCCCGACAGGAAGTCTCCTCCTTACCTGTGACGTCATTCCGCTTCCGGATTGTCAATATCTGATCTTCCAACACCCTGTTATTGTTAAGTGAAGGTAAACATTTTGGAACTCCAATTCAAACCATGTTATTTGATGTGGTCATTTTAATTTTTTAGTTGTATTTGATTTGCTTTTGGTATGTCGATATTATTTTTACAATTATCTACTAATCCTCGTCCAAGGTTTGTTGAAAAACCACGTGTTTTTTGTATCACTTTCGATATAAATTTATTTGAGGCAAATGTTAAGATGAATTTCTTCTTAAGTTAAGTTAAAATATATACTTACTTTTTTTACTATAAATATTTATTCTAACTTGAAGAAAATAGTACGATCAAGACTATCAAGTGATTCTAGTAAAACGCCTTAAAACTTTGATTTGACTTTATACGAAAATTATTTATCTTTCTATGACAAGCAATTCGAATACTATAACTAGTTGGGATTGAAATTTATCTTCATTTCAAATATTATGTTTCGATTTTGGTCTATAGTCACAAAAAATATACCGTTCCAACCTCAATAATCAAAGAATTTATAATTAGACCTCAATAAAATTTTGGTCTGTTAAGATATTTTAAGAGCAGAAAAATATGTAGGTTGATTTTTTAAATATACCTTTATACCACCCATTTTCCTTTTCAAAGACATTTTGTAAACTTTAACGTAACGCATATTATTACTTTCACTTCAAGAATATTTTCATTAAATAGTATTAAAATATATCGTGTAGGTTGTCTGATTTTTAAAAAGGTATACTTTAGAATCTACAGGTAGTGGAGTAGTGATCTAGTCAACTATCTTTTTACATCAATAAATTAATCTAGTAGTGTTATCACAACACTCGGTCTCATGGGACTAAAATTCAAAATGGCGGAGGTACTGCAGAATCTTTCCCCTATTATACTCATCTTCTTCAAAATATTCGATGCTAAAAAATAGATGTTATATTAAAACATTTATAACATTAAAAAATTTACTATGGATTAAAAAACTCTATTAAACAAAATATTTTTCCTTTTTACTACATACCAAGAGGAAATGATAGGTTCAGGTTAAAGAGCATTGCCGGACTCCAAATTTGATGGTTGTGTTGTCAAATTAAAGGTAAATTCATTATTTTAGGAGTTGCATTATTAACTTTTTTGTTTTAATTTCAAGTATAATTACGACGCAGTTTTATCCGATGGTCAATAAGATGTTATTCTTTTTTTAAGATAGAAACCTAAAAATTAAAATTTAACACTTTACATAACCACCTCAACTTTGACTCCTCAACCATTTTTTGTATCGATCGATAGTAGTCCTATCTCTAAATAATTATGAATTAAATTATAGATTGTTCGTAGGACTAAACCTATTCAAGATGGCGGAATAACTGCGGACTCTTAATACAGTATTTCCCCTATGAAATACTATTATGCACTACTGTCACATAAGTTTATTTAAATATTTTTTTTAATTTGTTAAAAGACAAAATAAGGCACAATCTACAGGCGTTTTTAACATACGTTTCAAAAGGAATTAGATTACAACAATTTATAGTATTTAAAAATATTTTGTAGATACAAATTCAATTAAACAACATATTTTTATTTTAACTACAAAGTAAAAGTATTGGTAAGCACAGTAGTTTGGTTAGTTGATCCAAAAATGAATAATGTTTTAACATTCTAAAAACATGATGAGGAAATTGTAAGTTTGAGTTTAAGACCATTGCTGTTCTCCAAATTTTTGCCACAAGTACAGCCATCTCAAGAAACCAGCTAGAGTTGGAGCAATTGCAGATTTTCGCTTCAATTTTCCTGTTCACTGGTCTCAATTTAACAACCTCTGGCTATGTGGCCGATTCTTAGTTTTTCCTTACAAAAAAACTTCTGTGTTAAACCAGTTTTGATAAGTTTTCTGGTTCGACGAGGGATAACCAATTTGTCATGTCAGAAGTTGAGCTTAAATTAAATGCTAATGATCCATGGTTAAATTAATTATTAACGTAAAAATAAATATATTCATTTTATGTAGTGAGGCAAACTGGATATAATTGCATTTTAAAAGTTTTATCAAAATATTTATTTCTATCAGATCATTGAAACAGCATCACATGTAAAGTTCTCAGGTCTCATGGTCAACGAGGACCTCAACTGGAATAACTATATTGAACACCTTTGTATAAAACTAGTTGGATCACTGTTTATGTTAAAAAGGTTGTCTTCGACTTGTTCCATGGAAACATTGAGAATACTTTACTATTCATTTTTCTATTCCAGTTTAACTTACGGTGTTAAAATATGGCGATTCGCTTCTAAAGCCAATATCAAACAACTACTTTTACTACAAAAAGCAGTAAGGTGTATAGCTGGACTAGATTACAAAGAATAATGTAAAGAAGGATTTGAAAACTAAACAATTCTTACAGTCCTTTGAACTAGCATCTATAAAGTATTGGTAGACGTCAAATTAAATAATCATTGCAATACAAGAGGCAGTGATAAATTTCATATTGGAATGCATGAGCACAAGCGACAAGCATTGGCAAGCCTTACTTTGGACCAAAATTATGGAATAGTTTGCCAACAAAACCTCAAAAATTTATCCGTTGAAAATTCAAAACAAAATTAAAAGACTTCCTAGTTGGCCAAGCCTTATACGTCATTGAAGAGTTTTGGGACATTAAAAAGACTATTTCGTCTGTTTGCTGATGAATTTCTTGCAATTTCAGGAATAATTATTTTGTATGGCTGTTTGAAATAAGAGAAATGTGAAAATGACGTTGTAAACTAAATTATGTGTTTTTTAACGGTAAAAATATTGACGAAATAAAAATGCTGTATCTAGTATATAAAAAATACGAATTTTACATTTTATTTTATTAACAGTAAAATTAAATTACAAACAAAAGGCAATATCTAAATATATAAAGCAAAGTCGCGTTAGTTACATCACTTATAACTCGAGAACGGCTGGACCGATTTTAATGATCTTAGATTTTTTGGATTTGTGTCTGCTCCGAGTAGGCTATGGGCAACTTCAGTTTAGTATTTAACCTTAAGGCTAAGCTATTTAGCCCAATGGCCTATAAAGTTTGTATATGTTTAGTTTATGGAGAAAAGGCGTAATGCATTTTGATCATATGCGTCCATCGATGATGTGAATGTTTTACTAACAGCTGATTTTGTGTTGTTTTATTTTACCAGACGACAGCTAACGTCATTGTGGGTTATTTCCAGTGAATTTTTGTGATCGTTCGAAAATAAGCATTGATAGATTACAGATTGAGTTTGTTTCAGTGCAGTTATAAGTGGTTTTGTGCGAGTTTTAGAATTAGTTTAATTGAACGTGAACGTAATTAATCAATTTTATATTAATCGAGAATTATTATAAACAATGACACGACCCAGTAGATCTAATCTTTCATGATATGCCCTTAATGCTATTCGACATCGGAACATTGCGAATCGATTCTCTGAAGAAGAAAGAGGAATCGTACGAGAAAAACACCATGGTGGCATGACCTAACTTTGTTAACACAAAACACGACCCATATTGCTGTTAGGCGATACTAAGTTCCCCGAGTCAGCTGGTATATTTACATAATTTGCAAATATTAGTACAATTTCAAAGAATTACCAGCTTGACGTTTGTGTTTATTGTATAGAGTGACTAGTTTCAAAGTTGATACTTTGTAGAAAGTGAAACATCAATAATTCATCTTTTAGCGTTAGCGATAAATTACACAAACGATATTTATCAAAATTTTGAAGGCGTCTTTTCAAAGGAGAGGGGAAGCTTATCTCTGATGCCGTCACATCTTTATATTTTGGTAGCAAATTTCTTTCAACATAAATGCCTGATGATTGTTAGAAATAGTGATACATATATAATTACGATGGATAAAAGTTTATTGGAAAAATTATAAAGATAATGTCTAAATGCTGCTCGATGATACAAATTAGGTAATTTTGCCATGGGTATTTTGGTGATTGAAATAATACAATATTATCCAAATAATTGTCAATAAACCAAAAATTGTTAGTGCAGTACAGGAATAAAAATATCTGGTAAAAGGTTATGTAGGTTATAAACGCCAAAAATTAAGGAAATTAGTGTGTGAAGTTATTTTTATGTTTTTTATTAGTGAACATTCTTTTACTTAACTGATTACACTGTAATTAGTTTGCCGGATTTTTTTCTATATTAATGTAGAAATCCTCTCAATGGGGTTCTAGGTGATCAGTCTAAATAATTAATAACGTTGTTGTAGTGGGAAATATTACTAGATATACTCGAAGTAAATTTCATTTTTCCCTAGGAAGATTATTTTAAGCATACAAAGTTTGAGTGATTTGGGTTTTATGCCAAGTTAAAGTATAAATCAAGGGCCTGGTAAGACAGACAACCTTTCTTCCACCTTTATATGATCAGTCAAGTACTCGACCACGTATATTTACAAAATCTAGTCAATAACATTTCCTTTTTCGTCTCTTCATTAAATTTAAAAAATCCAACCTCTATAATGTCCACACCTACGTAAATTTTACTATTACGTTAAATCGATAATAATATACCATTGAGTTTACTACAGTAGTACATTCTATATTCTCCTTCTATTTCACCCCCGTATTGCACTCCTCGTATAGCCATAATGGAAAGTGATAACTTTCCAGCCAGTAGATAACACAATAAGCCTCGTTTTTCACACCCGAGGGACGTTTTCCTGCTGACTGAGATAAGATGACGGTCTACAAATCCTTAAAATAAATTTATTGGGAGACATTGTACAGAATGTGTACAATGCAACTAACAAAAAACAGCTTGGGTCACTGTTCTCTTTATAGTATAGAATTTTAAGTAACGCTTTTTCAAGAGAATATTTATAGTGAATGTTATATTGTATTTTATGTATGCATTTATATATTTTTTTAAAGTCTACGAAATATCAATCAGCTCCTTTAAGAACCATTACTAATAACTGCTAACAGACTGGAGGAAGAGTAAGAAAAAGAAGAAGACTCGAATGTGGTTGACAGTAAGTGGTCTAGTTCAGTGTTTGTTGGGTCATGTTCGGCCATTTCATGTTATGATAGTTTTGGACAATTCCAGTTTGGTGCCCCACCGAAAACCTCTCATATACCTCGGGTGAATTTTACTTTTACGTTATATTGATAATAATATATGAGGTTCTATAGCAGTATAATCAAAGTTTTTTATGTAAGTAGACATTATGCTGGTAGTATTAATGTTAACATCCCATGAAAATGTAGTTGTGTTTTAAAAGATAAAAATGAAAAATAGTGGTACGATAGATATGAGTTTAGTTTATAATGAATTAGTTCTGATTAATCTCAGACGATGAGACTTGAAACAAATGACGAATTTACATTTAACCATATTGCAATTTTATCGATAGTAAATTTAATTAATTGAAATTTTCGGTTATGAATGTTAATTAAGCTTGGAATATTTAACGAGTTTTTAATTTCTTACCCTTAAATGCAACTTCATTTTAATGGTTCTACTCCAGCAATAACGAGAAACATTTCCTCTTTCGTCTCTTCATTGAACTAAAAACATCCAGCCTCCATAATGTCCTTAAATACCTTCTATGAGGGGAAATGCTTTAATGCACCATCAGGGTGAAACACGACAAACTCCCCGGTATGTGGGACTTGCACCCCCTAAAACTCCCCACCTCAGACTGATTCTCACCCTGGAAGGTGTAACCTTGCATGTGAAGCTAAAAAGGCTACAACTTATTTTTATTTACTTTCTCCAGAGGGAAGGTAAAAGATGGGCACCATCTTCTATTTAATTTCTCTCGTGAAAATTCTAGGCAGAAGCAGAGATACGTAGCAAGTTTTCAAGAGGCGTCTTCATAAGAGGGACCAGGTTCTGAGGTGAAATAAACCATGTCTCCAAATCTCTTCTCTGGGCTGCCCACATGAAAAACATGTGGTTAGCATGGTCCCGGGGAGACTCGTGTATTCCCCTCCGAAACACCGAACTCGACCTACCAGCACGGTTCCGGATTAAACTAGACGCCTGTCGCCTCCTGGAACTTAAAACCATAGCACCTCCTTGTCTTAAAGGTGATTTATCTCCAACGCAAAATATTTAAAAACACCTATATTATTTAAGATACCAACAAAGAGTAGATAATCACTCTTAAAAACATAGTTGACGGAGCCAAAAATGCTTAACGCATGATCTCTGTCGAGTATGACTGTCTTTCTTGTCTCAGCTCACAAAATCTTTCCTTTGCTTGGATAAATCACAAAAAATACTCCACCTTGTTTTGTTTTCTGTAAGTTGTAAAACACTTATATAATTTCTGGAGGTGTAATTTTTTAAATATTTTACGCAAATGAAGCTATTAACATTGAATTTTTATCGTTAGCGTTCTAACTCCGTAATATCATACTTGATTATCTTCAGATGTATACATTCACGGCTTAAACTTAAAGGTCACGAATTGTAGATAGTTATTTATGAGCTGTGGACGGTGGATGTGATATTCCCTGGTGTGGATTAACGTCTGCACCATTGAATTCTATGTTCATCCGGTAAGGGCAACCCCATAATTAGACCGGTTCGTAATTTAGAGGCAAATGTGATTCGGATCCTACGTTGAAAAGTAGATCCCTTGCATGACATTGGCTGTTGGGTTAATAATTAACAGTCCTGCCTAAGGAGCATGTCAGCCTTAATCAGTAAAAAGACTACAAGATCACACCACAATCATCTTACACCTACCTCTCATTCCTACTGGGTTAAAAATACCGACTGTGTAGGTCACCCTTTCAAAAGGTAATAGTAATAGATAATAAATAATAACATGAAACCAATATCTATTTGTATTTCAAGAATTATTTTATGAACTTTATGGATGTAATAGATGCAATATCAAGTTTTGTTGATATAAAACAGCTGATCCGATGCCACGACCAATGAAGAAAGACAACTGTCCCAAAACATCAAAAAACACTGTTGTTTAATCGAAGCCTCTTCCAGCATGATTTTTAACTCTTGCTAGGATTTAAAATGTTTCAATTGCACACCCTAATCAGTGATGATTAGATTATGTTAAGGATATAAGACATAATCACTCAAACTAGCCACATTTTTATCCTTCAGATTTACTATTATTACCAGTAAAGTTTACCATGTTAAGTATTTAATATTACTGTGAAATTAGCTTTTACACTCCTGTGAAAATTACTGTTTTAAATGAATTCGTTGTGGGAAAGAAATCTTTTTCATCAGAGTTTAAAGTAATTAGCAGTTTTTTACATTGCTGTAACATGGATAAAAAATTAACTGTATGTTAATAATACAGTTCATGGATATTGCATTCCAGTGTTACCGGAAATGCAATATCCATGTAAAAAACGAAACGTTTTTAGGATCCAATTAAGGTCGGCCGATTGGATTTGATTGGCTGGGTTATTTTTTCAACGGTAAATTTAAACAATTTACAACATGACTGTGTACCAAACCCCTGATCATGTGTCAGCTGTTTGCTATTACAGTTGATCACTGTCACTGTCGATTATTGGCTGGATGGCTCAATGGTCTTGACACAATTTTTAATTGTTTGATACTTGTCTCGGTCACCTTGGTTTATTGGGTTACTAGCTTAACTACCCGTACTTCGTACACACTCATGATTTGTAGTAAAAAATTTATTAAGGAAAATACTTTATTGAGGTACTATTCACATTAAAAGAGGTATCTACTAATACGTATTATTTTATACTAAACGCGATCTCAAAGTCAATAAATACGGTGTCTACAACATGACAAAGTACCATCTGTTAAGTAATATTGGAAAAAGATAAAAAATAGCTTAATAGAGACAGGTATCGGGAGAAAACTTAAAATCGACCATTTTCAGCAATATTAATTTCGATTCAACAGTTTGTCTGTAAAAATGAACTTTATTTCTTCTTCTTCCTGGGATGTAAAAAGTAGTGTAAATAGATGGTGAAATTAGAAAATGTAAACATTGAAATCTAAGACACTTACAGCAACTGTATCTTCTGCTTCCCGAACTTTTAAATTTTAGTATTCACAGCTGTTGAAATTTAGGTAATTTTATATTTCATTCTTTAAAAATGTAAACATTGAAACCTAGTTTCTTCACGGGGTGTAGTCAGAGGTATTTTAAGTAGTTGAACATGCCTATGAGGTGCACGAGTTTAAGGTACACCTTTGAGTAACATTTCAATCCGGTCGGTTTAGTATTTTTGCGTTTACTTGCCACAAAAACCTCAAACAAGCATACAGAAACTCCATCTTCTTTATAATAGATCAGTAACGGTAATAAATTTACATTTAATCAAATACACTACTCACATCAATAATCACGCATTATCCATATTTATCTTAAAGTATCCAACCAGTAGTGGTGTCTCATAAATAAGAATAAGACTAAAATCCTTTTATAGCTATTTTTCTAGTAAATTGTGCATTCGAGTATTATTGTTCGATGTTATTATTCGTTTGGTGTAGAAACACCTCAAGTGAGCTGCAGTTGTGGAGTTTCTGCGACAAACTCCGGGTAAATTTATTTTTTTGTGTAGTTATGTTGGCCACCTTGGTAATACCTATTTTTGAATATAATGTTGGATCTGCATTTATATTGTTGTTTTATAATCAGCCCAAACCATAAAATATGTCAGAAAATTCGTTAATTATCATTAATTATTAATAAAACAGTGTTTATTGCAGAAAACATTAAGTGGTATGTTAACCTAATGATTACAAACAGCATCCAGGGCTTTTACTACCTGGTTAGTTAAGAAGGAAAATTACAAAATTAAAATGTTTAATTAATTTTTTAAACTTTTTTTTTCCTAAAATTTAAAAGTTCTTGGTTATGGTGTTTCTGTAATAAGCGATTCAAGTATAAAACTTAGAAAATGAAAAAAACCAACGCTTTGTAGACTTGTACCAGTATGATTCAAATTTTATCTGAATCAGAAAACTCTGTTCACAAATTACTTTGAAAACGACTTTTTAGAACTAGGTGACTCCAAAGCATATGTACTAAAAACTAAAATTCAAACGATTTTACGAAAGTAATACTTACTGTCATACTATAGAATAGATGGGAAGAAATAAAAAGCTAAAAAGTACGGCATGTTACGTTATGTAGTAATGAAATATGACGCTAGAGTGTGTGATTGGAGTGGGTTGGTAATCAGGAACTGATTGGTTCAGCACTACCCTGATCACTGTGCATTATTGATATTTACTACTGTGGAAATCAGTCCAATAGAAATTAAATGTCACTTGATGACTGATGTTGTTTTTTGACGGCTGAAACCTAGTAATAAAGTTTAGATGGCTCAAGTTTTTAATTTTTTTTTAACTGAATCCACTTTATTGTTTTGACGTTGAAATGATTATAAGCTAAAGCGTTTTTCCTTCCTTTGCATTCTCAACTTAGTGAGAAGTTCCAGAGATGATTTAGTATACAGGGTGTTCATTAAAGTTGGGGACAAACTTCGAGGGGTGATAGTACTCATCAAAATAAACAAAAAATTTCCTGTAAAAAATGTCGAAAAATCCTTCGTTTAGCCGCTAGCCGCCATTTTCTATTTTATACAAAAAACTTTATATATAAAGAACTATTTAAGATACAGAAACCAAACTTTGCACACATATTTATTGGCCAAAGAGAAAAAATATTCTCAAAGTTTCATTAAGTTTGCTTTTATATTTTCAAAATGGCGGCGGTTCTTAAAGTTAATGGTTTTTTTGTTATTTAAATTAAAATATTTTTAAGCGCCATAATTTTCAAAATATAAAAGCAAACTTAATGATAATTTGAGAATATTTTTTTCTTTAGCCATTAAATATGTGTGCGAAGTTTGGTTTCTGTATCTTAAATAATTATTTATATTTAACGTTTTTTGTATAAAATACAAAATGGCGGCTAGCGGCTAAACGAAGGATTTTTCGACATATGTTTATTAGAAATTTTTTGTTTATTTTGATGAGTACTATCACCCCTTGAAGTTTGTCCCCAACTTTAATGAACACCCTGTAGATTACTATAACATGAATCTCAATATTCGTATTCATATTCTTGAAACACCAACCAACCCACTTAGTATTCATTTAAGATAAATATTAGTGAAGTGTGATTAGTGTAATTGATGTGATGAGCTTTAACTTTGTTACAGACAAAAACCAGCTGCTTCTTTTGCCATGGTAATTAATTAACAGTCTAAAAACTACTAGTTATAGTATGGACCATCATAAAAGTTTGTTAACTTTTCCTTAGAATAGAGCCTGCACACTTTGGATATGGAGAAATATTTTGGACAGGAGGCAAACATAAATATAAAAAATAAAAATATTACTTACACTTAGTGATAATTTTTAAATTTCGTTTTTGTTTCATGGCTTTAAATCAATCTAATACTTTACAATTAATTTTAAACCTACAAAGTGTCAAGCTTGATTTAAAATGAGCAATGTTGGACCATTGAGAACTGAACATACGATAATGTGGGAGTTTTACTTTTATTATGATCTGAAAACTAGCTTAGTAATCAAGAGTAAATAGTGTATGAAACATAAGAATCTATAAGAAAATAAAATTTGGCTTGAAGTTCAACAAATTTCAGCCTCCTAGCTTGTTGAGGAATTAAGAATTATTAGCTTATAAAAGCTTGAGAACTTTTATACGTTTACATAGGTATTTATAAAAGAGGCAGACCATTGTGAGTCTTATCAATATTCCGGTAATGTAATATACCTGGTAAAGCCTCTTAAGAAGTAATTGGTAGCAGGCCTGTTCAGAATAATAAGGAGGGTCAAAACTACGACTCTCCTAACCAGCTTCAAGATGTCTCTCTAAATTAATCCTATTACTTGCATTGTCTGACATTGAATTGACATCAATTTTAGAAAACAAATGACTGAAAATTATAAGTTTAGACATGGATATGTCTTAGCTCTGGGGGGGGGGCTGTTGGTGATTTTTAAGATGGAATACATGTAAAAGGTTTCCATAGAAACTACCTGAACTATTGTATTGAATTTTAAATATAAAAGAATAAGAACATCTGTTTAGATGAACTTAAAACATTAAGTAAATACATCATTTTTTTAGCTTTGTATATGATTAGGTTCTATAGAGTGGAAGCACATGTATTAAACAAAGAGAACAAAAGAAACTAATAGTTTGTTAGAATAGCATTTTTAACATATTGTTGAATAGCATTTATGTTAGATTTAGAAGATTAAGATCTTCTAAATCTAACATATGCTATGCTATCTTAATTTCCGTATCTTATGTCTTATCTCTTAATTTGTGTCTATTTCTCCACATCTTAATGAAGGAGCAAAAAAGGGACACTGTTGAAGGAGGTACCATAATGGGAGTAGATCACCAGGATGGCCTAAAAGGAGATGGTGTAACAGCGTGATGTCCAAAGATAAATCAAGAATAAGAGCAAAATTAGATTAGGTCCGGGAGGGGTTGAAAGCGATTGTTGATGAGGCCAAAATTCTTCGAGTGTTCCGATGGCCATGGAGTAGAAGAAAGAGAGAGCAAGTTATCACCAAGTAAGGACAAGTTTTTTGCTTAAATGTTATCAGATACAAAGTCCCAATTCTATGAACTATAAAAATAACGCCTAATCAAAAATTAAAAGCTAAAATAGAATAACGCTATACTAAATTCAGTTTGGTCATTTGCAGTCCATACCGATAAGCTGACAATATACAAGTTTGAGGATACTAAGCTTTTAATAACGTTTCGGGTTCGCTGGACCCAAAAAGGTAGTTTTCGAATTGATGTTTGTATGTGAGCGTGTGTGTGAGGAGAGGGGTGTTTTGTATGTTATAAAGTAGTTATATCTAAACACTAGCTGACCCGGCGAACTTCGTAATACCCTACATTAAATATGCGTTAACTTTAAGATTGGCCATGTTCCGAAGAGACAAAAAATTACGGCTCCGTTGTAAAAAGATTTAGATATTCTGAGTTGCGGTATAGTTATGAGCCATTCTCAAGTTATTAATAGTATAGCTAACAATAAATTTGATAATAATTATTAAAAATAGACCAATCAATATAAAATACTATGACATTTATTAACATATGACATTAGACACTAAATAGAAAATAGGTATATAAACCCCCAAAACTGTGAAGTATTAATGTGGCAAGTTAAACTGTTTATTTTGTACAGTATCTATTTACTTTATAATTTTAAATTGACGATTGATACAGAAGGCATTGAATAACAATTAAAATTGTCAATGGAAAGTAACCCAACAGCTTCAGAAATCTGTAGCTTTAGGAATCAAATTTTTTGATTGTAGAAAATTTGTAAACAAATTTACTCCCCATAAGGTAAACATGGGGACTTTGACCCTCTGTAGGGCAGAGCCCTTTGGGAGTTTAAAAAATCCTTTTTTAGTCCTTTATTACCTTAAATAGAATCTGTGTACTAAATTTGAAGCTCCAAAGCCTTGTAGTTTTTGAGAAACTGTTAAAAGTTATAATAATAACCATTTTAAAAGATAATAGTTTTCTTAATATTAGGAATAACTCCAATACTCCGTTATTTAAACTGTATGGAAATGAGATTGAAAATTGTGTTCTTGATATTTAACGTGGCTTGCAGATAACCGTTTTGTTCCGATTTGGTTTCAATGAAAGATCAATAGCTACGCATTTTTTCATACGAAAATATTTACTAAAATTACTTTGCGTTTATAATTAATAAAAACATAAAACGCACATATCACGCATTTTCAGCTTCTTTAGTAAGTTAATTCATACATAACAACAAGTTGTAACAGGTGGGATTAATCCACTAAAACTGCAACGACAAAATTACCTACTTTATTGTCAAATAGTTATTAACTATCGAAACTCTTGATGTTTTGACAATTTAATCCAACCAACATGGTTACTTCATACGCTTTCACGTCACGTTGCCGAGCCTTAAGGAGGCAAAACATTTTCCCAACCGTTGTTGGTTACGCTTCTTGTATTTATAGTTAATACCCTCTCAACTTATGGATGATTGTGGAAATTAAAATCGACTTTAATCACCAACACTCATCAACAGCTGATAATCAGTTTATAATATCCACCTGGCTAGGAAAGTTTATTATGAATAAAACCATTTCTTAAAAACCCTAATCATATTATACGTTATAAATTCTCCTTAAAGAAATAACACTTTTTTCACTGAAGTTTTTGTTTCTAAAATGGACAATGAAGAGTTATATTTGAATTTAAATAATAAAATTGATGATATACATGTTCAAAATAAAAAGTTTTTTGAAAGTCTTCAACGAAATTATTTTTTATAGCACGTTCACGTTTTTAATTTACTAGGTAATTGCAAAGTACGATACAAAACATCAAATAAGACTTTGAAAAAGAATTTTTGATTCAAAAAGCTTAGAATTTAAACAAGTTTTTAAATTAATATTCATTTATTATATATAATACTAATTATTATACTCATTATTATATTGTAAAAGTTCACAAGCACTTTGAGTGGTTTGAACCGATATCATTGTACGTTTCCACCCTGAAAAAAGTGGTCAAGTGGTCAGGAGTGGCATCTATCGACGCTTTAGTGAAACTACTGTTAGTCGTCTTAATCTTCCGTGTTGCTGTTTGCTAGCTGTTACTGGAACCGTAGTTTTTCCGATATACGACAATACAGCCCTTGCTCTGACAGTGTATTTGGTGGGCCAGTGGTCAAAACTTTAGATTATGAGAGACACGTTGTAAGCCAGTTGGAACTAGTGGAAGGGTTTTCAACTATTCTAACGTCAATAGTAAATAATAGCTGCATCACACAAATTAACATATATACCGCAACAACAGAACTAAGAATAACACTTACTCCTCTTGCTTCTCAGCTATCAATATTATCGGTTTATATCTACTAATAATCGTTGTCAAATAATCGTTGTTTCTATATCTGATTATGGTTTACAACTAAATTCATATATGTTTTAGATTTAGTAAAGGAAATGTAAGGATTAAGTAGACAATTATGTGTTCAATTGTCCTTAATATATAGCAAAATACGTTTCATTTTACAGGAAATTCCCTACGGTACGATTTTTTTTTAAATTGAAGTTTAGTTTCAAAATATAAAGTAAAGTAAATTACTAAATAGGGACATAAGTCTAAAAAATTTAAATCTCTATTAATATGTTTAACTAAATTTATAAATATTTCAGATTTAGTAAGGATATTCACAATGAAATGTTGCGAAGAAGAAGAAAAAAACGTAATGAACTTCATTATAGGGCTGGGTAAGACACTGAGAAAGAGGGTTAAATATGGTGGTGAGGGAGACCGAGAAAACAGCTGCTGATTTGATTTTCTTGAAGAGATTGTATCTACTAAACAGTCTTCCTTATTTTGAGAATCTGACAACTAGGGTTTGGTCATCTGCGATCCATACTGTTAAGCTGATCTAGATTATACAACGTTTAGGACACAAAGCTTTTAAGACCTATTTTTATGTTAATTGATGTATCAATGAGTTAGTAGTGGTTAAGTTAGTTGCGTGACGGACTCCCAGGGACAGTGATGATTCTGTTTTCGGAATAGTTAGTGTTAGTGCCTATCTAGCACTAACAGCTCACTCATACCATTAGTACTTTAGTCTTTTTTTGTGGGAACAGTTTAGGTAAAAAAATTCTGCAACGAACATTCAAGGGGCTTAACATTTGTGTAATTCCTGATTATCATTTTCACTTGATAGTAAATGTAAAATTGCGTGAAAGGGTAGAAGGGTTAAGGGTGAAAGAAATATTGTGGTAAGGCTTAGAGTATAGTTTAAATATTTATAATTTACTAGCAGTAGGTCTGTCGTTGTATGGGTTGTTATAACATGTATTAAGAAAAACATGTACTTATTATTATGACAAAATATTAAACTTTAATCTTAAAAATTAACAATTCTCAACTTACATATTCATCATTAATTTACAATTAGGAAAATAAATAAAATTAGAAAACTTGTTATATGTTAACGTAACAATTATAGTAATAATTTTGAAATGTGATTGAAATCAATGATCAATGTAAACGAACTAATGTTAACCTTTTTATTTGACATCTGTTCGCTATTTCCCTCTGTTAAAAACAATTTTATAGATCAAATGTTCTGTAAAACTTGGAACAACTATGTCTAGTATTGCTCAATACTGGATTTTTGAGATTATTTTATTTTCATAATTCATGGGTTAGTGTATAGTAAACGAAACCCACTCCAAAAGGTACAGAATGAGTAAAATAGATTACATAACTGTTGGTGACCAGTTATGTCATCCATTTCAGTGAGAAGACGTACATAAATACCTAGTTCAGCGTTGCAGAAGAACAGAAATAAGACCCAATACGGCTTTTCTGGATTATGAAACTTAAAGATAACTAAAATCATAATTATATTTAATGTCGAGATGAAACTTTAACTTTATTGCTATATAATAAAATTTAAAAATACATAAATTTTATATAATTGAAAATTACAAATAAAGTGTATTTGATATCCCTTATACGAAAAAACTTGAATCATAAGAAAACAAATCTCGGAATGATCATAATTTTTATCCTCTCTGTAATTTATTTAAACGGAAGTTTATTTGTTTTCAACAACAACAATAACATCCAACCGGAAGGCTAACGACAGCGGAAAGAGCAAAACAAAGTCAATTGTCAGCGTGCCGGAGACAACAATAAAGGTTTGTAAGGCGACTGTATTGCCGTTTCAGCTAGCTTTATTTTGTAAATATATACCTATATAATGTCTCTAGATGACACTATTTGGAAAATACGGCCTATATAATGTCTTTAGCTGTACGAACTACTAACTTAACCGATTAACATAACTTTATAGCCTTTGCAGGCTTACTATCAAGTTAACTTTTAAAATGTTAACCAGCTAGCACGTCCTTTGAAAGATTTGTTTGACTCAATGTTAATAAGAATCAATATAATTAATAAGTGATCAAAAATATTCGTAACAATATTTCAAACGAAAAACCTTACCTATACCACACTATCAAAATTTCTTGAAGATTTTATTTATTTTTGTCTGAGCTACTCCGTCGGTATTTATGTTAGAAATCATTTCCCAGAACCATTGTTAAAGTAAGGTGGGTCCAATACCACACTACCAAAATTAATATCCTTAAGATTTTCACGTTACCCTGACCCATTTCGTCAGTATTGGCTTTTGAATTCATTTGCCAGGATACTCGTAAATTTTACAGAACTATGAGACCAATACAGCTAAAATTTACTGTAAAGGTTTCTCACGAGATTTCTTGTGACCTACAAATGATCTAGAGTACAAAATTCTTGTGATATTTTTAGAAATAACCGATAGTTTATTCAAAATAAGATATTGATTTACATAACTTTTTGACCTACACATCATCTGGAGTACACAATTCATGTAATAATTCTGGAGCTAACTGATAATTAATACAAAATTAGAGATTGGACAGTTTTTTCGCCATACTACATCACTATTTGACACATCATCTAGATACATCATTCTTATTATTCTGGAAGTAACTGATTATTGATTCGAATTAAAGATCGACCAGTTAAGTCGGCTCCTATGTCGTTTTTCGACTCACTCGAAATCTAGGTTATACCATTCGTTGGGTAAAAAAAACTGATAGTTGATGTAAAATTAAAGATTGAACAGTTGCATCAATGTTTGACCAATAACATAGATTAAGCATTCTTATGGTCATTTTACAAGTAACCGATTGTTGAATTGAAATTATAAATCGAACAGTTTTATCGGCTACTACATCGCCATTGTAAAGGGCGAGGAAGTTTATCGGATTTTCTCCTCCAGTGATCTCGAGCTGGCGGGGTGTCACGTCGACCCGGACATTGAGAGGTCTGAGAAGACAACAAAACACCGTTCAGCACTGAGAGCAGAGACAAAACAACATTCGCTTCAAACTTTTCATGTCGAACGTTGTAATTTCGTCACCTCTTTGATGCAATGTTTTTAACGGTGGAAGTGAACACTTCAAACGGTGTGAATAGGTTTTGCCTGTACCAATATCTATTTTTAAAAATATTGTTCTCTGTAAATTACTTGAAAATATGATATAATTGATTAGTTTGTATAATCGCAGAAAATCTGGAAAGAGTCTTAACTGAATTACTGTCTATCTTTCTCTAACTCTAAACAAAGTCTTTTAGTAACGCTTATGTGCGAATCTGAGAACAGCCACTATAGTGAAATTTATTAACATTACTCAGTACCTTTTTGAGGAGGGCTTTCTTACTATAAACTGACCCAATACGTATATGAATAAAGTAGTTATTTCTTAAAAACTCAGTTTTGAGTGATATTAGCAACTTTTTTTATGTTTCACTGATATTGTGATATATTAAAAATGATTTAATAAATCATCGATTTTAGTTACCTATATTTTGAAATAATATTTTATTAAAATTGTATATTAACATAATTAAAATTTTACTAACTGTACACATTTCTTTTTTAATCTAATTATATGCTACTAGCCAAAGTACCCGTTCTTCGTACGGGCTAAAAAGGCTGAAAGGTGTAGGCTCTACTGATACATTTAAGATATTGTTAATTAATTCTTCATTGTTTACAAAATGACAAAACAGGAGTGTCTACAACATTTCAAAGTAACATCTGTCAAATATTGGGAAAGGATAAGGATTAATGTAATAGAGACAGTCGTCGGAAAAAACTTAAAATCTACCATTACGCTATTTCAAATAATTCACTAATTTCAATCCAGCAGTTTATCTGAAAAATCAACTTTATTTCTTCTTCTTCCCGAACTGTAAAAATATAGTGCAAACGGATGTTGTCATTAGAAAATGTAAACATTGAAACCTAGGACGGTCACGGCAGCTCTTTCTTCTTCTTCATCTTCTCGAACTGTCAAATTTTAGTGTTCACAGCTGTTGACATTCAAGTAATTTTATGTTTTCATTCTCTAAAATTGTAAACATTGAAACCTAGGACGTTCACAGGGCGTAGCCCGAGAGGATTTTAAGGAAATGAGTATGCCTATGTGTTGCATGAGTTTAAGATCTACCTTTGTGTAAAATTTCAAACCGGTCGGTTCAGTATTTTTTGCATTTACTTGCCACAACAAACCCACAAACAAACCCACAAACCCACAAACAAACATACAGAAACCACCTCTTCTTTACAATATTATAAATAATTATCGGGCTGAGAATTTTTTCTATTTTTTGTTTTAAGTTTTACTTATTTTTGTTTTAGTTATATACTAGAAAAGTACCTGTCCTTTATACGGGTAAAAAAATTGAGAGAGGTTATCTTTTCCTTTTAAAATGAAATAAGTATTCTAAAACATGAAAATTTTATTCAGAAAAAATGTTTCATTTGAGGTAAAATACTATTCACATAAAATGGGTATTTACTAATAGTGTTTCATACTAAACACGATCTCGAAAATTTATAAACACAAGAGTCTACATGACAAAGCACCGCCTTGTTAAATAATATTGGCAAAGGATAAGGAATAACGTAATTCCTTATCCAGAATATGTGGTATCGTGAGAAAACCTAAAATCTACCATTTTCGGTAATAAATTTTGATTTAGCAGTTTATCTGTAAAAATTAACTTTCTTTCTTCTTCCTGGACTGTCAAATAAGTGTAATCAGATGGTAAAATTAGAAACTGTATAAAATGAAACCTAGGACATTTATGGCAACTGTGAGTTCTGCTTCTAGAACTGTAAAATTTTAGTGTTCACAGCTGTTGACATTCAAGTAAATGTGTAAACATTGAAACCTAGGTCGTTCACGGGGCGAGGCCCATTGAGGTTTTATTGAAATGAATATGCCTATGAGTTGCACGAGTTTAAGATTTACCTTTGTGTAAAATTTCAATCCGGTTGGTTTGGTATTTTTCGCATTTACTTGCCACAACAAACACACAAATACAGAAACCACTTCTCCTTTATAATATTATAGATTTAATCAAAATAATTAGCATCTTGCTTCTCAACATTGAGTCCTACAAAGGTAGTACAACAATTTATTTAATTTTTTATTAAAAGTTTATTTGAGTGTTATATAATATGAGTGTTAAAATTTATATAGTTTAAATCTTTAGCTTTTGTACGATTTTAAAACACATGAAAACGCTATATAAATATTATTTCTAAAAATATTATTACCATAAATAAATATATAATAAATATTATTTATTTCTATGAATATTAAATATTTACTGACTAATCTATGATCTATTACAATTGCGATAAGTATTACAATACAACTTAGGGTTATCTTTCTTGCCAAGGAGTTTCTTCCTAAGATTTAATTACAATATTTTTATGAGGAGAAATTGCGTAAACCGAGGTACATTGTATAAACACGAGTTAGAAATTGTTGAGAACGAGAAGTCAAGTTCAGAAAGAAGTGACGCTTCAGTCAATGCATCTGTCTAAGAGGACAATATTTGAATTGGGTGATCTAATTTTTATATGAATTTTTCACTAAAACGGTTGATTTCGTTAAGGATAAGGGAGATGCAGGTATGGAGAGACGTGCTACTGACAAAGCAGGAGTCTTGAAGAATCGAACGCATAACTTTAGACTGGAATCGTTGAATAATTTGAATGGTAGGTTTGGCGGAAGTTCCCCACAACTAAACTCCATAATTTCATTTAGGTTAAAAATCTTTAACTTACTTTGTACAGAAATAATTTGTTAATGTTTGATAATTTTTGATAATTTTTGTTAAGGAGCCATGCTGAATTCCTATAATTTAGGTTTGGATCCAGGTATTTACTCCCGATGTGAGATTTCCATGTACGTTTACTATTTAAACGTCTTGGTATGTCACTGCAGTTAGTTGGGGAAGACGAACATCAGAATTTTAAAAGCATAAACTGAGCTCGTGAGAAAATAAACGTACCAGGACCCGTTTGGAATAACAAGATTCTAGAATAACCTGCATCGCCTCTCGTAGCTTTGATTCAAAATTCCTTACATACTTCAACTGATGTCATTGGAAGATTTGCGCTCAACGAATTCTACCGTTGAGCGCAAATCTTCCAATTCAACATTCTTTTGGTATTTCCAATTTGTACATAGTTCATGAATATTTTCATTTTTATTGTTTTTTTTTAATTCAAAACTACTCTTCAGAATTACATATGCATAATGGTTTGCTAATCACGTTTTTTTAGAGTACAAGAGCCCCCAGTAATTAATATGTAAGTTGAAAATAAAAGTTAAAAGTTAAAGTTAAAGTTAGTTTAAGTTTAAGTTAAGTTAAGTTAAAGTTAGTTTAAGTTAAGGCTAGTTAAAATAAAAGTTGGTCTTTTAAAAATAATTCATTGTAGTACAAATAGATTGACAAAGTATTAAATTGTTTTCCTCAACACTTTTAAACTCAAACAAATTAAATTGCAAGACAAGCAGTTAAATTTTAATCCTTGGTTACTGTAAATATTAATAGATCTAAAGAACTAATTTTCTTAAGTAGTTTTTATAAAGGTTGAGAACATAAGGAAGCAATTTATTCTTGTTGATTACTTTATTTCTAAATCTCAATGAATTTACGATGAATCTCATTCAAAAACACAAATCTCAATGATATTTGATACACTCATGTAAATTTGCAATCATTGGGTCATCTTAGGAATATGGCCAAATTGTTCTAACCAAAGTGGGTTTATACATAAAATGGGATTTTTTAGAGAATTTTACATAATTTATAGTATATAATTTTATAAAACCTCCATTTACATACGAGGACAACATCCGGTAATTTGCTTAACCAATTGTCAAACTTGGTTAGCAAATATCTCAATTGATTCAAAAATAGATATCAATAGAATGGATAACAATAAAATATTGTGCATGTGGCTCTGGTATTTAGTACCTTTACTAGCCCGTCCTTTGTACACGTGTTGTACTATTTAGCGTTAAGGAGCAAGATAATTATCATGAAAACAAAATATAGATTCTAGAGTTCCTAAACAAATAAATACAAAGAAACAAGCGGTATCAGTGGACTGACACATACTTTCTCCATTAAGTAAATCAAAAAGACAATCTGAAATAAAATTATCATATTTTTTAACGTTTATCTAAACATTATTTCAAATGTTTTTGTTTAAAAATAATTATCCAATTTCTGAAAAACTAACAACAATAGAAAACAAGTTAAAGTAATTGTTGGAAATTTTCGGGGCGCATACTCCTCTCCACAAGACCGACATTTTCTGAGTGAATTTTGTAACATGATGCGACCTAACACTGCATACATAGTTTCGTGAAAAAAGGTTGAAATAATAAGGAAGAAATTGACTGTTCAATATTCTCTATAAGAATAACATTGGGCGCTCTCAGACAAAGTATTGTGTTTATCATGGACAGTAAATTTAATTTTTCTTTGAACTGTTAGTCGTAGACAAATAATTCACAATACTAATTTGTTTAGTTTTTAATCCGTTTTTTAAATGGTGGCGGTCAAATTATACTTTACCATAAATGTGTTTGTGGAAAACTTAAAAAATATTTTGTTTTGCATTTAAAATACCATAGCTTTTTAACCATAATTTTTACAGACATGCGGGTGGTGTCATATTATTTAGTACACTATGCACTATAAACTACTAAATTTTATTAAAAATTATGAGAGCCATGGGGTCATAGGGGTAAACTAACCTTAAAATTCAAAACAATGAAAAAACACCTTTAAACGGTAAATATTTACATGCATACCAAATTAAATCTAATCGGATCAACGAGGTAGGCTGTGCCTCTGTACGCATCCAGAAACACACACACACACACACACACACACACACACACACACACACACACACACACACACACACACACACACACAAAAGACAGACAGACAGACATCACGTCAACACCCATTGTTTCAACGGATATATCCACTCTCAATTTCGAAAATGTTGACGAAATTGTCAATAGACAATACTTTCTCCACATATTATCGTATGAGAGGCAGAAAGTAAAAAGAAATTCTCAGCTCAATAATTAAAAAAATATTTACAGTTGGATTGATTCAATTAAAATAAAAAGTTGTTAAACGTTTGAAAACATTTTTTAATATAGTATAATTTTGAAATCAGTGATCAATGGAAAAACTAAAATTGATTTTATCTGACAGCTCATAGTTATTTCTTCATATTAAATCACATTTATAGATCACATATTCTGTTGAACTTAGAAAAAGTGTCTGATATTGCTCAAAACTAGGTTTTTGAGAGCTAGTATTTTTTTATAGTGCGTGGGTCAGTTAACAACAAAAAGTCAGTTACGTAAATTGTCTAAACTAACTAACTGACGTAAACTAGAGGTCTCTATCTCAACCCAGTGCAAAATGGTGGTCTTTAAACTGTTCATCAGGGATGATGTAGGCATCAATAGCTCTCTTATAAAAAAAACTGATGAAAAAGGTCAATGAAGTAAACAAAACCCTTCTCGAAAAGGTAAATAATAATGAAAATAACTGTGATTATTTTATTTTTACGATGAAGCGTTACTAAAAGACTTAAAGAAAGACAGACATTCAGGCGAGATTCAGATTCAGATTGACATAAATTGAAAAAAGACCCATTTCGGCTTTCCTGGGGTGTGTTAAACGTAAAAATAACCCAAAATATCATAATTTCAAACCATGTACAAACAAAAGTCTAATGTTGTTTTTATAGATAGAAATAAGCGAGTCGGTAACTCAGTGAGTGCACTTCTAAACCTGAGGTAACGAAATCTCCAATCAGTGTGGCCAATCCCAGAGTTGCCAATTAGTTTTTATCAACATTGTCTACATCGTAGTGTCGACTCAACTTTTATTAGCTTAATACTTTCATTGACTTAGTTTTTCTTATGAGAACAAATGTAGGTTCATTATTTGACTCTGCCGCTTAATAAACAATGGATAGATTTGATTTATTATGTACACACACATAATCGGGGTTAAAAGTCATGTTACAGGAAAAAAGTAAAGAAAACGCTTATATTATGGATTTGTCTAAAGCGAATGTTTTCAGTTCCTCTAAAAAGCTGTTCTTATAACTATTTGACGTCACTTACCATATCATGCCACTTCCGTTTCAAATTTTGTCTCACAGACTGTCAAACACCCCCCTCCAAAGATAAGACATTTCCAAGTCAAAAATTTAACTAGATTTCCAGGATAAAAACAGTATAAAAGCGTCATTTTTATTGAATGCTCTTCGGCCAGTAGCAATGGAGGTAAATTAATTAAGCATTTCCTTAAAATTACATTGGAGGTTTGAAATGGAAAAAAGGGAAAAGATCAGTGTTTGTCCTGCGGGACGAATGAAGCTACGAGATGAGACGGGTGGGGAAGGGGGGAAGGCGCCAGTCCGTGTTGAAAACATCTAATAATATTTCTGGAATAAAAGCCTCCTGTAAACACGTTCTCTCAGTTTACAGATTATACAGGGTGGGCCAAATGTGTGGACACCCTCTCTTAACATTTTAACGGGTTACACCTAGAAAACCAAACTCACCATACGTTTGTAAGAAATAAAAATGCAATTATGTTCAGTATCACAATTATTTTGCCCGGACCCCTAAAATGAGGTATTTCAGGAGCAGCTCAACAATTAAACGTAAATCCCCATTGAATGGTACATTTTTAAGGTTTGATATTTAGGTTCTTTTATTTTTATGAAATAAAAGGAATATCGAAAACTAGAGGTACCTATCTAAACCCAGCGCAAAATGGCGGTCTTTGAAATGTTAATCGATCTGTGGGATGATGTAGGCATGAATAGCTCTGTTATTCATGGCCGGGATATCCACACATATTTGAACAACATGTTTCCAAATCACTAGATAGAGAGACGAGGAGCATGCAAGGTCACTTAGTTTGTCACTTCTTGATTACTTTGCGAGGGGCAAGAATAAGTATAAAACCAAACCTCATTGCATACATGACCTGAGGAACGGAATAGATGAAATTACGCTCCACGAGAATCCATCATATTTGCAAATGCTGTTATATTTTTACAACAGGGTAGCACATGTCCAGACAGTACAAAGAGAGCATCTGTTATAAGAAAATTAGGTTAATAGAGGCAATAAATTTCTATAATAAATAATGTAATGTAAGAAAGGACTAAGTTTTACCAACCCAACTGGAACATTTGTGATTTATTAGAACGATTCTAACGAAAACTTCTCCTATGATAATCTCTTTTAAAATAAAATTGTAGTTTAGACTGATCATAATTGTTTTAGTAAGAATTTTCTAATAATTGTGAATAAAATGTCAAGGAAATATTTAAATGACCTCCATTTTGTGATGGCGTGAGATGGAGAGACCCCTCATCTTAACTGTTCTTTTTTTATAAAGACCCTCAAAATTGTTTACTCATTGGGGTTTTACGTTTAATATTTTGCTACCCTCAAAATACCCCCCTAAGTATTGTTTTCATCAAAAATTTCGAATTTGACTTAAGAGTGGATATGTTCGTTTTGAGGATATAAAAATACGGATATAAACTCCCTCAACCCAAAAAAAATGTGTTTTCGGACGTCTGTTTCGGATGTATGTCTCTCTGTCTGTGTACAAACCCCGAGTTTACTCTAATCGTACGTTTTAGATGTAATTGGGTTCACGGGTTTTGATGATATCTCCAGACAATTTTTTTTTAATTTTTATTTTGCGGGTAGTCTGTCCCTAAAACCATAAAAATATAAAAAACACAAACTCCTCTTAAAGCGAAAATTGCTCTAACGATTTAAATTAAAATTTAAAATATGACCCCAACCGTATGTATGTCTGTAAAACTAATTATTCAAAAGTTATGGGCTTACAATGTAAAATTTCTTTTGTTGAAATTTCTGGAAATACAAAAAGTTCATAAAATAGTTTGACTATCACCATTAAAACTGGCTTAAAACTGAGCTAATTCTTATTTTAAATCGTTAGTCTACGACTAATGGTTCTAGAGAAAATATAAATCTAATGTTCGTGGAATGTCCTTAATGACCTTAAGAAGAATATTATAAAATCAATTCGTTCCTCATTTCTCAACTGTTTTCGATGAAACTATAGTAAAAGTTCAACAAAATCCACTCAAACATGTTTGTATTACCTGAAGGGAAAGCAGGAGTAAAGTCCCCAAAAATTTACAACAAGTAATTTAACTTATTATGCCGTTGTTAGTTGAAGTAATTGAATGATTATTTTTGAAAAAAAAACTTTAAATGATATACAGATAAATTTTTGAGTTTATGATAGTTTCATTAAAGGTTGTAATTTTTAAATTTGAATAAGGGAGAATGTATGTGTTAATCCACTGATACCTTTTATTTAATATAATATAATTTTATAATGTGTTTGTGTTAGGGAGCAATGTACTTAACACAATTCCAACTAAAGATAAATGCTGATAATATAAAAAATCAAAACTTATGCTTAAATTATTGAACATCATTTACTAGAAATTTGTTTCTCTGAATCCTGTGCAGTTGATTCATGGTCTTCAATAGTTATGGATAGTATCATTCACGTAAATCACAGCTTAGACTTTATGATCCTGGGTAATGGACTTTTGGCAGTTTGGTCAACATCTCACCTACCTTTCTGGTGGGTCTGGTGTTGTCATACATTCGTAGATTCATTTACTATAAACCGGAATCGGAAATGTTCATAGGAACTTTTAGTCGTTAGTTGTTCAATATTTAATATACTTATATTATTACATTAAATACTAATTGGTCACTTAATAGCATTAGTTATGTTAGAAAGCTTAAATTAAAAAAGAAAATTCCGTAACGGTAGTCAAATATTAGGATTTACAATATCTATCAGGCAGTTAGATATGAAAAATAAAAAATGAAATTAACTTGAAAAAAAGTTAAACAAATTTCTAAGCATATGTTAAATAGAATCTCTAAAAATTGTCTGCAACTAATTAACGAGGATGGTTGTATAAATAGTCAAACAGTAAACAGTAAGTACAAAAAAATATTGTAACACATAAAAACTATTATAAATAAGTTCTGACAGACTAAAAATTTAATTTTATAAATTTAACACGGTTAATTTTAAAGACTTTTTTATTTTGTTTCATGTTGTTTATAAAATTCATTAATCTTAAAGCTGTATCAGTTAATAATTAAAATAGTTGGCGAAGGCTTCAATATTAGCGTAAAAACAATCAAAATTCTTGGGAACAATAATTAAAATCTTGATAACATTCATGTTCAGAAGACGGATCAACTTTTTGACACGCATGTCGCTTGTTGAAAACACTACAAACCAGCTAGATAGGAAAACTTTAATTGCATGAAATGTGATTAGACTGAACTCAGTAAACAGGAAAATTGAGTCCAACCTCATTGCCCATTGCCTTTTCCAAGTCTCTGCTGACAATTAAAAGTCTGCTACAGAGCACTAAGGCTAATGAAAATAAAGTCTTTGTAAGGAAATGGCTCTCTAATTCTTTTAAAACTTAAGCCTTGTTTGGTGTTTTACCAGTTGGTGATGAAAGTAATTTGATTTTAAAATATTTATTTATTTTATTTTGTAATTGTCGTAATGAAGGGTTTTTTGTAAAATTATGGTGGGGTCGACTATGAAATAGAAAGAGACCTAGTAAGAAATCAAAAAAGATTCAATCTACTATTTATTTTTTTGAATTCATGACATAAAAAATTATACATAGCCTATGGATTTCCACTTGGCCAACATTTCTAACTTTACAGACGTGTAGACGATTATCTACCCCTATAAGACAAAATTGTTTATGATAGATTTTTTTACATATCCTGGGTGAAAACAATCAGTTCACTTCATTAGACTATTCGCCTTTTTTCTGATTGGCAAACATCATGTTTGTAAAGAAAAAACAACTTAAATTTCATTTAAAAGAATATTGGTTATCGATTATGCTATCGATAAGGTTATCGGTTATGATATCGATAAGGTTAACGATTGAGCTATCGATAAGGTTATCGATTAGCACAACAATCAACACATCTGTTTAATTAGTGTAAAAATGAAACGATTGGGCAATCGGATGCAGGGGTACCAATGTGAAATAATAAATTTGTCTTACGAAATCTTTTTTACAACCACAAGTGGCTTTTTGTAATAACAACCTAACATAACTTATTAATTAACAGAGCATTTTTACGGCCTCGCCATATGTTGGAACCAAACTCTCATTATCCTGATCGTAATGCGGTCAATAGGCAATAACGTGTCTTTACACGATTTTAGCTAGAAACCAATAATTCATCTTAAAGCTCTTTAATGTCCTCAAGTAATTAAAGTAACTTTGTTAATATTTAAACATGTTAAATTTTAGTCCCATAAATTGCTTAAGGTACAAAAATTTATGTTAGTTTTAAATAGTCCATACAGTTACAGTTTTTGTGTGAAATTTTGAGTTCTTTACGTTTGAATTTTAATTAAGAACTGAAATAAATACTGTGTTGTGACCAAATTTGCAGAAGGGTTGTCATCTGTTGTCATTCAACTTATATGTCTGTAAAAGATAAATGGAAGGAACGAAAGAGGAGATACGCCAGGAAATGTGAAGTCTGTGGCAAGAAGAGTGGGAAATATCAGAGAAAAAGAGATATTTGTTCCAGCTCATCTGACGCACACAAAAGAGGATGTATGAAGTGGTTGACACCAGAGTTCTGTACCATGCAGATTATCACAAGATATGGGACATTCAGAAGCTAAATCTATAGATATGGAAAAGTGGAGCAATATAATTTTAAGGATTGGGTGTGAGGGAGAGGACTCACCTGAATATGACATTAAACATTCGTATTGGGAAGAGTTGAGGGCCCAGACCTATGTGGACGCAGCGAAAGAGAGGATCCCACAACCTTTGGGTCTTCAAGATTTCCTCAAAGTAAGCTCTAGCAATTGCATGGGTTGCAACGGCGTCGGCATAGAAAGGAATCCACATCAAGCGAAAAATTTATGAACACGATATTGATCGGGGAACGTCCTGGGTAGACACAACTAGTGTGAAACATGGGAATCCGAGTTTTTCAAGCGAGAATGAGTAGGAAACTTCAGAAATAGTGCTGCGAAAGAAAACTTATTGGAGAGAAGATAAAAGAGTAATAACACAACAGGAAGAAAGAATAATGAATAGGAAGGATAATTACTCCGAATAAAACATACAAGTATGAAATACAAAGACAAGCAAGGCAGAACCCGGGTGTACACTAGGTACCGGGTAGAGAAGAGAAAATTTTCATTCAATATACATTACACTAAAATTAATTTTTTTGTTATACATTCCCTAAAAAAGTTTTTTTGTGTTGTTCTCGAGGCTACCTACTATAGCCTTCATCCACTCGCGTGAGTGGCTTAATGCCGCCTTTTTAGACAACTTCAAAACCTACAAAACCCAATGGGGAGTAAAATTCCGCCGAGTGAGCGCTGGTGCTCCACAGGGCGCAAGCGGTTGAATGATAGATACATTCTAAGTACATTCCAACATACCTCACTATATGACGTGACAAGTTGGTCCTCCACTCGGTGGTAATGTTTCGACACGCTCCCAGGTGACAGGTCCGATGCATCGCTCTCCTCAGCGCGTCCACCACGAGTCTCACCGCACCTCTCACCAGATGGCGGTCGAAGCGCAGCGGCAGCGCACGGATGCCCAGCACGCCTACCGGCAGAGGAGGCACGACATCGGCTGTATTACCGACTCTCACCGACCGACGCGCAACCTTGTGACTATTTAACGAACTATTACTCACGATATTGCTTCCAGCTGGCTCTGACACGTTAGATTTTCCAAACTCGTGTAAAGGCAAAGACAAATGTTCAACTAATGGCGATACTTTGTCACGAGGGAACACCGTCCTCCTCGCGCTCGTCAACCACACGTACTCGCTCGTCACTGATGTATTCAACATTCTAAGGCTACTATTTTTAACCCTATCTAATTTGTAATTTAATATTTTATCACTAACACTTTGATCTTCGCTATTATTTATTCCGTTTGTAAAGTTTTGAGTATCAAAGTAATGTTTACTACCGTTAAACCCGTAACCTGTTTCGTACGACGATTCGTTTTGTGTTCGAGTAATATTGACGAACTTATCACTGTCTCCGGGTGAGCTGGTTGGGTGGCTGTAGGCTCCACCCTCCTGGCCGTGGTGGTCACCGCTCTCCCTGGCCCGTCGGTCCTTGACCTTATCGTCGCTGGGGGAAGGGTAGAAGATGCTCAGCTTGGAGTCGTTCCTGGCTGTGAGCGAGGCGCCGGTGTCGATCCACAACCACACGAAGTTTCCCTGCACCATGTGCAGCCTCTTGGCTTCGTCCATCACCCGCTTTATGGCAGCACCGTCGCTCATCACCACTACCACCCCCTTGGTCAGATGGGATACGTCGGACAGGAGTCTGGAACAAGAGTTCTGTTCATTGATACCTTTATTTACTCTAAACTCTCGTTTAAGCAACCATAGTTAATTTTAACGCTAGTGTTGGTGAAATTAGTTTTGACATAAGCATGCAGTGGAATTCGTCCTTAATATCAAAATTCAAATTTATCTATGCTAATAATGCTGTAAATAAACTTTAGAAGCGTAAGCTCGGAAAAAAATTTTATTACCTTCCTGAAATGGCAACCTACTCAGGCCTATAAGATAATTGTGGCGTGACCTTGTAGTCTTTTTACTGACTGAGGCTGACATGTTCCTTTGGCAGAACTGTTAATTAATAGCCCAACAGAAAATGGTATCTAAGTGACCTACATAGAATCCGAACCACTGCCTCTGAATTATGAACTGGTCTAATTATGAGGATGGTCTTGGTGGATCAACGTAGTCTTCAACAGTGCGGACGTTAATCCACACCAGGGAGTATAACATCCATTGGCTATCGTTCATAATTATCCACAATTTGTTACCTCCAAGTAGCTGGATTTCAGAACACGCCACCGTTTCAGTCTAATGTAATGTTTCCGGGGTTTTAACGGAGTTTTTCATTAAACACGAATAACGTCGGGGTACGAGAAAGTGCGAGAACATTGACGTGGTATTGATGAGTCCAGTGTTTACGGTTTAGCCCGATTGGTTGGAGTGAACACTTGCCAATAATTGACTACATTCACAAACGTTCCACAGAATTTCACACATGTTTATTCATAGAACTGTGTCAAAACCCCTAACTGCTCTTAAAACTGTTTTATATGTTCAAAATATGTTGTCTCTTGTGACTTCATTTGTTTTAACCAACTCGTTTATAGTAAAATTTCATTTGTATAAAAATATAAAATTATTTTTCAATGCTTGTTTTATAAACGTAAAATTTTATTAGATTAGGTTAAATAGATTGGATTATGTTATTATTAAAATAACATATAATTTATGTTAACATTATAATGTAAATAACAATAATGTTGAATACAATTTAAAGGGTTATTATGTTGCAGATGATGTAGCAGTACTGTTTAATTGGTTATAATAAATATAAAACATTTTAATACGACATGCTTACAGTTTTTGTTAATTGCTTTACTAAAAAATGTGTCTGTTCCGCTAATGTAGCATTAAAATATTCTACGTATTTTTTGTATTATCAACATCCGGGAAATTTATTTACAATTCGACTGGGGATGGTCCGACCCCTAGTCTTATCTCCACCTAATGGCCATCAGTTTCCTCAGTACCGGGAGACCATGTTTGCTTGAATGAAATAAAACATATTATATGAGTTAAGTTAATTAGTTAATTTAAAACACATTTATAATGTGCTCAGTGTAAACACAGTTTATGTGGTTTAATTAAAATAGTTTAAGTACACTTCAATAAATGGATATTTTACATTTCAACTTTCATGTAGATCGGGTTGTTTGATGTGAAGGGTATTTCGGGGATATTTATTCTTTAAAACTTATATTATTTAAAACGTTTCCTTCACATTAACCTAAAAATAAAACATTAATTGTCTATGACTTTACCATGAAAAATAAAAACATCTTAAATCAGCTGTTTTGGTTGATTGAAGCTACAAACCAAGTCCTTAACAATAACATTGACGCTTTAAAGTTTTGTAGAACATTAAAGGGATTTCCCAGCCTTGAGATCTGTTCCAATCCAATTTTTAAAAATTGAGGTAGAAAGATTTATATTATATAAGAAAATAAGTTAGGGGGAGAAACCTTAAAAATAGGTTTGGGGCGAAGCCCTAATTACCTGAATATAGCTTGGCGGCTGGCGTCCGGTCGGAGGGGGATGAAACGGGGCTGGAGGGGCGGAGCCGAGATGACGTCAGCCACGTCCCGCCTGAGGGGTAGACCCGTGTAGATGACGGTGAAGGTGTGCCAGTGGGTTGCCAGCATGAGGGACCGGAGGCCGCGGAAGAGGTCGAGGATTCCGGCGTCCAGGCGAACCTCCAAGGGGCCGAGCGTCTCCTGTAATGACGTCAGAAGAGGTCAAATTTAGGAGATCCCTGGTGGGATGGAGAGTCAACGACAATCCCATCCAGCATCCGGTGCGATGTCGTAGTGTCGAATAATTTCAGACCTGTTGGGTATCCAAGAAGAAAGCGTGGCATGCTTCATTCAGACGAATAGGAACTAGTGATCCAAGAAATTCTGTTATGAACAAAACTGTTTTTCTTCGATATGTTTGAGTTAATTTCTTAAAGCCGAATTAGATATATGGAAAAAATGTAAACTTACTCGTAATAATGTGTTATTCATCTTAATAGTCAATTCCTACTTGTTTTTTTAATTGTGTACTGATGATATTATTTGAAATAAAATCCACTATACCTACTCTATTGCTGTCTCACATTTTCTTTTGCGACATGTGCAGATCATTTTTTTCCTTGTCCTACATCGTAAATAAACACACGCATATAAGTGGTTTTCAGGTATCGAAATCGAGTACATTAACACAAACCTTTTAGTATCAAAGTACCAGTAGGTCCTTTGGGTTTTCCTCTGATCTAGGCTCTAGAGGAGTGGTGTATCTCCTGTGCTTACTCTAAGGTTGTGTTTACTGTCCTAGTTTGCCCCCTGGGGAAGGCCCTTGCCCTACCCTGTACACTTGGTACCTGGAATTGGATCGTGAATCAATTCACAGCTAGATTGGTTCTGAGGTTTTTATTATCTCTAAGAATTCCTTAAATTGTCCATTCTCATCTTTTCCACCTTTTTGCATCCCTTATTTCCTGAAAATTTACAGTATTCCAATATACTCATAATGACTCAAGAACTAAGTTATTTCCCAGTAATGTTTTATCTTTAGAACTGTTTTACATTCGGATGAATACAGAATATGTGTTTGAACAGTATAAAGAGGAGCAGTAGAAGCAATTTGTTTAATGACATTTGATAGAAGCTCCATCAAAGCAGACGATGTCTGCAGCCATTATCTCTATCGTTGATGTAAAACAGCGACTACTCGTAAAGTTTAAAAAATATTATTGGGAAGTGAATGCGATGTGTTTATAGTAATGATGCTGTGTAATAATGTAGTTTAATTTGGTACTGTCAACGCCAAGCTGATCCATTTGCCAGGTATTAGCACAATAATTAACATTTGCCGATAAGGCAGCTGGGTTCTGTGTTGAACTGTTTCCAAATATATTAGTATACTAATTAGTAGTACTGGTACTTTAGTACTAATGGTAAATTCAACTAGTATAGTAAAAAGAAGCAAGATTATTATCATGACAAAATATCAACCTCAATACTGAAACAAATGAATAATACTAATTCTGAGGTCAGTTATTTACCTTTAATTTAAAATTAGATTAAATTACAATTTTTTTTACACATGAAGACGTAATTATAATATAGTTTAGTTTACATTGGGAGTAAAATTAATGATCAATATAAACAAACTAATTTGACAGCTGATAATTATCTATTTCCAATAAAGCACTTGTTTATTAGAACTTAGAAAAATATGTAATCTTATATTTGATATTATATATTAAATATTACATATTATTGCAAATAATATGTAATAATATGCATAATATCTGGTCGCAATTTCTTCTCATTTTTGGAAAACTGGGGTTTTCAAAAATTCATAGAATAATGCTTATAATTATCGCAGCTATGGATGCTCTCATTTTTACGGCAAAGCGTTTCAAACACCGCGTTTAGCGTTACAGAAAGACAGACTTAAATTTAAATAAGACCCATTTCCCACCTTCTATTAGATATTAGTTTGTTTAAATAGATCTTTGATGTTAACCTAGTTCATAATTAGGTCTATAAATTATTAAATTCATACCTAAATGCATTAAACATTTTGGTAAAGATACAATTTGTCTAATTTCGTAATAATGCTGAATAATTGACCTAACAGTTAATTTTTTTTGTATTCTTTTGTTTAAGAGTTTATGTATATTTTTTGTACAGTATCTTGCTTCTTAGTACTAAATCATATTGTCTGTTTGAGGACCAAGATAAATTTTATGTAAAATCTACGCTTTTCTTCTATTGCCATCCTAATAGATCAGGAGCGTTTCACTATAATGTGATTACTTATACGTTTAAATTTTATTCATAAAAAATTTAAATTTGTTACATAAATTGCTTAGAGCCTAGCGTCTGTGCAATCTAATTCAACCTAGATAGCTAGCAAGAAAGCTAGGATAGTATTTTTTAAATAGTAAATTAAAGTAATTTACCATATTTTTTTAATATAACGTTCTTTCAAGAATTAAGTATAGTTAGTAAGAATTTAATGAAATTACACTAAATTGAAATAGACTGTCATGGTTTAGGTAAGTCAAGGTTACGTTTTTAAATCCCGGCACAAAAATTCCCTCTTAATTATCACAACAAAAAATTACCAAACAAAGCCATTATTCAACGACGTTTGGGCGGGCCGGCCCGGTTTCTGACTTTGATAAATATCTCTGGACTCTTAACTGAAAAAATAAAGATATAATCTCGTGTTTGGATTCTTTAACATAATTTAGCAATCTGTCAAGACCGTTGAGTTAAGTTTATGTAAAAGGATAAGAGAAGAAAGAAAATTCTGCTGTAAATCGTTAATACTCAATATTAATTAGTTTAAGGTTACATTAAACTGCATTCTTTGTTATTGGTTTTGAAATATATATTTTACATAACTCTAAATTAATCTTGACTGCCTATTTAATTAATCAACACGAATAAAGGTTTACTTATTATTATTATTATATAAGTTTTTAAAAGAGTAATATTCGAATGACGATTCTGTTAGGGTAATGGAAACTGTTAGGTAAAAACTGACTAAACCCTTAACTACAGTAAATGGGTACTTAACCCACTTAAGTTTTATTTGCAGTTATTAGTTTTTATTATGTCACTTATCGGAATGTGAAATAGTTTTTATCTGCATTCAACATTCTATTTAAGTTTTTCCACGCTGCGCTAAAGGCAGTCATTCTTAACACGTTTGTTGGTTATTCCTATTGTCAAAATAGTTTACTTTTGTCAAATTTCCCATTGGGAAGAATCTATAGACCTAAGGCTATAAACATAGAGACAGATGTTGATAAAACTTGGTAAATAGATAAAATGATCAATTCAGAAATTGTTTATGGTAAAAATGACACTTGTTAATTTTATTGCCTTAAGAACACATTATTATTGTTATATTACTGATTTGGACATTCGCTGAGTAAGAAGATCTGCTTTAATGGGGGTATTTTGTAAGTTAATATCAGAAAAAAACGTTGTTATTACTATATTATTCATTACGAGTACGTAAATCAAAGATTTAAATCAAATTAGTTGGTCAAACAAATCTATTTTATTAAAATTACACCTATATTAGTTTTTTATTTTGCCAGGTCAATACGTTTTTGACATGGATATGTCTTAGCTCTGGGGGGGAGTGATTTTTAAGTTGGAAAATATGTACAGGTTTCCATAGAAACTACTAGAGCTATTTGGATTGAATTTTTGATATAAAAAATAAGAACAGCTGTTGAGATGAACTGAAATCATTCCTTTAGACATATCCATGATCTAACCTATTTCCCACAGGGAAGTAAATACAAACATTTTTGCAAAGTGAATTTATATATTTCTAATTTATGTCACTGAACCGTGTTTGTGTGAATTTCAAAACTATTGTTGTCAAGGGTGAGTGTGGTGCGTGTAATGGATTAGATGACATCTTGTATTGACAAAGATCAGCTGATTAATTTGATAACATTATCGTATTAACTAGTTAACAGCACGCCCGGCCTTTGACTTTGGTAGTATAATTCAGTGTTTAGAGGCAGGATATGTAGGGACTATTACCAAGACAAAATATAAAGCTGAAATGTTAAATATAATAATACAAAAATAGATTCTCAGCTTAATTATTTATTTTTACTTTACATAGTAACAGTTCAATTAAAATTAAAAAGTTCATATCAATATCAAAACTAGTTATGCGATAATATTACATTTTAATACAGTATAATTTTTAAATAGATTGAAAATAATCAGTTTTGGTTTTTATTTGACAACTGATAATTTTTTCTTTCTATGAAATCAGTTTTTATAGATCACATGTTCTGTAAAACGTATAAAGTATATGTCTAATATTTCTCAAAACTGGAGCTTTAAGCTCATTTTCATGTTTCATAAATGTTGATCCCCCCGTTTTCACGTACGTAGAAGCGATAAAAATATACCTTTATTAGCGTTGCAGAAAGACAGACAGACAAAAATTGTGATAGGACCTATTTTGACTTATCTGGGGTATAGCAAAAATTTACACAAAAAAGATCTCAATTTTAATAGTAAAGATTAGTTCTAAACGTGGTAAAGGTATGTAGTAAACGTACATACACTTACAATTTTATTTTGTTTTGTGTTTACATTTGTATGTACAACGTAGGATTATTAGTTTACTTGAATTAAAGAAGGATCAGTTGAGACAAGTTTTTTTTTTGAGGGAGAGGCGGAAGAAATGCTTTATGCAGACAGGTGGCCAGCCTGTTGTGTGGGACTCCCATATGAAGCAGGGTTACCCACTAAAAAAACCTCTTCTACTCTTTAGGTTTCTAACCTGAAACTATTTGTCACATTACAACAGGCTAGGCCTAAATTTGGCTTACGCCCTTGGGCCTCACTCCATGTCCAGGCATTCTTTTTAGGTGATCTGGGCCTTTGTAGGTGACTTGAGACAAAAGTGTTACTACAAAGTTTAATAATGATTAAAAAATATTTACTCTACTATTGGGAACAATATAGAAAACCTTACTGATTACTGATTTATTTTTAATTGTATTTTAATGTTATTTTAATATCCAACTTAATTAGGTAATTGATAAATTTTACACCATTTTCGATATAGTCGAAGGAAGTATGAATCGATATCTAAACGGAAAGTGCGAAGTAGAGTGAAGAGTTGAAGAGGAGTCGAATGACGAGAGAGAGAGAGAGAGAGAGAGAGAGAGAGAGAGAGGGAGAGAGTTGAAGGGGAAAAGAAGAAGAAGAGGCTAATTACATCTGCCTCTTAGTCTGGAGACCACTCAACGCTATTGACTTCACTTAACTAACTCATTTTTAGTTTTGATGTTTCTTCCTCTTCCACCTGGAATTGTGCACTTATTGCTCAAATTAACTCATTTTGTAGAAAACTGAGGCTTACTATAAGTGGTGTATTTGAAACTTCATTCCAATACATGGTATGAGAATCTATTTAAGCATAATAACGAATAATTTTGAAGCTTTCCGAAATAACTTTAAAAGGATTAATGTAGACTTAAGTTTCCCGAAAGTGTGATAAGAATATTAATTGGCTTGGTTCTTTGCATCATTGAAGTTGCTTTTGCTTTTTTTATATACAATTTTTTGTTTAACCAGCCATTGAACACTGATTAACTAATCTACCGATATATATACCTACCTAGTTAAAGTACACGTAATAAGTATAATGCTGACAAAAAAATACAAATTCCAAAATGTCTACCTGCATTTTCATAAAATTTTATACATTTATTTTTAAAATATTAGTATTTTTAACGCAAAGACATTCAAAATTAAATCCAATGACTGGATATTAAAACATACAATGATTTAACCACAAGCACCGTTTTACTAATCCCAAATATTGAAGAAGCTGAGAAGATACAAAGTTCAGTTTCAGTATTTAAAGTAAATAAGTATTTGAGTATTTGATCGCTGTATTAAGTTTGGTTGGACTGTTTTTTTCAAGTTCTTTGTTAAAATAAAAATTTTAAAAATATGTCTAAAATCAGTGTAATTTTATGAAAAAACTATTTATTTGTTTTATTAAACTCAACCAAAAAAGGTTTTCAAATATTTAAACAAAAGATGTGTCTGCGTTTCCGGCAGAATCATTCACTTGAATTTACCTTTTGAACGAGGATCATATCAACTTATGCTTAGCTTTACAATAACTCTTATCTTCTGAATCGTTTAGGCAATCTGAATTTGGAAGCAGAGATGGAAAGGTTATTTCGCTCTAAGTTGAATGGTTTTTTTTCAAAAATCCAAGTAAAAAGTGTAATGACCAGAATTTGATTCTCCAGTTCAGTATTTAACATCTTTAACTGTCACACTTTTGTTCGATAAAGTTTGTTAAACTCATATTTTGGTGTTACGACTTATAATGATCAATCCTTTGGAATGGTAAAAATTCTGACCTAATCTTACATTCCAAACTTCTACCTCGTGGTTTTTGCCCACCAATATTCTCCGGTAGTCTTCTTTCTCGCCTTATCAGTCCAGATAACAAATTAACAACATGCTGTATTTACGTCCTTGTGGGAAATAGCTTAGATCATATACTCGTATATGGTCTGAAGGAACCGTTTCCAGTTACTCTAAATACTAAAAGTTCAAAATAAATAATGTTCTTATAACCATTTTCAATCACTTCTGTGCATTTTTGTGTCTCAAACTCCCCCTCCCAGACCTTAGGCCATATCCGTGTCAAAAATTCAAGTTCAACAATGAATTTTCGCTAAGTGATAATGTCGCAACCCCTTTAGGTCTAACCTGAAGAAATGTGTAAAACGGTTCCGGGCAATGGCCTATACCAAAAGTCCTAGGATGAGAATACCCCCTTCTAATCCAAAAATATGTAGCTAATTAAGAGTTAAATATAGTGATTCACTTTTCCCGCTGTTCAAACACGAATCGCATGCATACTTTTTTAGGTTTGGTTTTTATGTTTTTTATATTTTAGGTTCGGTTTAGTTACATAAAAATAACTAGCAATACATTAACAAGCATGAGAAAAACCTATGTAAAGTAAACATATCATCGGGTGGTTTCTCTTCCTGTGCCAACTTGCCTATCTACTAATTTCCTGTTGTATACATCGACACAATAGGTACCACCGTTCATACTACGTGTCTGACTGTGATAATATTTTCGTGAAGAATGTTATCACAGTCAGACACGGTTTGATAGATGTCATAAGCCTCAGTTGCCTATGTGCAGTTGCTAGCACTATAAGCCTCGGTTGTTGTGAACCCGTGGTAAATATCCTCACTTAAAAATTTTCAGTATCAGTAACAACTCCTATCATTAGTAGGAAGTAATAATGGTAAACATTTTACATTTTGTACGTAGTTTAACACTTATAAATACCCAATTGAATAACAAAAATACTCGTAAGCTGCATTTAGAGTTTTTATCTCACTGCAAAAAGATTTGGAGACGAACTTAGAGGCCAACAAAGTGAAAATGTTCAATAGGCTCACAAGTGAGTAAAACTATCTAAGAAATAGGTTTGGGCGAAACCTAACCTACTAATAGAAATCTAGACATGTTATTTAGAGTTAAAAATAAATGAAATGTTAAGAAAACCCATGTTGTTATCAGTCCAACGCTACTTAGTCACCGTCCTATCTGCACGGGTCTGGCAGGAAACATTGGTTTATTTATAGCCTGTTCCCTTCGACGTTATCTGGGGCTTTCCTGTGGTAAAGAATAATTTCACTCGTTTTCCAACTCTCCATTTCGATTCTTACTTAGTAGTAAAGTTGTATGGAAATAATATATTTTCATTATCCAAAAAAACTATACCACTTATGATGGGGATTGCAATATTGTTTACTTTAGAGTAGCGTATACATAAATAAAAAAATCGTGTATATTTATTTACCGGCTTGGTAGCTCAAGGGTAACACTGTGGGGCAGCTATTTAAAGGCTGTTGGATTGAAAAGTGTAGCCTGCGACTCCTGTATTATCATGAGTGGTTACCTCTGGCAAGCCTATGTGACTATGTGACGAGCTGTTTTCAATTCACCACACACTAAAGATCTTTGAAGATGAGCAGTTGAGGAGAAAAAATTGTCAGAAATACAACAAACATTTAAAAAAAATATTGTATTCTTGTTGTACATAAACTACACAGAGTGGGCACTACCAATCTTTCCATTTTTAATTTTCCTCATTCTGTCTAGTATTTTAATGTTTAGTTTAATTAAATCATGATAACGATTTATATAGAAATTATAAACATATAGGCCAATACCCACAGTGTGAAATAAAAACAATTGTTAAATTGTTTTAATAACTTACCTAATGATTTAGTAAATGAATTGTATACAATATAAAATATTATCTCTATAATTTAAGTTTTGTAAATAATTACAGCCATGACAAATTTGTTAAACTTCTTTTTATATGACACGTGCTCGACATACCCTCTAGTTTTGAAGTTTATTTATAATAAATTAGTAAATTAATTATTGGTGGTCAATAAAATCACTAATCAATCAATGATTGGCAGCGAAGCTAGTCGTTTAATGTTTCACAAGTCTTGAAACCTAACCCAATCACTGAGATTGTTTCCGTTCCCACAAGGCAATCGTTAATCTAAGCATAAGACGGACAAGCAAAAATTGCTGACGTTCCAAAACCAATATCAGAAAAAAGTCAAAGCACTATTCAATAATTTAGTCCATAACAATTGGGTATTTCCACCCTTTGGCCACTTGGGTGCGACTCCTGAAGGAGTGCGAACCTAGCGCTGCCGCTCCAAAGCGGTGGAAATTGGCGGATCTCAGGAGTTAGAAGCAGCCTCGCGTTGTATTCAAGCTTGGACATTTTCGTAATTTTCTTGACCTCTCTCTCTCGGCAAAACTTAATTACAATTTTAAAACTATAATATAAAATTAACTGTAAGCATCAATATTTAAATTTACAAAATGTGAATTTCTGTTATTTAACTAAATTTTACTGTCCATACGAGCATTAAACAATATTAACATACTGTCAGTTTCTTTATTCCTATACGTCATTGCCATAAGTCCATATATTACATATACATAACTTTAAAGTATAGTATTATGTAAAAGAAATGTTGAAAGACTTATTATTTTAAACACAAATTATTTATTACGTGAATATTAGTTTACATAACGCATTAGAAAACAAATAATAATTAAAGTTGATACACGTATAGCTTAAAATTTAAAATCATCTATTTTCTCGAAAATTATTAAATTGCTTACCATAGCACACAAAAAACCCATAGCACAAGTGTTACTTATTCAACTTGGCGCCGTTTAAATCTTTAGAAGTAAGAAGCTTACGTTCAACAAGCAACAACTTAAGGGTAATTAAATCTGGGCTTACTTTCTTTACGTCTTTGCTTGCTCTTCCGTAATAAAAAAAGGTTGTCTAAGAAGTAAACATGTACCAAATAATTTTTCATGAAATATATAAAATTATAATATTTTGTTTTAAATCCACTTTGGGTACGATTGTTTATCTTAAAAATAAAACCAGTACCTCAAAGCTAATATTACATCCTCAGTATTGATTAAGTCGATAATCAAGCTATTTTATGTTATCATTTTATTGTTTACTAGCAGTAAGCCCGTCCTTTGTATGGGTTGTATACTTCAGTGTCAAACGTATTATCATAACTGATAGTTAGTTATGCGCAATAATAGGTGGATTGGATATTATCTGGTGTGGATTAACGTCCCTACAATTGAATACCACATTCATCCACAAATTCCATCCTCATAATTAATCCAGTTCGTAATTCAGAGGCAGTGGTTCGGACTCCACGTTAAACTGCAGGCCTCTTAGATATATGCCTTTGTCTGTCGGGCTATTAACAGTTCTGTTTGAGGAAAAAGTCGGGCTTAGTCAGTTACAAGAATATAAGATCGCCCCACAATCATCGAACACTCTTCCTCTTTCATGCCTGGCTTAAAATACCTTGCCTTGGACAAGTCAGTTGCCATTTCAGTGACTAACTAACTTATAACAAAATATAAATTTAAAACTTTAACAAATAAATGCAGGGAGTAATGACAGAGTCAGATCTGTTACATAAAATAAAAATCATTATTAAAGTTCGTTATGCATCAAGATATAGATAAGATAAGATCAAGATAACGCAAGCTTGCTTGATTCAGATATTATTGTATTTTGTTAGTTAACTGTTTGTCGTATTAGTACATCTGTGGTAGTTTATTTGTTCAGATTTATTCAGTGTATTAATATTAGTGTCCTATTCTAAATTTATTGTTAGTTTATTAGCATGTCATATGTTTTACATTTGTAAATTTATTTGACGAAATAAATGAATCTGAAAACATTAAATATATTACGAGGCTTCAAATCCACGACCAATGTTAACATACAGCTGATGGTTATGTATATCTATGTAATCACGTTTTAAAATATCTCATTTTTTGTCAAACTTGTCTAGTATAGATCAAAACTGAGTTTTGAGAGTTTATTTTTTAATACGCGGTTTAGTATAAATTAAACAAAAACTGAGGATGGTTTAGCATGCATGTTAAAATTGTAAATTGAGAGTAAAGCACGAAATAAACTCATTAGCATAACATTGAATAGTACATATGAATTGTGTGATGATTAAGTCAATAAGGTATTAGATTATACTCCTTATTATGGAATTTGACTTGCCGTTTCAACCCTTTGAATGCTTTGAATTTTCATGCTATCTATCTAGTTAAAAAAAACTTAGCACAAAACAAAAAAAACACAAAGACATCCCCCTTTTAACCATAATCAAGTTGTAAAAGAATCAAAACAGGTGTGCACTGCAATTCCAATTAGGCCTACTGACGCCGTCAACTTCCTACCGTTTATTGGTGGGCACTTATTGTTTTAAGACAATATTTTGAAACTATACATCAGACATTGAAAACTTTGAATATAAGTAATAGTTAACTTAATGAGAACAAGATTGAGTATAAAAGTAAGAGACGGAATGATAAGTGGTAACTGAGGTAGCTAGAGAGGGGTATGGGATTACAGGGGGGGGGTAATGGTTGCCCCCTCCATAATTACATCTCGCTCTGAAACCTAAAGTCGACCACTTTTCTGTATTTAACCCTATTTTTTTAAATTCAAGTAGATTTGAAATGTTATTAAAAAGTTCTTGATCTACTTTATTTCCTATTAAGCATATATTTTAGTATTATTACCAATATTAAACATTACCTTAGGTTTAATAAATTTTACCAGGTGACATAACTGTGCTCAGATAGAATAAAACATCCATTTAATTAGTTAATTACCTAAAGGGAAACATAATTATTTAATACTCAACGTCAACACAGTTTAAATGGTTTAGATAAAATATTTTAATTACACTGTAATATCTATATATTACAGTGTAATTAAAAACATTGGACAGACAATTTTGCTTGCCCATTGCTTGTTTTAGAGAATATTTAGATACGTGTGGGATATCATTGAAACTGAAAATGATTATTACGGATTGAAGAAATCCTCTATATGTTAAACAATAATTGTATATAATTATAGTTCAAAGAATTGTTGCTCTTCAATTGACTAAACTCATCACTGTATCGCCTTCAATCTCAATAATCCTCATAACTTACATTATTAACCGGTATAAATCAACTGGCTGGGTGTCTGAGTTGTTATAGTGCCCGCCTTCAAAACTAAAGGTCGCTGGATCGAACCCCGCAAGGGTCGAATCTGTACTCAGTTGCATGTTTGTCATTGGGCTATTAATTAATGATGATACGTAAGGACAGGTCAACGTTAGGTAGTAATAAGACCGAGGTTTGCTTCGTTCCCCATCAAAACGTTAAAAATGCTGAAATGAGTAGAAAGACACGAAATAAAAAAGTTGAAAGTCACTGATTCTATCCTAAAAGATTCTAATTACTGGACTATTAATTATCCCTGGTAAATGAATCATTATTAAAAAGGCAGTAACAAATATGAATCTGGCACAAAATAAATGAAACTCATCCGTCAAATAGTTGACCACAAGGGTTGGTCACTACCCCATAGATGTATATGAATATTAGCCTACTGTTTAATCTGTAAAATATTTAATGAAACAGTAAAGGTTTCCTCTTTAGTATGTAAAAGGGAAATTATTCATCTATTAAAATAGCTAATATTATTTTATTTTAGCTACGAAAATAAAAATCCTATAAAATGAATCGGCTAGGGGTTTTAATACCAGAGCTACATGTGATCAAACCTAACTTTATCACCAAACTTTACCAAACTCACCAAACTCATCAAAATCACCAAACTTTATGGTTTGCTTTATTGGGTCGAAATAAGCAAAAAGATTCCTGGGGGTACTGTATGTCCTAAAATCAATAATTAACCAGAAATCCACCATTTTGTATATTTTACAAAATATTTGATCTCAGTAATTTTTTATTCGATCGTTTTGAAACGTTTTGGCATCTGCCTTTTAATAGTTATGATCCGATTTAGCAATAGCCCCGTCACAGCAGACCTGCGTACTCAGCGAATTTCCAATTCAATAATACAATAATAATGATAATGATATATGACAAGTTTTATAAATATCTGTCGATAAATATGAGAGTTATTTGCCTATTCCCCATAACATTAACATGGGAAAGAGTATGCAGGTTTGCTGCTGTTAGGAACACAAAAGTAGGCATTTCTAGCATAAAAGTGTATATTTTGACCATTTATACCAAATAAATTTCATCAACATCTGTCCATAAATAAAGTTTGCCTATTCTCTATATGTTTAACATGGGGAAAGAGTATGAAGGTTAGCTGCCATGAAACTATAAATTTAATCATAAATGGATAGATCACAACCAAATGAAGGTAAATGAAGGTAAGTTACGTATTCAACAAATGTATTATTATGAAAAAGAGTGAAAGTTATTTATAACAAATCGAAATACCATAGTAAAATGAATCAGCAATATGTATTCATGTTTGTGAATATATTTGGGAAAAGTCAAATGTTGGATAAAATATTCAGTCAACATTTCCGGGTCATTATATTAATCGTCAAAACGTCAATGAAAATTTAAGGTTAAGAGGAAATGAAAGCTTTGTGGATCTAAGAGTTTGGTGTAATGAAGTTTGTCATTCCGCCTCTCTCCTGGAATTTGCACACCCCGTTCTCCCCTCACGTTTAGCTCGAAAATGTTTAATGTGGTCTAGTTTTGGGTTTATCAACTAGGTTTTAAACATTATAAATATAGTAATTCCTATATAATTGGTAATTCTTTTATAAAAGTGAAAAGTAAAACATACTATTAAGCTAATATTAAAAAAATATTTTAAAATTCTTGCAAAATAATGTTAAACCCTTTCAATGCCTATAAAAAAGTATAATTTGTATGGTGTTTCAAAGCTTTAGTTTTTCTACATTATTATGAATATTACGCATAAAATAGAATTTAAACGAACGAAAATAGAAAAAAATCATTGAATGATTTCTTTGTTATTATGATTTTATTTGTCAATAACAGTTTTAAAGAGTTTTAACGACTAAAACGTTTATTTAAAAACAATATGAGTTGTTTTTAGTAGTAATTGCTTTATTGTTAAACTATGGTTGCTGGTTGTTTGTAATTATGTAATCAAATACAAATATCTTACTAACCTTTTTTTTCACAGTAGAAGGGTTTGGCCCTATGATCAAGGCTTATCTTTTGTATAATGTGTATTCCAACATTAATTGTTAATGTTTGGATATAATTTTATCGAGAACGGTATAATACAATAGAATCTCTAATTGAAATGTGCTATTTTTCTTTTTACTTTCTCCCCCTATACGATAGTATATGGAGAAAGTGTTGTTTTTGTCCGAATTTTCTGTCCGAGTTTCTGGTGGAATATATCCATTATGGTGATTTCAATAAAAAGAGGTTTTACAGTTATCTCTGTCTGTATGACTGTGTATGCGTGTGTGGGGATGTGTAGCCTAGAGACGAGACTTTTAGTCCAATTTGCATGAAATTCGGCATGTAGGTAACAGTCCACGGTATCTCGGAACGATTTTGTGTTTAATTTTTATTTGTATGGGTATTTTACCCCTAAAACCTCCAAAAATGAAATTTTTCTTAAACGGCTCTAACTATTTTGATGAAAAATACAGATACAGTTTAAATTCCTTTATGAGATAAACAAAATGCCACCACCTGCATTCCTCAAAGAATTCGGGTTTATAAGTTATGGGATTTTAAAAGTCAAAAATATCATTATTTAATTTTTCCGGCAAAACAGTACTTTCATGAAATAGTTTTACTATCACCATTAAAACCAGCTTGAAAACTAAACATATTAGTATTCTAAGTCATTAAACTACGATTAACGGTTCCATAGAAAAATTAACTTTCATATCCGTGGTAAACACAGTACCCTGAGAGTGCCTAACGTTATAATTACAGAGAATATTAAAAAGTCTTCCTTTTTTCCAAACTGTTTTCCATGAAATTGGTGTTAAGGTCACATCACCCAACAAAACCCACTCAAAATGTTGGTATTACAGTGGGTGGTTGCCCTTCCCCCCATGTACTTCTAACAATTTATTTTATTTTATTTCTCTTGTAAAAAACAATACATGTGAATGCAATGCAAAGGAGTAAAACTAATTACCAAAAGTCTTGTAGTTGTACAATTATTCACACTAAGTAAATTGGCCGGTGAACGTGACGATTTGAATATGCAATGTTTTACACACTTTTAAGGAAATATAAAATACAAAGAGGCCATTTACAGTGAAATAACTTAAAAATAACGCCTTTTTGTTCCTTCATGTTAAAAAAAGCTACGGATTGGTGCGCAATGTCGGCAAGAGGAATCGCGTCTTTGAGGATATCAATAGAATAGCTGTGACTGTTGCCGATGTTTGTTTTGTTGTAATGGTTCAGAACATTCTTACGCCGTAAATCACCCGTTTTATAGCAAATGAACATACAAATTTCCATCAAGATATTACAACAGAGCAAACCGTAAGAGTAACAATGAATTTTGTTAATGCTTTGTTTCCAGACGGTGTCATTTTAACTTTCTTAAAGAATTAATAACTTATTTAAATTTTCGCGTTTCACTGGCCTACCCTGTATTCACAAGATTACTTCATGTCTAAGTATAAATTTTAAGTACATAAAAAATTATGAAAGGACGATATTTCACGAAAAACCCGACGGTGATGAGAAGTGTCAACACCCAATGTCAAAGACAACCAAATGATCTATCGCCGCTCCACTTTAGCGGTCTCTGGAACAGCTGACAGCTGACAGATGACCCCGACACCGCTAGATTCAATCTCCCAGGCTCTAAGCCTTTGAATTGGGACCTAACGCGAATCATTAATTGTACCAGTTCGCTGCACCCAGCAAAAAGCTAAATTATAACATTCTCAATCGACACCTTACACTGCAAGAGGTCATTTATCACTAGTGCTATTCTATCTCTAAATTTGACGCCACCCAATTAGCAGACTATGTATACTCTATAAATATTTAATATATTAGGTACTAAAAGTAAGCCCGTTCCTTGTGCGGTGTTGTAAACAAGATACTCATTATCATTGCAAAATATTAACCTGACTTTATACGCAACCAAATGCAAAGAAGAAATAAAATACTAGTACGATTATTTCGCAATAATTTATAATTATGTAAATCAGAAATGTGAATCACTATTAGGATTTGTTATACTCGCACGTTAAGATTGTAATTCAATATAAAAATAAGGATAAGATCACTTTTACAGATCATATGTTCTGCTCTAAGCTCGGTTTATGATAGGTCGTTATTTTATTTTCACAGTGATTGAGTCAGTTTTAAGTAAAGAAAACCCTTCCATAAACAATATAGAAAAATAAAACTTCTAAGTTTTATAACGTTTGGTGAACTGGGTTTTGACGGAGAAGAGTAACAAAAAAACTTTTTTAGCTTTACAGAGAAATAGACAAACAGATATGAAATCGGACACAAGTTTAGATAAGAACATTTTTTTATATTCTGGGGTATAAAACGTAAAACTAACGAAAAAACTTTTATAGTTCCAAGCAATGTACAGTCAAAGCTCTATCTTTATTCATGTAGACGGGATATTTATTAGCTATTTTAGATAATTTTTTCAGGATATAATCACTTTTACCATTACTTTAGCCAAATATCGCTAAAAACTAGGTTTTAAGACCTCATTACTTTATTTTAATAGATACTAGATCTTCAATGTAAGCAAACCCCTTCTACAAACGGTAAAGAATAATGAAAATATAACATTTCATCATAGTGGCTTCGTCATGACGGAGCGTGACAAGAAGACATTGTTTAGCGTTACAGAAATACAGACAGACGTAAACTGGGATAAGACACATTCGAATTATTTGGGGTCGAAACATAAAATAACCAAATATATAAATCCAAGCAATGAACAGAAGAAACTCAAACAAGAAACAAGAAGAGCAGGCTCATGTGATCGTAGAGTAATTGTGTTTTAAATCAATCCCAATTTTCTGTACAAATAAATAAAACTTTATAAATGATCTCAACAAGAAGAAAGTGGTATATACGAAGAATATAAATAATTTAAAGAGGCGGGCCCGTTGGAAGTGTAAGAGCTTGTAAATAATTTTACCGGATCTCAAAGTTCAGGTTTTATTATTGTCCCCAGTTGAGGTTTTCAAGTGTATAAAATACATTTGAATGTAATATAATATACCATTTTGTTTATCATTATAAATCTGAATATCCAAAATAATAATCTTTTTTATATTTACTTCATTTTTGTAAATAAATTTAATAGGAGATAAATTTTTGGAATATTTAATTTAAAGCTCTTATAAAAAATTTGTCTTTAAAATTTATGAATGAGTGCCGAATTGGGTGGATTTCAAAAAATTAATTTTTGTACTCAAACTTTGAAACTCAAAGAAATGTAATCGAGTTCGTGAGGTAGAAGAAAGCAAATAAATTACCCTTACATTAAATTAATAGCTCAAGTGCAATGGAAAAGATATAATATAATTCAACCAGTGGAAGGTGGGGGTTAAAAGAATATTGACATGGACATGTCTTAGGTCTGGGGGGGTGTTGGTGATTTTTAAGATGGAAAACATGTAACAGGTTTCATAGAAACTACCAGAACTATTGTCTTGAATTTTAAATACATAAAAAATAAGAACAGCTGTTTAGATGAACTTAAAACATTCCCTTTAGACATATCCATGATCTAATCTTTTTCCCACAGGGAAGTAAATACAAACATTTTTTTCAAAACGAGTTCATTACGGAAAAAACTAATTTGAATATAATATTTTAGGTTTACGTTTTCGGTAATAACAATATGAACTATAAACAAAGTGTAATTTTACATAGAACAACACCGGTTATTGGAATAGCGTTAAGAGCAAATGTGGTAAAGTTTGTAAAGGAAATGAATGAAGTTTCTTACGTATGGTTTGTACTGCAGTTCAAACACCTTCAACGTGACTTGAAAGTAGTTTCAAAACCCATTAATGCAGTTAGAGCCTTAACCCTAATTAAGTCAGGTACAAAAACTATTTTTACCTTAAAAATTCTAAATCACTTTTCTAATTAAATTATATACGGATATACAGTATGTTGTATAGAAGTTCCAGCTTTAATATTTTTAAATAAGACATTTTCAAATCATTTTAGACAAATATATTCGCAATCACTGAAAATAATTGTTGAAGTAATACAGTAGTATTGTACTCATTAATTCAAAAAACTATTTGTTAAGTATTTATTAAATTTATATTGTTACTGTAATTATTATATTTAATTACGATTCATTTTAAATAGGGTAAATTTTAAGCGGAAAATATTATGTTATAATGTTTTTTTCAAAATATCAAAGGACTAATTATTTGCGGTATAATTATTTTAAATAATTAAAAAAGGGAAAGAACTATTATGAGACAATCTGTACATAACAAAGAGTTAAAACATGTGGATATATCATATTTTCGAATGGATTATACCAAAATGAAGAGAACTGTATGCATTAATTATCACTATTTAGTGAAAAACAGGATTTTAGTGACTTAAATGTTCTCCCCAGTTTCCATGGTTCAATATTTTTTGAAAAACGTGAAAATTATCGAAGTGAATTTATTCTTAGTTATTTTCCTGGAACTTAAACACTCCGGTGCTCGTGTGGTTTACTGAAATACGAGCGGTCGCGTGGAGTGCCTCTGCACTTCACTTGTTTTTGTTGTTTTTCTTAATTGGTATGAATTATCCTTACGAAGTATTGACATTTTAGGTCAAATAGACACGTAAAACATAATTGATGTGATTTGTGATGATAAAAAACATATAATTTAGACAAAAAAATTATTTTGCGATTCGTACAATACAATAAGTAAATGTTGGTGCATAGAAAAAATATTTAAGAAAATGGTTAGGAATAATTATTTAAACAACGCAATCGAAACCCAAAACTACCTATGACAACACACTTTGACAAATGCATCTAATCAGCACATTCTACACACACACTTTTCAAATGATCAAAGTAGACCCAATTTTTATACTTGAAAATTTTGCAGATTTTACGATAAAATAAATAAATATTGCTGCATGGAAGTTTTTATTTAAAAATTGTAAGAAATAACTATTTAAACAATGGAATATTATCTATTTAAAGTTCATCAAGGTCTTCATCACCGATGACACTCTCATTAACATCATTCAGCTAGCCAACACCGTAACTGTTCTTGGTTGTCCATTGTTCATTCACTAGTTAATACCTGCACACACTACAAACGTTTCATATAAAAATAATGTTAATCAAGATTGATGTTTCAATGACAGACGAGGCACGTACAAATACCAATTATAACAGGACAACGAGAAGATATCTGTCAAGAGTCGTCTCTGAACATCAGAAAGATTGGAACAAGTACTACGTCCACCTGTTTCTTCTTGATTGCAGACGTTTTACAAACGAGACTACCTGACGAACTCCATCCAACGTTGTATTTGGCCAAAAGCACCGTCTTTCATGTTACCTGCGGTTTGTGGTTGATGAAAACTTCGCGTCGGATCTATGGAGAAGGATAGATGAAATCCAAGAGAACCTCTACCACAAAATTTTAGAGACAAGTGACAGGATGAAGAAGAGATACAACTAAGTTTAGAAAAGAAGGCTTCAAGCCAGGAAATCTTGTGTGGTTGTATAATTCATAAAGACGTCGTGGATATTCACCTAAGCTGGAGAGCTTTTGGGAGGGTCCATACAAGGTTATGAGCCAACTACAAACTACGTTGTTTTTTAATCAAGAAGCTGCCAAAAACCTAGGTGGTCCTTTTTACCAGGATTCAACCCTAGAAGGAAATGGTAACCAAGATGGCAAACAAGTAAAGAACCTCTCTATAAAGCCAAGACATCTGTGGGATGCGAAAGATCATAACAGGGTTTTGAAACCGATGTACAGAGACTTCAAAATCTTAGCTATGTAAAGCTCCCATTGAGTAATAATAATAGTATGTATGATACTATATATGAATTTCATTTATAATTCATGTTAAACAATCGTGCTTTCAAAACTGGATTCAGAGTATTTACGGAGCACATTATTATTTTTTGTTTGTAAAGACCTATCTTGTGACACCTATTTTGAAGTATTTTCTGATTAAAATACATGATAAAACTGGAGATTTAAGTTTCAACGAAGCTAAAAATACAGCCTTTTTCAAAGCAGTACAAAATTACGAGAAAGTCTTTAACTTGTACTATTTGTATATAGTATCGGTTGAGATAGAGACGTCTAAACTAAGCCATCCGGCTTCATGTAGAACGGTTTTTAAAATTAGATATCACTACTTATAGCCTTAAACTTTGATTTTTATCGTGATTCTGACCAAAGAATTTTGGTTTGTATTTTTTGTGTATACGTAAACAATGGTGTAGTCCTACCTAATGAGATCGTTCACAACCCAAAACGGTCAATTTTTACTGTCCTTATCAATGTCACTGTTATTATATTTTGACAGAAACAACGCACCCAAAGTACGTTATATCATCTTAATATTCGTATTTATTTATCAAGTACAAGATAACGGATTAGGGTCTTCGCAATTGCCACTCATTTGTCGACGACCAATACAATCACTTCCAATACCACCGAATGATCTATCGGCAGGCCAATTTAGCGGTCCCTGAAACAGCTGACACCTGATAAATGACTTTACGACCACTAAATTCTACATGGAAACCATGAAACGAGTTATTGGGTTGTTTAAAATTATTGTCATACAAAACCCCTGTATTGCTATTCATTTTTCAGGTATTCAAAAAATAATGCTTGTACTATACATACATTTTTGCGTAATCTCTTTCTATCTTTCTTAAATTTATAACATCACGTAAATATTAGTTTTGGATCTTTTATATACCAGACCACAAATTAATAACACATAATAGTTACAAACTATAAGTTTCTTACCAAAACTGACTCAAAATCTTAAATTTTCTTTGATCGTTTACTTAACTATCTTACGAAACTTAAGATGTAGTATAAAAGTAAACCCCTAACGTCCTGGGTCCGGTCTCACAAACCTCTTGAGTTATTTATTTATTTAAATTTAAGGGTTTAAAAAGACTATAGCCATGCCAGGCAGTTGTCCCTCCCCACCACCAAAACCGATCCCTATTATCACTTGTCTTTCGGTCGTAATATTTATAGATTTGTTTGTCGTCAGCGGTCTGTGAGACCAGACCCAGGATGGTACGCAATAGATTTACGACCCAGCCCATTGTCTTCTGCGTGTGTGTTTTGGACTCGGATTTCAAAAGATGTTTGAAAACTGGTACAAGAATGCTTTTTTTAAGTGAATTGGATTAACTTGGTTAGTGAAACCGCAATTGTCCCGACGTTTGCAGAACACGAGGCTGACGTATGAACTTTTAAGCAGGCATCCTTCGAATACTAGGAGTAGAAGAACCTAAACCCGACACTGATGGTGATAGACTGAATAAAAGAAATACTACACATGTGATCCGAAGAAGATAAGAAAACACGTCTACATTTGCTATTGATGTAAAAAACATGTTTGCCTCGAGTGTACAACAAATGTTTGCAATAAATGTAAATCTATGTTATAAGCTGAAATTATCTGTAAAGAAACTGTCTCAATTTAATGATAATACTTTCTTTATAAGTATCTTTATTTTTCATATTCGTCATGTCCTATGGAATAGAAAATACCAATAACTAAACATTTTGTCATATTTATCATTACGTTTTTACGGTTTTAGAAAGGGATTGCATTTTTCATCAGATTTCAAGTACAAGTTTTTTTAACTGTATATATTTATTATATGTGCTCAATAAACTTAATTTAATATTATTCATATATTTATTATTTCAAATAACTTATTAGATTGATCAAATTATTTCCAATAGTAAAAAATAATTTTACATGTTTTTTTCAAGAAGGCGCGGTCTGTAAGACCGCACCTAGGACTGAGTGTAACAAAAAGTTCACCCAGGACGTAAAGGGTAAAACAAAATAATAGTTTTAGCCAAATATTTTATGTTACGATTCTGTGTTACATTATTTGATATCAAAATAAACAAAATTTCGTTCCAGCAAAAAAATAAAACTGATTTTTAGACGTAAAACGAATACAATAAAAAAGTAATATGTTAAATTGAGCTCATTTAGACAAATATTATTGTATAATATAATTAAATTATAATAAGTGTGTAGTATAATATTGCACCAATATGTAAGAGCAGTCATGGTATAAGAAAATATTTCTTGCAAATGTTAGTCTCCAGAGGGAGACATAATTAAGGCAAACTCTCTACTCCCTTGGCTTATCTGTCCAATTTACTTCTGCAAAGTCACATCAACTTTACAGAGATTTACTTAATAATATGTGAGCTATGTTCCTCACGTAAAATTAGGAAGGTTGATACGCGTACATTTTTAATATAATTGACGTTAACGTTACAGAAGTTTTCTCACCACATATGAGAATTACTTCAATAGAGTATTATTGATTGGAAGTTAGCATTTTCTTGTTCACATGATGTTTATCCAGGAGATATTATATTTATGAAAACAATTTCATGAAAGATATCAGTGAATTGCGAAATGTTTTCTCATTATGAAAGTTATTTTAAACATCTTAACAGTTTAATAAAACGGTCCCAATTTCAAATGCTAATTGAAATACCATTTAGCAGTTAATTTGTATAAAATACTCATACCAGTTCTTTATCTACTCTCCAAATACAGTTTTAATAAATTACAATTTATTTCAAGATTACAAATTAAATCCCCCTCTTGTCATTAAGTAATAATACTACATATTAAGCTTGGTAAAAAATGGTTGAGAAATAAGTAAAAAAAATGTTTTGTACGTTTGTATTATTACGTACATATTTTACCAACGACATTTAGTTTTCAGAACAATTCTTTTACGTACACCAATAATAAAAAAAACTTATTTTTTGTTTCCCTTAAATATGGTAAATTAAAAACTGTTTTTCCTCAGTTTATGATTTAGGATAGGAGAATTACGATTTTACCGTTTAAAACTTTATAAAATATTCAAAAAATTAAGCAATTTTATAATAGTAAACACGATTTTACACAATTTAGACTGCGTAATATGTCTGACGGTCTTCAAAATATCCCCTAATATTATTGGTTTCAATAAAGTGTATGTTGAGGAACATAAGTTTATTACTAGTAAGTTTTATTTTATTATTCAAAGGTAATTTATCCAGGTAGGTATTTCAAGCCAAGTATGAATGAAAAAATGGTTTAAGATAATTAATTGTAGGGCGATCTTGTAGTCTTGCTACTGACTAAGGTTGACATATTCCTGAGAAAGGACTGTTAGTTAAAAACTGTCAATGACCTCTAAGGGACCTAGAGTTTAACGAGTTTTACATTTTTGCCTCTGAATTATCATCTGCTTTAATTATGAATATGGTCTTTGCGGATGAACGTAGTATTCAATTCTGTGGATGTCAATCTACACTAGAGAATATCACATCCACCGACCATCGTACATATCCATCATTCGTGACCTCCAAGTAGCTAGGTTGCTCACACACGAACAACAGATATGTTTAAGTGAAGTATCAAGCCAAGATAGAGGTTGAGTTTGAAATACAAGGTGAACGGTACTGCTAAAAACTGATAGACAATCCCGGGGTCCGAACCATGACCGTCGCTGATCAAGTTTTTAGTTTCCACAATACCAACTGCGCCACCGACTCACGTAAAACACTCTGAGAGAAGAATTCGACAAAATAAATTTCAAGAAGCATAAGCTAGAAGGACTAAGTCATTTGGAAAGACTTTGGAAGAGATGAGGAGTGTAGGTAATTTGTGATATCGGAACAAAGGCTAACGAAATAAATAGTCTGTTGAGAATAATATCGCAAAAATAACAGAATGAAGGAGTGGTTAAGGAATATCTTTAAATGATGCATAACGTAAACTTATTTGGTAAAATCAGCTTTATTTATTGAATTTTTAGATTATTACTATCAAAAATTATACTTCCTCGACACTTATAAACAAACGTCCTGACGAGGAGATAGTCCCGAGCCTGCTCCACGTAAGGGTAGTGTCAATATTATCTTTTAATCAACTGACTTAACCAACTCGTGTTAAGGTCCTTTACCCAATACTAGACACATTTATCAACTGTGTATTCTAAACTAGACAGTTATATATTCAAGTACATATTCGTATTCAGTTAGTCCCTGGATATGCCTTAGTGGGTATTTTAAAGTTTGTGAGTGAATGGTGAGTGTCATTAGTGTAATGAATTTGATAGCTTTGATACCGAATAGGCAATCTTATTCGTAGATACAGGGCCTATCAAAGTATGGCACTATTATTAATTGAGGTATAATAATAGTGTATTTCGTTAGAACTAATGTAGGAAAACCATATTCCCATATTCAAATAACAAATAAACGTAAAGAGTCTATGAAAGATTCTGAAGATGCAATATCGTAAGATTAGGCATCTACTAAGTTGTCGAGTATCTAGGTAGGGTATTTTAAATCCAGCTCCACTGAAGATGCTTTTATTGCGGATCCTACAGTTCATATTCATGGATAGTGAACTATCAGTATTATAAAACTCACAATTCTTTCAAAAATGAATAGACAGATTCAACTGAGTGGCTGAGAAACACAATGGTAAAGCACTCACATCGTAATCGAGAGTTCATGGGTTCAAATCCAGATTCAATCACCATTTGTAGTTTGGCTATTCATTAAATACCTGTCTATCAACAGGTTATTTCTAGGTAGTATACATAGTAGGGTTTAGTTCCCTAATGAAAAGATAAAAATAATGCCTATGGTGTTGAAAATTCTCCAAAAAAATAAATAGTTTTGGGAGAAAATTATTTAGTTTTATGAGAAACGTAAAATAATTTTGTTTATAATTCTTAATTCTATTCTTAATTCTTTAACATTTTATATGTAATGCAAAATTTAACATGTATATGTTAATTCTAAGTATCTAAGCTCTGGTGGAGTAGCAATTTGCGAGACCGAAAAGTGTTCGGAAGTGACGTCAGAAAGACGTGTGACGAGAATGGGAACAGCTGTTTTGAGGAACTGAAAACATTACCTTCAGACAAATCTATAATATAAGCTACATTCTACAGTGACACAATTCCTCACAATTCTTGTTTATATTCTACAGGATGACAATAGGTTTCAAGACAACTTTATAGCTTTAAATCAAAGACATATCACAGCCAAATTTGCCACATCATTACTGGCAGCAGTAAGGTACTTTTTGTGTACTTAGTGATCAGATATCACCTATATGACAAATATTCTGCTCATATCCATTCTCATTTTAAACTTATAAAGTTTAATTAAGACCTTAATGTTACCTTTTATATTGAATTAATATTCTAGATATGTCTATTCATTGGAGTATTAAATTTTCAGCCCATAGGAACCAACGAACATGAAATGACTGTTAAAATATACATGATTGATTGACGACAGTAAAGCGACATTCCACTGACTGAATTCAAATAAAAAGTTAATGACAACCCGTTCAATAAAGCTTCAACAACTTTCCTTTAAAATTTTCTCACGATTGAATTCAAATTATAGGCAATTCAATATCGTATTTGTACAAAGCTTCCAGATATAAACGTTTTATTCCTAAGTAAATTAACCGTAGCGTGTAGAGAGAATTAGTTAGTTTTAATGCTAAATACGATTCAATGGTTTATTGTTTTTTCTACGACCGTTGTAAAAATTACAAATAAAGATGCTGGAAGTAACATTATTAAGAGGCTCATTATTAAACGGAAATTGAAAACCGTTGCATTATGAGTTCAGAACGATACAGATTTTTCATAACGATACAGGATATAGACCAATCAGAGCTCAGCAATTGACGAAAGTAATTTCATTATGGTCATCATGAAATGCATAAATCAGCTGATTCATCCATAAAGATAGTGTGTTTTAGTAGCTGATCTCAAATTTGAGTTTTGAACCGTACACAAAATACGAACAACGTAATTCAAACATTAGATGATTACTCCAAGAATGAAGTACACGAAAAGACAATGAAATTATTTTTTATGCCCTAAATATTGAAATTATCGTAGATAAATTAAATATACAACTTGTTTAAAAAAATCTTAATATTGTTGGTTCTAGATAAAATAGTGTATGCAACGAATGTATTGAAATGTATTACTCGTGAGATATTTAGAACACTCGCTTCGCTCATGTATTAACTTACGTCTCACTCGTGGATTTAAGGCATTCATAATACAATCGTTGCATAAACTACTATTATTTTGTGTGTGTGTGTGTGTGTGTGTGTGTGTGTGTGTGTGTGTGTGTGTGTGTGTGTGTGTGTCAGCCAGCCGAAGCCATTCGTTCGAAATACCAGTTTTTCAGGGCTGCCACAAACTAGGTACGGTTGACCCATAGTCTTGATTTAGAGGCGGTAGGCTATTCCAAAAAAAGGTAGTGAAATGATGAATATCATTGAATATAAATATGAATATAACTGACGGGTGAGTGTAATAGATTTAATGATGTAGCTTTGTTTCTGACAGATACCAGCTAATACTCAGTGGTGGATTTAGTTAGCAGGGTGTTTAGCTAATGCAAACAAATAATCTATAGTTTTTAAAAGCTTAACCAACCGAATGAGGTACATTATCATAATTATGTGCACAGATATTTTGTTTGATAACATTTTGCGATTTGATATTAGTTTTGACATAAAGTCATAATATTCCAATGGCTTAGATCTTTTGAAAAAATATGATTGAAAGTTCTCAAAGTTACAATAACCAACCTAATCTAACCCCGCAGAGCGCTGTCTAGGGGCGTCTTTCCATTATTATTGAAGGTGAGGAGACTGGACCAAACGTTCTATGGACTAAATGAAATCCCCCGGAAATAGCCAACCTGTCTTTCAATCGATTAAAACTAACTGTAGTAAATATTTTAACTAATAATATATTTTTCTCTGTGGATTATTTGTTTTAGAAAAACGAAACACATCAATTAATTAAGTGATGAATATTGTATTTATTGTAAAATTTCCAATCTGAGAATTTTTGTTTTTACAATTTGTTTATCGTAAGTTTTAACCCCTTTTATGTCTCCAATTTGTTATAATTTTTCATATTGACTTGACCTATTTCACAATATTGTGACTAAAGGAAATAAAAGGATTTCATTTTATACATTTACTTTATTGATAAGGATCAAAAGTGGACATTCAAAGGTAGTAATTAATTTTTGCTCTCAACAACAAAGCATGTTCCACCATTCCCAGCTCCTCCTCTCAGCCATTAACTGTTGGCCATTAGCCATTTCAAAGCGTGTTACCATTAGTCCTGCCCCAGGCTCTGTTCGACCTCGACCTCTCAATGGATCTGTTTCATATGCAACTTTGATCCACTCTCAATAAGTTAAGTTTATTAATTTCTAAGTTTAAAACTTAGGGAAAAACTAAAAAAAGGAATTTACGATAAGGTTTATCTTACGTTCATAATCTCAATACAAGAGTTAAAACATAATTTTTTTATTTAATAGTTTTTAATAAAAATATTTTTACTAATAACTTTTGAAATAGTGTAATAGTAGGTAGATATTTAACTTAGTATAAATGAAAAATGAGTATTAGACGATTCTGATGCGGTCTTGCAGTCTCTTGCAATTTTTCTTGTAGACTTATAGCTTTGACTATCCATTGTCAAAGCTTGTAGTTAATAGCCCAACAGCCAATGACATCATTGTAAGGTACCTACAGTTTAACGTGGGATCTGAACCACTTTTGGTTTTTAATTACGAACTGGTCTAATTATGAGGATGGTCTTATCGGATGAACATAGTATTCAAAAGTAAGATCGTTACCAGCAACCTTTAATTTATTGGGCCAGCGTACAGGCACGGTAGTTAATGGGTACTAACAACCGTGCCAGTTCTGTTTCCGACTATGATAACATTTTAAAACGTACCGTCTGGAGACGCTCAAAGACGAGCTAGAGTCCCACAAGTATCACATGTTGCACGATATAACCCAGAAATAATTCAATCAAAGCTACATAAAATCACATTTTATAAATTTATAACTTATGACGAAGTATTGGGGGCAAGATGTTATTAACTTTGAAATAAAAAAGAAAATTTACTTAATATTCAGGTTTGTTGTGATAGTCGTATTTGATTTTATTATCTAATTGATGATCTAAAGTTATTGGAGAAGGATTCCCTCCCATTGTTGCCACCAGCGCCATCTATCATGGCTGGGACGACAATGGCCGGCCAAAAACCGAGAGTCTATTGTAAAGTCATCCACTCTCACAACAACAGCCCCATTAGTCATTGTTTTCGAACAATAACTTAAGTAACTCATAGTGTTTCGAGATAATGCAACTGATATGACGTTTCAAGAGGATTTCTTTCTCGTTTGGCAAATCCTATAAAATTGTTGGTACTTAGGCACTGACATTTTCGATTCATAAACTACTTATTAGGAGAGAAAAATCACTATTATTATGTGTATTATTTGTGGAGAACCATAACACAAATGTATGGTGGCCATATTGTAAGACTTTTAATTGATTTTGCTTTTTGCCAAATATTTGTGTGTTTGTGTTGTATTTATAAAAGTGGAACTAATCTATATGTAAGAGGGACGAATATTGTTATTCGAGCAAAGATAAGGATGAAAAGGGGGTTTACGTTATTTAAAAGGGTTCTTTTATCTTCTGGTATTGGCTCCTGTACACCTTCGTTAATCCGACACGTTTGAAATTTTATCCAAGCCGAATCACTGTGGATCACTGAGAAACAGTATTTATCATAAACAAAACTGTACAAAAGTAAACATTATTAGAGAGATAAAAGAAAATGCTTGACAGAGAGTATTGTTTTACAGTGTTTTCCTATTCTCGGATTAAGGTTTTTCGGTGAACAGTGCTGAACGTGTTTGAATTCTCTTTACAAGGTACTCATATACCAAATACTCATATACTGGAGGGTTTCAGAAAATAATTATTGAAATCACTGTAATACCAGGTGCTGGATTTATTAGCTTAGCTAAATAAACATAGCTTGAATGTAATATCGGACATACCCGTTCAAGATATCCATGGTTGACCTCGCTGGTGGCCCAGACGACGGGTATGTTCGCGGCGGCGGCGGCCAAGGCAGGCGTCATCCCTTCGACCTCGGGCGCGAAGATGAGAACGGCGGTGACGACCCTCGGTGGAGCCCAGGCGACGGCCAGCTCGCCCAGAAGGGGAGGGTAGAAGCCGGAGGGTAAGGGGTGGTACAGGGTGGTCACAGTCAGGTCCGGGGCGAGGGCCGAGAGGGTGCGGTTGACCGCGCGGGTGACCACGGTCTCCTGGGTGGGCGAGTAGGCGACGGCCAGGTAGAGCTGAGGCGGCATCACCGTCCTGCAACAGAGGGTGGAGTTAATACCACAAACTGTATAACTACATTACTAATCACGAGACAGCCTCTAAAGGTGATCACACCACAAATGCTGCATCGATCACACCGCAACCCATTTGATACAACAGCTACAACGTTATCTGTTACTACCTAAAGAGTATGCATGTCCATACTACATCCTCTAGTGAGTATTCCAGTCACACTCTGATGCAGCGTTTCACTTGAAGCAAGCGTTCCAAAATGTTTTGCTGTGTACCCACGAACGTTGCGAGACGTTTCAAAACACCGCGAACATTTTAACAGCCGCTCGCAACCTGGATCCATTGTTGGACGATTTATGAAGTTTTCAAGGAGCAAAACTTTCTGCGAAAGTACCAACTCGCTTCCCACCCATGCAGCTGATACACGCAACTTTGTAGCCTGTTTTCAGATCTGTGGTGAAGTCAAATTCATTTCGTCAGGGCAAAAATATAAGAGGATAGTAAACGATTCAGTTTTCGAAATTCATAAAATTATATCCTTCGTAGAGACCAGATTTGTAAGATATCCGTGACAACCTAAAAAATCACCGAAATCGGGACTTGAGGTGCTCCACAAGAGGGGGAAAACCATAATTTTGTCAGTATTAGAGAAAAATTTATACAATTTTAACCCGAATCAGTAAAGAATAATGCATCAATATTTTGTTTATTTAAAAATTAAATACTGCAATCAAACTAATTTTACGTAATATTTGTGGCAGAAAGCCAAATGTATTATAAAAAAAAGCTTAGCAGGTCGGTTTTACCCAATCTCTTAACCAAGGCTGACATGTTCCTTAGACAGGAATGTTAATTAATAGTCCGACAGCCGATTGCATCTAGCAACCTACAGTTTAACGTGTGGACGTAATTCACACTACATCCACAGCTATTGCTCACAACTATCCAAAATTCCTAATGTGTGTAATATTATATTGTGTTGCTCAAAGAAATCGCTGCGTCGTGCTTCAATTTCCTCACACTGCAGAAGCAAAGAAACAAAACTCATTATGCAAATCGTTGCGCAACATTTTATATCAGGTGAACACACTAGATCAGTGAGTGGTCCCGCCTTAGTTAATGATCTACTAAAAATTTCAAAGATACCAAACAAAAAAGCGTCTCCAGCGGCCGTTCCAAAACATTTTTCAGCGGAATGTATTTGATCGATAAACACTGGTTTGCTGATTTCAGGTTTTCAAATCATCATTTTAAATAATTTCGCGTAAAGCTTGCTCAATGCATTTTATTTGTTTGCCTCTGCAGTGTAAGGGAAGTTCAAGCACGACGCAACGATTTCTTAAAAACAACAGAATATAATATTATTTAAATTAGGAATTGTGGATATTTGTGAACGGTGATCAGTGGATGTGGTGTGAATTAACATCCACGTGTTAAACTGTAGGTCCCTTAGATGCCGTTGGCTGTCGGGCTATTAATTAACATTCCTGTCTAAGTAACATGTCAGCCTAAGTTAAGAGATTGGGGCAAAACCGACCTTATAAGCTTTTTTCATGAGAAATTTGGCTTTCTACTACAAATGTTACTCTGATTGCAGTATTTAATATTTGAATAAATAAAATATTGAAATATTTATGCATTATTCTTGACCAATTCGGAGTAAAATTCTATTATTTTTTTCTAATACTGATAAAACGACGGTTTTGACTCTGTTGTGGGGCACGTCAAATCCCGATTTCGGTGATCTTGTTGGGTTGTCACGTACAATTACAACGTCAATACGTATTAGTATTACCATTATTTATTAATGGTAATACTATTACTACTCTTACAAACGGTTTTTATCAACCACGATAGAAATTACATACTTGTGCATGCTAAAAAAATTGACGCTCAAAAAAGCTTCCTTATTAAAGATTACTCTTCAAACAACCTGTATGGATAACCGTATCACAAACCACTCAACACGAAGCTATTCTGGTCCGAAACCTATTTAGTAACCAATGTAGAAACTATCAGTAACCTCAACATTCTGTATCACTAACTTTCACATTCACCACGCTACTTCATCAATGGCTATAAAGCAAACGTTTACAGAGAACATAAGAACACGGTGAATGTGCGATGGTAAAATATTCATAAACGTGCAATGTGTGGTGCAACGGACACATCTTGATTAAAAAATATAATTTCTCTGGTTACAACAGAGTGCTATCTCTCTCATCTCCATCGCCCGCATGCTGTCTTACACAGTAATTAGTTTGTTAGCGGGAATGTGTTTGGTCTTATTAGTTGTGTTTACCATACAAACTCGTTTTATAAGTTTTTATTCAACACTAGAATTTATCCCGTCCTTTTTAGTGGTAGTTATTATTATGAAATATTTACCTGAAATGAATCATAATTAAAATTTGTTTTACGTTACTATAATTTTAATGTAGTATAATTTTTTAATTGATAGTTTGTTACTAAAATGGTAAACTATCCAGGTACTTTAAACCAAGTATGAATGAGGAATGAGTTTAATATGATTGTCGCGATCTTTTATTCTTGTGACTGACTAAGGCTGACATGTTCCTTACTGTTAATTAATATCCCAACAGTTAATGGTATATCGAAGGGACCTACGGTTTAACGTGGAGTCTTATTATGAGGATGGTATATAAATTGTCATCATAGGTTTGATTCGAACCTTTACTATATTATACTTACTATACTATATATGGTTCAATCATTTAATGTCACTAAAACTAATTTTCAGAGCCAGCTCAGTGCAAAACAAAATAATGATTTCGCAAATTTGTCTTTCTTGTGAAAAGTTTTGAAATAAAATTAGAATCGGCAAACAATGGGAAAACGTTGATAATATTTTAAAAAGTTCACTTAGCTATATTTATAAAAAGAATTAAAAACGATCAGGAGATATTACCAAACAATCAGATAGTTATGTACTTTTATTTTGTTTGAATCACCTAAAACACATTAGTGATTTTGTATAGTCAGATATTAAGACAAATATAATAATTTAGTTTAAAACATCTGTATTATTGGTATACAGTTTTTACATGATTGATCTAATACATATTCCAACCCATCTACGAATCATCTGAAATCTATCAGTCGACTTATCGTGAACAAACTTTGATCAGAAATGTTCAAAGTGAATATTTAAACTGAAAATTCATCCGGAATGCCCGCCTCTTCTGCCATGCTCTACCGATTTCCACTCATCATATAATGTCGTTTTTTTCAATTCCTGCATCGTTTGATAATAATTACTCTCCATTATACTCGTGCTAGTTTGTAAATATAACGGTTTGTAATGTAACATCAACTATTGTTTAAATATTTTATAACTACCGATTGCATCAAACAGTGTCTACTAACGTTTAAAAACTGTATTTACTTCCCTGTGGGATATAGCTTAGGTCGTGGATATAGCTAAAGGGAATCTATTCATTTCTCCTAAACATCTGTGTCATGACCACATGACGTCACTTCTGTTACATTTTTTTACGTCTCGCCCGTTGCTAACACCATCCTTCAAAGCTTAGACATATCCATGTCAAAATGTCCATTGACATTATTAAATGGCGAATGTCTTAAATTTGAGCGACCAAGAACTATTATTCTTAGACAGTAGGCATCTGAAGGTAGGTTGGTTGGTCTTGGATTGAATTGGGACGTGTTAATTTGGAACCACTTGGTATTTTAACTATTGGTATCGTAACTGATATCTCTCAAATATTTTCTTGACGATTCTTAATTCCAAAGTGAATGTGAAAATTTAAATATATTTAAGTTTTGATTTACTAATGTTGTATTTTTACTTAAGTATGCTCTAGACATTTTATTACGCAGTGATAGTTCTTACATTAATTATTGAAATCAAAAACTGAAATATTAACTGATATTGTTGGATTTTAATCGCAACAATATTAATTATTTTTTAGATAAGTTTTACACGTAAGCAGTACATTAAATGTTTAATTTTCCATTATTCCTCCATCCGCTTTCTTAAATTAAATATTTAATTTGAGTTAAATGTATTAATTTGGTTAAAAGCTTAAATAAGAGAGGAACAAAAATATTTTTTCATTTCTTCTTTAATGTTTCCTACTCAATAATTACATATTCTTTAGTACTCTACTACTTTAGTAGTAGTATAAATTAGTTTCAACAGTGATAGTCAGAATCCGAGGACACTTTTTGATCATATTAATCTTACGAAGGATCAAAATAAATTTTTGAACAGTACACAAAAATCACTTTAAGATAAAACATAACAAATTTGGGTACATTAAAACCCCAATCTGACGCCATCTTGGATTTGTCAGCCGTAAATTTCTTTTAACATGATTCCAATTTGGTTGTAATTTGGCCATACTTTAGACGATTCGATTGCTCGGCGATGAGCAATCTGATTGCCAGCAATTCCATCGCCGGTCGAAAGGTGTTTTGGCGTTCTTTTTGTTCTGGCAATCAGCCAATCAATTGATTCACTAGGGATACAAATTCTATCCCACTTCTAGAAGTGCTAGAGACTTGAAATTTGGCACGGACCTTCATTTTGGTCTACAACCAACAGGAAAATTGCCAAATATGATTTTTTCATTACAACCTTCGAAAAGTGTTAAAATTTACCAGATAAAATACATTGAATGCATTTTGGGAAACGAACGGTTTTACGTTGTCACTAAAAAATCTCACTTCCTTATTAGACAGACACTTAAAATGTTTTATACCCCATTTTTAAGAGTTCACTCTGACTACACGTATAATCGTATATTTGTAATTTGTAATTTTTACTACCCCACAAAAATCTTTAAATTGTTCAAAAAATCTTCGTCTTATGCTGTATCTTTTTAACGAAAGGTACTATCGAAAACCCGAGGGCTCCATGTGCCACGGATTTCGCGAGATCTACAACTTTGGTATCTTGGCTTTTTCTCGTATCTCGTCTCCTTCACCATGCTTTTGCCTTCATTCAACCTTCACCTTCAGCCTCCTTCACCCTGTAGTGTGTGACAGAACTGAAGTGCGCATGTGCAAACTCTGAATATCGCTCAACGCGGTTGCTTGGTGCCACAAACTCAGCGATTGGGTCGTCGAGCAATCTCCAGATCGTCTGGCGATGCGGTGGATCCCCTGGGAAGAAGAAGAGCGATAAAAATATCGCCGGGCGACCTCGAGATTTCCCTCAATTAGATTGCTAGGGTTCGAAACGACCCCATACATTAGGCAATATTTGAGCAATCTGGTCACCAGGAATTAGATTGTCGATTTATGAGCGATCCGGTCGCCTAAAGTACCTGCTTAAGGGACCTACAGTTTAACGTGGGATCGGAGTTGCTTTTGCTTCTGAATTACAAACTGATCTAATTATGAGGATGAACGTCGTACTCACCAGTGTGAACGCCAATCCACACCAGAGATTATCACATCCACCGACAATTGTGCATAGCTATCCACAATTCGTGACCTCGGGTAGCTGGGTTACATGACAAGCCACTGTCCCAGTCAAAGTAAATCAACTGAAGGCCAAGGCCGACTTAACTACTAGTAGTAATAGAGTCCTAGATAAATAGAAATAGAGAGAGATAAGGGTCACGTAAACAAAACCGATGACGTCACTGGTACAAAAATGTTTATGTTTACATTTTAGCAACCAGAAATATCAAAATAATTCAAGTGGCAATGTTTGATCGAAACCTAATTGGTAACTCCGTTTTAAAATCAGTTGTACTTTTGAAACCTGTTAACTTTTAAAAACTGAGTATTGAGCTGAACACGCACTGAAAATTTTACAACTTTGATTATGAGAGTTTTTGAATCTACTACAATATATTATTACACCATTTTGTTTTGGAAAACAATGGAGCGAAATCTTAGCTTAACGGGATTTTAAGAGTTTATTTTGCAGCCTTACTCTCTACATCTAGAAATTTTACGGTTTAAAGAAAACCAGACCGAAACTTTAGAGGAATTTTAACAGTTTCTCGTCAATCAATTATAAAAATAACATTGTTCAGAGATTTATGTGAATAACCTATTACGTCACTTGTCAGAAACTAAAATGCACGTGAAGTTTATTTGTGACCTATACCTCTCTTACCCTTCTATGTATGTTGGTATAGTTGGGCTTGTATACCTCTAACTGGTAAAACTCACCCATGGGCCGGTGGCCGGGGGCTCCTGCTGTGGGGTGGCGGGGTGGGGAGTGATGGGGGTGACTTGTTCCGCACGGCACACAACAACATCCACGGCAGCAGACAAGTCACGATCAGCAGAGAGTACGGGCGAGAGAGGGTCATCGTGCTGAATCAGCCGATCTCGTACTCTAGCTCCTGACCTGAACAACACAACCAAAAACACGTCAATACCCAATGACGAGCCTTAATAATCTTTTTAGAATGTATCAGCAATTATAACGACCCTTCTTCCAAATCACAACTCAACCTATTTGCCTGAAACATCATAACCGACATTCTTGTTGCTGGAGGAAAATAGAGTTAGGTTGAAGATCAACACCATTCTACAGAGATGACAAAAAAACATTCAAGGGAAAAATGTACAATTTCCTAAACACTTCCCTTTCAGAAAACAATTATTGTAAGGCCTACTAAGGACCATTTCTGTGATGGGCACAGTAGGCTCTACAATAGCTTCTTAGTTGAACTTCAACGCACATGGTTCTGGATTGCAATGGTCTAGACCTAAGAATAATGGCCCTTTTATTCTAGTCAAGAGTAAGGTTTTTATTAGGAAAATATTGGGAAAAAGATTTTGAATCTCATCAAAGACAGAAACAGCTTCCCATCAGTAATAATTTAGGGAACTCAATGAAATTTATTGTTTCATGAGATTTCCACTTCATCTTAATAGACCGATTGATCTTCTCAAATTGAAAAAAATAAAACATTTTGTAAATACTTTTTACATAATTCCAAATGGAAGACACGGGCAATGGGAAAGCGAGAAAATAGGATATACATGAATCCTACAACGCATACAAAGGACGGGCTTACGGCTAGTGTATTTAGAAAATAGTTTGTCATGTCATATTTGTTTATTTGATAGCTTGCAGGATTTATATGCTAGGCCTTTATGTGTTGTATAGCAGAGATGAACCTCTCTGGTGGTATGTGTGGTTTATAATGTTTCAAATGTAGAACTTTATTTTTTTACGTGTAAATAACAAATCAAGATTTGAATATAAGTTTTTGAACAACCTGAAGGTGGAACTATGGCGTTTTGAAATTCGTAGTGACGTATATAAAATAATTGAACAGTTGACAGAAATTGAGGAATGTCACCTGGATAACTCATAAAACAGTTCAGAAAGTAATATACAAATGGATGAAATAGTTGAAAAATATGGTGAAAGGAAATATTTTTTCGTGACAGCTAAGGACAGCAGAGCAATTCGGAGGTGGTTCCTAGTGAAAATACATAACCTACAAGTGTAAACCTCCTTCTTTATGTATTTTTTTCCTTTATCATTAGCATTGTTAGTCACATAGGCACATAGGTCCCCCATAACTGGTAAAATCGTGGAGCATTTGCTTGACAATTTCATCACTTACACTCACAAAAATGTTACCAAACAAAAATATGCCACCTCATTCAATTTTGCTATATACCATCTTTTAAGTCATCACAGCAGTTTCATCAGGATTCCTAATAATCAAAAAGGAGAAGTACGAATGAGGAAGAACGAAGCTTCCTTTTTGATCCTTTCTACCCACCTTCCATCGTCCCCATGATCGTCAGAAGGACATCATACGCTGTACCTCTTGAGCATGTAGACCCGCAGCAAGTGGATAGGGAAGTTCTTGCGCCTCACAACTTTCTTTCTCCAAATGTAGACGACCATGGTTCAACAATGGCTCAGCAACCCCTGGTTTGTCTGTAAACAATTTTTAAAGTTTAATTGTATGAAATATATTTAGGACTAAGGAAGAAGTTAGAATATCCTATTTTAAAATTAGGTATTTATTGTGGTCATCATGAAACCTAACTAGTTTTGTAGATGGTATGTAAGGAACGTACAGATTAACGTTGGATCTTAACCACTTTTACCTCTGAATTACGAACTGGTTTAGTTATGAGAATGATCTTTGTGGATGAACGTAGTATTTAATAGTGTGGATGTTAAACCATACCAGGGAATCCACCGATCACCACTCATAACCATACAAAATGTAAGACCTCAAAGTAGCTGGATTACAGGACACGCCACCGTCTCAACTAAGTTCGAAGTAATGCAGATTGATATATTCTAAGGAGAGACTCCAAAAAACCACATTTTGGAGTGTAAAATTTTCCTTAGACACCACTATAGATTGGCAGATTTGCCTGCATTTTTATATTTTGGCATTTAGTGTGTCAATGGTACATTTAAAATTTTAAACCAATCAAGTCAGATGGCCCTATCGCACCCATGTAACTTTTGTTACCTTTTTGTTCCTTTTTCTCGAAAACTGTAAGATATACTGTATCATCATAATTTTTACCCTATTTTAAAATACACTGCTACTAAAAGCATTGACCCGGGGGCTTAATTTTTCTCTAAATTAGTATTGCGGTTCCTGGTCTGTACATTATGGAACCGCACACAAATGAGGCTACGTACTGAACCCTTATTTTCAAATTAATGTATGTACTGAATAAATAAGTACTAAAACCCGAGATCAGCCAGCTTTATGAGCTATTGATGTAAGTCTGCCCTCAGTAATTCCCAGATAAGTTAACAATATGAGATCATGAATACTCCGGCCGCTCTAACACACATTTTTGCCCCTATTTAGTTTCGTGAATTCCCAATTCAAGTTTTATTTAACATTGAATACCAATTAAATTCCCCAATGAACAATCAGTCCCCCCTCGGGAAAAGTTGGTTCACCATGTATTGGTGCAGGTTACCTGATGTTAGCTTGCCCGTGGTCGAAAGGGGGAAAAGAACGATCCTTCTCATCGCAGCGTCAGCTGCCTTGAATAATTTCCTCTTACTTTTTCAATGCAGTGGTGCCAACCCCACAGTATATATATTTTGGAATCGTCTTTTATACGTCAATTATTTTTATTTATATGGTAGAATAAAAAATGAACTTGGCCGAATGCCTTAGTCAAAGTGTGCATCTTTACCCCTCCTCCATTTGAAAAAAATGTGAGGGTATATTTAGTAGGCAGTTCCTAAGAAAAAGGTTCTTAAGCAACCCAAATCTATAGTTTCGGTAAATCCCAATTCAAAATCTGATTAACCATAGAGGGTGCCTAAATCACACATAAAGTCACGGTGCAATTTTTCATATAAAGTTAGATAGAACGAGTTAGATTCAACCGATTTTGATGGAATTTTAAATTATTTGTTATTAATTACAGAACAAATTTAAGAAAAAAAACAATAATTGACAGTTTTGATCCATTGGCTCATCCGACTCCCCTTCAGCTATTCTTCCATTCTTACGCGTGCACACACACAACACACACACACACGCCCACATACACTGGCGAACATATTTTGACTCCATTAAAACAATAAACACGTACGTAGATACGTACGATACGTGGATGTTCTTACTTCTTTCGTTCATAAATTGGCCAATAAATTAGTAAATTTATTTTGCAGCTTAGGCCCGACCATCAGTCTTCTACGTTACAGTTATCGCCACTTTAGGGCCCATATTTATTTTTTTTGTAGCTTATGTTAATTGAATGATTTCTCAAGTTCGTGTAGTTAATTTTTCTCTTATTTTTATTTTTTTTAATCCAACTTAATTTGTGTAAATCACATTTTCACCCCCGAGTTATTCTAAAACCTAGATGAACATTGACACTGTTAATACTTTCAATTAGGTCCCGTGGTGCATGAACTTTATGAGCTGTAACTTCAGATTTAGACTCTTAATGATGTCATTTATTTCGTATTGAAGACTATAAATTGGTCAGTAGTTTTACAGGTCATAAAAGAGTCGACGGAACTGTTTTACTATCCGACATAAACCACTGGTGACTTTATTGTCCCGGAACCCACAACTATGCTCTTGAACTTAAGGCTCTTCCATTGTGAAGTACACTAAGACGTGATACATTCTATGGAATTACTTTATTCCAACCGGCTGTAGTCTGTATTGAATATTCGATAAAACAAACAAATAAAATTAAATTTGTAGCTTTTCACCTTATCTTAACTAATGTATGTTGATATTCAATCAAAGATTCAACAAAAAAATGTCAAAACCTAAAAAGTACGAGAAAATCTATTTTGGTATACCAGAAAACAGATTATATAGTTAATATTCATACTTTCTTGATGTCATTTAACATTGAAACTAAATAAATGCTTGAAACCACTTAATAACCGTTTATGTTTGTATCATATATTAATGTAAGATTAATAGATTGCTCAAAATAAGTTTCACGGAAAGAAAGAGCCTAAACATGCTTAGAATACTGTTAAAACTTATGAACACAGATACGAAGTCCCTTGAAAAAGATTTACAACAAGTATATCAGGTTTATTTTTTATTTCACCATCACATGTGTTTACTGGCCTAAAGAACATCTATGAAAATTTTGTCTGTATATGACCTTTATTAAACCAAATCAATAACAAGGACCAAATGAATAATTTTGTTGAGTTACAAGCTTTATCTAGATACAATTCTTATAGTTAGATATGCTTGGTGCTGCTATATGTTATTTTTACGTGTTATACAAAAACAACTTATTTCAATTTCTATAAGTCAGTATTTCTGTAACGATATACGAAGTATTTTATAGTGTTTCTCCGTGAAAACGAGAGCACCCAAAGTTATGAAACTTATTTTTACTATTCTATACTTTTTGTAAATGGCGTTTGTTTACTTTAAACTGATCAATTCACTAAGAAATAAAATAACGGCCTCTCAAAAACCCAGTTTTAAACATAATCAGTCATATTTTTCTACGTTTTACAAAACATGTGATCTATAAAAGTGACTTAATAGAAATATATAAAATAATAGTCGTCAATTAAAAACCAATATTGGTTTGTTTATATTGATACCTATTGACTTCAAACATATTTCAAAACTATACTGTACTTAAATGTTATCTCAACGTAAAGAAAAGTTGAATAGTGATCTTTCTTAAATTTATCTTATTGAGAATTAATGTTAAATAATTGATCTGAGATTTTTTATTAGTTTTGTTTCTTACAGATTTTAATAATATGTTTTCCGATGTATATTTCTTCTTAACACTGAATAATAGAAATGACAGGCTTACTGTTAGCTCAAAATGAAAACTATAGTTTTTATATTATTATTGACTGTGCATACATAAGGTCAAGTGTCCTAAATATAAAAACTAGTTTATGTTAGACTATTGACTTTGTTATAGTGATCAAAATATTTTTTCATTAGAATAAAAGAATAAGAATAAAAATTACAAAAAGTTAATAGAGAGAAGATAATTATCGGACCAATGATTGGTGGCTTTTCTGAATAATCCTTATTGTAACCCATGTAATGTTTAGTTAATACTGCAATCTATTGGTCAGATTATCTACACTAGCCTTTCTCTACCCTATTCTATTGGTTTTATTATGTTTTACATCTATAAAGGTATACTTTTTGTACAAATTCTTTAACACATACAGATATAAATGATAAAGAACCACAAAGTGTGTACGAAGTGTGTTTTATAATGTTAAATTTTGAAATTTCTTGTAAACTTCACTACAAAAAAAGTCAATGTGTGTGCGTGTTAAATGTCAATTTATAACGAAAAAGTTTTTAAAAATTTCAAAATCTTTGAAGCTCTGATGGTAGGTTAGCAATTTGTGAGATGGAAAAATTTTAACGGAAGTAACTTCATATGAGTATTATGAAAAGAACTGTTTAGTGGAACTGAAAAAATTCCCTCAATCATATCCATGATCTAAGCTATTTCTCTGAGGGAATGAAATAAAATTTGTCTTTGTTGTAATTTTACAATAGGGTGATATTTCATATCAGTTTATATTTTTCATGCATATCTCTACTTGCAACAGCTTCAAAGCTGGGTAACCTCTAGTAATTTAGTTTCTTGTTCACGTAGTTTTCCCTACCCCTACTGTAGTGGTTGTTGTGATACGAGATAGTGGGTGCATGTGTTGTTGTAAAGAGGATTGGAGGTGGATACCTGATTATCGGTAACCAATATCCTGTATGCACCCGCCTGGGGTTCCCACACGTTCTAAACAACTTCGGCTCCTCCACTGGCAAAATACCTACCCGGTTGTCGCATATTTAGACATTTATATAACAGATGTATCCTAATTTTATTTATTTATAATTATTTAGAATAATTTTGCTTTTTTTGTCTGCTTGGTTGCACAAGTAAACACAAATAATTTCTTGAATAGGTTTATTTAAATGGACGTCATAGTTTCTAGAAAGAACATTTTACTCTTTCACCATTAAAATGTTTAACGCTTAAGTAACCGATGTGTTGAAAACTATTTAACCTTAAACATTCAGCTTTCAGAAGGTTGAAAGTGAAAAGTAAATTTAATAATCTTGATTCTGGTTTGAGTAAATCCAAAAAATTTGGGGAAATTTCCTCTTTAATTTATCGATTTTATTTCTTGATCATTATTGAAGCCATGGGTAAGAGAACATGTAACCCCATAAGAAAGTCAAATACAGTTAAATCTTGAGATAGGACAGTTCAATGTAAAAGATGAACCAAAACAACAAATTAAAAAAATCCTTTTCAAAAATAAACACCGCATATAATGTTTTTAAAGTATTATTTTTCAATACAACAATATTGTTTCTACAACTTTAAGGAGCTGATTTTTCCCTAGCAAATAATTAAAACGTACGTTATAATACTATAAGTTTCAAAATTACTGGTGCATGAGCGTTTGATATAAATAAAAACCCCTCTCCGTGAGACAGCTAGAATATCTGACAATCGAGGTTTTTTTTAAATCAAATGATAAAGTTTTAAAATTTAAGAATTCGTACATTGTATAGCTAAAATACTTTTTGTTCTCGAAATTCCATCACTGTGCTCTACAGAAAGAGTAAACGGAAATAGAAATGAAGCTTATGTTTGTGAATATTTTTTACTCATACTTTTAAATTCTGTTCGTATAAACCCAGTGTTAAGACGAGAACAGCTTAAGACGGAGGGCGATGGAAACGGTTCCCTGCAGTGCTCTTTAAAGAGACTCACTTGAACTGACTATTGATCACCGCCCCACACTGTCTTTCTCTTTTCATTTTAAAACAGAACTGTTCAAACTGATGCCGTTTAACTTTTTTCAATTATGAGAAAGGTAAAAAATCTTGGTATGTATTTTAGGAATATTCAAATTTATGGTACTTCTAAAACCACTATAAAGCTTAAAAATCATATTTTACATGAATAATTTAAAAACTATTTTGGTAAAAAAAACTTATAATGTATACTTCCTTATTAACTTTTGGAAAGGTTGACATACTCAGGTACATATTTTAAGCCAGTTATGAATAAGAAATGGATGTAAGGTAATTGTGGCACGATCTTGTAGTCTTGTTACAGACTAAAGGCATGATCCTCAGACAAGACCAATATCCATTGACATCTAAGGGACCTACAGTTTAACCTAAGTTCCAAACCTAAATATTACGATAATTAAAGATTTTTGGCCGTTAATCCACTCCAGAGAATATCTCATACACAATTCGTGACCTCCACTTAGCTGGATTTCAGGACACGCCTTTAGACACACATTTGAATGTAAATGAATTTTAATAAAGTTTTGATGTAAAGATTTTAATATCAATCACATTAAAGGAGAATAATTAAGAGCTTGTTTCAGTTCCTTGACAGGGTAATTTTATTCTAGTTCTGCCAGAGACACTTTATTATTTTAATTATATCAGGCACGCACTTTTTCGAAAAGGAGTTCAGTAATATGGTTAATATGTAATAGCTTAGACTATGGAATTTTTAATCCATAGTTAAAGGTAATGGTATGTATGTAATAGTTAATATAGTTTACAAAAGTATAATTTCGTAATAATGTAAAGCTAATACCTAGGTATTTTAAACGTAAGGATATTATTGGAACTCCACTTGTAAAGTATTTTATCGCATTTAATACATTTAAATAATTTACTGTTCTGTACTAAAAAGTCTTCAATGTATGAAGTTCAATTTTACTATTTAACCATTTTATACTGCATCATTTCAAATCAAAATTAATTATTTAAAAATTATAAATAATCCAAATACCAACGAAACAATTAAGTCTAGGTTTTGGTTTTTAAAAAGCAGCAAATTTTATGAAATAAGGTGCTTTTGATTAGTATTACTTGCCTTTTAAAAAACGTTTTTATAAAAAATATTAGCCTTCAAGTTTGTTGGTACGACCAGACGAACGTGTACTGACACTAAGATGACGCTAAACTGACAGTTAATTCCGTTATACTCCGACCAGATATCCTGGCTCTGAGTGGACTTAACAAGTTCTTATTTCTTCCTAAACCATTAAATCAAGTATCAGTAACATTTTATTTAATTAAAGAAGAACTTAAGAACACACTGTAAAAACCTGTAGCTGGCGCAATGACCTCAATTACTTATATTATCTTTCATTGCCTTGGCCACCTGTGCAGGCAGGTATTTTAAGCCAAATATGAATGAGAAATTAGTGTAAAATTGTGGCGTGACCTTGCAGTTACATAGATGGATACAGTTATCAACATCCATAAACTTCCTTCATAGAGACTAGAATTGTAGGTTGTACGTGACAACCCAAAAAGATCATCAAAAAGATGGGGTTTGACGTGTCCCACAAGAGGGAAAAAACCTTCATTTTGTCAGTATTACAAAAAAAATTCATTCGAATTTAACCAGAATCAGTAAAGAATAATGCATCAATATTTTATTTATTTAAATATTAAATACTGCAATCAGACTAATTTTACGTAATATTTGTAGCAGAAAGCCAAATTTCTTATTAAAATAGCTTAGCAGGTCGGGTTTTCTCCGACCTCTTGACTAAGACTGACATGCTCCAGAGACAGTAGTGTTAGTTAAAAGCCCAGCAGTCGATGACATCTAAGGGACCTACAGTTTAACGTAGGTTCCGAACCACTTTTGTCTCTGGATTACGAACTGGTCTAATTACGAAAATGGTCTTTGTGGATGAATGTAGCATTCAATAGTGCTGACGTTAATCCACACCAATGAATATGCATCCACCGATCGCTTATAACAACCTAAGACGGGGATGGTGGCGTGTCCTGTAATCCAGCCAGTTGGAGGTCACGAATTTTGGATAGTTATGAGCGATGATTGGTGGATGATGTTAGTCATTTCTTATTCATACTTCGTTTAAAATACCTTCCTGACAGATCAGTATTTTAAAAAGGTAATCTAATCTAATTTAACCATCCACAATTTGTGACTTCCAAGTAGTTGGGTTACAGGTTATTACAACCCAGTAAGTACTGTTCAGTCTGTCACAAAATGTTAAAATAATGTTTTGCATACATTTGTCTTAGCACGTGACGTTACAAAGACCCGGTTTAGTTAGAGCAGAACATCTGAAGGTAGAGGAATGTCATTGCCAACTGATGCCGTGCGTCTCACTAAACACATTCCTTTACGAGAAAACATTCCTTTACACGCTGGTGTTCTCTCATGCAACTTCCTTATAAGATTTGCATTGCCAATGCACCCTGTTTCAATAATCTTGTAGGCTCTTTCCTAACAGTAAAATCCTTAGGAACTACGAGAGTAAAATGTAAAAAAGACAGAATTTTGAGACTAGAAATATATATTTGTTAATCTGTATAATTCCATATAATTTAAAAAGCTATATTTTTTGATAACATAATAATTTCGTATAAAAATTAATTGTGAGTGTATTTGTATTAAAAAATACTTCAGGAAATTTAATTAAAATAAGTACGAAGAAAATATTTTTAATGTACAAATTATCCCCGTATCTAATTAAATTTTATTCAAATAACTAAAGCTAGTTTATTATAATAAAAGCATGAATACATTATTATGGAGAACTTATAAAATCACTCAACAAAACTAATGTTATCTGTATAAGTTCCCTGAAAAGTAACCAATTAAAGTACCTGTACAAAATAATAAAAAACTATTTCTTACTGAGTAGTAAGTTTATTTCACAACATCTTTGGTGAATTTCGTTAGAAAATTTAAGGAAAAAAATATATTTTCAGTGGAAACCAAAATGTAACAAATAATACTGATTGAAAGAGAAGGTATTGTTTTAGATTTTATTAGATAGCTCCAACAACCATGTTTAGTATAATTTTTTAAGATAAATGAATGTAAGTTAGTTATATTATATAAATCTTTTGTACTAAATGAGATGAAGAACTATTTTGTGGCAACAAAGGCAAGTGGAGATATTAGTTAAACCTCATACTCCGGGCACTGGCCCTTTTATCTCTGTAATCCATCTTGCCCGCTTCCCTAAATCCACCAAAAGTCCTTTTACATTCAGTTTAACTGGGTTTCTTTGTTATTCTGCATTATTTTTGTAGATTTGTTTTTCTTATTATGAAGTAATCAATCACGTGTAATCTGTAAATTGTTTTATAAATAAATTAAAATGACTACCTTTACTGATATAACCAAACTAATTTCAGTTTTAGTCAAAAATTAAAAAAAAATTAACAGTTTACCTCCTACCTTTACAAGTATAAAAATTCAAGTTCTAGTAATATGTTTCATTCATATAAAAAAATATAATACATCTGTTTGTCAAAATTTAAAACAAAAAAATTAACAATTAGCTTTTGTCTACATATTTTACAAAATATAAAATAAAATATTACATATTCAGTTTTACAAAGTTAATGGTTATAATTAAAATTTAAAAACCATTAAAAATATTAAAGCATAATTAAAAATAATTTTTTTTTATAAATAATTATATTTTTCTTTTAAAAAAATTCAATATTATTAATTACGTTTTGTAAAATTAAAATTAGCGCATCTATTGTCAATACAACATTACCTAATAATATTATCTTATTAGTGTTCTTCTAACACATTTTTTTACAAGGTATAGGTAATCACTTGAAAGAGGAAGGAGTTACTCCTTCCAGTTATGCTTCCAGATAGGTTGTTGTGTAGTCAAAAACACGGACGCGCAGGAAAAAGATACAATAAGATAATATTTTGACGATAGAGAAATGCTTTATGCAGATCGGAGTTTTCCCCGTGGTGGCCTCTTTCACTCACTAAACGCCTATCGGTCAAGGCCTTGAATTTTCCTCTTGGAAAATATCTTTGCAATACTACAAGAGGGTGTCTACTTTACTTAGTGGACATTGCGACCAAGTAATTTCATGTAAATCAGCTAGACAGATGTTTTACCCTCTTTTGTCTTAGCACCCTCCTGAAAAAGCAGACATAACATTCCACAATCTGGGGCTGGACATTACAGAAACGAGAGTTTTCGGCAAAACTTGGCCAACCGCTACACCTCCCACCCACAAAAGAAGAAGGTAAGCCCTATGCAGTGCATCGTCGTTGTTTAAGTCGTCATACTGGCTTCCTGGCTATCAAATTATATCCTTATTTTGTAGAGTTAGGCACCAAAGCAACCGTGACCCAGGAAGAATTACAATAGTATAATAGTATTAGTAATTAATAGCTAAGCGTCGCTATGAATTAATTATAAAGATTTTGTATAGCTTTACCTTATTAGCTAAACACTTAATATGTTCAAGCGTTAAAATTATGGAATTTCAAATTTGAATTTATTGTAAGCTAAACGTGAGTTAATGTTTGTCTACTATTTTATTCAGAGTGATTTTTATCATAGCTAATTCTATTATCAATGATGCATTCTGATCCGACAATTAGAATGCGTTGACATGAGAGCGTTTGAGTTCCGTGTAGTTGAAAAGCGGATTGTCTGCTCATTAAATGGCAGTTGATTCCTGATACCCATTTAGGAGGGCTCAAAACACTAACCTTAATTAACTTTACGTTAATTTATAACAAAATTCAGTAACAATTTGATTTAAACCTGAACAATTTTAACCGACTTATAAATTGGTTAAAATGGTAAATTTAATCTAGGAAATTATATTAAATATATCTACCCGTATATTTAGTTCTATAAATAATTTAGTTTAAAATGTCTAGAGTTTTAATTAAATGAATTAAAAATGAAAGTTATATTTCGTAAAAATAAGTTTATAAATTATAATATAGCTTTCCTAAACATGCCAAAAATCAAATTGATGTTCTAATTATGTCTTCACTTTGTTAAATTTTTTAACTCTAAAATCTTAAGAAACTAATCCTTAATTTAATGTTTAACACCCCTTACGATTTCCTTACCAGTAATAGCCGTGTTATAGAAAATTTTAAGAAAATATCATCCAAAAACATTATTTCTTACTGGATTCTGCTTTTTCCATTCCTTTCTTCAGAATTGAACTGACCAACCCGTACAATCAATGAATCCTTTTATTACAGTTTCACTTTTAAAAATGCATTTTTCAAATATTTTGAGTTTTAGTTTATTTTTATTCTAGAACAATTTGACCTATTTACAAAATTGTAAAGTTAATTTGAATTTCATGAGGTTTTAATCATCAAGATCTTTGTAAAACCAACTAAGCCACATTTCAAGAAAATTAAAAGCACAGCAGAGGACGAACGAAATGGATGACAGAGATAAAGGGGACATGTGAGATTCAATTTAGTTAATACTAGGACTTATCTTCAGGATCAGTGTCTTCTTATATTCTTTCAAAAGTAGTAACCTCATTTTTGTCTGTGTTTTTCCTTTCATATTTTCACGAGGGGTTTCACAACAACTACTATTAATTACATTAGATTCCAACTAAAATCAAACTAATCATAGTTTTAATTTGTTTAAGTAGTATTCTATTGATGCTAAAATAGTTTTTATTATTGTCATAAAAATACCCAAATCTTAATGCAAGCGGGTATTATTTTAAAGTTAGAGGTACGCTATACACTAAAAGTAAAGCAGATAAACTATCTCATTGTGTGTAGAATTAACTATACTTACAAATTATTTGATCTCTTTATATTTATTTGGCATCTATAATTTTAAACAGTATTAACATAATAGAATAGTAGTAGAGTATGATTTTCATTTCACGTACAATATTTAATTGAGTACACTAAGTAGGATTGTAATAGAAATGTAGATGCAGCTTTTTACCAGGCTAATAATTAGAAAGATTATCTTCTCGAAGGGTCCTCAATACAATCAATAGGACTCACGCTTCAATCATAATAACCATAAATACCGAATGGTTCGCCGTCTCAAATGGTAATAGTGAATGTCATCATATATATGAATATGCTAATACTGTGTTACTTATTAATGAACTAATATCCTGTTGGCCTTCCTGGGATCAAATTGCATAGAGGTTCTACAATATAATGAAGGTCTCGTATAGCGGCAACGTCGTACTAAACAACGGCTTAGGGTGACGTCATAGCATTATTATACACAGAGCAATATTGTGCCCTTAACAAGCCTGATAACATAGTTTAAAAAACTTGCTTTTCTTCGTTTTTTATCCATATTAATTAAATTATTAGACATTTTGTCTATACATTACTTGGAGTTATTATATTTTTGGTTACTTTTACGTTTTTTATGTTGAATCTTATCTCAATATTTTGTGTCTGCTGTTTTCTGTAACGTTGAACAAGGTCTTTTTGTAAAGCTTCTTCGTGAAAAGGAGTAGAACCACAGTTATGAAAATTATTTTCAATAGCCGTAGCGGCTTTTTGCGCACCCCTGTGTGGGTGCGCAAAATTATAACATAGCGAAAAGCCATTGGTGATTGGCGGGATTTGAACCCGGGACCTTGGGCACCAAAGCCCCGCGCTCTACCCCTAGACCAGCGCGCTCCCCGAACTAGCCCATGCAATGAAAACAAAATAATAAGCTTTGAAAACCCCAGTTTTGACTAATATCAGACATATTTGGTCTATAATTCTACAAAAGACACGATCTATAAAATTTGTTTTAGAGAAAAATGTCGCCATATGCTGTCAAATCAAGATCAATATTAGTTTGGTTGTAACATTGATCATTGATCTATTTCACAATAATTCCACAACCTATTTTTGCTTAAAATTAATATTTTGTCGCAATAATAACTATTTTTCTTCGTTCCACTGAGTCATACAACTTGTACACAGAGCGGGCAATTTTTTAGTAATTCTTCAAAACTTGATTTATTCTTAACTAAAAATACTTTCAATAATGGACTGATAGTTTTAGTTTTTCCTTTAAAATACAAACTGGTTAAGATAGGAAAATGTGGAACTATTTTTCAAGTATCATATAGGGATGGCTCTAAACTTATTTTCTATATCTTATTTTTATGAGGACTCTCATTCTTTTATTTTTTCCCATAATTTTCACACTATTTCTATTCAAATTAAGTTTCAGATAATTTAAATTCAGAATTAATTTAAATTCAAATTTATTTGTCATTTATGGTTTAACTGCTGGAAACCATTAAGCTGAAAGTTATAATATCTGTATAAATCGGAATTTTAATTACCTAAATATAATGAGCTGAAATACAGCCAACTGTACTTTCAGTGCTTTGATCTTGCTGATAATGTAGGTCAAAGATTAATTTATCGTGGTTGGATAGAAAGTCGGTATTGCCCCCTAGAGAGAATACAGATTCCCCCCATGTTTCCGTTTAACAATTTTTAAAGTTACATATAATAAATGAGCACACAATCAGTCAGTAGTCTAGAAATTACTGTATATAAATAAAATATTAAAAATGTTTAGGTCTCAAAAAAGCGTGGTAAATTGATTATTCTATCCTCAAAACCATCAATAAAATGAAACTAATATACTTTTCACACTATCGCTTTCAATTTTAAGAAAATTAAGTTTCAATTTGAACCATCTTTGAAACAAACAAATAAACTAGTTAGTTTAACTCGGTTAACTCTACTAACATAGTTTTCAAGTTCTTTAGCTAAAAACTTTTCTTAGTGCAATTATTATCCACACATTTACTTTCATCTGAAAAACACCGAAAATAATTAGCTTGGTACACATTTTGAGGGAAAAATAAATAAAGGACGAGTTTAATTTAGTGGATTTATCTACATATTATGAAGCTTTGTTGCTGATAAAGATAAGTCTATCCATTTGCCAGTACCATGAATATATTCTATTATAAGAGCAGAAAGTAAAATAATCAGTTGTTCAACCTTATATAGAATCTTTACCAAATCAGTAGACCTTTGCCAAACCAGCCTAATTTTGTTCATTCGTTGTATAACTTATTAACAAAATTAGGCTGGTTTAACGTGAAAATGTATTATTTTCGTCTAAATTATCTCATTTGAGTTAAGAGTAGTAAGTGGTTTTTCGGACTGTGTCTGTCTGTCTGTCTGTCTGTCTGTCTCTCCATCGTATGGCTGTGTAAAGACCCCGAGTCCACACTGATCGCCTAATTTGTATGAAATTACAACAGTTTTAAATAAAAATTGTTTAACTCATTAAGGTTCGAAGTAATATGACACCACCCTTATTTCTGTAAAACGAATGAAACAAAAGTTATAGGCTTGCAAATGTAAATAAAGCATATTTTTAACTTTTCGGCAAAACGATATATAAAATAGTTTGACAGTTTCCAATAAAACCCGCTTCAAAAAAAGGTGTACTGTATCATTAGTCTATGACTAATCGTTACAGGGAAAATTTAATTTTACTTTCCGTGGTAAACGCAGTACGTTGTCTTTTTTTTAAAGACCTAAATCAATTTTATTAGCATTTGACCCGTTCAGTTTACAGACACAATGAGTGTCATGCCATGAGAGATTACTCAAAACCAAGAAATTTTAACCAAAGAGGTCAGTCAGAGCTGTTTAGAAAATATTTGATTATTCCAATTTAATTAATTTTGGGGGTTAATTACCGAATAACACAAACATGTTTTCAAACATTTTTTTCAACTCAATAATTTCAGAGACTTTTTGGGTTAATGGAGCCTAAAATCCCATATTTACTCTTTCAATTCAAATTTGAAAACTACTTCGATAACAGCATTTTCTCTATATACAATAAATATAAGGAGAAAGTAATGGTGCAAAACTAGGGATTTCAGTGGTGAAAAATGTATCAAGCTATAACATAAACCATTTTAAAGTCACAAGTAATGCAAATGTCGACGACAAAATGTAATTAGAAACCGTCAACAGTTCGGCCTGTCCAAATTATTTCCCACATGACTAACTTGTTTTGCCAACTTTCCGCCAACTCCATAAATAACTTGCAGCTGGGTACTTTGTTAATTTCAGGGTTTACTTAATAACAACAATACTTTAAAACTGTGTTTCTGAAGTCAAAATTTAAAATTTACTAGGGGAAACGGGCGAAGCCCTCTTGCATGGAACTTTAAATCTTTTAAAATATAAATACCTTAAAAATTGATTCTGGATCACTTTCAGAGAATAACATGGTATTAATGAAAATGATTCCAAGCCAATGTAAAATATTCCAGATTACTTCTTAATAAATACAAATAAAAAGTACTGGTGGAGTCTATTGACTTTAACAAAGTTCAAAATAGTAGTTTATGCAATGATTTAATTACGTATCTATGCCTTAAAGCCACGAGAGAGATGTAAGTTAGAACACGAGCGAAGCGAGTGCTCTAAATATAACACGAGTATTATGCAATAATACAATCGTTGCATACGACCAACATTATTCAGACTTTTAAAAAGAAGAGTTGTATATTTCATCTATCTACAACCGTTGCAATATACAATATCTTTACTTTTCTACTTTTAAAACTTGTTTTATGTTTTTTGAATGCAGGTTTTGATTTTACAGTTAGTAGGTTGTTAATACAACATCAGCTTTTGCATTTATCCCTTCCGAAAATAAATTGAACTCCTCACTGCTTAAATTACTAATTTTGTGAATGGTTCAAAACTCACATTTGAGGTTAGCCACTATCTTTATAAATAAATCAGCTGATCTTGCATTTCATTATGCTGAGCTCTGATTGGGCTACAACCTGTTGGGTTATGAAAAATCTGTATCGTTATGATTTCACAATGCAAAGGTTTTCAATTTCCGTTTAATAATGATGTTACTTTCAGTATCTTGGTACGTTTTTTATCTTGGTATCATAGCGCAGCAATGGTCGTAGATAAAAAGCTTAAGAAGTTAAAATGTTAGGATTTCGAACTATAAAACTGAACATTCTGTAAGCATTATGGTATTTAGATGAATCAAAGAAAAGAATTAAAAATTGCACCAAGATCTTGTGTGTGCAATACGATTTGAACGGTTGACCCATTGGGAATTGGGAATAGATAGGGAATGTCCCCACCCCGCCAACGATAGTTCCGTGCCATGTAGGTCTGGGTTATCCTGCTAGCCCTCAATCCCAGATCAATCTAACTCTACACTCCTGCACCAACCTCCCTGATGAGGAACAAGTGATGTTCCCTTGGGAACAGGTAAATAACTATCTCCGATCGTGACAAAAAAACTTCGTGTTCCCAATATTAATATGTCCCTAACAAATATCAAACATTCCACTAGAGGATAGCTAGGTAATTAAAGTTTTACCTGTACAATTTTGATAGTTTTGGTCATTTTTACGTTTTATAGCGCAGAAAATCTGAAATAAAATTTATCTAAATTTCTGTTTGCCATTCTGTAACGCTAAACAAGGCATTTCTGATCTTCTTCTCCATGAATACAAGAGCACCCATAGTTATGAAACTTATTCGACCTATTCTATACTTTTTTCAGAAAATTTTAATTATTTTACTAACCTAAGCACTATGAAAACGAGATCGCACGCAACTCGCTGGCATGAGAAGAGCGAATTTCATAGAACTTTTATTTCAATCATAGTAATCCAATAGTATGCAGGCTTGCTGCAATAAGGGTCGTTTTACATGGTGTGTATAAAGGCTTTTAATCAAGGAAAATCAAATACAAAATTTTTTTAAATTACGTCGATTAAGCTAGTTATACCAAATTTATCTTTTCTCAATAAGAATTACATGGGCAATGAACTAGAAAGGTTTGCTGCCCTAATAAACATAAAGTTTTGTGGTTTTATGTATTTATTAGTAATAATTAACTTGAAGGACTTTCATAGCAAATTTCACTATCCATATCGAGTACTAATTTTGTATTTCCCTTTTAATTTTATTTTCTGACAGTACTTCAATAATTTATAATCAAAAATGTTTAATGTTAAATCTACTTTAAGTATAAATATTATTGGTGGTGAATAAATGGAATCCTAAGGTGAAAAGCTGGTGGTGGTGAATGAACAGAAAAGGTCCTATTGGTATTTTTAAAATACAAGGTGAATGTTTATTAAATAAACAGTAATCCAGATATGTTTCCTTTAAAAATCAATTTGATTTTGTAATTTGCAAGTTAATTGATAATAGCATTTAGTTCTCGGAATTGAGAAATACATTTAACAACAGAAACACTCGACATTTCTCACCTCTCTAAGGGGAGGCTAAACCCATCTTCAGGGAGATTCCCCAACCATTACTTATAGGAAGAGACAAAGCTTTGGTAAAAACTTTAGAGAATCATCAATCGAAGGCGAAGCCTCACTTTTCATTCTTTCTTTTGTGTGAATTTATTTATTTTATCACTCTCAGGTGTCTATTTTGTTTTCACTTTCAATAATGTGTCCTTTCATGATCCACCGCTCGAGCAAGTTAAATAATACCTAATAATTTTAGGGACATTTTTGTTTCAATGTAGTTTTATGAAACTAGGTACAATACGTTTTAGGGAATCTCTTCATTGGGAAAAATTATAAATAAAAGAATTTACTTCCCTGTGGGAAATAGGTTTGATCTTGGATGTGTCTAAAGGAAATGTTTTCAGTTCCTCTAAGCATACGTCTTTATAATAGTCCTTATAATCTATTCTTATCTGTCCTTATATGACGTCACTAACAGTACGATGTTACCATTTCAAAATCGCTAACAACTGGGTTTTTGGAGGCTTATTTTTTATTGTAATTGGTTATAGGTTAGTTAAAAGTAACCACGAACCTTCTCTAGATTAACGAAAAAATGTTTCATCAGAGTGGAAGCTCCCGTTTTCACAGGGTATCATTATAGATATACAGATCGGCAGAAATTAAGAGAAGATCTTCGGATTATAAATCGTGAAAAGAACCAAAAATATCATAATTTCACAACCACAAAACAATAATTCTATTTATATGGATAAGTTATATTCAATTTTCGTTTTCTTTAGAAATAAACACGAAAAATTCTAAATAAGAGACAGAGTTATACAAAGTGTTTAAAATTTTAATGTAGGAATAATCTTCCTGCGCCCTTTCTCTTTTCTCGCTGAATTGTCAGAGGGACCTCCCTCTACTGAATATAAACTATCCCCTCTCACAGTGTAAAACACCCCTGGCCTTTTATTGCTCATCATTTTCACGGCATGACGCCTTCACTCTTCTTAGGTTCAGTTTTTATAGAAAATTTGATTCAAGAGACAGTTTTACTCAAAAGTATTTCCATTCAAATATCACAATCTGTCATCATAACTCAATACTGATAAATATAATACATTACTGATAGACAAATAAATAAAAGCATAGATTAATTTTGATCAAAGAAGTTATCGAAATTTAGTTTTAGTTTTGGGTGTTATTTTAACTTCTATTTTCTCTTTGTTTTTCTGAGTGAACTTTGTTTAGTAGGATGTCTTTGTTGAGTTTTGAATCGATGTAAATTTGGAAATCTATTTCTTTTTATTTTCATTTATTGTTAAAATTGTTAAAATATTTCCACGCCAGAGGTATTTTAATTGTGACAAGAAGTGATGTCACAATAACGCTTTTTGGGAAAGCGGTACAAACCCAAATAAGCATCTCGGGGTTTGAACCCGTGACCTCTTGCACCGAAGTCAAGACGCTAACCACTAGGATACCAAGACACCACAACAATTAATTTTGTATAATCCTGATTAAGAGTTTGCATTCAAAATCTATGTTGAATACAAATTAATTACTTCCTTAATATATTCTTTTGGAATGACACAGTTCTGAAATAAGCAAAATGTTTTGTAATCTAAAAAGGTTTTGAAAGATATTTTCAATATGGTTATTTGTTATTATTTTTATTCATTAATTAATTAAGTATAACAACCAGCAGCAGACTAGTATAAAAAATAACAATAATAAATCTGTCAGTTACGGTTACTTATGGTGTATTTATTGAGAATGTAAAAAAACTTTAGCTACTTAAAAAATGAATTAACAAAATCAATACAATAAAAACCTGTTTTGAGGTTTACCTGTACATAGAACGTTAAATGATTTTTAACTACTGTTCTGTTTTTTGCATCTACTCGATTACCTGTAAAGATTAATATTTATTTTGTATTTTTGTAAATGATCTGTGGGTGTACATATAATTCAAATGTATAATATAAACACTCACCTACTTTACTTTTTGTACTTGAATTATATGCAACCAACTTACTTACCTGCACATTTACCAAGGGAAAAATGTACATAAATAAAACAATTTTTTTGGCAAAGTCCACTTTAAATTTACATAAGCCTTTTAATCATAAATATATTATACAAAACAGCTATGATAATAGTTGAAGTTGGACTATATGTCACTTAATTACATTTTTTCAATCTCAACTTCTGATGTAATAAACTAAACCTTTATTAAATGTAATCAAACCCCAGAAAGAGCTTTAATTAGAGAACGATTCTAATTCCCTTAATTTAACATTAAAACTCTCCATGTAATACACAATTCTATTACTATATTTATACTGCTTACAAGACACTATGAATTCACACTTCCTTCTACTTATGTACGCCTAATGATGAAAACAAATTACTAAAGGCTTATTAGTATTTTTTTTGCTTCTCACCCATTATTTAATTTTTTGACACTTTCCTTTAAATAATTTAATTAATTTAATTTTTATATATATTTTTTTTAGAATTCCTTAAATAATTTTATTCATCTTATATCAATAATTTAAATAAATAAATCTAATTTGTTGCAAAATTTATAGTTACAACTTGTTTACAAATTATGTAAACCTGTTACAAATAATATTCACTTGTTAGCAAAATATATTAACTTCTTGTTAATATTGTTATATTAAAACCAATACCACAAACCCGATCTTAAAAGGGCGATGCAACACAAAAGGGTGGTGGTTTGAAAATATAAAGTTATGAAGTTATGAACTCAAGCCTCCGCCATTTTGTTTTGTATCGACCATTTGAGGACAGGTTTCAGGCGTTGAATATTTAAAATATCTAGAATTAAAAATTTTACTGCAATACCTTGTGATCAACCTAATAACAGGTTGGAGGAAATTCTTAATTAGCATTATACAAAATCAAAATGTTAATGTTATTGTAAATACTTTATGGATTATGTAAGTTAATAATAATTGAAAATACACAGTGACATTAAAGAAGGTTTTAATATACATTGTTCTACAATGTAAAAAAATAATCCATATTTTTGAACAATGTGAAACACGAGAATTTCAATGTGGTGCAAACAAACATTGTAAATTATTATAAGATAGAACTAAAACTTTCCTTATAAATTCTGATCGGAAATTGGGTAGGCTGTAAAAGTGGCCTAGTCTATGTGGAATATTAAAGTTTAATGTTCTGAAACAAACAGTCTCTCTCGTGGCTTTACAGCAAAGCTTTAACTGTGTCGTTCTATACTATTGTATGTATAATTAACCAATTTGAAACAACTCTATTGCACCTTTGACAGAGGCTACATCAAAACCTATTAAAATATTGATAATGTTTCTACTATAGTGATATTTTTTAGTATTATAGATAAGACGAACAAATTTTGTAAGCGAAAATAGAGGGGAATTTTGGACATTTTAAACTTTAAACTCGTTCCTTCTTGTAAAAAGTTAAACACGCTAACCACTAGGTGTCCGTTAAAATAAAATATTAATTTTTAATATTTAGTTTATTACCTCTTGATGACGTCATCGTGCTGATCTTGTTTAAAAACCATAACTTAGACTTGTGCATCATTCTTCTAAAAATAAGCGTATTTATTTATAGATTATTACTTTATTACATTAACCGAACTCAACATTTTCATTTTTAATTCAACCTTAAAAGTGTGTACTTAATTTATGGAAACATATTTTTCGTTATTTTTAAGATTTTCACATTAAAGTAATCACTCAATTGTTTTGTCTATTATTATTAATTTACTGCTATGAGTTTTAACCGCCTACTTAAATATATTTATGATAATAAATGTTGTTCAGTATACATCTGTTACCACGATCTTAACGAGCCGGGGTTGATTTTATACTTAAAACTTCTAATTATCCTTAACGTTTTATTGTTAAACTTTATTAATTTTAAAAACATAATTGAATCCATCATCTAGCTTTCATCCACTAGTATTCAACGTTGCAAAAGTGTTCAAAAATGTATTTATGCATCGTTTTCATCCGATTGTTCAAGCTAAATGCACTTCTAAACCATTGAACTGTAGAATTCGTAAATAAATTGTAAAGCTTTATAGTATCATAGAGCTATATTTTCCTCGTTTAGTGTTTAAAGTTAACTACACAACGAAGCAAAGTGGTCTGTAAACATTTTTGTCCATTCATTTATTTTGAGACCTTTCTTAATTGTAGCATTATGTAAAATAATCCTTTAATATAAAAATGAATGTAAATGAATATATGCCGTTTATGCATTTGTCAAACTACTCCATGAAATACGATAAATTAATCGCCACGAAATTTTAGGAAGTTGCTTTATATGCGTCTGGTAAGGTTTTTGTGAAAAAGATTCGAAACTCCATCAGTTTGCATTTTATGGAGTTTTAAAATTCTAAAGACAACCTTAAGGGGCATAAGTTTAATTTTCTTAACTTTTCTTTAATCAAAACATTTTATTTCCTAAGCTAGAGCTGTTGGTGTGATATACATATCATTTTCTATGAGAATTGTAATAACTCTGTGTCAATCTGTTTTTATACTCTATGTTGGCTAGTGAGCTGGTCGCACGACCATCGTACGATGTTACGTCACAGTTATAAAATAAACGCTATTGGTCGATCCTGATCACGCCACCTTCCCACCACGTTTCTTGTCGTTAGCCGATGCATGGCATTCCATCCTGGCCTACCACACCTTCCATACGGCCATGTTATTCACAGTACGAAGTGTTTTATTAAATGTCCCCTAACACCCCAATTAATAGGTGTACTAGCCGCTACGAGCACACTTCAGTGGCGCTGAGTACATCACAGTTGGTTTATTTTCCATTAGCAATATGTTTTACTATCCAATGTCATCTGAATCATTCACTAATGTAAAACTATAAAGTAAATATGCACTGTACATAATGAACAGCTTTATTCGCCACGTTGACAGTTTACAGGTTTTGGGGATTATGTATTTTAAAATTTTAATTTTCTGTCTGATTAAATGTTAAATGTTTTGTGCGAGTGGGATAAATGAATGTTAATACAGTATTTTTACGCATGTTAATAATGCGCTAGTATTATTCATAAAAAATACCACGATCCAGGTAATTTTTCCTATAAAGCCTATTACAGTTAGGTTTGGTTTGGGTTTAGGTTAAATTAGAAAATTGTGAATCAATCCACTCACACCCAATCCACTTTGTTTAGTGGGGATGCTATTAATATATCTTATCGTTTCAGTATTGTTATTCACTATGCCGTGACCTAGAATATTTAATATTTCACAACGAAGCCGTAATGCTATTTGACTTCAGAACATGGCCAATCTTAAAGTTAACATGTATTTCCTGTTAGGCGATACAAAGTTCGCCGGGTCAGCTAGTATATTTTATAAAGTGGTTATAACGTTGTGAGTGAAATGGATTTTATGAAATGTGTAGATATTTTACTGACCACCTGATTCATTGGTTATAAGCTTTAATTACCCAAACAATACCTACGAATTCATTATATTAATTTATATCTCAATAATTGAAGAAATCTTAATAGTAACTTTTAAGTTACAGAGCTCGAACTTTTAACTGGTAGAGAAAGAAGTTTATTTTAATTTTATATAATAATTTTTTTGTCGTGTTAAAAAATTACTGATCTGGAATATCAAAAAATAACTCGTCATTAGTTTTAACAATGTGTTTATTACAATAAGGACCTTTACTACTATTATCGGTGAGTAGTATGTGAATTCCCAATGTTTTTGTGTCATTTATACACACAAATAATTATTGTCAAACAGTCCTAAGATTATTTTCTGGATTATTTTTAATATCGAAAAATGGGTGTGCCGCTGTCGAACTCCAATGCGCGGTAGAGGGTTGGAGCTGGCTCGGCGGCGCGGAACACTTTAATGAAGAAGAGAATTATCGTTTAATTAATTCTCCAGGGGATTTTGTAAGAGTACTCACGATTACTGCTTAAGAAAATATGTGAATCTCTACAAAAAAATCCGTTTCGGTTCACACGTCAGGGTGAAGTAAAAGTGTTTATGATTTTACTATTAAAAATAGGATGAAGTTTATGACATAATATCACATATTTTCTACTTATACTTTATATATTCATATTACTTGAGATACCAAAACACTCTAGTAAATATTTTGAGGCTTAATACGAGTAGAGTATATTAGTGGTCAGCTGATTTATTTGTAAGGGCTATCAATAACCTAAAATAACAGCTCAAAAATCAACTTATTATTAATTCCCTAATGAACAAAGACAGTGTTCACACAAATAACTAATAATAATAAACAAATAACTAACTGGCTGACTGGTGTAGTGGCTATAATACCCGCCTTAAAATATTGAAGGTCGCCGGATCGAATCTTGTAAGGCTCGAATCTCGACCCAGTCACCATTTGTCATTGGACTATTAATTGATGATGCCTCCTAAAAACAGATCGACGTTAGCTAGTAACAAAACTGGGGTTGGACCGTTCCCCACAAAACGTTAAAAATTCCTTTGACGTCGAAATACGCAGAAAAATAAAAGTTTTGTTAGGATTTAGAAATATATGAAATACAAAATACCTTGTGCTGATATAAGGTAATAAGGTAGTCCCATAAAAATTATGATTTAATTTGGTTGCGTTATTTAATCTCATCTGTAACTCTGGAGATGGAGAGAAACGAGGACATGGTTGTGAGATATACGCCTCATTAGACTCTGCCACGTGGCGGATGTCAATGAAATACGCATCCATCAACACACTAATGTTACGGTGGAATGCCTACTACTACAGTAGACCTGCTCTTGGAGCAGGTGGAGAATGTAGCAACCGGTAAATACAGTATCAGCCAAAATAAACAGTACTGAAATGGTAATACTTTATTCTACGTATACAGCTTGGAAGTTTGTATCCTGTAGGGAAAACCACCAATATTTTTGAACATTCTTCTCATTGACGTATTGCTAATGTTCAGTTTAGGAGAAGCTCACATTAGGCTTCTTTTCGGTGACTGTAACACTTTGCTGCAACACTCTTGCGTGGTTTTCATTTGTACAGACAGTAGTTGGGCGACCTGAAAAGTCACTTTCGCTGTGTCAAAACACTACCTGTTCTTAAAAATTTTTCAACAACACTAAGAACCACAGCATTACAAGGTGGATTTTTGTGGAAATGTTTCTGAAAACGTAAAGCAGTGTGTGATAAACGGGTTCACCCGCACGTCCATTTCCGTATGAGCGAAATTACTGCTCTACGATAAAAGTTTTTTCTACAGTTGTTAGCGCCATGTTAACAAAAACTAACCTCAAATAAGAAAGAAGTAATAAACGCGAAGCCGTGGCAATAATCACCAATTGAATCAGCTGATCGAGAAGGCAACTACAGCTGATTCAGTTTCAGTATTGTTTATTTTGGCTGATACTGTATGTAACAGCTGATTTGAAACTTCAGTCTTACGTAGCCAAGCTTATGTATAAATAATGTTTTGAAAAATTGTAACCTGAAGTAGAAAGGAAGTCTAAAAAAATAATCTGAAGGGAATATCCTTCACAAATTGTTTGATTCATAACTTATAACCGAAAACGGTATCAGTAAACGAACACATTCTTCCTAGGTTAACAATACTCGTACATGGTAAATTAATAACATATATCTTTAATGAACTTACGACACTATTGAAATCTTTTTGAAATAAGTTTTTTAATGAATCTAACGTTTAAAAACAGTCTTCAAATTTGTTTTAGACACCTATTTACCAGAAGATGAAATATTTTTATTAGTACGCTGTATCCTAAGTTTAATTAAAATCCTTTAAGAAGAAAGTTATTGATTTTTTATAATCACCTTAAGAATAATATTTGGTGCTCTTAGACAACGTACTATATTTCCCACAGACACTTTTTTCTCTGGAATTGTTATTCATAGACTATTAATTCAATACACTGATTTATTCAGATTTTAAACTGGATAGCAGTTCAAATAGATTTTTAATTCATAGTTTTGCAAAAAAATACAATTATGAATATTTAAAGGGCCATAACTTTTGGACTATGTTTTTTTGTCTGCCATGCAGGTAGTGTAGCTTTTTATAAGACAACAAGTAATATACACCATGAAAAACTGGTTAGGGTCTCCTTTAGAAATCAAAATTTGAAAAAACTCCAGTTAAAAAATTAAACTGTTTTTAAAATTTCAAGATTTTTCTATTTAATTTTCCCTTATGAATAGTAATAAGTTTAATTAAAATTATGAATTTAAATACAAAAATTTGTTCTATCGATAGCAAAATTAAAGTTCACAAAACAGAATTTAACAGTTATACATTTCCTTAAAATGTAGTACTATGTGTCTACAATTCTTAGTAAAACATTTCCAAAGACTTTTGAAGTATAATTGTTTTCTTATACAAGTTTTATTTTATTTTAGTTTTGTAAATATTATTCTAGTTTCATTAAGTTAAACTAGGCTATTTATCTAGTAAATGTTTTGTATTCTTGTATCTTGAAGTTTTTAGTTGTTAAGGTTATTTTACTCTAGTCTGACCTGGCAAGATTTATTTGATTTATTTTCATTTATTGTCTAAGAGAATAAAAAAAATCCTTATTATTATTATTATGATCCTTTTGTATGGGGTGTTGCAAGTGTCTCAAATGCTTTGACCACTATTCTGGGCAGTAGTGATAACTGTTTGTGCCCGCACATCTGCGGGGGATTGTTGTCCCAGTTAAACTGGAACAACAATAGTGGAATCGGATACAGTCGTATACAACACTAGTGTTACCCATCGCGCCTTGCAGTGATGTACAAAACAGACTTATTAGGTTTAGGCTCAGCCAAAATGTTTGCAACAAATGAGTGTACTCATGTGGACTTAAAACGTTGAAACATGTATGAAAAATTAAGACGGACTAAATATAAATAATCTTACAATCTTCGATCATTTTACAGCATGGTAAATACTCACTCTCGCACGCGCACGCACACGCACACACAAAATTAAATATTCGCTAATAATACACAATATTATTTTTTTATACATTACCGGTAGAAAAAATAAAAATACAAACAATATACAATAGCTGATTATTATGATAAAAAATATTTATAAACATTGTCACTATTTTGAATTTGGCCAACAAATGAACATTTGGTTTTTAATCATAAAACGTAATCCGCAAAACCTGTACTGAAAAAAATCAATTTTTACAGTAATTAGGTGCCATTGACAACTATTTTATGCTTGCTTTTTTGGCTTGCTCAATGGTTAAAATAAAAAAAACTGCTGTTTATCCCTCCAAGTGCTATGACGATATAAATTTTGTTATTTTTATTTAACTCTTCATAAAATACCAAGCATACACAAAAAAACACAAATCATGCCCCCCCTTATAACCACTAACCATAAAAACAAAATAAGTGTCCACTGCAATCCCAATTAATCCTAAAAATGCCTCAACTTCTACCCAAGCCGGTCACCGTTTATTTCATCAATTTCATCATTTAAATTATTTCATCAATTGATCTGTTCATAGAATTCTTAATAAACTAAAACCAATACCGCCAACTAGATCCTAAAAGGACGATGCAAAACAAATGGCGTTTGTCTGAAAATATAAAGCTATGAACTTCCAACTTCCACCATTTTGTTTTGGATCGACCATTTGATATCCGGTTTCAGGCGTTGAATACGAGCATTTAAAAATATCTACAATTTTATATTTTCCTGTAATTGCTTATGGATCCACCTAATACAAATTTAGAGAAAACTTTTAATTAGCAGTTTTAGTGAAATTCGGTATTAAATTTTGGGTATTTTGAATTGAAACACTGCCTGGAATCTGATCTCATAATTTCCAAACCACCACCATTTTGTTCTGGAACAACGAGAACAAACTGCTTGCGGAACAAACCCTGCTTGAACTGTTTGCGGAATTTGTTACTAACTAAACCCTTTAATTTAATCTGTAAATACTTAGGTGCTATCCGATCACGGTGTTCACAAAAAGTTGCGTACTATTTCCAGTTATGATGTGCCAAAGTTGTTTGTTGTCTTTTCGTTTTAAAGCTATAAATTCAGCCTAAGACTTAAAGGTCAGACTGCATAATGTTCTTTGTTGAAACACTGTTAATCTGAATTATAATCATTGATATATTGATATTTAGACTTGCTTGCGACACCCGCTTGAAAGAGGCACAAAGCCGTTATCCGAATCTGATCCCGTCCTGAGGTGAACTAATATCTAAAACATAGCACAATTAAGTAACATATAATCTGGACCAAACCGGTATAAAGCTGAAAACATTAAAGTTTAAAGCATAATGTTATTAGACGTACAGATATGAATACAAAATATGTGAATTGAAATATGAGTCCGAAAGATTTTGAGCTTGGTCTATGGGTGTCTTTCTACTTTAGTGATTAACGCCTTGGACATCGCTGTATGAGCAACTTACATACTTAAGGACTTTATTTGAGCAAACTCAGTTATAGAAGTTACTGGTTAAAATTCTGCAATGTCCATTCGAGTTTGAAACGATTCCTCAAAAAGCGTGTGGATACAGTCAATTTATGACTATAAAACATTTCTCTGGCATTGTAAAAAAAATATTAAAATTTAAAAAACAATATTTTCCCTCGAGCCCAACACACAACACACAATCCGTGTTTGTTAACTCTGTGGCCACAGCGTTCAAATACACTGTTGATATACTCCATGAAATATTCCCAAGGTCGAATCCATTCTTTGATCATAAAATGGGCTATAAATCAAAAGCTTGTAGATAAACGATTTTATTACTGCGTTCCAGAAGGGCGTTTACATCTTCTATATGGGCCATCAATTTTATTTACATCACACTTTATTTATTTTCGGCTTCTAGCCTTGAAAACCCCTGTGAAACATTTTCGTTTTCCAGACAGTTTCATTTACGTTAAAGACCATTCGTAACCACTATTCCACCAATCTTCATGATATAATAATCAGAGGTTAAGCATATATTTTATTATTAAACCAATTTTCATACAGTTCGCTTTTCTACCGTAACTTTTTGGTCCTATGGCCTGGATAAACAACGATGATTTTTTTAGTAAACATAAGAGACTTTATAAAATATATTTATTAATAAATAAAAATTGAATGGAATTGATTTTTTGGTATAAAGATTCAGAAAAAGTAGGTAAAAAATAATGAAGAGTAAAGGTTTGCCTTATGAATTGTATCAATGTTTTAATATCCGAGAAAATCATTCAATAAAATAAACAATACGATAAATTTAGTTTTAACCAGGAAGTAAATCAATACATAGACATATTTTATTTTAATATTTTCATGTTTTTGTATCCTTCGGTGTAAATATTTTACAAAAATAATAATTGTAAGTGGTTTTAACGTGAGAGAAATATAATTTCAACTTGTAGACAAAGTAATACGTTCAAGGGATCCGTGGTTGTTTTGTACCACCAATTAGTCCAGCTTTACTCAACTGTCTTTAATCTTGGTTAGTGGAAGAGGTGAACCCATGAAAGCAGTTTCATTATTTATATTAGCAAATGCTAAGTTTTGTTATTATGTGTAAGTATATCATATTAAACCAAGTGTATTTTTCAGATTATCTATATACAAGGTTAAAATTTAACTAGCAATTAAAATAAGTTTTGAAATGTAATATTTTATCATGTGCTAATTAATTTTTTAATTGTTCAACGATTTGTAACATAAAAACCACCCCAACCTATTGGAAGGATATATTTCAGAAATATAATATGAACAGTTTTCAAATAGGTGATAAAACAGTACTGATTCTGTTTTCATTGGGAAATTATGAGAGAATTTCATGAATGAATATAATTGTTAATAATGATTCCAAACTGAGAATTTAGTTCATGGCTGTAAATGGAAAACTTTATGTAATAATAATCTCAGCAATTTTAATGATTGATATTTTTGTTAAAACCAAATTTTGACAATTTTAAAAGTGCAATTAAGTCATTTCAATTTAAATATTCTTGTAAAAAAATTGCAGTACTAACTTGTAATCATTAACAACGTGTGAAAAATAAAGACTTATATAAAACCTATTATTGGACATTTTTCCTTCTTAATTTTTCAACTGTAAAAATGTTACTTTTTACTATAATTTTTCTGGTGCACCGTTTGTACGTGATATATGATTATCATTATTACTTTTTTGTAACAAATTTTATTTACAATCTTTTCAGTATTACAATAACAATAAGTAAATTTGATATCAGTAAAGAATGTAATAATTGCTTTAATAATTCTTTATTCTCACTCAATCGTTGTTTAGTATTCAAGCATTTCGTTTATTATTGACATTTGCATTTAATTTTTGAATTATTTTCATTTATTACGAGCTGACCCGGCGAACTTCGTAACGCCTCACAGTAAACACATGTTAACTTTAAGATTGGCCATGTTCTGAAGTCGAATAGCAATACGGCTTCATTGTGAAAGGTTATATATTCTGGGTCGCTGCATAGTGAATAACAATACTGAAACGATAAAACATATTAATATCATTCCCATAAAACAAATAAATCTGAGTGGATTAATTCACAATTTTTCAAATCCAATCCAAACCCAAACGAAACCTAACTGTAATACGGCTTTTATAGGAAAGATATACAACAGCTGATTATTATAATAAACGTAATAATATAAACATTGTAATTATCATATAAACACGTGGCTTTAATCAGACAGAAAATAAAAATATAAATACATAATCCCCCAAAACCGTTAACTATTAACGTGGTGAATAAAGCTGTTCATTTTTTACAGTACACATTTACTTCATAGTTTAACATTAATGAATGATTCAGATGGCATTGGATAGTAAAGCATACGGTATTGCTAATCGAAAGTAAACCAATCAGCTGTAGCTAAGAAATCAAATGTTTTCATTGTAGACAATTTGTAAACAAACTTACTCTCCATAAGGTTAACATTAGAAATTTAAAACGCCATAAAATGGAAACTTATGGGGTTTTCGAAAATATTTTTTCACTAAAACCTTCCCGGACACATATAGAGCAACTTCCTAAAAATTTCATGGCGATCGGATGAGTAGTTTGGCAACGCATAAAGGACATACATACATACAGACATACATTCAATTTTATATATAGAGATTATTGTTCATTGACAATGGGTGACCTTATTACATTTATCATTCTTTTTTTAAATAATTTTAATATAAAACTGTCTTTGTAGAAGTAGAGTTAGAATAGAATAATTTGAGATTCTAATCAGGTCAGATATTGTTCAAATACCGTTCTCACACACACTCACGTAGCTGTAATATTTACACAGATTGGTGGGGCTGACGCTTCGATCTAATTGGCCAAAATGTCAAAATCAAAATATACTTTATATCTGTGTTCAATGCAAGATATCCCCATAAACATGATATGTAAGTGGCGTCCCGTCCTCTCCTTAGACCAGTTAGTATCTCTTGACATTCTCAGTGTGACATGCGATTCGATTATGAGTCGTAATCTACTCACTGTAAACTCTTAATCACTCTCTCCCAACAGGCGCAGTGCAAAATCTCTCTCCAGTTATTTGTGCTTAAGTAAAACAATAAATGTCTAGTGTTCGATTGCTCCTCTTCACTACAAATAGTGTCGTCTCTACCGGGAGTCCCGCCGAGACGTCCCTGCTGCCGATCTCCTGTGTGTTATACTCTCCAACAACCTCCCTGATGTTTCTTCCCCCTTGTGATCAGTGACTCCTCAGTGTGTGCACACATCCCCCTCATCGCCCTATCACCGCCTCCTCGACATCGTATGTGCTACGAGACGCCCTGAGGTACGATGACAGCCCCTGAGTCCATGGTCTTCACTGGGATTCCTCTAACTCATTCCAAAACCCAATGGAGCCATGAGTCATTAATTCAATCCCATATGTGCGTGTTAACCTCAGTGCGTGTTAATAAGCGTATCCCATTGGCTCAAAATGACGTCGCCGCTAAAGCATCATTTCTCTAATTACATTACTGTCCAAAAGTATATAGTTCACTTATTGCTAATCTTTCCAACTGAGATTTATTCCCCCCTCATACTCTATTCACCCATAATAAATTGTTAAAACAAGGATAAATTATTAGCCTTCATTAAATTTATACATTCTTTTCTGATTCACAACAGTTAAACAGAAATAATTATTTTGAGTTATAATACATCATAATATATTTCAATGATCAAGTGATGTTTTTGTAGGTATACGAATGATCATATAAATACGTTTTGCAGCTATAAGCTAATAGCATATTTTCTCATTTGAGGTTTTCCTATGAATCCATAATCATTTATGGAAATATAGTACATCAATGTAATTTTCTGTAATAAACTGCAACACATCTCCTGTTGTGAGTAGATGAAGAAAATAAACGGCCACATCACCTTGAGGGATGTAATGGTGGTTGGCACGCTACCATCTACCGACCAGTGTGCTGACCAAAGACTTTATACACTATTTAATAATTTAACGAATATTTGATTTGTGAAGACTAATGCAAGGAGAACACTCGTGAAATGAGAAATGATTGTTTCATACAAGGCAATTTTACTTATTAATGTTTTGTGTCAAACTATGAAAATGCAATATATCGGTTATGAATACGCATTATCAATCATTTATACATTTCAGATAGTGAATATAAAATATACAAATGCTGACTATTATAATGAGCGCAATACGTATAAACATTGTAATTATTTTTTATTTGGCTAAGATATAAATATGTGATTTTTTATAATAGTATATAATCCCCAAAACCTGTAAAATATTAACATGGGGAATAAAACTTATCGTTGTGTAAAGTACATATTTATTCTACTTTATACTTTTACATTAATTAATAATTTAGATGACATAGTAAGGCATATTACTGATTGTTTACAATGTGTTGTTTACGTTTAACAAATGACAATTTAAAGAAACTTTCATATTATTTAAACACAGCTATTATTTTTGTAAACTTTAAATTTATAAAACCTGACACTACACCCTTTTATGCCCTCTAGGTTGGAGCCCTTTGGACTGGATTTGTATTACACTTCTTAGAATTTACCGATTCCAGAATATATAGACAACATACAAACATATATACGTACCTTCTCTTTTATATATTAAGATTTCAGTAAAGAAATAAATAATATTGCCTTTTACTAACCGAACAGTTCTCATTAGATAAATTTTCTCCCATGAGTGCCCTTATACAGTTATATATTTGCACTAAATAGGTAAATAAAATGCAATAGTAATACTTAATGGAGAAATTCTAGTAATACCTCCAGCTCGGTTATCGGTAAATAAATTGAGTTCCGCCTTGGAGAATTGTAAACCCATGTAAAGTCCCTCGGGCTTGTACACTGCAGAGTGCGCTGACAGCCGCCATTGCGTTTGGTTTATGAGGGTTCTTCAGACAGAGTTTCATTATTTTCTCCCCTGTTAAATAGTTGACGCAGTTTGAATACCAGATAGCTACTTTAACGCAAGACATTTTACGGGTTAATTACCAGGTGTAACGGTACGAATAAATTAAAAATAGTATTCCAACAGGCATAATGTATCCAAAAGTACTTAACTAGAAAAAGGTTTTTTATACAAAGAAAGATTAGATTAGATTAGATTATTTGAAATAGCGACCATACCACAAAGTAGATATTTTAAGCCATGTATGAATGAAGATTGAATGTAAGATGATTGTGGCGCGATCTTGTAGTCTTGTTACTGACTAAGGTTGACATGTTCCTTTAGACAGGACTGTTAATTAATAGCCCAACAGCCGATGGCAACTAAGGGACCTACAGTTTAACGTGGAATCCGAACCACGGCCTCTGAATTACAAATTGGTCTAATTATGAGGATGGTCTTTGTGGATTAATGTAGTATTCAATAGTGCGGACGTTAATCCACACAAGAGAACACTACATCCACCGACCATCTCTCACAAATATCCACAATTCGTGACCTCCAAGTAGCTGGATTACAGGATGACGCCACCATCCCCTATTTTTATTAACACCTATGATAAGTAAAAGTATATAATCTGTACTCGCTTCGCTCACCTAGACCCCTGTTGTTTTTAGTGTAGAAGTTCTGTTGTCTAGGTTTTATTACCTACCATTAGCCTACTAACAATATAACAGGTTTCCGGGATGGTGAGTTTTGCGTTACTCTTATGTTAAATTTTGAAAAAAAACTAATAGTTTTACGCTATTTTGCGCTAGTTTTAAATGTCCTATAGTATAATCAGTGAAATAAAAAAGAGGATGTAAGGCAGTATTTGAAACAACAAGAAATTTTACATTTTTTCGTTTGGGGTTATTGTATGTGGTTGTGTTATATTGGCTGCAGTTATGAACCAGGTGGTTTGATAAGTCCACCTAGTCATTAGAATGATTAAACCCAAATGTTAGGGAAACGGGGAGTCCCAACTCTTGATCTATTCAACAGAACAAAAGCCAATGGACTGTTTCAGAAAGCAGCAGAGTCCACCCTAGATCACATCAGGGAACTCTGTAGACGGCATGACGTCACAGAGGCTGGAGGCCCACGCCCATCGTCATTTTGGATGATCCACCGTATTGTAACAGCGTGACCTGCCCAGCCAAAGCCTGTCACAGCTATGCGTCGACACTTCTTAATTATTTATGCTTATGTTTAATATACTTTGATCAACTTCTGTTATTTCATGCTCCGGCCCTGTTCTGATTTGATTGTTCTAGCCACTCCAAGAGGTAGTCCAGTAGCTACAAGCATTTTCTAACGCGGAGGTAAACGCTAATGCTGTGATTCGCCCAAATGAAGTCCTTTGGCCCGTATGTAAGTTGCTCGCTCATACACGTTTGGACGGATGTGGGAAGGTTTGTTTAGTTTGGGTATACACCGCTTAACGGTGGAGTCACCACATAACCCTCGCAGGAGCAGGGGTACTCATAAAGAGTTACTACCTGCCACAAAAAAAGGAACAAATAAACAGTTTACACATTTTTCCGTCACTGATTGGACTATGTGGAAGGTTTGTATGATTAATTGTAAAAATCCACTCACTTCTTACCAAAAAATTCTCAATAAATAGATACAAAGAAAAAAATATTCCGAGCTCAATTATTCAACATTAATACTGTAATTTACAATTAGTAAACTCGTATAATTAATTATAAAAATGTTTGTCAAACGTCGTTAAGATAAAATTTTATATAGTATGGATTTGAAATAGATTTAAAATCAATGATCAATTGAAACAAGCTAATAAATATTTCAAAGTCACTGCTGGTTATTTCGTTTTGTTAAATCTCTTTAATAGATCACATGTTTAGTAAAGCTTAGAAAAATGTTGATAATATCACTCCAAGCTGGAGTTTTATGAGCTCATTATTCTATTTTCACTGCGTATTTGTCGGTTTAAAGTAAACAAAAAACTCTTGCAAAAGGTATAAAATAAAATGCTGTTTCATAACTATAGGTGTTCTTGCTTTTTACGGATAAGTGGTACAAAAATATTAGCATTACATACTGGCTTTCCTGAGGTTTAACATGTAAAAATATCCATTAGTAAGCCTATCATAATTACTCTAAACAATGCTCAGACAAATTTCTAATTTTATTCATATAGATAAATTTTTTTAAATTCAACTTTACGCTGATATGCAACCAGTTTCATCACTTTATGTTATTTTCATTACATTAGGTCGTGTATGATGAAACGTTTTTAATACTTAATAATGCTACCAAATAGTGTTGAAATTTCTTCCTACGCATTACTAAAAGAAAAGTGTTTTAACTACTATTAAAACTACTACTACTAGTAAAGTAACTACTATTTATATTACTTAACTTTTAAAGGTTCAAGCACGATACGATAATTGTGACAATTTAGCCTTTTACCACTAGGAGGTAAGCCTGTTTATCCTGGTACTTCTCTAGCAACTAAGCAGAGGCCTTGTTTTAGCTAAATACAGACTTAGCAAAGACAAGTTTGAGACATGGTTGCCTATTGCCTGACATACAATTATCACTTGTTGTGCAAGGGTTTCGCAAATAATTTTTAATTTACTTAAAGATTGTCTTGTTAAATATTATTTGTTTTTCGTTTTACCATCTATATAAATAGAATTATAATTTCGTCTGTACATTTAGAATTATGATATATTTGGTAAGTTTTTAGCAATATTAAATATAATTTTCAACAGAACGTGCGATCTATAAAATATCTAAATAACCGACAGCGGTAAAATAAAAGTCAATATATACAAACAAAGTTTTATTTCTATAAATACGATAAATAATAAATACTTTATGTATTTTTAACAGGGTCATTTATAGTTGTTTATGAAGTATTATTGCGTGGTAATAAAAATATTAGACATTTTATTTTTCATATTTCTCATATTTCAGTAATATGAAAAATTTCAGTAATTTAATTTATGGATATTTTGCATCTAATTGCATTTAATACAGTGTTTCTGTAAATAATGATTTTAACTACATTTTACTCATTACCTATCTCATAAACTATTTTGTGGCCGAAAACTATGTTACTAAGTGAACATTGCTGTTATGGGGGATGGACGTCATATATTTTTCGCAACACTTATGTGAAATTACCTGTTTTTTGTGTGTTTACAGCCTCCGAAAATTCATCATTGCTTCGTTTATTATGTAATAAGAATATTTACTACCTGAAGTAACAACCGAAAATCATGTTTTTAAATTTGGATTTTACCTATTTTTTTAACCGTAATCACTAGTGTAGGAAAAGTATCGTTTAAAACACGAGCGAAACAGATTTTCATATTCTCGGCCATATTTGAAGTGCTCGAAATCTTGCACTTGTAACATATGGTCTCGAATATGCAGTGACCCACTTTCAATTCTTATTATGGAAATATACTCTCACGAATATTGAGCGAAAAGGAATTATCATCCTTCTTTACCATAGCACTTATAAGACTAAAATCCAACATGGCGGCAATAATGAAGACTCGTAAATAATGTAGTTAGCTGCGTAACACGGCTTTGATATGGGAAATAAACGTTGTGCTTCTAACGAAGGTAGTGCGTAGGCGTTCGAAACACGCGTGGTTCAACTCATAAGGGACGGAAGTTATTACGATGATGCGATTGCTTACGTAACAGAAAACTGGTGAAAACCCGTCTTCGTTAGGAAGTGACCTTAAACGAACGAATTTCCTCATTCCTGAATTTCATATTTTGTGTTATCAACGCTATTGGTATTTCATTCGTTTGTAAAAGGACCAACCATAACAAAGTAACTATTTAAATTCGGCTTGTTTTATTTAGGTGACTCAATTATAAAGGTTGTGATTAAATAAAGCTAGATCACTAGATTTACAAAATTCTTCTTCATTCAGACCAATAACTAACATACAGTCACCACAAAATATTAAATTTTTTGTTAAAGCTTATTTATTACAGTACTCAGATTGCAAACATTTTTTAATACTCATTAAAGTTTATTTTTTAACCCGTTCTCCTTTCCGTTAAATATTTTAAGTCTACCCAAAATTCAAAACGAAATTTATTACGTTATCCAGTCTTGTTAATCTCAAATGTATTTTTATGATCATTTTGTCACTATGGCCAGTTGTTTTTTGTCGTTTACTGAGTCGTTTAAAAAGTGAAGTTGCAATATCCAAATTATAAAAACTAGCGTACATGGCGCACGAAATCGTGCGCTGTCAAGGAGACAATGTGTCCACCAATAACTATGTTTAGAAACTAAGTTTAGATTTTTCCCAACAGATTTTCATTTTGGTTATGTTTTGTTTTTATGCAAATAAAACTGGTGTTTTATTGCCAGCTGTACGATGATGTCTTCATTAAACAAAAAAAAGAACCATGTTTAACTGTCAGATTTGATTTGTTTATTTAACCACTTACTTAAATAAACAGCTGATTTCTCGATCGTCGGTGTTTACCCCCATATTGTTTATAGGGAAAATCGCGACATTGACCCCATTATTTTCCATGACCACGGTGAATTTTCAAAAATTTTTTAATTGATGGCAAAACTACATGCTAAGACCTTTATAACGACACTTTGGACATGGTGATTGGTAGCACCACCGCTCCAAAACAATTATCACAAAAATAGGCCTAGTGTATTAAATATATAAGATATCACACATTTCATATGGATCCTCCATTTCAAAACGTATTTCATGGTTATATACACACAGACAACATAGAAAATAAACCGTACCAATGGACTGACACATGCTTTCAACATTGAATAAAAAAAACCTATACACGTTTAATAAAACTCATATACTTAAATACAATAATAACTAGGCCTATATCATATTATTTAAATATTAAATGTAAATATATTTTTAAAAATATATTGTTTCAATAACCATCATATAATTTCTTGAACCAACAACAAGATAAAAAAGTTAATAGAATTGTTAGACTCTTTTGGGGATTAACCTAATGGGAATACCTAACGTTTTTAGGGTTTTTGTGTATTGGGACCCTACACAAAGCTTCATGTAAATCGGTTCAGGAATAATTGAAGGAATTGATTTTTTAATATCCCCCTTTAAGAATAATATTGAACACTCTCAGGCAACGTACTGCATTTACAACAGACACTAAATTTAACATTTCACTGGAACCATTAGTCGAAGACTAATGATTCAAAATACTAGTTTGTTGAGCTTTTGAGCTAGTTTTATTGGAGATAGTCACTCTATTTTACAAATTAATCGTTTTTGCTTTTTATGAGAAATTCGTATTTTTCACATTTTTAAGAGTTTTTAGGGGTAAACACTACCATTGAAAACCGAAAGTTCAAAAAATAAAATTGACTGGAAATATAGCCAAAGTGCACCTGTGTAACTACTTTCATAATACAATACATTGGGTGAACGTTATGGTCTCGGTGTCTGTACACTGACAGAATGACAAACAGATAGTCAGACATCAGTACGCAATACATTAGAAAACGGATGTCTTAATAAAAAAAATCAGTGATCCTCAAAATGGATGTATCTACGAAAACAATACTTTCTCCATCCGCTTATGTACAAGGGGAGAAATATAAAAATGCATTTTTAATAACAATCATAAAGCTTGCTGGTGATTATCATAGAAAATATTGTAAATTTTAACTAATTCAGAGCATAAAACCATTATTTTGTTTTCTATCCATCAGTAGTGAAGGGCAAGAGTCCCTCGAGGAGCAGGAGTGTTTCAGTCCAGTGTTGAGTCCCTACAACTTGGGCACACGTTGAATAACCAATGAGGGAGCTGCGGAAAATAGTTTTCCCAAGGGTGATGGTCACAGTGTCGTGGTACTGCCCTTGCATCAGTTGTAACAGCATGTCTGGTCCTCGTGCTAGTAGTTCGGGCAAGCACCACCAGATTATGTTCATGTTCCTTAATATAATTTTAGTGAAATGATAGGTATATTTGTCACACTGGAGCGCGACTGCCCAAAGGGAAGTGCTGCTCCAACTTTCGTTCTGAACGTACGCTGTCTTGTGCCGCCATAGTAAATTTCGCTAGCTTGGAGGCAGAGTGTTGTGGTTATTTATTGCGTTATTAATATAGTTTTTGTATTGTGCATGATAGAAGGGAATAGTATTGTTTGCAGCATAATATAATTAATATATGCAACTTAAACATTCAATTTTTAATGTAAATTACTATGTAATCACTTGAAAACGGGAGGAGTTTCTACACCTTTAGAAACGTTGTGTAGTTAAAAACACAGACACGTTGGAAAAGTCCAGTAAAATATATTGAATAATCAATAACCAACGTATTATGAATTTGAAATATTCTGTACCATATTAAGCTTATATCTTTTAATAGGATAGTTGATACCATCCCCTACGAGTATCTACAATATAATAATAGCCTACATTCTTTTATGTAACGATTTAAATCATCCCCTAAAAGTAGTTATGGGAACCAGTATTAAGCTTAAATAATTTTTGTGCCAGCATTCTGGATTAAAACTTATTGTGCAGTATATACCAAATCTATATGAAAATGGCTATTTACTTTGTTAAGAAAAAACTATTTTAATATGCATATGTTTCCTCATATCAAATTTGTTTAGAGATTTTCACAAGAAACCACACAGTAATTTACTCTTGTTTTAATTAGAGTTCGTTCAAATATTCTTTTAATTTGTATTTTGTAATTGTGTATTTTGTCATATTTCTTATCATTGTAGAGTAAATATCCAATGCAATACTCATTGTAGAGTTCAGCCTGTGTTAAATGAAGTCGCAGTGTAAGTTTTAGCAAATGTATCATGCATGTAAGATATCAGTGCCAGAATTAGAGGGTTCGATGAATCTTCCGCTGTCGATGACTGAATTTATAGCCCTTGTTCCACCGAAACGGGTTGCTCAGCATACGATTTGTATTCACTTTCAAAATAACAAATTTATTCAACAATTACAAAAAAAGTAATTAAGTAAATTCACTCTTTACACACGAATTTGCTCCTATAAAACTATAAAAAATAGTTGTAATCTATTAAAATATATTTTTATAGTTACTCTATTTAAAAATACATAATACTAACTTTTACCTCCAATTGTTTCCAATACTTTTTAGCCTTATATCCACTCAGATGCTTGGAAATTTAACAAAGACTAAAGTAATAACGGTATCAAAGTAAGCTAGTATTAATATAAGATAATTAAGCTGTAATTAAGTAAATTCCTTAACGAGATAATCTCTGAGAACGCCCATTTGTTGTAATTAAGCAACAATATTGTTTATTCTTACGAATACAAACATTTTAAGTTATTATAAAGTATGTTTCGCTACTTTTTTATCGTTCATTAAAAACTTTAAAGCTTTCGAAATAACTAACTTACCTGGTTTCTTCCCGTCAATAATTTACAATTCAACAAGCTATGAATAATTATTGTAAGCCAATAATAAATTCATAAATGAACACACCACCTGAATTTATTCTATAAACATTAATTCAAATATTAACAAACACAAAATAGTCAAATATTTTCCGAAAAAAATGTATTCCCTTTTATAGTTTAGTCTTAATTTTTAGTGTTCCAAAAATAATTATTGATACATTTTGTATAAGTCAATACCAAGATAATAACTTTAATGCAAGTTAATTTTAATAGTAATATTGACTACCACAGAAGTACGTAAATAGACTAGATATCTGGTTAATTATCTGTAGTTTATAGCTTTACGTAAATATATCTATAGAATTTAATAGAAAGAATTTATATTGCGTTTTTATGTCATCAAATAAAATTAATAAAGCAGTTTCTGAGGTAAGTTAATACAATTTATAGACATAATGAAATGTAAATCATAATATGAGATTTTATGTTTATATAGTATCAATTCATCAACTTTTATTTAAGGCTAACGTTTTTTTTTCAAATCTCAACTGCCCATCTCTATGGGTTATAGCTACAGGCAACCGTTCTGATCTGACAGAAGTAGCCGGACGTTGGTTTCTATCGAGCAAGCTTTGACCTATGGCGTTGTAGTCTAGTAGGTCAAAGGTCAGTTACCCGTGAGCCAACGAGCCTGTAAAAAAATAGACATAGACTCTAAATTTATCAGTTTTCTATGCATTTACATGTAATCATTTTTAAATAATATATCAAAATATTACGTTTCATTAGCTGCAGACGCCCATATTTAGTATGGTTTGGTATCTATTAAAGCAAAACGTTCTTAGTTGAATTTTTAAATATCAAAAAAAATCCTTTCATAAAACTTATGTTTCTGATGTAACACAGCGTCCTTCACCTGAGCAATGTGTTCAGAAACCGTGAAATTTAGTTTTAATTATCTCCTTCGGATTACGGGAAACTACTAAAAGTGGTTTAAATACCTTTTTTTACTTTATTCAATATGTTGTTAGTAGTAACTAGTATCAGTTCATGTATGGAACCAAAATCAGGCCTTTAAAAGATGAATAGTAGTTCTCTACTAGTTGTGAACTCTACTAGTAGTGAAACTAGTTGGCACTAGTAACAGATTGAATTTTGTGTAAAGAAGGTAGTAAAACACTTGTAGTAGATATAATCTTAAATTTAATAGCATAAATCTTACTTTTGAAGAAAATCATTAGCTTGAATCGTCGTAGAAGATCGTAAGTCTGATAGATCTCAAAAAATAATAAAAATGATGGTACATTATGTGCCGAAAACATTTTCCGATGATTTATGGTCAGCTCTAAAGAGTATTTATCAGGGCGAAAGTGACGCATCAACCCTAATCCCGAGATTTATGTATCTCAACCCCCGCCTTACCAATCTGGATGGTTACACCCTTCAATGGAATATGTTCATGATACTTGTGAGATTGTTGTTACTCTAAACCGGTTGATCTACAGAGTATACATAAACAGGAAAACATTTAGCTTAAAAGGTAAATCGATGAAAAAAATCAGGTTACTAGGGCTACAAATAAAACACAGTTTTTCATTTAATAATAATGGGCCAGTTTAAACTATTTTAGGACAGTTTAAATATTTCATATTGGTAACCCTGCATCTGATTTTTCACATTTTTCGCTAACCATATTTTTCTTTTAAATACACTCTAAGTTGTGTTTTATTTACAAGTATTTTCTCTGATTCTTTATTAGCAATTTGTAAGATGAAAATTTGTAAAATAAGAACTGCTGTTTAGATATACTTAAAACAATTCCTTAAGACATATCCATGATCTAACCTATTTCCTACAGGGAAGTATATACAAACATTTTTCTCTGAGCTATGTCAGAAAGGTTGTTTATCCTTTTAATATAAATGCGGTACATATTAACGATAAAATGTTGCACAACATGTGGGTTGAAGTATATCACCGTTTGGACGTCTATTGGATAGAGCAAGAAATGGTGTACATGTTGAAGTTTATTAGGTATGTATGAAATCTGCTTTATATCAAGTATTTAACAAAATAAACAGGTTTGTTGTATCTTTAACGTTTACCTTTAATACCATAGCTAAAACCCTCTATAGTTTTATAAAAACCACGTATTCTTTAAATGTCACTTTACTTTTCATAGAAAAGCGTTTGAATATATTTTAATGCGTAAGTTGCTCTTTTCAATGTTTAGTAGTTTTCTTTTTAGAGTGCGGCAACTTTTTTACATTAACATTTTATGACTATCTATATATACTATGGATCTGTGTACGGAACGAACCAAGCATATTTATGGGTCAGCTGGTAAACCAATAGGAGGACAGTAGTAATAAAAACTGTTTTGAAGCTCTGGCAAATGAACCAAGGTCATAGACGATTGAGGTTCAGAGGCTCTCTACCAACTACACTACTTACCCAAAGATGATCTTTGCTGCACTAATCTTGTGTACTCATTTCATACTTTATGCTTAAGGAGATTAATTATGAGACTAACCATTTATAAAAATTGATTAAATGGCTGCAGTACCTCTACCGTCTTGGATTTTAGTCCTCTAAAAAAAATGTCAATTTTGTAGCATCATTACTGAACACGGTAAAAATAAGGTTGAATTGTCGAATCAAAGGTAAAGTGGTTATCTAGGGACGTGCTTTGTTTACTTTTATATCGTTAAAAGGATAATTACTTTTTAACTACGGGGTATACGAGTAAATGCATTATAATTACACTTTACCAGAAAAATAAAATAAAATTCCGTGAAAAAACATTTTACCTTTCATTTGACTCCTCAACCATCTGGTTACGTCTATCGTGTAAAAAGTATCGCTGTAAAAAAATTAACAGAAATCATTTCTATGGTTCGAGACGATACATTTTGCCTTATCCCATACATACTCTCAACGTAACCAATAACAATTCATTTTTAACCTAGGTCTGCTGCGTCGGCGATACTATTGTATATTATACTTAATATTGTTACATTATTTACAAATAAATTTACAGTTATATCTTGTATATTGCTTAAAATAACGATGCGTTTAGTTATTTTTACTTTTATACCCAAGAAAGTCCAAAATTGGTATAAGTTCGATTTCTGTCTGTCTTTCTGTAACGTTTAACAATGTATTTTGTAACGGTTTCCCTAAAAAACAAGAGCACCCACAGCTATGAAAATAATTTGTATTATTCTATCTTTACCTTACATATAAGGCTTTTGTTTAACTTAAGCTGACCAATGCACTATGGAAGTAAAATAATTAAGTATAAAAACGTTGTGTTTAGCATTAGTATACGTGCCTGTTTTAAATTCTACAGAATATTTGATCTATAAAGATGATTTAATAGAAATAAATAGCCATCAGCTGTAAAACAATTTTAGTTTTCATTGATACTGTGGTAAAAGATTTTTTGTTGGTGTATTAATGATGTGATTTAGCAATATTAGACATACATGTTCTACATTTTATAAAAATCTAAAAAAAAATGTTTAGATAAAAAAAGACCTGTTAAAACATTTTAGTTTGTTTTCCCACAGGGAAGTAAATACAAACATTTTTTAAAATAGGACTATGAAGAATTATAATATTGATTATAGTGTTCTAATTCCTCAAATTAGTCATATCATCAATATCAAATGATTAACTCAAGATTTTATTTTTATTTTTATTTATTTTTTAGACTTCTGATTGATAATTCTGATAATAACTGTCTAGCTTCTTAATTATGAATAATACAACTCATACAAAGAACGACCATGCAGTTGGCTATGACATATTGGTTTTATATTTGATTGATTATATTTTTTGTATTATTTTTATCATAGATTATTTTAAGCAAATGTTGGATCGGTTTTATTCTGCTCAGGAACTCGTCGGACATTGAAGGGTTGGACTAACGATTGCGTATGTTTGTCGACACGCAGTTGCTCTGTAACTTTGTGAGTTGAGGAGATTAATCATGTCGAGAAACACGCCGAGTGACAGAACAGTATATCATGTACGATACATTAGGCTCCGGCAACAGTTAAATACGAAATGGAACCGTCGCGACAAAACTCAACCGTTCCAGTGACAAAATAATTCAACAGTATACTTTCAATAGTTAATTAAAAGTAAATACTGTAGTTAAAAGCTTTAAATCCACCATAACCAATTCTGGTTTGTGTTTTAATTGCTAAAATTACAACATACATTGCATTAGCCATGTCAAAATTACAACTAAACAAAATTTATGAATACAAAAGTTCATGTAAAAATCATGGGACTACTTACTAATCTATTTATGATTGTCCGTCAGCGAGGAATAAACGGATACTGTAACAGCCTTTACTTGCTAAAATTGTTTTTAGGTCCCTTTAAAACTTTTCGGGTCTGTTATGGACATTAGATGGATGAATAGAGCATAAAAGAGTTTGATTGTATTAAACAGCAAATGTTTTTGAAAGAAGGTAGTTAAATGTGAAGATACTTTGAGATGTGAATTGCTACGAAGTGGATAAGGGTGGGTGGTTGCGGTTTGGAAATGGGAAACGTTTAATTTTAGAAAAGTGAGAGTTTAATGAAAGTAAATGCAAGGGGAATTCAGGATCTTTGATGATATGAGCACATCTTTACTCTGTCTGTAGGAGAAGCTATGGATAACGCTAATTTCCCTTTTTGAAGGTGGAAAAGGAATTGGGTTTTTAGGGGTTCGCCACCCCACAATGCTATTGCATAAGCTAAGAGCGGGAAAATCATAGTGTGCAGTCAGAAGGACGTTTTTATTAGAAAATTTGGCCAATTGCCGAAGAAGGAAAATTCCTGAACTTATTTTTTTACAGATAACATGAATATGGGGGTGGAAACTGAGATTTTCGTCCAGCAACAAACCAAAAAAACTTGACTTGTGCAGCCGTTTATAGTTCAGTGTCATGTAAAATTATATGTTCTTTGTTTTCATCGAATCTGGTGGAAAAATCAAGTTGTATTTTCTGCTTAATTGATTTTGAGAAGATTTTCTTCTAACTACTGCAACAGGCAACTGGCTTTAGTAAAGGAACTTATGTTAAGGTCGGGACGGTTCGGACTGGATTCAGTGAGCGAAACGACATATCCCCACCCTGTGAACAACTAATGGAAGGTCGTTTGAGGTTCATTATTAATGATGATGGGTTTTATTATAGACATTTCCATCACGGTAAGTAAAGTACCCGTAGTATGCTCGTAGATGCATTAGGTAATAGTAAAAAATTAAAAAAAAACAGTTAGGCACATTTCGCCTAGGTTACAGGTTTTTGCCGCGGCCATTTTGTTTCCGGCGCTAGTGTCGAGTTCCGGGGACACGCCCACTGGCAATGTCCAATCCAGTTCTTTTCGAGCTTTTGTGTAGAGTGGGCATATTACCTTTCTTGTATGCGTTACTATTGGTGCTTGTTATTTTTGTAAGTTTTTTACGGATTTAAACTTTTTTGTTTTTAGTCTTATACCGGCTTAACTCGTATTATGTACTAATTTTGTTATGTTTTCGGTTTTAGCTCACCTGCGGATGGGATCAAATTCAGATCCCAAAACGTCAGTGTTTCACTTTTTGTGTTTTACTGTCTGTAATAAAAATCTAAAGAACATCATAACCACTACAACAAAATTAAATTGTAGATATTTATAAGCGATGGTCGAAGGAAGTGATATTCTCTTGTGTGGATTAACTACCGTACTATTGCGTACTAATTTTATCCACAAATACCATTATCATAATCATGGAAATTTGTAATTCGGATGAAGAATTGTGGTTCGGATCCTACGTTAAGCTGTTGGTCTATTAGACGTTATTGGATATTCGGCTATTTTACAGTTCTGTCTAAGGAAAATTACAGTGTTAGTCAGTAACAAGACTACACAATCGTTGTATAATCATCTTACACTCATTTATAAGTAGTAAGTAGATAGATGAAGTATTTATCACTCATACTTGGATTAAAATAACTATCTGGGTAGATCGCCATTTCAGTAAGATAATAATAACCACCATACAACCTTAAAAGCAAAATAATATCTAACCATTACAACAGATGTAGTCGGTACGACAAATTTAAACACTATGTAACTGCCATTTATTTACTTATTACTTGCTAATTTACTTATTATTTGAGCATGTCTGTTTATTTACTTGTATTTCATCCCATATTAAGATATTTGTTATTTATTTATTTTATTTATTTGCATACATTAGCTTATTTAAGTGCATGCCTAATTTGTTTCTACTTAGCACTTTCGATTCTTAGTTTGCTATTTTTGAGTCCTTTGGTTTATGATTGTGATATTATATTACGTCTTTCTCTATGAAATGGTGTATACTGCAGATGACCAAATAATCAAATAAAAATTTACCATTTCTTAATATAAACTAAACATATTATTTCTTTGATTTTTCTACGTATATATTTAGAAGTTTTATGAAAAGTGTGAGTGATATATTCTGACCATTAGGCCTTGGGGTAGGTTCTTTGTAATGGAGGCTCAGTAATTGATTTTATCTCCGGTTTAAGCTTTAAAGAGGACACTCCACTCTGAGACCTTTGTTGAAGCTGCGTTCGTCGGGAGGAACTGAAGAGCCAGAAACTTAATAATAGGGAGAGACGGTGAAATTCTCACCCTTAATTTAGTATTATTTTCCTATTAGTTTATTTAATATTTCAATGATGATTAAATTAATAATTGTTATTATATACTTAAATTTTTTTCATTGATATTATAAAACTTTTTCGTTGGCAACTTTACAAAATAAAATAAACGGTATCAGTGAGCACACATGTCCATGAAATTTTATTACTGTATAAAAAATTGTAAGAATAATGACAAACTCAGATAGACTAGCCCACTGTAGGCCATTGTTCATAGAGTTGGAGAAATTGACTGTAATAAACTTATATATTTATACTGTTCTCTTATATACAAAGAATAACCTTTCTGAACATGAGCTTAGGCAAGATATACACCCTCACTGCACCAGAAATAGTAAACCAATTAATGTACCTTTTTATAGATTGTCTAAAACACATAACAATTATGAAGTTGTAGGCCGTAAAATGTTTAATAAACTGCCTCTAGAGCGGAGAGAAGCCCCATATAGTTTGTTCAAGAAGAGATTTTACACATTTTTAGAAGTAACACCCTTTTACACAATAAATGAATTTTTTGAATGTCAAAATATAACTTTATAAGTGTCTTTTGATTATTATGATTGTAGGTATATTAGAATAAGACATTTAAGTGACCTTGTGATGTATCCTTATCTTATGTTGACAATTCAATTATTGTACTGTTGTGTCTCTTGTACCTTTTTTCTTTTTGTATATATTGTATATATGTAACCTGACGTTGTCCATTGCTGCAAAGTTTAACGACAGTAAAATTTTTATTTATTTATTTAGACGCATACCTCCTCCCTTTAAACGTAAACTAAATAACATAATATACCTTTATTAAAACTATATGTTATTCCTACTATCATAAACCGCAAAACCTTTGGTTGAATAGTCTTGAAAATTTATCAAATAAAGAGATAAATAGACAAAATTCTTTCGAATGGAATTTATTCAGATGTGTGATCTCCAACTGAACATGGCTGTGAGTATTTGGGATTCAAAGCAATAAGAATTTGACATTTCAACTAAAAGTGTTCGTACGAACTAAGATATCACATCGGAAACCACTTTTTGAGGCTCAGGGATTCCAAAATTATTATATTCATGAAAGACTGTTGAGAAATAAGGAACAAATCTGAACAGCTGATTATTTTTCAGGGATACCAACAAAAACTTTGCAGCTACAAAAAGAGCTACATTAGACTTTCCTACGACCCACAGTAACACGTATATTAAGCTTTATTTTTGATCCATTCTTTGTGGGACACAGTGTATAGTTAAATTGTCCTGGCAATGAAGGAATAATGAGGAACGTTTTGGCTCCAATGACAGTTGGGGTGTCCAAAAAATAAATTAAACAGTTTTTAGGTCCAGTGCTCCTGTTTTGTGATGATAATCAGAGAGTGTTTTATAAATTACAAGGAAACATTAGTTAACCCTTGAAACGTGAGAGGGCGCTTGCGGAAATTTACTCCGCAATGCTAAATCGCACAAATTCAACCAATTTTACTTGTTTTATAACATAGTATTGGGTTTACATTTATAAAATACAAAGTTCCATCGTTAATTTAATTAATTAAATACTAAATTTAAGTAACAAAGTAAGTAACAAAGTAATAAACATAGTTAGAAATTTTCTAGTAAAAGAATTGTGTTACGGGAGAGAGCGTATGCGGAGAATCGTTCCACAATAATAAAATTGAGCATCGATGCAAACCAAATATATTAAATGACAGTATTATACATGAAATAAAAACAAAACTATATTTTGGTTCACACGTACACGTTCATATGTGTATTCCGTTTAGAGAAATCCTCCGCAAACTATAATCGCCTCACTACTTTGCAACTCACAATGAAACAAAAGGTGTGTGGAGGTTGTAAATAGTTTCGGGGGATTCCTGGAAGGAGGCACGTGAGGTACAAAGCCTGACACGGCTGCCGATACCCGATATGCGTGTTTATTTTAACAAAAACTACACGTGCTGAGGAAATCTCCGAAAGCGCCCTCTCGAGGGTTAATTTTGGATTTATTTTGGTTCGTTGTATTTCTGAATCCCGAGAAACAATTTTTAATAAGATATTCACCTCAGGTCGGCTTCGTGATTCTTGTAGGCTATTATGACTACACGTTTCGGTGAATTCAAGTTGTCATCTTCAGGCTTAAAACATATAAAACTAGTATTGACTGATATTGGTCTTGTCCAAGTTTTATCCAAGGTCTGATTTAGTTTAGTTTAGTTGAAGTTTAATTTTGGTTATTATCAATTCAAGTACAAATAATACCTGGAATATGGATAGTTTGAATTAAATACTTATCTAGTGGTTTAATAGTGTTTAGTAAACCCTTACAAATAGTAGGAATTTTATTTAAATCGCATGCAAATTTTATATAATATAATAACTTAAATATTGTTGAGTCTATATTTTATTTTAAACTTTCTTGCCTTCAAAGTGATTCATAACTGGCTAAAATAGGTAGTAAAGTACCTCCGTCTTTTCATCCTAGAGCTGTTTTAGACATTTTATCAAAATATTGTTTTAATTTCTTCTGGGATAAAATTTTTTTAATTAACCTAAAAGTTGATTGAAAATCTTAATTAAGTAGTGGTTAATTGGTATTGTCTTTACGAGTATTATTTTTGTATTTCAAGTCTACCAAAAAAGAAGAAAGACGAGAATAGCATAGTATTTTTGTATGATGATTTTTTTGTACGATGTAGTTTTTGAACATTGAATCTTAATCCAATCAAAAACCATGTGAGGTCAAAATAAATTTAAACCGCTACAAAAAGTGTAAAAGTGAATGAAAAATTACAACAACTTATGTTGGAAAATACCTCAGGCAGATTTATTACTTATAAAGTATTAAATAAAGTTGTGCAAGCTAAAGGGGGTTGTGAAATGCTCTGAACTTACGGTCGGGGAAGTGATAAATTCTGGCTCTACTTCCTCTTCTGACAACAGGCGGGGACGCAGATAAACGGACCGCTAGTAAAGGTCCAAGTAATTGATCTATTTACACTGTCACTGGTTGCAAAGAAATACCCCTCAGCATTGATTACAATTATTTAAAATTGTCTTTAGTCTTTAGGATGTTGGTCTGTTGTAATGTTTAGGAAGTGTTTGAAATGAACTCTGAGTTTTATACGAGGTTGAATATGTATTATCTTTTTTAATATTAGTTTTGAGAATGATTTAATAATTAAGTTTTACAAAGTGATAAAAACAATAAAATCTAAATAATAGTAATATTTGGTTTACGTGAATAGAACATTAAAATGAAGTATATAGTTTTGTAATTGTTTTTTTTGACGGCTGACTATTTCTGTTAATTTACTATAAGTACCTGGTGACCGAGCTTTGCTCGGATAGAATAAGACATGTATTTTACAAGTTAGTTAGCAAAATTAAAACAAATTTACTGCTCAATGAAAACATTTATGTGGTTTAAATAAAACGTTTTTAATATTAATTAATATGGCATAAATACTGAACAAATATAGCCCTCGGGTGGGGATCGATCACGCGACCTTGCATACGTGAGATCTAAGCGCTTAAAGCTACGGCGTCATCCGATTTCGCGTCGTCGTTAAGAGTTTTTGGCCAACCTCAATTAATTGTTTTAGCTAACCTTATACTGAATTTAAATGTCCATACTGTTTGTTATTATTATCCTGTGATCAACTGATTTTGTTAGAAACGGAATGAGGATTGAAAAGCAAAAGAGAGATTTAATTTACATCAATTAATTAGTTTGTTACAGTGGCTTCAAGCAATACAACGAATACGTTTTCTATCAAAACACGGAAGATTTTGGAAATACTCTTTCCTGCTTTTATTTCGCACAGTTATGTTACCCTTAAGTTTTTACAAATTGTTTAGTAACCTGATAATTTTACATTTATTACATACATAAAATAAATATTTATGAAAAACCTCTTTCACATATTGTTCTTTGCCGTCTTCAATCAAGAACTGTCAAACGGTTATAAACAGCTGTTTTGGTTTGTATTGTTTACATTTCATTCCCCATAAGAGTAATGTTAAATTTTTAGATTTTAAACTTAATATTACAAGAAAACACGAATTTTCTGGACATTAGTTATCTAGAACTTATTTTCTATAAATTATATTATTAAAGAATTTTTGTTTTGATTTATATTTATTATATATTGTATTATTATTAATAGAATTTATGTTCAGTAAAACTAAGACAAATATGCTGATTCGCAAAAATACAACTGTTGGGTTATTTTGAAGTAAACAAAAACTTTTTGCAAAAAGTGTAGAATACTGAAATTAAGTTTCACCTTAGTGGGTGCTAACGTTTTTAACGAAGAAGCATTACGAAATGACCTTTAACATTTTTGTCCACAGAAAGACGGACAAAAATAATTGTGATAAGACACATTTTTTGATAAAAAATCAAATGATTGCCACAAACTTAAAATTTCTATTAAGTGTTTTTACTTAACTATTTTCACTCTTCTTTACGATTTACGTAAATAAATGTATTTATGAAGCGCTTATTTTTTATTGTTTCAACCACTTCGACCATAAACTGAGATGAAATTGCCTTTCACCAAAACTTTATATTATGACGGAGGGTTTTAGTTTGCAGTAGTCGTTTTAACTATTTTCCTCTTCAAGATTATTCTTTTTATAAAGTTCCCCTTTCGAAAAATAAAACCATTTGAAATCTGAAAATATGTATTTTATTTAGACTTCTTTTACTAATTATATTATAGTAAGGATAAAAAGCAGAAGACTGAGGTGGAAAGGACATGTATGGAGGCGAGAAGATATATCCATTATTAAAACTGATGACCACTGTAACCCAGAAGGCAGGAGACTATTTGACAAGCCGAGGGTACGATGGAAGAGCCAGGTGCTGAAAGACTTAACTGCATCAGGAATCGACCCTGGGACAGCCGTAAATAAAGAAGAATAGAAAAGTATTGTTGGTGAGGCCAAAAACCTGCTTAGGTTAGAAGGGCCGCGGAGGCAAGATAAGTTATACGAAAAAACCAGTGAGTTGTTACGTATATATATAATGAATTATATTTTGATTTGTATGTTGAACGAGTCATATATTGATTCATTACTCCAAAAAATAGTGGGTAATACATAATGTATGTGCCAAATTTATTTGAAAATTTCCAACAATAAAAAATTGATGTACTATGTACAAATTAGTACACGTCGGTATATGCCCATTTGGGTCAGGAGACCCCAAAAAAGTGAATTGTGAAACGTGCAACTTGAATTTAATTAGTATTTCTTAGCTTAAGGATTGTTACTTCCTTTGTTACTTGTTTCTTCCTAAAATTCCAAAGTTTTTTAAATAAACGAGCAGACACGTCTACATAGTTAATAGTTCTACTACGACACTTTGTTGACACTAAACAACTAAATATAAAAGAACGCGAATAAAAATGTTTATTAATCATAAAACTAATCTTTTTACTCCCAGTTGTAACGCTAAAATGGTGTAGCGGTTTAAAAGTTTTGCCTTAGGAAGCTTAAACAAGTTTAGATATTGGAGGGTATTGTTAAGTCTCTGTAAGTCTTCGCCTTAACCACCTACAAAAATATCCTCTCTTATATCCGATCACATCCATAACTTTGAATCACACCAATCTAAAGAAAGTGTTAGTCATTTTTCTGATGCAGAAAAATCATAATGAGTTAAACACAGTAATCAATTAAGTTTATAATTACTATCATACAGTATTTTTAATAGTTTTTCCCCTTTTTAAATTTCACATTATCTATTTAAATGCTATTTAAAAAAGAATGAAGGAATACAACACGTATTCCTTCATTAATAGTATGTAATTTCTTAAATTTTACTTTTAAATGGAACGATCGTGTCCCAGTTGACTGGTACTGTTTATTTACAAACATTTAAACATATAATAATGGGAAATGTTTAGGCCTTTAAAAATCTTTTTATAGTAAAAACTTGTTTTGTAGTTTTAATACCACATACTAAAAGCGTTATTAATATTACGCGTTATTGATATAATGCGTTTTTGAGCGTTTTATGATATAACAAGGTAATATACCGATGATTTTAATAATTAATTTTGTCAGAATCATACCCTTTATTACTTGTAAATGAAATATAGTAAAACCTTATTAAGGTAAAGAGGACAAATTACATGTCGATGAAAAATAAATTGAATGCGTATAATTATATGGTTCTGTTTATTTATTCAACATGTGTTTTCTTAAAAAAAAAACGATTCCGTTGAGAATAAAATCTCAACCAACAACGAACTTCGTAAAGGTTTTAGTGGATAACCTTCGCTCAACATGTTCAGAGAAAACCCCACACTGATCCCTTTGGGACTTTGCATAAAGCAGTTCCCTATACTTCAATATATTGAAAATATAACGATATACGACAAAATAGTGTTTTTCACAACTATATGTTCATAATAAAAACAATTCATAAATTATTAACAACAATGATAATACGTAAATGGTATGGAGATACATCCAAAGCTCACCAGTGTGCCGAATTTTATAAAAAACGGAACTCAAACTAGAAAAGTTTTATGAACACTTTCTCAATATACTGTGTATAAGGGGAAAAGTAAAAAAGTAATGGGTAAAATATTATCTGATTATAGTTTGATGAAATTAAAAGTATCTTACAGTAAACGTGTTTGTTAAAACACTTTAACCGATTAAACATAGTATATTTTATGACTTGTAGTAGATTGTTTTTGACCATATTTTGGGTGTGAGGTGACAATAGTACTGAATTCGATCGAAAATCACCACGATTTATACCGTCCAAGTTAAGACTGATATTGTCCTTACACTTTAAACTGTGGTATCTATATTGAACTATTTTGATTCATTGGAATAGTAATTAATGATACTGGCCGGCAAACCAGCTGATTTTTGTTAGTCACAAAGCCACATAATTAATAATATCCAATGACCAGAGTGGGTCGGTATGTTATCCATGAATACAATCTCTATAATAAATAATCTATGAATGAAAAACATATACGAATAATCGCTATGAAAAAATCTAGATCTGTGCATTATCATCGACTTGTGCCCACCACTCATCATTTCTAGCATCCCTAGCATACCGGAACACGCCCTCCAGTGGAAAAGTACCCAAAAGCGACATTAAGGGTTAAGAGTAGGAAAGAAATTATTGATTTCAGACGAAATGTCTTTTCATTTTCGGCAGAAAATCGAGGGTGGCCATGACAGTTTGCACTAGTATTACATTCACAATTTTTCCTACAATAATAAAGTGATTGAGACTATGTTTGATTTTTCCTCTGGGATAAATTTAAACATAGCTTTTACGTATCCGGTAACTTCAGTTTCATTGCGCAAAACCAGAAGTTAATGTTGTAGGAATGGCGACCGTCTATCAGCTGACAGCGCTTAGCGCATGCTATTGGTCAGTTTCACGAAGATTTGGAGCGTTCCGCGCATGTCATTGGCCGGTTACTTTGCCGCACTAAGGTGGTTATGAGACCATACCCACCCTAGTGAACATCTCGAAATGTGCCTGTTATCGTGTGGTAGTAGGAAAAAGCATTGCCTTGCTAGCCAAATGGTTAGAGTCTTGGATTTCGTTACAATAGGTAACGTTATTTTTTTATTAGATTTTTCTGTTGATGTATCCGTTTTAGAGTTCCATGAATACAAGTGGATGTCTATGTGTGCGTGTATGGATGTGTAAAAAGCCCACAGCCTAAACTATTAGTTCAATTTGGACAAATTTGTCCATCTGTGTGTGTCTTGGTTGTTTATTAACAAATTACTGTGAAAGTTACCAGCTGTTTTAGAAGGAAAATGGTTGGCTGCTAATAACGTTCATTGGCGATTTTCTCATCAAATACTGTGTTAAACAGATTAGTTATGGTAATAATTCAAAAGAGTAAGGAATCTTGATGTAAACAGTAAACTTATGATATGATATGACCCTGATGGTATTGGTGGGGGGGGTAGGTCCGGTGGGCTCTAAGCTTACATTATTCATCTGACCTCCATCCCGAATATTACCTCAGAAGATCGCAAACATCAGTTTCTACTTCTAATATAAAATTATTAGGTTATTACATTTATTTTAGTTTCCCCCTGAAAATAAATTCTAACTCACTAACGTAACTTTTCTCAGAAATTTCAGTAAATATATTGCATTGCAAGTTGTATTTATACAGGGTGTTTATTAAAGTCCGGAAAAACTTTGAGGGACGATAGTACTCATCAAAATAAACAACAAATATCCTATAAACATATGAAGAGAAAAATTCGTTTAGTCTCTAGCCGCCATTTTGAATTTGTTACGAAAAATCGTTAGATCTCTAGAACCATTTAAGATACAGAAACAAAATTTTGCACACTTTTTTATTGGCCAGAGAGAAAAATATTCTTAAAGTATAATTTAGTTTGCTTCTATATTTTCAAAATTGGCTCTGTAAACTTGCACATTAAAAGTGCATTTTCTCGCTTACCCGTGGACTGATTTTGTTTAGCAAAGTATCGTTCTATTGTAAATTAAAATTGCAACATTTTTCATATCTTGTACAAATTTTTTAAAATTAATGGTTTTGTTGTTATTTAAATTAAAAGGTTTTTAATGGCCACCATTTTTGAAATATGAAAGCAATTTAGGCAATACTTTGAGAATATTTTATTGGTTATTGGCCAATAACGATGTGTGCAAAGTTTGGTTTCTGTATCTTTAATAGTTCTTGAGATGCTATCAGCTAAACGAAGGATTTTCAACATATTGGAAATATTTTGTTTATTTTGATGAGTAATATCAACCCTCAAAGTCTGTTCCCTACTTTGATGAACACCCTGTATATTTATTTATACAAGGTACTTATTTTATACTTATTCATACGCAAAAATCTAAGAATATTTGTTTGTATTTACTTCCCTGAGGGAAATAGGTTAGATCATGGATATGTCTAAAGGGAATGTTTTCAGTTCATCTAAATAGCTGTTCTTATAACGAAACTATGACAAATTATAAACAAAGGTAAAATTATTATGAAACTATGACTTCACTTACCAAATGATCTCACTAACCAAATGACGTCACTGTTTCAAATTTGTTCTCGCAAATTGCCAAACCCACTCCCCCCCCTGAGCTAAGACATATCCATGTCAAAATGTTATTCTAGGACATTAAACAAATTCATTTATTCGTTATTCTCAACCTTTTTTGATGAAACTTAGTATGCAGTGTAGGGTCACATCACCCAACAAATCCAACTCAAAAGATTTGGTATTTCCTGATGGGGGAATGGTAATGTTCCCAAACAAATATTATACTAATTATTCTATCTTACGTTCTGTTGTGAATTTGAGAAATTGAATTATTAGGTTTGAAATAATAAGTTTTTAAATTATATCGAAATAAACATTAATATGATATTTATAATAGATTTTACGTTTTTTATTTACTTAAGGAATGGCGTATGTGTTAGTCCATTGATAAAATATTTTATTTTTATATTTTTTCAATACATCAATATTTTATTTTTATCATTCTGTTGTTTTAAATATGTTTTTATATTTGTTTAATTTTTAAGAAAGCTATTAACATATATTTGTAATTTATTTTGTATCTTTTTATGAGAAAACAAAAATATCAAATTTTTATTTATATCATGAAATACTTTGGATATATTCTATATATGTTTATATAAATAGTTTTTAACGATACTCTCGTAAAAAATTTAAGACCAATTTGGTAGAATGTATTTACAACTGCTCACGAGTTCGTAAACCAGACATATCGGTCAATACGGGTACTTTGTTTTGTCAAAATGGGGTTTTCTGCGTTTTTCACATGTAATTTTTAAAAATTTCAAAATTTATATTTCACCATTGGAATCAGCTTAAAAAACTACACAATTAAGTTCCTTAAAGTTTTTCTCTATCTTAAACGGTTACCGAGATATAAAAAAATCTAAACACAGTACATTGTATCTTAAGGCTCCAATGTTAATCTTATGGAGGATTAGGAAAAATTAATATTTCCCATATTAATGAATATTTTTGGATAAAACTTGATATTTAGGTTCATGTGGTTGAGATCTACCCATTTATGCTTAAAAATCATAGTTTATGTGTTTATCATGGCAGCAAACCTGCATACTCTTTTTCCATAATTATCATATAGGGAATAGGCAAACTCCTTTATTTATGGACAGATGTTGATGAAAGTTGGTATAAATGTTTAGATAAAAATTTTTTATGGTAGAAATGTCTAATTTCAGTGTTCCTCACAGCAGCAAACCTGCTTTTATGTTATTTATGGAGAATAGCAAATAATTCTCGTGTTTATGGGTTTTTTATATTCTCTTATTATTTTATTTATATATTATGTATTTTATCCATCTTGTTCTTGTCAGTATCAAAACTAAATCTCATCAGATATTACACTTTTCCTTTTAATAGTTCATTTATACTACCCAAATTAATTATATTTTATGAATGTTTGGGTGAAAAAGCTGATCACTTCCTTTATTAGATGTTATCATAAATTTTAAAGTACGTATCATTTGTTAATAGCACTCCCTAGTTCCAAAATAATTAAATTGAATAATGCAATTTGGCACGAACTGTATAGGAACGTATGACTTGCTATACCACGGTTTGGAAGGTCTCCAAATTGAATCAGACATTCCGTTAGTTAACGTATTGGGTGAAAGCTACCACAGTGTGATCTTGCTTCCAAAAACATAATCTATTTTGATTAAACTTTTACCACTACTTCATTTATACTCAATTATAAATTTAATCAGTTTTAGAGGTATTATATTCAATTATAAATAAGATACCAAACATAATTTTTATTATATACCATAATTACTGACAATAAATAATATTATTCTAACCTTGATTCAAAATATACGTTAAAATTGATCTGCTTGTCATACTTGGAAAAATTAAATTAACATTTATTTAGTAACATTGTTTGTTATCAACAAAAATCTCATCATTTAGTTGTTTATCATAATCATCAAATAGATTAACAATGAATACATAAATATAGACATTTTCTAGTTATATAATTAGGTTGCCGATAACAAATAAAGTTAACGAATAAATGTGAACCTAAATACTTCTAGTGTGTTAAAATGACAAGCTTGATCAATTGTAACATTTATTTTGAATCAACACTAGATCTAATAGTAATTACCACTGGATTAATCATTGTGTCTTATCATATACGACTTTATTCAAGACATTTTAAATTTCTTAAAAATATAAATTACCTCTTAAATTAAATCATCAGAACAAAATTATGAGTGTATGATAACATTAAAAGGGATGAAAATTAATAAGCCTATATAGACAGAAAAAAATATATAATTTTATGCAACCCATTTTTCTGTAAGGTATAAAAATGGTTCAAATATATATCTAATATAGTTGCTAAAGCAATTGGCTCTACTCTCATTTATAGCATTACTTACCCTACCTATTATTACTTACTTAACAACTGCTGTCACATTTCCTAATCTTTTATCAAACGCTCCAGTAAGTGATGTGAACATGATCAATCGAACCCTTCAAAATTTAGGTAACGCTTTTTTTCTTTGGGATAGAGCGTGGCCCTCGAGAAGTTTACATCCACCACCGCCTCACCCAGCAATAAGATTGAATTTTTTAATCGTATGAAAAAGCTTAAGTTAGCTATTGTTAACGTTAGCTATTGTATATATTATATAGGATGAATGTAAAAAGGTTCATTCATTGTCAAGTAAAATTTCTAGTTTGGCAAAATTATCGCAACCAATTTTGTAGTATTCCTAACTCTGTTTTCATTATGACTAAATGGGAGCCAGGCGTTAGAGCTCACACTTTATTAAAGTGTTCAATCAATCTCCCTCTTCTCTTGTCTCCCTCCCCCTTCTTTTTCGCTAGAAACAGATTGTAAATAACGTAAGATAACTAGTCTGATTCGCCCAACGAAGTGATTACTTCGTGAGTTATAGAATAAAACCATGGACGTTTTTCTTAGGAAGTGGGGAAATTAGGATTTATGTTTTTTTAGGGCTGTGATAAGAAAACATTGTGCATGACTACCTTTTTGTTCCGAAAAAACAACCAATTATAAGTATGCTTGTTTAAAGTGAAATATTGTTTTAGTATACATTCCCTCAGCAAGACATAGTATACTTAATAATAAAAATATTTAGCCTATATTATAAAAACAACTTTCACACGTATAATATATACGTTAAATAAATGTATTGTTTTATATTAATCATGCAGTAAAAGTGTTATTTCACATTTTATATATTTATTTAAGCCACGTTTTACCCAGACTCCACAATTTTAACACCACACATACGAAATACTTAGGGCTACGAATTAGTTCCTATAGAGTTATTTGAAACGAAACCTTGTTTTTAGATCCACTAGAATGTCATGGTAGTGGCTGTAGATGCTGTTGCATATCAGGAAAAAATGTAGCAGATAGATACAGCCCAGGGGTCTTACCTCTAGTGAGCGAATTCCCTTTGGAAAGGTGAGCTATTCACATGACCATGTTCAGGACCATGATAAAAGTTCATAACTTCACCCCCTGAACATGTTTTTGGGGGTCGTTCAAATTATATGTTTTGTAACTGTCATTTCATAGTTTTATCAACCTTTCTTATAATTTGTGACCAAATAAAATTGACGTGGAAGGTGAATCAAAATGTTTACATTAAAATGTTATATATGCTATGAAAGTACTACATTGTAGACTATTACTTTTCCCACTTAAACTATAGTATATGGAGAATGTACTGTTCAAATTTGATTGAGAATGGATATAACCGTTTTGGGGTATCTTTAATCCAAAAAAGTGGGTTTAGATATGATATCTGTGTTTCTATGTTTGTGCCTGCATGTTTACAGAGCCATAACCTACCCCGTTGGTCATTTAGATGAAATTTGAAACATGCAAATATTCACTGTATCTCCAGTTTTTTTTCAATCATTTTTTATTTTTAAGGATTGTTTACCACTAAATCCCTTAATAAGAAAAATTATAATTTCTCGAAAATAGCTCTAATGCTTTTGATTGAAATTTGATAGTTCATAGTGCACAGAGTACTGAACAATATGACTCCACCCGCATGTCTGTAAAATTACTGTTCAAAAGTTATGGGCTTTTAAAGGTAAATAATCTTTTTTTCAGCTAAAAAAATTGTAGGTAAAGAATAATTTGACTATCACCTTTGAAACCAGCTAATAAAACCAAACAAATCAATATTTTGAATTATTTATCTACGACTAACGGTTCAAGTCAAATTTAATGTCCATGATAAACGCAGTACGTTGTCTGAGAGCGCCCAATGTTTAATTAAGAATATTACAAAATCAATTTCTTCTATTTCCCCACCGTTTTCTACGTAACTTGGTAAGCAGTGTAAAGTCACATCATCCAGTAAAACTCACTCAAAAAAGCTTGGTTACTGTGGGGAAGGGGGGTTCCCCCATGAAATTCTAACAATTAATTTTTGTACTTAGTTTTTTTTGTTATTCTTACAAATTGAATCATTATTTTTAAAACAATAAATGATTAAATAATATGAGAATATGAATAATAAAGAATATGAATATGAATAAGAAGCTATTTGAATAATTAAAGAATATGAGTTTTATTACAGATTGGAATTTTAAAATTTACTTAAGGGAGAAAGCACGTGTCAGTCCACTGATGTTGTTTATTTTTTATATCAAACACAAGATCTCAAGTGTTCTGTTTTTAATCATGATTGAAAATGCTGCACCATCTTGTGTCGGGACAATACAGTGACAGACACACGCTGCACTGTTATTACTCCATGCTGAGCGAAATTGTCTCATCAGATCATTCCACGCTGTGAAACAAGCTCAAAACTGGCAATTGCATTAAAGTTCGCTTAGGAAGGAATCCTGTTTTTACTACAGAAGTAAAACTATATTTCCATTATTTATCCGTAACTGATATATAGCTATGTTTAGTATTATTTTTACCTTATTATAAGTGAAATATTACTGTACTACACTGATTTTTTTTAACTTTCATCAAATCAAAAGTCAATTTAGTGTAAGGCATTACCACGAGCCAAGGGGTAATACCATAAGTTTGAGCATTAAAAAAAATTAATTAATACATAAAACGCAGTGTAAATGTTCAACACATAAAGTAAAAGAATTGATAAAACATCAACCCAAGATCTTCCAAGTATTTTCCCTTTTAACTGTACCGTTCACTAAATTATGTGTATCTTCTTAAAATATTAAGTATAAACAAACAAAGAACATAAAACACTCACCCCCTTATAACCATAACCACAAAAGCAAAACAGGTGTCCACTGCAATCCAAATTAAGCCTACAAATGCCGTCAACTTCCACCCAACCCGGCCACCGTTTATTTAAGGTGGACCCCCTTCTCCGCTATACCACACATTTGCAAGTCAAATTGGGATTGCTCATGGCACTTCCATAGCACTTCCGAATGGCTAGAACGTTGCACTCGCCAGCGCAGCGCTCTAATCCGTTCAGCCACAAAAGCTTAGGAGTAGAAAGTGCTTACTTGGCTATAAGACATTCCCTAGTGGCAGTTTAGTGAACTGCGTGAACAGGTTTGGTTTGCTTCCCTGCAGAAGGCAACACGGTCACGAAGGTGATAAGTTCACTAAATTGACGACAGATGCCTCCACTTGCCACTTCCTATTGAATTTGTTAATGATGCGTGAATTACGACTTTGCCAGTTCTAGGGTTAAATTGTCTTGAAAATGAGATAATGTTATCGATTGTTACAGTTTCCAAATAAAAGACAAAACGCAGTTACACTTAAGAGTGTGATATTAACCTCCTTTCACTTACACTTTTTGCAAAAAATACAGTTAGTATTTTTAATAAACATTAGTTTAAAGATTATATAAATATTTTATGACATGGACCTTACTGAGCTGAACGATGGCGTTAGCACCTCATGGTACTTGAATATTGAAGCGGAAGTGACGTTATATTGAAATTAAAACATTTTTTTAGACATATCCATGATCTAAGCTACTTTTTAAAGGTGAGTAAATAGATTAAGTTAATATTTTACGAAATACTATATGAAATTAAGGTCACGTTGATAAAAAATTTAAATTTGTTTAATACATAAATTGATTGTCATACAAACGCTTTTTGGAAAAAAAATTCGTAGACCCTCGCATGGAGGTCGAAGACGAATCACTAGGCTAGCAAGAGGCCCTTTAATGATTAAAACGGCTTTGTTTTGAGGGCCTCTTGCCGCACTTCTAACGTATGCATATTGAAGTGGCTTGTCCAAAGGTGTTACACCCAGGTTACAAACACGATATTATTAACAAAACTCTATTATTAAGGGCATTTTGACCCGTATATAAACTCAATGTTAACTGAACTTAATTTTAACTTAGTTTGTGATACCCCGCAAACTATATGAGATTACAAATTATTTTTCTATTCTATTTGTAAGGTTCGCATAGTGATTAACTCAATACTGCAGGTTTAAAAAAATCCTGGTATACATTGTTCTAAAATCCATCCGAACGTAACTAGTCACCATTGTCAAAAGATCATATAAAATATTGTAGTGACATCTCCAATCGTTTTTCTTCTACAGGTTACACCAAAAATTTTTAAAAGTGTAATTTCAGTAGGCCTAAGCGCGAAAATCAACGAATGCTGAACAAATAGAAGTCATTACAACACATAGTGAACAAACATGTTTTCCAAAGGCAAATATTTTTCACTCCTAGTGTCATATATCATTGTAAAAATGAGATATCAATCAGAGAGTTATAATGAATAAAAAATAAATACATATTTAAAATTGAAATCTGACGAACTGTATCAAAGAAGGGTCTATAAATAATATAGTGTTGCCTGTACATTACTTCAAACTATGATATGTTTGGTTATGTTTGTGTTTTATACCCCAGAAAAGCCGGAATAAGTCTTGTCGCAATTTATGTAAGTCTATCCTTCTGTAACGCTAAACAAGTTTTTTAAGTAAAGCTTCTCCAAGAAAACAAGATCATTCACAGTTATTACTACACTCCTTTTGGAGAGGATTATTTTCCCTTAAAAACTAACCCACAAACTATGAAAATAAAACTATAAGCTCTCAAATACCCGGTTTAAAGACACATTTATATAATTTTTACAGAACATTTTTGTGATGTATAAAAGTGATCTAAATGAAGTAAATAGCCAACAGCTGTCAAATTAAAATCATTACTAGAATGGATTGATTAATTACTGTAAACCCGTGAAAATGAACTATATTAACATGTTATCTTACTGGAAAAAAAATTTGAATAGCTATACAAAATTTCTAATTTAAAATTATATACTGTACCTTCTAAATTAATGCTAAGTAGGTAACTAGGCTGGGAGTTTAATATTTCTTTGTTTAGGATTTCAGGTTTATATTTGTTATGATGGTATCTTTCTTCTTTTAATTGAGTCATACCGCCTGTACAAAGGAAATTACTGCTAGTAAAAGGAAAATAATTAGGAAATATAAACATTTGTAATTGCAAAAAATGTGGTATAGTAAAACCACTTTTTGATAATTCATTAATAATTTGAAATAAATCCTAAAAAAATAAAATATTAACATTGATGTAAAACGTACTTACAACTAGGATACATTACAAATTTAAGGACATGACAAAGCATAGTAATTCTGTACCATGTAATAGAAATATCAGTTATAGTAGTTTTACGTTTTATGTAACAATGTAGCTTGTAGGACAACAATGCAGCATAACAATAATAATAATAACATTATAGCAATGTAACAATGCAATGATAACAATGTAGCAATGTAGGTGATTAAAAGACTTGTTGAAAAAAACTAACACTTGACAATGGAAGTGATAATGCAATCTTTATCTAAGTTGAAATAATTTATAGGTTTGTTTATGTGTAATATTTGCGATAAAATCTATTGAAGATATCTTTATTCCCAAAGGGAATACCCTATTGCAATCAACAAATTATTCGAGCTATATGACTTATTGCAACGTCAAAAAATTGCGGGAAGGAGTTGAGGCTGTAAGGCCCTACTCATTTCCGGTGTGGAACTAATCAATTTAACGGCTTCCGCCTTGAAGAGCTTCTTGCTACCATCGATTGCGACGTACCTAAAGCAAAGTGCATCTGATATAATTTTATATGGATAATGAAATAGTACATTCGAAATTAGAAATTTTTAACGACATACATGTCAACCAACTTATTGTTTACTAATACGGACTAAGGACTCGCAGATTATTATAAAATTATAAAATTGAGATTTATCTATCATTTTTTAACAGTTTCATGACTAAATACCGACGCGGAAGCTCAGTGATAACACGCTGGCATAGAGCCAAATGTTCATGGTTCGAAACCAGTGGGTTGTGACTCCTCTCAGTCCATGAGCAGTCGTCAGTGTTTAGCCAATGTGAATCACACCGCTATGCACCTTGCTTTAACTCATTGTACATAGAGTAGTAAAATTGCGACAGATAGTTGAAGGGAAATAAAGAAAGAAAGGCTCCGGGTATTAAAATTATCCTGTATTAAAATAAGAGTGCTGAGTTGTGGATTCAAATAACCGTTAACTGTAAAATGGAATGTAAAAGCTTAAATTAGCAATAAATTAAGATAGGGGTTTCCTAGAATCAATTAAGAAAGCGAAATTTCATCGTCAGCTAAATAGTAGAGGAATATTTACAATTCCATGGATGAAATTTCACAATTATACGAGTATTTCACATTGAACACAAATTTACAACACAAGTTCCTACCTAATACAAATTGAGGTGCTAAAAAGCTTCACATTACACTTGTACTCTAGAGCATTCTTGTACTTGAATGCAAACACTTTATTGAACTTTTTTAAAAATTAAATTTCAAACAAAGTAACTTAGATAATCACAGGTATAGGTTAATTGTTCTATAGTCGTCGCAAACAATACAAATATCTACAAAACACAAAATACATTACTGGCCAATTTCTAAAACAGATGCTATTCAACCTGAACTGAGCTATACGGATCTATCAATATCAAACTTAGATAACAAAGTTCTCACTTTCACTGCCTTTAAGGGTTTTAAGGGTAATATGGCGTCATCCTGTAATACAGCTACTTGGAGGTCACGAATTGTGGATAGTTCTGAGCGATGGTCTGTGGATGTAGTGTTCTCTTGTGTGAATTAACGTCCGCACTATTGAATACTACGTTAATCCGCAAAGGCCTATTCTCATAATTAGACCAGTTCGTAATTCAAAGGCCGTGGTTCGGATTTCACGTTAAACTGTAGGTCCCTTAGTTGCCATCGGCTGTTGGGCTATTAGTTAACAGTCCTGTCTAAGGAGCATGTCAGCCTTAGTCAGTAACAAGACTACAGGATCGCGCCACAATCATCCTACACTCATTTCTCATTCATAATTGGCTTAAAGTACCTACCTGGGTAGGTTGTCATTTCAATAATCCAAATTAAATCTAAATTAAATCCAAATATATACCTGTGCAGTATATTGCGCAGCGTGCTCTGTGATTAACCCGCGGAAGGTCGAAGGGTGAGCTCAATTTTTATTTTACGTTTCTACAAAACATGGAGTTTATAATATATCGGCCTGAAACTCAAAACAGCTGTTGTTTGGGGTGTCAGTAGTCGAGCGGATATGGTGGTGAAGGTTAAGTGACCTTTAGTCTGTCTCCTTTGTTTCGCGACGAGATACATTGCAGTAAGCACAACTTGCACTACTCAAAAGGCCTTTTATTTAGTAAATTATGTGTTTTTTGTATTTATTATTTTTGTCATTGTTAAAATACACATAATATGAGCAAAATATATTTTTAATAGTCCTGTACTTTAAATAATAAATTGAAACAAATTAAATTAATATATAAAAAAGTCTACAGTTTGAGAGTTAATTTAGACTTTAATTTTTTATTGTGAAATTAGTTATTTTTCTCTATATATAAAAATGAATGTATGTATGTCTCTATGTATGTATGTCCTTAGTGCGTTGCCAAGCTACTCGTCCGATCACCATTAAATTTTAGAAATGCGCTAGTCCGAGTTTTAGTTTTAGCTAATATCATGCTGGGGAATGTTTACTAAAACAATATTTCACCTTGAATTAGAATGTAAAGGCAGTCATGCGCAATGTTTTTAAAATGGCGATTTCCAAATTCTCAATTTCTTATTAATCATTTCCATGAATTTATTTTGTTACTCGTGAACTAAAGAATACGTGGGCTAAACGCAGACTAGTTATCTTCCATTACATACAATCTATTTTTAGCTAAAAAGAAGAGGGAGGAAGACAAGAGGAAGAAGAAGATTGATTGGACACTTTAATAAAGTGTGAGCTCTAACGCTTGGCTCCCATTTAGTCATAATGAAAACAGAGTTAGGAATACTACAAAATTTATGACGATATTGTTGCTGCACTAGAAATTCACTTGGCAATAAATAAACCTCCGGCTACTACATTTCCATTTCATTTCGTTATTTTTAGTCTTTTTTATAAACTGTGAACTTTTAAGGAGAGGGGGTTAAAATTTAAAATAATAAATATTTGTAATCAAATTTTCAAACTATAATACCAAATTAATGTGCAACAAAATGTGTTTATTTGTACAATAAACTATCACAATCTATGATCAGTTATATCTAAAATTGAAATATGTTTAGAAAACTGTTTTATACCTTTTATCGTTGTAGTGGAGGCACAAAATGTTAATTATAGCATTAATTGAGATTTTTACATAGTTATGAGAAATTACAAACGGCCAGAGAAACCCCCACAAAACCCGTTTCCTTTATTAAAAACTAAACACTTATTTTTTATTTACGCGTAGCCAATTAATTATAATTTAAAACCGTCATGACACATACCTAACAACAATTGATTGAAGAAAAATTGTAGTTGATAAAACAAAATCTAATTTTAAGACTACTACCACAATTATTAATACCGGTTAAATTTTAATAAAAATAATTCTACAAAAATAATTGAAGTAAATTTTATATGCAACCAAAAAACCTTTTCAACCTCAAGAAATTTAAATGAAATTTTTTCATACCAAAAATTAATTAGTATTATTACTTAAGTTAAAAACGGAAAAATTGTAAAATTATAATAAATATATTTGCCAAAGGTTTGAGTATATAATTTGGGAGATGATTCAAGTTACTGGAGGAAGAAACAGGCTGGCCAATGAGTCATTAATTTAGATTAGGAGAAATTCTGTTACAATGCTGAAATGAAACCAGGATTAATTTAACAGAATATTCGTAGCCTCTACAACATCGATGACTTAGTAAAGAAGGATGACACAATTTTTATCTTTTACAAGCTAGTTTTACGTGTTTTAAAGATCAATAAAGCATTTCAAATTATGACCTATATTTTTTGTTTAACTCCAGAAAATTTAGGCAGATAATAGTGAAACTAGTATTTATGTTTCTTTTATGCCTAATTTTTCATGATGGCTGTAACCATTTTTCACTTTATGAACAATTTTAAATTTTACTATCCAATAAAGAAACCTAATAAAAAAATAATACGACTTGATAATAAAGTAACTTTAACTGATTACTCTTGTTATTGTGTTAAAACGTTACAGCTCTGCCACTTGCATACAAACAAATTAAAAATAAAATGAAAAGAAATAATTTATACACTTTTACAAATAAGTACCAATCATAATTTATTGTAACAATGATCTGTACAAATTATGTCTATCAGTTATGTAAAGTGAAAATAGTTTGTTTTATGTTTACACACCTGTCATAACGTGTTGTAATGACTATTTCAAGGCTGTCATTTAGCCTTTTGGATTAGAATCATAGTTTCGAAAGATTTATTTTTTAACTGCAACACAAGATGCTAATGAGGGGGTAGGGACGTGAGGTGTTTTAGCCCTGGGAAAATGGCTCGTTGCCAACCGCTTAGACCTGACCGTAGAATCTTGCACAAGCTATGTGCATTCCCGGATTTTACTTTCAAAATTGTATGAAACCAAGGTTTTGCCCAACTAGCATTTATTATTCGTCATGTTTTGTCATCATTTCATTTTACATACTACTATTTACCTTTTGACATTGATAAGTCTTAACTCTGGGGCGGGGGGTATCGGGAATCCGTCAGACCAACATTTTGAAACGGAAGTGACATCATATGGTTATAAGGATAACTGTCATATAGAGACATTCCCTTTATACATATCCTTGATCTAAGCTATATCTCAAAGGGAAGAAAAACGTTTTTATAATGCCGTATCTCTTGTAAAAATCCTTTCCCAACTTAAATTTGATACTATTTGAAATTTTCGAGTAATCATTAGCCCATATATCAGGTGTTACTGAAATTACGTATTGGAGTTTCTCAGTAACAGCATACTAAAGACAATAGAAGTGTATGGAAATAGTTTTTTTTCTAAAAATATTTGATTGCTATTTCATCTTAAAAACCATGTTTTATAAGCAATACAATCATAGCTTATCCTTTAATGTTTTCATAAAATGCAAATAAGAATAAATAATATAAGTCTTTACTATATGAAATGAATATTTTCTTCGTAATAATATTTGTTGCCAACATTTTTCCATGCGCGCTAAAATTATGTGTAGTTTCTTTTTAGAAATAAACGCATATATTTCTATCTATTCATTGAAAATAATTCTCATAAAAATTATAAAAAGAGCTGAATTATATAAAATTAGTTTTTACTAGTTAAATTAAATAAATATTGAGTAGAGAGCATAATGCTTTATTATCTCTCCCAAACATAAATCGCGTACCATCATTTCAAAGATACCGTACAAGAAATAATTTCTGCAGAAATATGATTTTGCTAAACTTCTTTGAACGAAAAATACCAATTTTAATACTGCCTGGTTTAATTAGTAATTAGAAATCCTTTCCCTCCCTAGGGAGAGAAAGATTCGGCTCGAATACAGATGCAGATTGATCAACAGAATATACTTTAATATGTCAATGATTAGTTTGCGGTAATAAATATAGCGATAGTCGATTATTAGTTTTGATAGACAATCGCCTAATAGTTTACAATTATTGCAAGAATGGGATTGAAACAACTCTATCGAGTGTAAAATCATTAGTTTGTAGAGTCCTTAGTTCAACATTTTACGCACAAAAAATAGTTCGTAACACGGGTTTAAAGTGTCTTTTCGTTGCTTGCTCAAAGTACAATCTCACCTGAAGCTTAGTTGTCTATACTTTGAGCTCGTGCCAGTACCGACGTCTACCGTCAGCTAGTGAGTACCGTTTTGAGTTATGTGAGACTCACGCCGTTAAGTGGTGCATACTCTAACTAAACCCACCTTCCCCCATCCGTCCAAACGTGTAGTGGCAAATTGCATACGGGCGTAAGGACTACATTTGGGTATTAGCTCAGTATTAGCGGTTCACCTGTAGCTGCTGGAATCTCTTGGAGTGGCAAAAAACAATCGAATCATAACAGGCCAGAGCAGATTGAATAATGTATTTTAATCAAATATCGTACAGTCTAGTGAGATTTTGCAAACCAAATCCCAACTAACGTGGTTCTGAGCCTAATAAAACGTCATCACCTTTGTAACATAAAATAACCTACTATTTTTGATAAACTTTATTTACTCCTGCTCACCTATACGTAAACAAACGTTGTCCGATCGTTACTTTTAAAGGCGAAATGAACTTAAAGCAAAAATTACGCCCTGCAGAAAATATTCCAAATCTAAATATTTGTTACATACTGTTACTATAAACCCAGACAAATTGTTGGCACTTCAAAAGTTTATGTATATTAAGATATGTAGATTGAATAGTGTTTTAAAAACTGTTTCACGAATATTTAATGATTTTCAGTTTTAATTAAATATTATCTAGAAAGTTTAACAGTTAATAAACTAAAGCAAAACACAAATGTCTTATTTACATTAGTTTTTACTTTACCTGAAATAGCAATCTACTTAGATGAGTATTTTAAGCTAAGTGTGAATAAAAAATGAGTGTACAAATGATTGTGACCTATTTTGTAGTCTTGTTATTGACTAAGGCTGACATGGTCCTTAGACAGGATTGTTAATCAATAGTCCTATAGTAAATTATATCTAAGGAGATCCGAGCCACAGTTTTTCATCTTAATTGCGAACTGGTCTAATTATGAGGATGGTTACTTTATGTATTAATATATTATTCTTTAACTTTCAGTCTAGGAGAAATGGTGGCGCATCATGTAATCCTGCTACTTGGAGGTAATGAATTGTGGATTGTCATGAAAAAAGGTTAGTGGATGTGATAATCTCTGGTTTGGATTAACGTCTGCTCGTTTGAATACTACGTTCATCTGCAAAAACAATCCTCATAATTAGGCCATTCCGTAATTCAGGCCAAGTCTCTCAAGGGTGTTAGGCTACTAATTATATTAATTAGGATCATATCAATAGTTAGACTCAATCCTGTCTAAGAAACATGTCAGCCTTTTTCAGTAACAAGACTACAAGATAGGCCACAATCATTTTTACATTAATTTTTTTTCATTCACACTTAGCTTAAAATACTCACCTAATTAGGTTGCTATTTCAGGGAAATAAAAATTAATGTAAATAAGATATTTGTATTTGTGTAACAAGACCGCAAAAATCTCTTATTGAATGAGAAATAGTGATTTATAATTCATTCTTGGTTTAACCTACCTGGGTAGGTTGCCGTTTTAGAAAGGTAATAATAAATGGATAATATGTATTTAAACTGGAAGATGGTCAGATGACTGATATCTGTGGTGTCTTTGCTTATTGCAAGTATGTCGTCAACTGTTGGTCGCGCCGATGTGGAGTCGGTGGTGGCGGCGGGGAAGGGACCAAATACCCGGGATTCCAATCCGGCGCCAGCGCCCCTGCCGGCCAACCCGGCAAACTTGTTTATTCTACTTCCCTTTGTGTGAGTTTTTGTAACTTCCAGCCAACGAAATATAGCTTTTCAATTAGGATGTTGATTATATTTCACTGTTTGGATTTACTGCTTTGTAATTTTTTCGGAAATATTTCGTTACAAAACAAATCCTCTTTGTTTTATCTGGAAATGTTTGTCGTAATTTTAAACCCATCTCTTAAAAAGTGTGTTTTAAAAGAGTATCTTTGTAGCTCACAGAGAAATGTTATTTTAATGTAAACCCAAAACCTGGTGTGGCAAATTTGAAATTCAAATTATATTGCAGCTTAAGGTTTGGTCGTTATCAAACCCCTTTTATCTAAATACATAGGATTAACTGTTAACACGTAAAAACGCCCCCGATCCAGAAGCTATCAATGCACTTTACATATTTTTCACTGGTATAATTCAGATATATATGTTGTGTGATAGGATAAATTTGTCAACTAATATTTCCTATTTTCAAAAATCTAATTTATAATATTTAAATACCTATCCAAATTCTCGGTTATGTGTTTGCGAGAATTCTATTTTTTATTCCTCTATAGACTCAAACCACTCTTAAATTTTAAAACATACTTAAATTTAAAATAAGATTTTCTTCCTCACTTTAAGACACAGTCTGAATCAATAGCCGGCCGGCACGAGAATAAAATCATTTTCATTTTTAGATTTAAATGTCTGGCCCTTTAAATGTATGTGCAACGTATCTATGTTGAAATTTGTTACGTGTTCATCGAAATTATGAATATTAAAAATGATAAGTTTTTTTAATTAGCTTGAAGATGGATGGCAAGTCCTTAATACCTCTGTCCTTACGCTGTGACCGGCGACTTCTACCGACACAGTAATTGCAAGACTAGTAGACAAGAATGTTTTTAAAAAAATTTAGTTTTTAATTTCTCAAATAAATCTTTCTAGGTTTATGTTTTGCTAAACACATTACCACGTTAGGTAAGGGGTAATACACTGGTCCAGTAGGTCAAAGGTAGCTGGCCTATGTGATTAATCGACTTTACCACTATTCGTTTGGTGAAAAACGAACTCTGGTCGGAAAAATAGGGTATGTAACCTAGTTTGTATTTATAAATTTACTGTACAAAATATTTGGGGAAAAGTAGATGGGGTGTGTTTTAAAATTGAATCGGCCATATCCGATGTCGAGTTACTGCAGTTATCAAGTTTTGGAAATTCGACTTTTCAAATTTGTACATTTTCATTTAAATAACCAAAGCATTACCAGATTACGGATTATTTTTAGTTCCGTGAATACAAATATTCAGATAGAATAGAAAGAGCACGAAAGGTATGACTGCCGGTAAATTAACTAAAAGGGTATGGAAATAAGAACACAGGCATAGCCTATTAACTCAGTACTGGAATATATGAGTTAAAAATATTCTAGTGCAGAAAAATTAAAATTTTAAGGAGTCATAATAAATAGCCAGAATAAAATGGATTTTCTTTCAATTAAAGAGTTAGATTACATGCAGCTGATATATGCTATTAAGTCTAACGAAACTTTTAAAAAGCAGACTCCTGACGAAAAAATGTTTGTATTTACTTCCCTGTGGGAAATAAGTTAGATTATGGATATGTGTAAAGGGAATGTTTTCAGTTCATCTAAACAGCTGTTCTTATTCTTTTAAATTAAAAATTCAATACAATTGCACTGGTAGTTTCTATGGAAACCTGTTACATATTTTCCATCTTAAAAACACACCCAGAGCTAAGACATATCCATATCAAAACACTAAGATTCGAATATAAAAATAGCTCAACTGATTCCCCTATTTGGACCCTAATCAAAATAAATCAATAAATGTCTATGGAAATTTACAATTAACTACCAGTATAATAACAGTACTTAAAAATAAAATACTGAGGAGAATATACTGACCAACTTTAGAATGTGCACGATAAAAAAGAACATAGATGATAAGATTTTGTATCTGTAATTAGATGCAGGAAAAACATGTGGCTTGTGCAATGTGCATCTCAGAAGGAGCGAGTAGGACAGCTAGCTCTATAAGAAGAGTGTGGAAGGGAATGCTAAAGGGAACTCACTCACTGGGGAAACCAAAAATCAAATGGGATGGATCAGGTTGCTAGAGGATTGGGTCAAAAATATCCTCCAAACAATAAAACCATGAATAAATGAAACAACTTTTTGTTTAAAATACACATTGATCTTAAAATTTGTAATCTTCCAGATTAGGAAAGATAGAACCCTAATTTTGTTAAACCAAAATCACTTTGATTTTTATAGAACTACTTTGATTTTTATATACGTAGTTGATTAATAATCCTAATCCAAAATGATGTCTGGTCCAGAACTGAATAATGGAGGTTTAGTTTGTATGGGTTTTAGAAGGGGTTTTGTTCTTGCAAGTAACTCTTAATTTACCCATTTATTTTGAGTATGGAATGAATACTATTAAAGATCACCATTTACTTAATGCAGGGAATATGGAAAGATAACCTGATATTTAGAGGGTGGATTGCAGGAAGAGCATATCTTCATAATATGTTGTAAAGCACTCAGATGTGTCAAGTGGTTCTCTGGAGAGCTCCATTTGCTGAATGCCTCCATTTAGGTAAACGTCTCCCCCTTACTGAACCAGATGTGTCAATCTCGCTTCCGGACTGTTGTAAAAATATGTGTCAGAACAGTGCATTCTGGGTAGTAATAAAACTATAGCCTTATGGGAAATTGTTTAAAACGATAATTTATTATGTTATTAAGTATCAAGCTTTTATATCACATTCCTTTAAAAACATATCCAAAAAAGATTTTTATTCATAAGAAAGAATGAATAAACTAGATATCGTTGTGAAATACACGTTTTTGATTAAAATAAAATTAAAAATATGATAGATTCTATATCATACTCGTATAAGAAAATGGAACAGGGAAGATGTGCATAAAATGCTGGAATTTTTTTGTTTATGTGGGGTTTCTTCATCCAAGTTCAAGTCAAGTTATGGAAACGCTGGGAGTAATTTTGTGAATAACAAATCCAGCCAACAGTTTAATTTTTGTTAAACGTCCGTTTATACTATTTACTACGTAGATTAGTTTAAGAGTAAATAATAATTCTATTTTATTTTAAGATAATATTATTACTTTTAGAACAACATTTTATGCGCTAATAATACCGAAGCTCTAGGGAATTCTGGTAGAAGCTTTCTTGGACAAGGTTTCTTTAAGTGAATATGATTCTTTGTTTTAGTTACTGTTTCTTCTTTAGAACAAGTTGTTATATTTCGTATTTTTTCTCGCTTTCCACTTAAATTGAATTTTAAATTCACTCATAAATATTATTGTGATACCGAAATTAAATCACGACCTTATTAAAATTAGATCTTTAGATAAGAAACTCTCTATATAATTATCTTCGCGGTAGTTCAAGGGTATGAGTACCACACTGACTCAGTAATTTTTTTGGATTGTATCCAGTTGCCGAAAACCAGGATCAGTCACAGAATATGAACGGTCACCTCTGGCTAGCCTGTGTGACTCACGTCGCTATGGTACCTCGCTAATTTGAATTCACCTCAAAGACCCTTGTGGGACCAGGCCCAACAGATGGGTGGTTGAGGCAAAATTATGAACAATACTGAATTTTCTGGGCATGAATCATATGTTTAATATTTGACACACTGATGAGGCTAAGAACGTTTTTTGAATATAGATTATGAGAATTATCATTAGTATATTTAGTAGCTGTTTAATTTGCTAGGACCATCCATCCACAGTCCATTAAAAGGTTATTTGGATTCAATATCAAACCATTACGAAATTGGGTTGATATTTCGAAATCAAACCTTTGTGCATCACAACCATTTTATTAATATATGTGCTTCGTTATGAAGCCTAGTATTTAATCAAAACGGATGTTATTAGGTCATTCAATACTACTATGTATTTTATATTTTTTAGAAGCTCTGTATGTCTATAAGGGAAACGTATGACTTTGAAGTTCAAGTCGGAAAATATATATTTCTACATAAATATATATAAAATATAATTACCTATATATTTGTGGTATTAAATACTACAAATAAATAGGTTATAATTTGTACCATAATTGTAATCACTTGAAAAAGTTAGTAGTTTCTCGACCTCCAGAAACGTTGTGTAGTTAAAAACACACATGTTGTAAATTCCAATAAAATACATAAATAATTATTTATTGTTTTGTTGATAAACCATTAAAAATTCAAACTAAAAACAAAAAGTGTCTGGCCGAATTTCATAAAAATCTGAATTTTTGTGTGAACGTTGCACATACATACAAAAATATAAAGGAAATTCGAATTTTTTTAAATCCAGGGTGTCTTTAATCGGATGTTTTCACGCTCACGTCAAATTTGAAAATGTTGACGAAAACCATAATATTTACCGTGTAGAAGAAGAAAATAAAAAGTGAGCAGAAAGTGAAACTTAGTATCGAACCTGACAAATGTACCGAAACCCTAGAGGAAGTGAAAGTTTGAGTACTTTCCATTGAGCAGTTCGTCATGTTCGACGCGTCGTCGTTGAACATCGGCGCCACGGATTTTGTCCTCCCTCAAGAGAATTGTTCCGTCCAAATTGATGTTATTGATCAAAGGAGATTGAGGTATTGGGCTGTTTGTAAGAGGATTATAGAATGCTTTTGCTTTTTATTGTTTGTCTGCACCTCAACCCAAGGGAATTGATTCAAAACATTGTTGTAATTCTAAATACCTTTGATACTTATTTGTAATTTTATAGATAAAATAAAATTAAAAATATATGTTTACCATGTTTTTTAATTTACATTTAAATAATGCTTTTTATACATTTTTTACTTAACCTTAAACCTTAGTTAGCTATTAAGAAAACTTTAGACACTTATTGCCATTCCAGTTCAATACTATTCCACTTATTTAATTTTTTACTGTAAAACTGAATCTTAAGGTAAATTTTACTCTTAAAAACGTAATAATCTAAATATATAAAACAAAGTCGTGTTAGTTACACGCATTGTAACTCGAGAACGGCTGGACCGATTTTAATGATCTTTGATTTTTTGGGTTCGTCTCTGCTCCGGTCATGCTTTAGGAATATGCTTCAGTTTCCATAAATTCAATTAGTTTCAATTTTTTAGCGTTTTAAATTTTTAATGTTAACCTTATGGGGAATAAGTTTGTTTACAGATTTGCTAAAATCAAAACATTTGATTTCTTAAAACAGCTGTTGATTTACTCTCTGTTAGCAATATGCTTTACTATCCAATGCCATATGAATCACTCATTAATGTAAAACTATGAAGTAAATATGTGCTGGATAAAATGAACAGCGTTATTCGCCACGATAATAGGTTACGGTTTTTGGGAATTATGTTCTGTATTTAATTTTTTTTATTTTCTGTATGATTAAAAGTCACGTGTTTATATGTTTGCCAAATAAAATAATTACAATGTTTATACATATTAGGTTTATTATAATAATCAGCTGTTGAATATTTAAAGCTTTCACAACGAAGCCGCAATGCTAATTGATAATTGACTTCAGGACATAGCCAATCTTAAAGTTAACATTTTTCTGTTAGGCGTTACTAAGTTCGCCGGGTCAGCTAGTTAGATATAATTCAGAACATATTAAAAATGAAATAACTGTCGTATAAGATTTTAACACACTATATAGACTGCCTGACTCCATTTTATCAAATTATTATTGAACTAATTAACTATAATAGATTAGATTAGATCATTGAAATGGTAACCATACTACCATATCATACAATGTAGGTATTTTAAGCCAAGTATGAATATGATTGAGTGTAGGATGATTGTGGCGCGATCTTGTATTCTTGTTACTTGATATCGTTCGTTAATATTTCATATTACTATATTTTAATATTACTTAATATTTATACGTATTAAATAAATACTGTAAATTATAGTATTTTTTTATTTGTGCCTGTATATTCCACTTCAAAATTGGTTGTTGACTACATTTGATTATGGTTTCAACGCTGCTGGCGTCCTTTTCACGTACAATGTGAATATTGAGAGTAACACATTTTCATAGTTTTGTGAAGAATCAATCTCTTGGATCTGTGGTCGTGATAGGGTGAGAAAACAGTGGAAAAAACAAAACACGTACATTGAAACATGAAGATTTGCGATATTAAAACAGGCGTGAATTAAAATTTGAGGTCGGGTCGTCACGGAAGCCTGCAGGAGGACTGGAGTGTACAGTGATGATATGACACTTCAGGAGTTGTACTCGTCCTGGAGGGGCTATCACCAGCAGGTAAAGGAAACATGATATTACTTGAATAAAACGAAATCAATATTAAAGTTATAAAAAAGTATTGAATGGGAACTGTAATTCAGTTTTTCGTTTAACCGCTCATTATGGGAAGGGTCTTGTAGATATACAACTCCTCGAGGGAATTAAGCCTTTTCCGGAAACTTCAGTAATATAAATTTATTTTCTATAATTCCCATATAACGATCCTTTTCCATGCGGTGTTGTGGAAATCTAGCTTTGCAGCTCCGTTCTTTTGGTGGAAAAGGATCATAGTATTAGCATTATTTGCATTATGGAAACTTACATCGAAATAATTAGTTTGTGGCAATGGTTTCCCCCTTAACACTACCTTTCGTATTGGAATTTCGTATCTACAATGACCTTAAACTAGACAGTGATGTTATCTTAATCGAAAAATTGAATTACAATTCCAATTTAATTTTTAATTAGATTGTCGAGGAATCTCATGGTCGACGGACGAGTCCATTATCTGCTGGTGATAATCCTTCCAGGACGAGTTTAACTCCAAAAGTACAAAGGTCATCTTATCACTGCCACAGTCCATCTTATCCGTCTTCCTACAGGCTAGCGCAACAACCTGATATAAACTTGTAATACAAATCTTTAAAACAGGTTTTTTTGTGGTGATATCACAAAATATCACAAGACTTCAGATTTAAATTTACATGTTTCGTGTTCTCTACTACCCCATGATGATGACCAGTAGACGGGTTCCTCGTAGAAACTGTGTTATTTTCAATACATGACGCATGCAGCGTTGAAAGCATGCTTGTGGTCAAGCCCCAATTTTCAACTGGGACATAAAAATTGGTGAAAACAAAACTACTTAAATTTGTCTTACCAGTTCAGAGGCATATCAACTATGAGTAAATACTGTAAGGGTGAAAAAATTTCCTTATGAACGAAACACCTCCGTTACCGCTGGATGGATTTTAACGATTGAGAAGCCAAAAGAATGGTTTGCAGTTCAACAGACAGTACACTCAGTAGTTCATGGTTGGCCAGTAATTTAATGATGGGGTGCTCTGTAACTTAACACAATACATTTCTCTCATATATTTACCATTTGGAAAGATTTTGCTTATTATTACGCTGTAGTAAATACAGCAATCAGCAAAACCATATTTTGATACTAAAATGTTTGTATATAATTGGATCGACATGTCGCATATTATGTTTATAATTGCGGTGGAAAAGCTTTTACAGATTAAGAAAAAACCAATATACGATTATTATTGAAGGTTTATCCATTATATAAGTGAAATAATGGATAATGTCATTATTTGTTAAATTGTTAAAGCAATTCTCTTTCGTACCACATCTGTTCCATTTGCAGCACGTAGAGTTGGGGGGTGGTCTATTAGTAATTAATGATAATAATTATTGTCATGCTAAATAATGTTAGGTAATACAAAATTTAAACCTCTTTCTTCTGGGTGATTTAAAAACCAAACATATAACTAATAAATGCCTAGTTCGAGTGTGTTTTTAAAAGTTTTTTGGTCCTATGATCAAAATAGCTATAGTTAAACTATGATTATGACTATGAAATCTGACCGGACGATTTAAAATGTAAAAATTAAACAATTTTTGAATATTGAGTTAAATGTGTTGGGTGTACCACGTCTCGTCTGGGGAAGACGAAGATTAATATTTTACTTTACTTTTTATTTTTATTTAACTATCAATAACAAAATGCATAAAGTATAAAAACATTTAACTTGACAGGTGGTACGTTAGAACATACACTATAAATCACTTTAAAAATCAATAATCTCAGTTATTCAACCAAATATATTTATAGAAGTTGTAAATTTATTTATATTTAGTTCTCAATGCCTATGTTATATTTATAGAGTGGCATCGTGTTAAATTCTTTGTAAAAATTCGATAAAAAGCTAATTTTACTTGGTGAACAACTTCTTAGACCTGTTTTGAGATCAGAGCCAAAGGGAAATACAATTAACTATCTTACCTTTGCGTCGACTATAAACAGTGATTCCGTTTGTAAATCAAATTATACTACTCATGAACAAATCACAAGTATGAAAATTGCAAAACTAGATTCGTTATAAAATAAAGTAAAAATAAACAAATAAAGTAAAACAAAGATACAATAAACTTATTTCTCTTCTTGTGTGTTCGGCAATTCTCGTATAGGCAACTCTTCGTTTAGCATAACCAATTGTGAACAACACAAGTTGTCATCATTGTCAAACTCCGTGTGATAACAGTAATACCAGTTTAATACTTTTACGTTCCGCTGGAATTCATAACCTCTACTCATCAGATTTAATTTTTTATCTTTATGCTTATTCAAAACTTTTGTTTTCGATTCGTAATAGTTAATTATGCTGTTTTAAATGTTATTTATTCAATTGTAAAATTTAAGTTAAGTTATGAATCCAGTTTGAAACACAACATAATGAATAGTAGTTCGAAATTTATTTTTTCCATAATGGCTTTAAAAAAATACAACTTCGTGGAAATACAATGATGTTAAAGTTGAGTGGTAAAGGTTAAGTTTCTTTCATCTTTTTGAGGAAAAACAAATTTAATTACCTACAATTTATCTACTTAACGTCAACCGTTGCTATAGGCTGTAGAATAAACTCTGGTAACTGTTATGTTTAGTCTATTTACAATCCCTAATATTTACGTTAACACTATCGGTAAATTAAAACTTTATCTCTATAAGATGTTGTTTTTAAAAGATCTCGTCAGAATGAATCCTTATTAGTCTAATATTGACTATGCCATGATCACAAGGCATTTAAGAAGGAATTAAACCCATTATTTGATAAACATTTGCACTTGGATAATACAGGTTCAATGTGTGAACTTAAAACCAATCATTCGTATACATTCCGAATTAGGACGCAAGCCGGATTAGATTAGATTAGATTATTTGAAATGGCGACCATACTACAGGTAGGTATTTTAAGCCAAGTATGAATGAGAGTTGAATGTAAGATGATTGTGGCGCGATCTTGTAGTCTTGTTACTGACTAAGGCTGACATGTTCCTTAGACAGGACTGTTAATTAATAGCCCAACAGCCGATGGCAATCAATGGACCTACAGTTTAACGTGGAATCCGAACCACGGCCTCTGAATTACGAATGGTCTTTGCGGATTAACGTAGAATTCAATAGTGCGGACGTTAATTCACACAAGAGAACACTACATCCACCGACCATCGCTCATAACTATCCACAATTCGTGACCTCCAAGTAGCTGGATTACAGGATGACGCCACCATCCCAGTCTGGGTTGGTATTCATGAGTATTATATGAGTATTTGGGTTAGCTTTCACGAAATTAGGGGTCTCGATCATGGTGGACAATGAACAATTTTCCTAGACGATAATATTGAATTAAAAACATTTAGATCAAGTGCATAGAAATACATTGCACACATGGCATGCAAACACATGTAATTTCATATTGCCTTGAATAACAAATCCAGTCAGAAATAACAATATACTACTAAACTAAACTCTCAATCTAACTGACGTAATATGAATAACCAATTCCACAGTCTAAAATTATTCCCTAACAAGTACTCCTTAAACTTAAATTTAAATCTTGTTCCCTTAAACTCTTTTAGGTCACAAGGGAGCCGATTTACGGCGTCGGCCCAAAATATAAACATCCCCTCCTTTTTGACTCCAACTTAAACTCTCAAAAAATATGTATCAAATATGAGACCACAGTGCACCTGAGTGTCAGTGAGGAATGGGCGCCGTTTATGTCATCTAGTTTTGTTACCAAAAATACCAACTGATGTAATGAAGTTAAATTATATTAATGAAACAATTTATTAATGTATACATTATATGTTTTTTACACTATTTACCAATTATGAACAAGTTGAATAAAAGTAACTGAATTCTTTGTCATACCGTAAAAAAGGTTTTTTTTATATTTCAAACCAGTTTATTTCAAACTATGAAAAAATGTACTGTACCTTGTGAACCACTTGGTGATTAATTCCGGGTAATCAAATAAGTTTGAGAGAATGTAGAGAGAGTAACTAATAGTAGAATATGTGATAAGGAGTGCTGAATACAAGTCAATAGTTCACCGTCGAATAGTTAAATTGGTACATTTAATCTATAAAGTCCTTATAGACAGCCCTTTAATAGACAGGTAACCGTGGCGTATCCTGTAATCCAGCTACTTGGAGGTCACAAATTGTGGATAGTTATGAACAATGGTCAGTGAGTGTAGTGTTCTATTGTGTGGATAACATCCGCACTATAGAATACTACGTTTATCCGCAAAGGCCTGTCCTCATAATTAGACCAGTTCGTAATTCAGAGGCAGTGATTTGGATTCCACGTTAAACTGTGTCTCTTAGATATTCCAATGACTGTTAATTAACAGTTCTGTCTAAGGAACATGTCAGCCTTAATAGGAACAAGACTACAAGATCGCGCCACAACCATTTTACACTCATTTATACATGACTTAAAATACCTACTTTAGTAGGTTGCCATTTCAAATCAGTTTAATTTTCGGGGTTACACTAAACACCCCGAAAGGGGATAAATGTTAACAGTTACTCAGTAGTAACTGAGAACCTGTATAGATCTTTCATTTACTACAACATTTTTATTTTTATTTTTAGGATCAATATCTTAAAGCATACCACATCACAAAAATATTCCCAATATTTTCTGTTGTCTCCAACACTAAGTCTTAAAACAGTTTTATATACTGGCAGTAATGTTTACACCTAATTTTGAATATAAAAGACCAGAACATGACCAAGACCAAGACCTGAAACTTTTGGGATTACAACGGAGTGGATGGATTTGGGGATGAAAGACACCTTGGGACCAAAATATCTCGCTTAAGCCCGACAAAAGCGGTCGTAACAATAAGAGGGTCTCATTGCGACGTGACCTCAAATGTCACATCTAGCATTTAGTGGAACGTTCCACACTATGATTTCAGCTGTGCTTTTTAATTTTGTATTTTGTTTACGATGCTTATAATGTCGTCTATAATCATAATTTAAAGCTGAAAAAGTTAAGGTACAACCTCATATTTTGTATTTTATCTTGCATTATATATTATTAGAGTTGTATACTATTACAAATGGAAGTTAGTCTCATGGGAATTGACAATATAACATGAATCCATATTCAAAACCAATTACCAACTGGTTTTTCACTGGGTTAGAGCATCTATATTTACACGTTTGGTAACATTAAATTTCTATTACTTACATGAACCTTTTGATAATGTATGGGCATACTTTAAATATGAAACTAGTCAATTTAAAATGTCGCACCAAATTAAAGATGTTAAAACCGCAAAAATGGAAAGCACTATTAGTATAAATAGCTTTTTAGTGGGAAACGCCGAAGTAAAAGTAGCTTAATGAATGGAAACACTGGTTTGTTTATTTTATTATTATATTTTGTCATGTCTACACCAGCGGAATTTTTACAGGAGCATATACAAACACCTTTAAGGGAAAGCGGTCCACACCTATCAAACTTTGTGGATATCCCGGGATTCGAACCCGTGATCTCTTGTACCGAAGTCCATGATGGTAACCGTTAGGCTAGCAAGATGCCCTAATGCTGATATTGGTATTGTAAATAGATTAGTATAAGAGTAATTTTAATGGATGAAATCTAGAAATCTACATGAATTAGTATTGGGAACACTGTATTCTAAACAGAAATTGATAGGAAACACTTAAATCTGAATATTTTAGTGATGGGTAACGCTGAAATATAAATAGCTTAGTGATAAGAGACACTGAAATATAAATAGCGCAGAGGTAAATTATGATGTAAAAGTGATGATTTAACGAGTTGGTATTTGTCCTAAAGGCTGCACCGGGACGAAAAATCGCTGGTTGTGCAATTGAATGTGGCAAACTCACTTATCGATTCGGGCTGTTGTGGTTTGTGTGTTTAACTTCACTAACCGCTCCTATATTTTCATCCTATGTTTCATTTTACTTGTTGTTTTATCAACATATTGTTCTGAAGTATCTTGTTTATGAAGTACAATAACCTAAAATATTTTATTAGGTATCTCAAAAAATGTTTAACTAAATCTTCGTGAATACGTTATTTATTCATTTATTTTTAGCATGAATATTCTACTTTTTTAAAGTTTTACTTGTATTATTGTTGGATATTTCAAAGGATATTATAATTAAAATTAAAGTTTTTTTTATAATATAAGATAACATTTCAATATAGTATGATGATTTTTTTAAATGATCGATAAACCTACCATCAATCATTGGATGAATGTTCAAAGATCGATGCAAACACACTAATACTGATTTAAATTTGACATATGTTAGCTATTTCTTTATATTAATCAATTTTATAGATCACGTGTTATGAAAAGCTTAGAAACTAATAATAGGCTCTCAAAACTGGGTTTTTGAGAACCTATTATTTTATTTTCGTAGTACGAGGGTCAGTTTAAATTATGTCCTGTGTGTCCTTTATGCGTTGCTAAACTACTCATCCGATCGCCATGAAATTTTAGGAAGTTGCTCTATATGTGTCCGGGAAGGTTTTAGTGAAAAAATATTTTCGAAAACCCCATAAGTTTCCATTTTATGGCGTTTTAAATTTCCAATGTTAACCTTATGGAGAGTAGGTTTGTTTACAAATTGTCTACAATGAAAACATTTGATTTCTTAGCTACAGCTGATTGGTTTACTTTCCATTAGCAATATGCTTTACTATCCAATGCCATCTGAATCATTCATTAATGTAAAACTATGAAGTAAGTGTGTATACTGTACAAAATGAACAGCTTTATTCACCACGTTAATAGTTTACGGTTTTGGGGGATTATGTATTTTCTGAACAACAAAAAATCAATAACGAAGCGACCACACGTCCATTTCACGCGACCTGACGACCTGAAAATTGTTATCACGTGTTTATATGATAATTAAAATGTTTATATTATTACGTTTATTATAATAATCAGCTGTTGTATATCTTCTTTCCTATAAAAGCCGTATTAAAGTTAGGTTTGGATTCGATTTGAAAATTGTGAATTAATCCACTCAGATTTATTTGTTTTATGGGAATGTTATTAATATGTCTTATCGTTTCAGTATTGTTATTCTCTATGCCGCGACCCAGGATATATAACCTTTCACAATGCAGCCGTATTGCTATTCGACTTCAGAACATGGCCAAACTTAAAGTTAACATGTGTTTACTGTCAGGCATTACGAAGTTCGCCGGGTCAGCTAGTGAGGTATAAAATAAGGAAAATAAATTTTTTAAGTACAGTTCTAGTTCTCTTTTTCATGGAAAATCGTTGCAAAAAACCTTGTTTAGCATTACAGGAAGACAGACGGATAGAAATTGAGATAGTACCCATTTCGGCTTATCTGGGTTGTGAAACATAAAAATATAAAAAAATAACACAATTCCAAGTAATTACACTAAAAACTCTTTTTTTATTAGTTTAAATACATTTTGATAAACTTGCGGGTAATATGAGTTGAAAATAATTTTATTGATGCAGTGGAAATCTAAGAATAACGAGTTTAGTCTATTAAATCTTGATTTTATAATATACGTTGAGGAAAAAATATTATTATGCTTTCTAAATTCCATTACCGTATAAATAATACTATAAGAATAATTTCCCAAATTTATAGGCATTTAAATTACTCTCCTTAGTATAACTTTCTTTAATGAATTTAAAGTTTTTACTAAACATTCCTATAAAAAGTTCCTCTATACTTATCGCAGCACATTATAAGTGTTATAAGAAATGAATATAAATCTAGAAGTTTTTAACAAAACACTTCAGGGATACACTAATTGAAGCTATACTTAAGTGCCAAGATAAGAACTTGGGTCTGTGAAATGGTCCAGAGGCTAAATGTAACTCATTGTTCTTGTGTTTTCCTTGTAGTATTATCTGTAAAATTAATGTTGTAATACAGTTTAACTCATTCATTAAACATTTATGATATATATTATCTTTAAAATAGACTTACATTTTTATAGAACATTTTAAAATAATTTTATAGAAGTTTTAAACATACATATTATTATCACTAGTTACTTTTTTATATTGGGTAGAATTCAGGAACATTTATTTTACTATATTATTTAATAATTAACAAAACATAAAAAAGGCTTCTTAAGTCTTAACATAGTTAAGTAAATCAATTTTGTTTTTTTTTCACGTGTAATTTTGGGTGTGTGAAGTAACTGAACGTGATTCTTGCGGTTCATTAACAATTAAGTAATTTAAATACAATGTAGTTGCACCTGTATTATTTTTTAATTGTTCTTAATATCCATAATATGAGTAATGAGTATGAGAAGCGACTTCGATTTTTCATTGAATCCTTCTAATTACTATAGTTCTCCTCCAACGAAAAATTAAAACTTCAATCATTGTAATTTTAGATATCAGGTGTTCTGTGCCAAATTGAGATTTAAATATAGCTAGAATCTATGAGAGTTGATTTACATTGGCATAGTAGTCTGAGTGATAGGGAAAATACGGGAAATTTTATGTTTTTAAGAATTTACTTTGGTACAACTGTGTTTGTTTTCATTTCATTAGTGCCTGTCTGACTCAAGTGCCCGGATTACATGTGGGGTTTCGTATAGTAAAACTCAATTATATATATATATATATATATATATACTATATATATTCCATTCCATTTATCCATCTGATTATGTTGCTCTAAGTGGCATACTTATACTGGGGCGTGATGAGCTAATGTAGAAAAAGTAGAAAGTAGAAAAAACCAATCAAACCAAAATGTCTCAGGAATTCACTTCATAGAGTCCTTCTATTAAACTTTGTTTTTGAAATAAGACAATTACTCGTATATCATAAAACTTACACACCCAGCCATTTATTGTGCCATTTCAAAGGTTACCGTAAATATTAATTATGTTATCTGATTGGTTAAGAGGCACTTATTATTATATATTTTTGTTTTACTGTTTAGGTTAATTTATGTTCGTATTCCCACTAGTATACAGTAGTATCGTGCATCCTTTAGTCCTGTTATGTATTTACTCTATACTATCGTAATCCTGTACTTAGTACTAATTTAGTGACCAATTATATAACCCTGCGGTGTTTCCCGATATTTTTATGAAATAAATATAAAAATATTTAATACGATTCCATTTTTGATTAAATATAATTAAAAAAATTTAAATAATACAATTATTAAAAAAATATTTTACGTATAGAAACTTAAATTTTAAACTACTTAATATAGTTTCAGAAATGAAAAGAAAACATGAGATATACACATGGAAGCAATACAAATTTAACACCGAATTCCGCAACTTGAACAAGTTTTCTGCTGCGTTTCCACGGAATGTTCTTTGATAAGGGTGATCCCAGTTTAACTTTTGTTACTGCCAAGTTGTGACTCCAACTTGTTAGATTTATCTTGTTTGCGCTGCGAGTCAACCGTGAAAAATGTAACTGACTTCGTGTTGGGCTGAATAAGAATTTATAACTTCAGCTCCGTTGCTCTTACACTTAAAATTATTTTCTTTAGCTCATTATTTTATTTCTTCTGATAATAATATGGAATATTAGCCTCCCGGTTGATTCACTACCAAAGTTATTTCATAATTTTAAAGTATGCCTGTTAAATACTTTATTACTTTAAACTGGAATGGTTTAATATTGTAAGAGTAAACCAAAAATATGGTATCTAGCTATCTGATGGTGATAGTTGAGATAAACCATCAGTTGAGAAAAATATTCAACCGAACTTTAAATTGACTGTTTTCCCACAAAATAATTTCATAAAACTAATGATACTAATCATAAGAATATATACATATACTAAATTTGAGAATATTAATTTATGACATACAGTATATAGTTTTATTTTATCGGTCTCCGAGATTAACCAAAGAATAAATTAGAGATTGAGTTAAAAACTCCCCAGCGACCGCTTTTTAGGACAAACCACAGATTCATTTGTCTGTGGTCTAGCTTACAAAATTTATATTAAAAGTCGAGCAGTCTTCGTGCCAAAAATAGATTTCCGACCTTATACATATAGTAGTTTAAAATATATGTTAAGGATTATGGAATTCATAAATTATTCAAATTAATTCTTAGATTTTTCCTCTGGAAAATAAATTTTAACATATATTATAAGTTTATCTATATTTAACTATCATTTCCGTTACAATAGTATCAAATGTTAGATAAGATTGTACATACTGCTTTTTATGCATTTATTAAGTCACAAATTCTCGCTGAAAATTATTATAAAAATACATTTTTTAAATAAATAACTGTATTAGTTGAATTTTCTCGTTGCAAAAATGATTTCTGTCAGACTTATAATAGTTAAATTATATAATATATCAGCAACCATATTTTTTTATTTTTAGGCTAGTTAACTCCTTAAAATTCTTAAAAGTTTAAATACAAGTTTGAGTACAAGTTTCTCAAACTCCATGAAAATGTTTTTTGACATAAGTTTCTTTTTTTAATAGTTATTACTGTCCCATTTCACCATCCAAATGTCTGTAAAACTAATTACCCGAAAGTTATGGGCCTTTAAAATTTAAAAAACAATTTTTTACTTATTTGGCAAAACAATTATTTTATTAAAAAAATGATTTGACCTTCACCATTAAAGTGAACTTAAAAATTGAAAATATTTGTATAGAAGATAGTTCGACACTATCTTTGACTAATAGTGCCAGAGGAGACTTTAATTTACTGTCTGCGGTAAACACAGTACGTTGTCTAATGTCGTCCAATGTTATTCTTTTGGAGTTAAATAAAAAAATCTATATCTTCCTTAAAATTCTCAAAAGTTTTCATGAAACCTAGGTTGCAGCTTAAGGTCAAATTATTCCATAAAACACAATTTTTAATCACTCCAAACTTGATGGGGGGGTTAGTTGGGTATTTCTCTACAAGCCTTCAACTTGTAGTAAGAGAGTGTGAAAAAGTGTTATGAATTTATATCAAATAATTAATATTTGAAATTTTCTACTGGTTACCTACAAGTTTATCAGAGTATTTTGCATTTCATAGAATTTTCTTGGAGCCAGGTTAGTAGCCAATATTAGCCAATTGACGAGTGGCTAGCCAACAGCGGGTTTGTTTAATCATGGGGCTGGGGATACCATGATGAGACTGGAGCGTAATATTGCCTTGCGGCAATAACGATGACCCGTATAGCACAAACCTACTACAGTGCACAATAATTACTTGTACAGTAGCTCACTCAATAATATTGTATTAACGGAATAATTTTTAGTCTCCTTTAAGCACTGATAAATTTAATCTGTACATTTGTGTATTTTTTAATAAAAGACAAATTATTATTTTTTAACCTCGACTGTCCCTCACCTCTAGGCGTGTGTGGAATTATTATGCACTTTGCTGTCGCTATTGGCAACTGGTTTTGATCCAGCAACGTCTTGGGAAGAAGTTAAACCCTTTGAGTGCATATTTTGCTCCGGATATCACGTTATACTGTAGGTTCTTTAGATGTCATTGAGATATTAATTACCAGTATTGTTTAAGGAACACTTCAGACTTCAGTTCAGTCAGTAACAAGAGTACAAGATCGAGCCACAATGATCTAAACATTTGTTTCTCATTCATACTTTGTTTAACTATACCTGGAGAGGTCACCATTTCAGAAAGGTGAAGGTACAGGTCCAGCAACCTTTGACTAATAGGCCCCCTAAACTACCTTGGCTATGTCTCCGATTAATAATTATTATAACAATCTATAACTACTGAAATGGGGAGCGCGCTGGTCGAGGGGTAGAGCGCGAGGCTTTAGTGCCCAAGGTCTCGGGTTCAAATCCCACCAATCACCAATGGCTTTTCGCTATGTGATAATGCCGTAACCCACATAGGGGTGCGCAAAAAGCCGCTACGGCTGAAGTGCCTTAGGAGTAATCCGCCCCTTTCAATAAACAAAAATACTGAAGTACACTGTCAATGACTAAAATCCCACTTAAGTCTCATCTTCATAACATACATAATTCAATCCACGCCTCAGAAAATCTTTATTATGAATAATCGTGTGATTTTATTAGTTGACCGCAAAGACCAAAAAATTATGTTTCGGATCCCACAATGTCACTGGATATTAGTTAACAGCTATGTCTAAGGATCATATCAGCCTTGGTCAGTAACAAGACTACAATATCGCGTCACTATCAACTTATACTGAATTTTCAATAATCCTGGATTTGAAATACCTACCAATAGCCTACCATTAGTAGGTTGCTAAAAATAACAGGTAAAATAACAGAAAGGTAAAAATGACAGTTAGTTAAACCTGTATATCAAATGTTAGGGCCTCCTGTGGGTAGTTTCTGAATCTCTTGTTAACTTCGTTCGATTAAGATGATCAACAATGCAGATCTTCCCACAATGTGCCTAGTCTAACGTATGATTCGGTAGTCCACTGAGATGAAGAAGATGTTCGAGCCAACTTCAATTGTTCATCATCAAGTTTAACTTTAACTTTAAATCCTTCTGAGGAGATTTAAAACTATTATTAACTTAATAAATTTCACATTTATGTAATACAGTTTAATCTGATTTTTTAATCTTCATAACTAAGTTTTTATTCTTCCCTATAATTGGTTAATTCCCCACATTTATATTTCAAGTTTACTTCATACCTAAATGTATTCGGATTGTATGATGTTGAAATAAGCAGTTACAGTGAACTCCATATAATTTAATTAAAAACTATTAGGTATTTATAATCTTAAAAATACATTGGAATTAGTAACGTATTATTACATGAACCATTAATGAGTCATTTAAATACCCGCAATAGAAAAAACTTAACATAGCAAGAATAATCTGAAAGACTTAAGATAAAATTTTAAAATTAAAATTAATCATCTAATAAAAATAGACAACAATAAACGATTGGAGCATTCGACAATCATCAAGGAAGGTGCAAGGAAATGCTATAAAAATGTAATGAAAAGCTGAAAGATACATAGTAGCATTTTTTTAATAATGTTAATTTTATTTTCAACTACTGTAGCAACTAGTCTTTGTAAGGATCGTACTCGGTGTTTAAAGTTCAAAATACTTATTATTATGCCTAAACATTAACCTGAAATCTAAACAAGTCAAACAAAACAAATAAATAAACAGAAAAATAAATTTTTAGTTAAATTGTCTAGAGTTAATTTTATTGAGATCAATTAAATCACGTAAGAAAACATTTACGATTAAAAAATGTGGTTTAATTAACGCAACATTTTAAAATAGTGCACTTAAAAAATTTGTATATATTAACCTATTGAAGTCCAAGTATATGGAACCACTGTTACATCCCAGTGTGAGTATTAAAAAATAGTTAATCTGTCACTTCTATGTTTTGAATGTAATATAAATATATAAAACATAAAAACTTACACAAATAACCTTTATTTCTGCAGATTAATAATTCTTAATAAGTTTTATAAAATATTAAAGAGTTTAAACCATAACAAAAAAGACTAATTTTAGAAATAAATTTCTAACAAATTTCTTAAAAAAGTTTTAACATGTGCTGAATTTATAAAGGTTTTAATATTACAATACAAAAATGTTTAATTTTCACTACACTGTTATATATAAAATAAAATTCTCTCTCTCAACCTTTCTCATATTCAATAAAACCAAAACTACCCACCAGAATTGGTTTTAAGTAGTCAATGTAAACGAACTAATTTTTATTTTAATATGACAGTTGTATTTCTGTAAAATCACTTAAATACATCAATCACATGATTAGTAACAAATAGAAAAAACGGTGGCTAATGTCGCTACAACAGAGATCTTTTGAGTTCAATATTTAATTTTAGTGAGTTGTGGGTCAGATGAGAGCTATCAAAAATCTTCTCTAAAAGGTGTAGAAAATAAATTAAATTTCAGTGAGGCTGCTCCCGTTCTCACGGAGAAGCTTTACAGAAATACCTTGTTTATTGTTTCAGAAAGACAGACGTATATTAATTGAGACCAAACCCATTTCGACTTCTCTGGAGTATAATGTAAAAATAACAAAATATCATAATAAAAATCAATGTACGTGACTCTAATTTCATTTTTATAGATTATAGAACAATTGATTAAAATTATGTTTAAGGGGATATGCTACTCGTATATGGATACAAATTAATTGAAAAAATTCTAAATATATACGTTATTTTATTCTAAATAATAAAGTACTGTACACACATTTTATGTGATACTTAATTTTTAGTGGCGTAGTCCCCTTTACAAACCTTTTACAACAACATCCACCTAATCTTATAGCGCGATAAGTGTCGACTATCCGAAAGATGTTTTTTACGACATTTCTTATGTTTTCAGGACTCCAAATTAGCATTCTGAGGGAACCGTTGAAGTAGGTGGATGGAACTTTTGGTGCTTACACATAACAAACATAATGATGAAAAATCATGAATTTTTAGTTTACCTAAATACCTAAAATTTTATTCCAAAATAATCAATTTCCAGTGAGTAGTTTAAAAAAATATAAATTAAAATTACTATTTTTAGAGAAAAATGCACATTTTTTATCAAAAATTAAATCAATTTTTATTGTTAGGTCTCTAGGGAAACACAACTCGCTAATATTATAAAAAATAAAAGAAATTAAAAAAATTATTTTATGGATAGCAAATCCCCTTAAATTAATTTATAAAAAACTGTAGAGTTAACAGAAAGACTGTGCCACATAGAATGCGTTTCTAGTCAGCCCCACAGATGCCACCCATCATGGTGGGCGGGTCTGCTGAAACTGTTCTGTCCAAAGTAGCCGAGCTTTTACAATTGAGTTAAAGCTTCTGGCTTCATTCCAGCGAGAGAAGCTGTGCAGAATACATAGCACTATGTGATAGATAACTCTTCTGCTGTACTTGTAGTTGCATTAGTATTTCGAATGCGATAGTTTAAAGCTATTTCAAAATCGCGGTATATCCTGTATATTTTTACTGATCATATTTCATTTTATTTTTATAAACTGTGCATTCTTGAATTTATTTGGTTACTTTCGCAATAAATCAATTTCCAAAGTTTGTTACAGATATTATTAAAGTAGCTTAATAATAATGGTATAAAAATATCGTTTAAAAACATGAACTAACTCATTAATTCATGTAATTAACATGTAATGTGTATAAAGATGTTACACAACAAATTTGAAGAGGTCGGATTAATGTGAAATTACTTAGTATTTAGTGATTATTATTTGAGTCTGATACAGTTTTCGAGAAGCAACTAGGATGAAATTGGCTCCGAGATCAAATTAATCGAAAGGATATAACTAGTTGTACATGAGGTCACTCTGCACAAAAAAAACTGTATAAAACAGTTTAGGAATTCATATTAACTAAGTTTAGAAAAGAGTTGGTATCTAGTACTAAAGTAAATAATCTGGTTTAGATTGTTTTTTTTGTTTTAACATTTCATTGCCATTTTATTTCATATTTTATCTTTTATATTGGTTACAACATAAAAAGGTTTTTAATGGACGATGGTCAAGTAGATCTAAAAATATTTTCCTTTGTTTTACTCTTTCTGGACCAAAAAGTAAAATTAAGTTATTTTCAACACAATGAGAAACAAGTCAAGTTCATGTCATTTTACGTTTCTCGTTCATCACCACTGACTAAGTCTTGTTCCTGTGATTTTTTGTATTCTTTAGAACAAATTTTTATCCCAAAATAATATTTAATATATATTTTGAAGTAATGTGTGTTTTGTGAGGTGAATGAAAGAAATATTGATGTTTAAAGGAATCGTCCAAATACAAACTCACCTCCACTAAATGTTAAATTCATATCAGTATCTATAAAATAAAATTAGAGTCGTGTCTATACATGGCTCGGTTTGTTATTTTTACATTTTATACCCTAGTAGAATAGGCAAAATAGGTTTTATTTGTCCCTTTCTGTATCGCTGAATATCTGACGCTTCTCAGTGAAAACTAAAGCACTAAATGATGGTCAAGTAAACTAAATGAAACTTATTTTCTTCACTCAATACCACATCAGATTGCGTAATTTTTACTTTGTGCCCCTCACCTTTTGTAAAATAATGATTTTTCAAAACCCCATTTTTGAGCGATATTAGGCATATTCCAGGTTGTACATAGCATGTGATCTATTAAAGTGACTTCAACACTGATAAATAACCAGTATTTGCTAGCATTCAAATTGAAATAAAAATTAGCTCATTTACATTGATCTTGACTTTAAACCTAGATAATTAATTTGCATTGTTTTTACTTATTTTAATTTTGCTTATTTCAGGTAAACATTTAGTTATAATAGTAAGAAATACATGTCTTTTTAACACTGAATTCTAAAACCCGTAAACTGCATGGGTTAACTGCTAGTGGTAGGTTATACAAAACGAATACAAAAAAAATTAAAAGAGCTTAAGGCAGAGATACGTGGATAAATCAGGTTACACTATACGTCGGTACATACTGGCACAATATCATGCAAACACAATACGCTCACTGGCTGAGCAAAGCCCTTTGCTGTAGATATTGCATGACAATAGCTTAGTTTAAACTGAATTATGATAACAAAACCGTGATTCGAAACAGTTTAATATCTACCACCTCACTAAACTGCTTTCAGTCCTCAATTAATCCTTCTATAATTTTCCTCGGCTTGCTATTTAGAATGACTAAATAGCGTACAGTGTTCCGTTCAATAGAACAGGCAGGTTAAATATTGACTTAATGACTGAAAATAATATAAAAACTTTCGACTTGTTTTAGGTTTGATGAATATTTTTATCTATAAACCAAAAACCGTGTTTTAACTTGAAGGAAATGTATGTACTCGGAGAAAGAATTGATCAAGAATAGGCATACATATTGTTTTGTCGTGTTAATCCATCAAGATGAATTCATTTGTAACTGTATCTTATAAAAACCTATAATAATTATTCTTGCAACTGTTTTAAGTTATATTTGGACAGCGTTTCAAAGGATGCGTCTAGGTGGTGCAACGTATTCTTGTAACAGTTCCAATATGTAGTTGTAACGGTTGAAACCTATTCTTACAACGGTTTCAACGTATAAATCAAATCTAATGGTTTTAAGTTACCTTATCGTCAGCAGCTCAAATGGTCACTTTTATGTAACACTTTGATGACCATTTGGATTTTTGGATGACCATTTGAGCTGCTGGTAACTCAAAACCATTAGATTTAATCGCACAGCTCAGGGGCAAGAACAAACAAAAAATGTTTAAGTACAAATCAAATCAAAACTACTTTATTTAAACTAGGCCTACAACAAAGAATAGTTACAAGTAACGGTTATGTACCGAGATTACTTGCAGCGTAATCTTCCAACGATGACAACTAACTGTAACTATTACTGTTACTCTTGTGTGTAACTGTTTCTAACTGTGTGTACTTGTAACTGTAACTGTAGGTGGTCCTACAACGTTATTCATGTTCTCGTTGCCAAGTATTCTTGTAATTGTTTCAACGTGGTCTTGCAACAATATACTTGTTACATAGGCTACTTGTTCTAGTTGTAACTTATACATGTAACTGTTTCAACGTGGTCTTGCAACAATATACTTGTTACATAGGCTACTTGTTCTAGTTGTAACTTATACTTGTAACTGTTTAAACGTTGTCTTGCAACAATATATAGTTGCAACTAATTCGCAACGTTATAGTTACAACTTATTCTTCTTGCATCAAATGCAACGTATACTTGTAATGGTTTTGACGTACATTTGTAATAGTTAAAAGTGCTTAGAGCAAAGTATATTTCCAACTGTATCAGAATATCTTATAACGGTTGCAACGTATACCTGTAACTGTTTCAAGGTAGTCTTGCAACAATATACTTGTCATAGTTGCAACTTATTCTTGCATCAAATGCAACGTATACTTGTAACGGTTTTGAAGTACATTTTTGTAACAGTTAAAAGTGCTTAGAGCAAAGTATATTTCCAACTGTATCAGGATATCTTATAACGGTTGCAACGTATTCTTGGAACCGTTACAAATAGTCAACGCGCTACCATTAACGGTTAACTAGACTGGCAATGCTCCAGGGAGTACAAAGCCGGAACTGTCCCGCGCAATATCAAGTTTGGAGCAAGTAACTCTCATATTTGGTAGTTAATTTCTTCTCAAAGTTAACCTGTATAGTGAACTCAATGATATTCGGTCAGATGAAAATTAAAAACTGTAAGAACAGACTTAACATATTTTTACTCATACGAGTATTTATAATTTCAATTCATAAAGCGAGTGACTTTTGGGCACCTATAACAATTTTTATTATTTATTTTTAGGTTTTAACTTAAACTTAACTTCTAACTTAACACCGCAAAACGATATTTTTGATGTTCAAGTCCGGTTTTAAAAAGGGGTGGTCGATTAAAATTCAATAGTATCCCAACTAAAATTTAAACCCTAAGTTTATGCAATGTTCAAAAAAAGAATCATTGCAGAATATAGTGAATAATTGAAAGGTTTAAATGGTTTAACATTGTTATAAGGCAACTATTATTATTTACTAAGATTAATATAGCAGTAGAACAATCTAACACACATAATTTTGCATTTTCTCATATTTTCTCTTTAAAAGCAAGAGTTTTACTAAACCCCAAACAGACATAAACATTAGTTTAAATGCTAAAACGTAAACTATATAGTTTATATTTTAAAGTTCTTTGTTTTCTGGAATTTTTGTGTATCGCAGGACTTATCAGGTGTCGGGTAACAAAGTAAGGCTTAACTTTAGTTACGCTTAAAAGTGACAGCTCTGTTTTTAAAGCAAAAATACCCCAATTTTGAAGATATTGCAACTCAACTCACTGGTAGTTTTGATTTAAAAAAATTAAAACCGCTAGTTTTACATTTAGATATTTTAAGTATAGCTTTTTGGGGGGTTTACAACTATAACGGTCCATAAAGTTCGGAAACGCTCTACAATTAATTTACGATGTTAACTTTTGGCATGGATGTGTCAGCTCTAGGGGTTGTTAGTGATTTTTAAGATGGAAAATATGTAACAGGTTTCCATAGAAACCACCAGGGCTATTTTGTATTGAATATTTAATATAAAAGAATAAGAACAGCTGTTTAGATGAATTGAAAACATTCCCTTAGACATATCCATGATTTAACCTATTACCCACAGGGAAGTAAATGCAAATATTTTAAGTGGAATTTCCAACGTTAGACATAAATGCAGAAACTCACAAAACGTATGCTTGGTAAAAACCTTCCATAAATATATTTAAACTTACATCTGTATACATAAAATCAGAGTTTTGTCTATGCAAAGCTTGGAATTATGATATTTTAAGTTATTTTCATGTTTTAGACACCAGAAAATCAGAAATAGGTCTTGTCTCAATTTCTGTCTGTCTTTCTGTAACCATAAAAATATTTTAACGCTTCTCTGTGAAAACAGAAAGAATGAAGAAACGTAAACCTTTTGGGAAGGGTTGTTAATAAATTTACAAATTATTAACAAAACCTATTAAAAGAATAATGCGCTCTCAAAAAATTGAAGAGATATAACCTTGTTATTTTCCAAATAGAAAATACATTTTTACTAAATAAATGATCTACTAAAAAGATCAACATAAATAAATAACCATCTGTGAAAATGAAATCAAAACTATTTTTTACGTTGATAATTGATTTTTTACCTATTTAAAAAATTACAATATATTAAAATTAACTTAAAACATATTGCTTATGAATATTTATATCTAATTTAAAGCTAATATTTTTCATTTGCGTTATTTTTTACATATTTTTATTTCAGGTATAAATCTAGTCATTCTTCTTAACACCGATTTGTACAACCCATTTGATTAACAAGGTTGGGCTTAATGCTGCTTCAATAAGTATTAGGAAATATTTGAGTTTAATTTTTTTTCCAAAGATCACCCAAACGGGTCGTTAGAAGCATTTGAGAGGAAGCGGCTGCCTCGTCGATAGTGGCTGGCTCAGTTCCAGTGTCTACTTCCTACTTTTGATCCAAAACTTTTCTTATTGCTTTTAGTAAGACCTAAAACAAAACTTACACCAGAATATATATCGAGCTCCAAATTATACGGAATTGTTACTTTAAAATGGGCCATAACACTTTACATGTAAATCCTTTTGTAGCATTAGCCTATACATGGTAACAATACATTGTAAACTTCAAACTTTTCAAAATAACAAAATTCAATCGTTTTGTAATATATTTCATTTATAGGGTTATATTAACTTTTTCTATTGTTAATCATGGATTATTAAAAATTATTGTAATCCGATAAAATAAATAGAAGATTTTATTTTTTGCTAACTGTTTATCGAACAATGTCTTGTGGTGAGCACTCATGATGTAAAGGTCAAAAGGGATATACATTTTTCAATTTTCTTCAATGTATATATATGCTCATCTATTGCTCATTATGCTCTCTACATTGCTCATCATTTCCACTAGGACAGTGTCTTACATACATTTCTCATTATTTTACGTTCTTTTCCATTCTTCCCGAAATCTTGAGATTTTGTATTTCTGTGGGCTTTTGTTTTCGTTCTTCATCCTACGTCTATTCCAGTATAGTTTTGGTGTCTTTCCTGGGTTAACTTTTTCTTTCTTTCCCATATTTATTTCAACACGTTACTGTGTTTTCTTTTTTCTTTCTTCTATCCGTTTTCTGGTATTTTTTGTTCATTTAATTTCAGTCTCCTAAAACTATCATGTCCCTAGATCTTCCTAAATTATTCCTAACTTATTTTAAAATACTTAGAATGCATCGTTTACGTTTTAAACAATGCGTTCTAAGTATTTTTTTGTAGAAAGAGACGAACTTTCATACGAAAATGCAACACTTTGAGGGAGATATTTGAAAATGACTTCTTGTAGCTCGAAATTGTAGTGAATTAAAATTTACTACTCAGACTATTTTCTGTTTTAGAGGGGATACTTATTCTCCTTTCCCCTCGGAATAACACAAAGTTTCGTAACTCACTGGAAAATCAATATTGAGTTGTTCCTTGCCTGAGGATAAACAGATTTTAACGATATGAACTTGGGTCTCCGGAGACCAAATCTCCGTTCGTCTTGGAGTTGTTCACGTAATTGTTTGCATCTCCGTAAAACTTACGCTGGAAACAGACAACGTCATAATTCCTATTACTTGGTATGACGTTTTAGTGTTAACCGAAGATAATTTTGAAATGTGGAGGATTATAATTTCCCAGCTTTATCTTAACAATGGACAAAATAATAATAAAAGCTAAACTACAAGTTGGTGTGAGGATAATAAAATTGATTGACGGTTGGCTAAAAGTTAGTTAGTATTAAAATATTTATAAAAATTTCTCAAAAATGTCAAATCTCAATCGACTGTAATAACACAATAATAACCACAATACTCTCTAGAAGTTATTCCGTAACCACTTTATAAAAATAAAAGTTGAGTTTTGTCTGTACATTGCTTAGAATAATAGATTAATTTGGTCTTTTTTATGAGCTATATTCAAGAAATGCTGAAATTGGTCTTATCTCTATTTTTATTAGTCTGTCTGCCTATTTTAGTTTCTATGTAACGCTAAACAAGGTCTTTGTGTAACTTCTTTTAATTATTCTATCTATACCTTTCAAGACAAGTTTTTGTACTCTTTAAACTTACCCATACCCTTTAAAAATAAAATAATGATCTCTCAAACTTTTCTAATTTTATCTATAAAATGATTTAATAGAAAGAAATAATCAGATATATCAAATTAAAATATTATTTTAGTTGCGTTGATCGTAAATTTTAAACCTATTTCAAAATTTTAACATATTTAATATTTTAATCTTAACACATCGTATTATAAATCTTATAAACATTTGCTAGTTTTTAATCTAAATAATTAACTCAAAACTAGTACGAATTATTTTAATAAAAATTTGTTTTTCTTTTTATTCAATTTTTTATGATTTCAATTTAATATTGTTGTCATAATTATAAGTATCTTTATTAACACTAATTCATACATCAATTAATTAAGAAGTACGGGTTTACTGCTATCAAGTAAAGTACTTGTATTTAAAACAATTGTAATTTAGAATCTTTTTGGATTTGTTGTTTCCAAATTATCTGATAAAATCTAATATTTTAAGTCCTTGAGTTTGACATAATTTATTCCAACGACGTTTATAAATAAAAATATATATAATTTCATGTACTATACATAAATTATTATTATTCCCTTAGTGGAAACAAAATTTGTATTCTATAGGTTGTAAATCTTTTGAAAAACATATACATACATTTGGAAAAATGGGCTCTGAAGATTTGTGTTCAGATTTCAAAGTTGTAATGGCAACAACTTCAGGAGCACCAACAATCCTGTTTTTCCCAGAAGTTATGGACACTCTGTAGATTATATTCATAAGGTTCGTCCTCAATTAATAACGGGGGCCAATTAATAATCATTCTGTCACGTTTTCATTACACGCTTGCATTGTTGACTGATGGAAATCACCTGAACGTCAATCAATTCAAACTGTTTCTCGTCATATTATTTAAATCCTGACCGATTGTCCGATATTTGAAAGAAATTAGCCATCATTGACAATGAAACATTTAACATGTTATTCACGTTTTCACACCTGTTTCTGTGAATCACATATGTTTATTGTCTTATTTATATGTTTCACTATAATGAAAAAAGTGAAAAATTTTATTTGTATAAAATATTAATAAATTTGAACTTGAAAAAATTAAAAAAATATATTTAAAAAGTTTATATGTTTATATCCATTTATTTATGACCTTTACTCCAATTAATTAAACGAAAACAATAAAGAGTCAAATAAACGAATATAAGAAAAGGAAATTTTAGAAGAATACAGTACTTTTTATTTAATCTTGAAAATAACACAATAGATCCTTAGTTTAAACCATTTAAAAAAATATATATTGTGACAAGTTTTTTAATACAAATCTATCAATAAACATGAAATTATGCCTATCCTCCATAATTACATGGGAGTTGCCTCGCTGCTGTGAGGAACACTGAAAGTAGGCATTTACCATACAATTTTATTTTTAAGATACCAACTTTCATCAACATCAAAAAATAGGACTTTGCTATTCCCTAAAAACATGGAAAAGAGTATGCAGTTGCTGCCAAATAACACTAAAACTAATGATTTTCAAGCATAAATGAATAATCTCAACCACATGAAGCTAAATATCAAGTTTTATAATCCAAAAAATTGATTCATATAATATTAATTTTCCCTATCCTCCATAAGATTAACATTAGCCCCACAAGACAACGTACTGTGTTTATATTTTTTAATATCTCGTAACCGTTGTAGATAGAAAAAAAACTTTAAGGAGATTAATTGTGTATTTTTTAAGCTGATTCCAATGTGAAATATAAAATTAGAAACTTTAATAATTATATGTAAAACACGCAAAAACCCCATTTAGTACTAACAAACTACCCTTTCCCATTGACCGATATGTCTGGTTAACGAACTCGTCCGATACACTTTCTCTTTTCTCGATCAACCATTTATTTACGAGAGTTATCGTGTCACAAACTTTTAATATATATATATATAAATATACATATATACATATTACATATATATATAATTTTTTCGACTATTTTTTGTCTCTCCCTAATGAAAAAAAATAACATGGGTCCCCTTAAGTCTGCAAGACCTCTTTAATATTCTCTCTCTTTTAATTTAAAAGGAACTTGAAAAATTAATGTTTTGAATTTATGATATATAAGTTGAATGATTTACTCCGACAATTAAACAAATACCCATTTAGTATATTTACACGAAAAGAGCTTTAATATTTCATTTACAAGGAAATTTTAGAATTTTATGTTATACAGTAATTTTTATGTTTTATTCTACTGAGGAAAAGACAAGTTGACCTTTTTGTTATATAGTGTGTCCCATAGGTGTTTGAACAAACTTATATTATGCCATTCCTTGGGTAAGTTTTCAGACAACCACATTTTTCAAGATGGACATCATTCTCCGATGCTTAGTGACTGGCTGACTGTTATTTTCACATCACTGAACATATTTCACAAACAAATTAAGCTATAAAGTCCAAACTTCAATCATGGTTAGTTATAGTAGCACCAGATATGGAATAAAAATGTTTTACGTTCGGTTTGATTTCTTTTAAACTGAATTATATATGACGAATGTGTATTTTAATAGCTTCACCAACGTAAGATAGTGTAAGGTTGAATTTGAGTGACAGATTAGTTTGACAGACTTAATAAGATATAGTTTTGATATTGGCATATAATATTCAATAAATCGTCAGTTAAGAGTTCAAAACATTTTCTAGGCTACATGAAACAGAGGTATGGTACTAAAATATTTACCAATACCGTCTGCTGACCGGAGCTTAGAGACCAGCTAAGCTTCTTAGACTTAAGACTCTTCTCCTTGTTTTGTCTTCTTCTCAAATTTCAAGGCATTGAGTCTTGTTGACCTTTCCTCTGCCTCCTCAATTGTATTTTTACTTGCGATTATTCTGCGCCCACATAATTGTAATTTATAATTTTAATTGTACTATACCTTAATAACGGGCCCCTCAATTGTAATTTACTCGACATTAACATCTGCTCCCTTAATTGCAATACACCAGGCATCGATATCTGCCTCTCAATTTTAATGTTCTCCACATCGATCACTGTCTCTTAAGTTGTGATTTAATCTACGAAAATATCTGACCCTCAGTTGCAATTTACTCGACAACAATATATGACCCTCAGTTGCAATTTACTCGACAACAATATATGACCCTCAGTTGCAATTTACTCGACAACAATATATGACCCTCAGTTGCAATTTACTCGACAACAATATCTGACCCTCAGTTGCAATTTACTCGACAACAATATATGACCCTCAGTTGCAATTTACTCGACAACAATATATGACCCTCAGTTGCAATTTACTCGACAATAATATCTGTCACTCAGTTGTAATTTAATCGACAATAATATTGACCGTCAGTTGCATTTTACGACAACAATATCTGACCCTCAGTTGCAGTTTACTCGACAACAATATCTGACCCTCAGTTGCAGTTTACTCGACAACAATATCTGACCCTCAGTTGCAGTTTACTCGACAACAATATATGACCCTCAGTTGCAGTTTACTCGACAACAATTTGATCATGTATTTTACTCTACAACAATGACCCTCAGTTGAATTTAAGACAAATATTGACCCCTCAGTTGTAATTACTCGACAACATATATGACCCCTTTGTAATTTACTCGACAACAATATCTGACCCTCAGTTGCAATTTACTCGACAACAATATATGACCCTCAGTTGTTTTATTTACTCGACAACAATATATGAATCAGTTGCATTTACTCACAACAAATATGATCAGTTTATTTACTCGACAACATTATCTGACCCCAGTTCATTTACGACAACAATATCTGACCCTCATTGCAATTTACTGTAACAATATATACCCTCATTAATTTACTCGACAACAATATATGACCCACAGTTGCAATTTACTCGACAACAATATATGACCCTCAGTTGCAATTTACTCGACAATAATATCTGTCACTCAGTTGTAATTTAATCGACATTGATCTCTGACATTGTAGTTGTGATTCACACGACATCAATGTATGCCTCTAAGTTGTAATTTACGCTGTAATTTACTCGACATTGATCTTTGGACCCCAGTTTTAATTTACTTGACATCAATATCTGCCCCTCAGTTGTAATTTACTCGACATTGATCTTTGATGAAGGTCATAGTTAAATTACAACCGAGGAAGCAGATAATGATGTCAAGTAAATTGCAACTCAGGATATTTAATTTACTTGACATCATTATCTTACCCCTTAGGTGTAATTTATTCGACATCGATCTCTGCTTCCTCATTTGTAATTCACTTTATATTGATCTCTGTCCCCGATTTTATAACATATGAGCTACCTTCCGCCTTAGTAGCTCAGGGGTTTAGAGAAAATACCCTTAAAATGTAAAAAAATATATAATTCTCATATTCCGCTCTGAAAGTTTTTATTAAAGATTCATGGTTCGTAGTTATATGGTCCCACTTAATATTGGATGATAGTTAACTTAAAATATCAAAACAATTATTTTTTTAATTTATAAGAGGGATTAAGAAATATGGTGTGTGAAAGAAATTTTAAAATTTATTTCAAATAACTAACGTTTGAAGTTTTGAAATGAAAGTATAAAACACGTTTACCTTTAGAGGAAAATATTATGTGCCAGTTAAATGATAGAGTTAATTTTTAAAAGCGGACTCGTAGAAGCAATAGGCCTGTGATTTTCTGTGTCTATTTTCATCAAATATATGTTTGTCTGTTATCACCACATATTTCTGAACGTAAAAATGCATAAGAAATATAAAACCCTTGCGATAACATTGTGTGAATTTATTCAGGTATTCTAGAGTCAAAGTGTTTCTTTTAACAGCGTGATAATAGTCTTGAGATGAATAAAGCGCAAGAATTGCGTAGACATTAAACATTTCAGGCATTAACTCATCGCAATGATCTAGATTGAAGGAGAGAATTTTAATGAAAGGCTGGCACATAACAGAGTTGTAAATTATGGACGTTTCTTGCCGCTCACGGAGATTTGCCTTTTAATTCTTGGACGCATTGTCACTATGCAATTGAAAGTCGTGGATGAAAGATTACCATTCATTTCTGAGTCTCTTTTGCGTTTTCAAGGATAGAATATTAATATTTTACTTTTTCTTCTTCCTGTCATCAGTTTTTACATGAAACGTTGAGCTAATATTCTTTCTCCGGGAGAGAATTTGTACTTATTGTCTTAAAAATAAATATCATATTTTAAAGTGTTTCCCTTTGTATTTTTACCTCTATTACTAACCTTTGCTATTACTATGCATGGGTCGTTAAGGAAATAACCTTATACTCCAGTTACTTGGAGGTAACGAGTTGTGGATACTTATGAGAGATGGCTTGTGGATGTGATTCTGGTTTGCATTGGTTCATCCACATAGACAATCATAATTAGACCATTTCGTAATTCATACGCAAAAGTGGAGAACGTTATACTGTATGTCCCTCAGTTTCCATTGGCTGTTAGGCTATGTACCAACAGTCCTGTCTAGAGAACATTACAGCCTAACTCGGTAACAAGACTGCAAGATCACGCTACAATCATCACTCATTTCTCGTTAATATATTTGGTTTACAATATATATCTGGGTATGTCGCCATTTCAAAAGGTAATCAGTATGAATATTTCAAGTAACATGGTCTTGTACTTATTTCCTTACTTTTACTCCTCACAATTTTCTGAGCTCAACCATAAAACGCTGAGATTACAGAATTATAATATTGTTATAGCTTAGTATTCATACTCATATACAAGACACCACCACACTTGGGTGGGTATTTTAAGGCGAAGGGTGAGTTGAATGATTTTGAGGACATATGGTTTTGTTACTACCAAAGATTATTTGATTCATGTATGAGGATCATTAATAACAGTTATATGAACATACAACTAAGACCATAAAATGTAACAATAAAGACATTTTTTAAGACACCTTCTCTGGAAAAACCCGGCTACAATCAGATTATGAAGTATGTCTTTGTTGTGTTGATCACACAAGTAGTGAAAATAATTAGTTAAAGAAAATTTTAGTTATAGGGGACTAAATTATTATGGTTTTCTTGTTTGCACTATATGATGTGACGGGACATCCACTGCTGTCTCCACCACCAAACAACAATTGCAAGGTTTAAAAAAAGTTTATTACAGGTTTAGCATTGTGATCACACAAGTTTTATATATACGGATATAAAATTTTATTTATTTTTGTTTGCTAAATGGTAGCACTGATTTAAGTTAGAAGTACAATTTCAGTTTTCAGTTTTAAAATACTTTACCGTTAATTTTCATTAAGCCAGATTCCTGGCAAGGAACACTCGTAGTAAATTAAAGTAATTTATAGTAGAATAAATAGTAAGGAGAATAGATTTGTTGGTTGGATATTAGTTTATAAAATAATTTTAACATTATAATTTGTACAAGCCAGAAAGATTATAAACAAGAACATTTCTTACCTAATTGAAATAGACAATGTTATAGTAGTTACAGTATTAGCTATCTACTTTGATTTTAAAATTTATGCTTTAGTTACCCCATTTTCACATATAATTATTACGTATTATAGTTAAATGTCAAGTCCTTTTGCAGACTGGCTTCAGTCAGAGGATATGGGATCGAGAGGCTTATGTAATACATGTAATGTACTGAAATTAAATTATTAGAGAGATAAACAGAAGTGAAACATCTTTTGTAATTATTTTAATAATTTAATTATATAAAATTAAAGTAATAGCAACAAACCATGATCAGATGATGTTTGGTGTGAATTATTTGTCCTAGGACCCGTATGGCAGAATAAATTATAAATACTATTTTGTAGAGATTTCAAAACTAAATTTCGCATATCATTACTGGTAATAGTGAGTTATTTTTTGTGTACATGGTGACCGGATGTCACCTATAAGGGATTACCAATAAAGAGGCAAGCATAGGTTGATATGCACATCAAATTAAAGGGCCTAATAAATTCAATGCCAAGCCAACCTTAAAAGGTTGATGCGAAACAAATGGCGGTGGTTTGAAAATGGAAAGTTGTGAACTACAAACTGTTTGAATTTTGTCTACCAGTTTGTTTTGTATCGACCTTTTGATATCCAGTTTCAGCTATATTAAAAAATATTTACAATTTCGTATAAAATTGTATACATGCTTTTTTTTATTTACTGTACATCTTTTTGGGTCAATCTAATAACAAGTTGGAGAACGTTTTGATCAAATGTGGTGTTAAATTTAGCTCTTTTGAATAGGAAAACAATGCCTTGAACCGAATCCCAAAATGTTGATCCAAAACAAAATGGCAGCGATCTGAAATTCATAACCTTTAAGTTTCAAACCATCGGAATTTTGTTTAAATTAACTTTTGAGATCGAGTTTCAAGCACTATTTTCATGAGTACGTGAACAGTTCATGTTAGGTTAACGCATAGAAGCATATTATTAAAAATTACACTTATCTTAATTTTTCTTCTTTAAATGTTTCTTTCGTAAATTCCTTTGATGTTTTTCTCAATGTCACCAAACCGTATTTGTGTGAATTTCAAAAACTATTGGTGTCAAGGGTGAGTGTGATGTTTGTAATGGATTAGATGACATCTTGTATTGACAAAGATCAGCTGATTAATTTGTCAATGTTACCGTACCAACTAACTAGCAAGCCCGGCCTTTGACTGGGTTGTATATATCAGTGCTGAGAGGCAAATAAACAAAGCAAACAATTCACAGCTTAATTATTTAGCGTACTTTTACAATTAGATAAAGAAGATTCAATCATTTAAATATGTGTATCATAATTAAAGTTTGTTTTATATTAGGATAATAACATTTTAATGTATTATAATTTTGAAATGGGTTTAAAATCAATGGTCGATGTAAAAAACATTAACTTTAATTTGACTGCTAATTAATTACTAAGTTGTAACTTTTGACCATTAAATCACTTGCTCTGATAACTTTGAAAAATTTCCCTAATATTTCTTAAAACCGGTTTTTTAAGAGCTCATTATTTTATTTTCATAGTGCAAGGGTCAGTTTAAAGTAAGTAATTCTCCAAAAGGTATAGAGTGATAAGAATAAGTTTCATTACTATGCGCGCTCTTTTACATGAAGAAGCGGTTCAAAAAATATCTCTTTGACGTTACAAGCAGACTGATAAACAGAAACGGATATCAGAGCCATTTCGGCTTTAATGAAGATGTAAAAATGACCAAAAATATCATAATTCCAGGAAATTCACAAACAAAATTCTAATTGTCTTTATATAAATTGCTATGTAGCTCACAAAACTTCTTAGTTCAATAGATTATTTTGGCAGTGAATCCGAAGGTTTTGTTTTAAAATATTTTTTACGAACTTCTTACAGTAAATATCATATTTATAAATTAGGATAGTTTTTAATAAAATTACTTTATATTCCACTATAATGTGGTAGCTAATATCTTAAAATAGTATTTTAACATAATTGTATATTCATTAAATTACAGTATAACAGAAATGAATATCAAACCATCACGTAAACTAAAATATACTAATTAAGTTTAAACCAAAAACCATTCTCTTTCATTTTCTTTCGTCATTTCGTGATTTCATGAAATGATCCAACTAAATAGAATTCTAAAATTGTTTCTGGACTAAAACCATTTTACTCGTTTAGCATCTTTTTATTCAAATTCTTTTAAAAATTTAACACCTTAAAAGTAACTTTTATTAAGTTTAAAAAAGTTTAGTTTACTAGTTGTCAGAAGTTTTTACTTCTGCAGGTTGGCATAATTTTCTATGCCAAACACGTATTTTTCATAGATGTTTCCCTCGCGAAAATTTATATATTTTGCAACATTCCTATTAACCCCAATGCAGACATTCCTTGTTGTAAATAAAGTCATAACACATATAAGAGTTTGAAGGTCTGGTATATTGTAATTGGTCAAATTACATAAACGTTTTAATTACAGGAATATAATTTTATAAAAACCATTGAAGTTATGTTGTTACAAAAATATCTGACGGAAGTTTAGATTTAAGACTATAATTGTTTCCTACGTGAAAGAACTTATAAAAACATAAACCAACTTATCAAAAAATGCATTTTAGTAAATTAATAATTGTTGTGAATTTATGATAGTATTTTACTATTATTATATGTTAGATTATAAAATTATACTAAATACGTTTAGAAAACTATTAAAAGAACTGTAATAATAATTTTACACTAGGTATAAAATCAGGTTTGAAAAAAATTTAAATTTTCAGTGTGACGGATCGAACAGGTGTGGTCTATAAACCTTCAGGCTCACCTGGTCGGTCCTTGAGAAGCAGGGGTATCCAGGGGACGCACCATCACGCACTTCGCGGGGCAAACAGCTACTGAGTACTGAGCTGGGTCGTGGACCGGGGAGGAGCTGCCGCCCAATTCCACCCCACTAGCCCGCTCTGCCGCTCCACGGAGGTAACTCTGTACTGTGAGTCAACACCCAAGAGGTAACTCTGTACTGTGAGTCAACACCCAACAACACCACTGTGTATAGCTACATCACTCTATTGTACCTCGGAGGTAACTCTGTACCGTAGTCAACACCCAACACCCAACACCACTGTGTACAGCTACATCACTCTATTGTACCTCGGAGGTAACTCTGTACTGTGAGTCAACACCCAACACCACTGTGTACAGCTACATCACTCTATTGTACCTCGGAGGTAACTCTGTACAGTGAGTCAACACCCAACACCACTGTGTACAGCTACATCACTCTATTGTACCTCGGAGGTAACTCTGTACCATGAGTCAACAACCAACACCACTGTGTACAGCTACATCACTCTATTGTACCTCGGAGGTAACTCTGAACAATGAGTCAACAACCAACACCACTGTGTACAGCTACATCACTCTATTGTACCTCGGAGGTAACTCTGTACCGTGAGTCAACACCCAACATCACTGTGTACAGCACATCACTCTATTGTACCTCGGAGGTAGCTCTGTACCGTGAGTCAACACCCAACACCACTGTGTACAGCTACATCACTCTATTGTACCTCGGAGGTAACTCTGTACCTTAGTCAACACCCAACACCACTGTGTACAGCTACATCACTCTATTGTACCTCGGAGGTAACTCTGTACAGTGAGTCAACACCCAACACCACTGTGTACAGCTACATCACTCTATTGTACCTCGGAGGTAACTCTGTACTGTGAGTCAACAACCAACACCACTGTGTACAGCTACATCACTCTATTGTACCTCGGAGGTAACTCTGTACCGTGAGTCAACACCCAACACCACTGTGTACAGCTACATCACTCTATTGTACCTCGGAGGTAACTCTGTACAGTGAGTCAACACCCAACACCACTGTGTACAGCTACATCACTCTATTGTACCTCGGAGGTAACTCTGTAGACCGTAGTCAACACCCAAAACATTGTGTATAGCTACATCACTCTATTGTACCTCGGAGGTAACTCTGTACCGTGAGTCAACACCCAACACCACTGTGTACAGCTACATCACTCTATTGTACCTCGGAGGTAACTCTGTACCGTGAGTCAACACCCAACACCACTGTGTACAGCTACATCACTCTATTGTACCTCGGAGGTAACTCTGTACTGTGAGTCAACACCCAACACCACTGTGTACAGCTACATCACTCTATTGTACCTCGGAGGTAACTCTGTACAGTGAGTCAACACCCAACACCACTGTGTACAGCTACATCACTCTATTGTACCTCGGAGGTAACTCTGTACCGTGAGTCAACACCCAACACCACTGTGTACAGCTACATCACTCTATTGTACCTCGGAGGTAACTCTGTACCGTGAGTCAACACCCAACACCACTGTGTACAGCTACATCACTCTATTGTACCTCGGAGGTAACTCTGTACCGTAGTCAACACCCAACACCACTGTGTACAGCTACATCACTCTATTGTACCTCGGAGGTAACTCTGTACTGTGAGTCAACACCCAACACCACTGTGTACAGCTACATCACTCTATTGTACCTCGGAGGTAACTCTGTGAAGTCAACACCCAACCACTGTGTACAGCTACATCACTCTATTGTACCTCGGAGGTAACTCTGTACCGTGAGTCAACACCCCAACACCCACACTCTGTGTACTGTGTACATATATTGTTCGGAGGTAACTCTGTACCGTAGTCAACACCCAACACCACTGTGTATGGCTCATCACTCTATTGTACCTCGGAGGTAACTCTGTACCGTAGTCAACACCCAACACCACTGTGTACAGCTACATTACTCTTTTGTTCCACGGAGGTTACTCTGTACAATGAGTCAACACCCAACACCACTGTGTATAGCTACATCACTCTATTGTACCTCGGAGGTAACTCTGTACCGTAGTCAACACCCAACACCACTGTGTACAGCTACATCACTCTATTGTACCTCGGAGGTAACTCTGTACCGTAGTCAACACCCAACACCACTGTGTACAGCTACATCACTCTGTTGCTCCTCGGAGGTAACTCTGTACCGTGAGTCAACACCCAACACCACTGTGTACAGCTACATCACTCTATTGTACCTCGGAGGTAACTCTGTACCGTGAGTCAACACCCAACACCACTGTGTACAGCTACATCACTCTATTGTACCTCGGAGGTAACTCTGAACCATGAGTCAACAACCAACACCACTGTGTACAGCTACATCACTCTATTGTACCTCGGAGGTAACTCTGTACCGTGAGTCAACACCCAACACCACTGTGTACAGCTCTCTGTTCCTCGGAGGTAACTCTGTACCGTGAATCAACACCCAACACCACTGTGTACAGCTACATCACTCTATTGCTTCTCGGAGGTAACTCTGAACCATGAGTCAACAACCAACACCACTGTGTACAGCTACATCACTCTATTGCTCCTCGGAGGTAACTCTGAACCGTGAGTCAACACCCAACACCACTGTGTACAGCTACATCACTCTATTGCTTCTCGGAGGTAACTCTGAACCGTGAGTCAACACCCAACACCACTGTGTACAGCTACATCACTCTATTGCTTCTCGGAGGTAACTCTGAACCGTGAGTCAACACCCAACACCACTGTGTACAGCTGCACCACTCTGTTGCTCCTCGGAGATATCTCAGTACCGTGAGTCAACACCCAACACCACTGTGTACAGCTACATCACTCTATTGCTCCTCGGAGGTAACTATGAACCGTAAGTCAACACCCAACACCATTTTGTACAGCTAGAACACTCTGCTGCTCCTCGGAGGTAACTATGTACCGTGAGTCAACACCCAACACCACTGTGTACAGCTGCACCACTCTGTTGCTCCTCGGAGATATCTCAGTACCGTGAGTCAACACCAAACACCACTTAGGAACTACTTAGGACAGATAATCAACCGTTTTGTAGCATTTTGAAATTTATTGAAATTGCATCAGATTAAGAGGACAATAATTTGATTGGGATTGGAAAATCCAAATACAAATAATAATAATGATGATCATTATAATTATAATCATTATTTATAATGATTTTATTATTGTGAATAAAATTGCGTATTGTAATTTATAAAAATTAAATTACAGTTGCAGCTATACAAGCAATAACAGCTCACTATAAATAGCGGGAAAGGCCATTTCCCATGGGGAGTTTTCGTTTTTAAAGATCTCACCAGATCTCTGCTATGTAATTAAACTTGTACATAATTGTTTCAGTGAAAATATAGATAGACTCCAGAGACGGGTTCATTCTAGAGACTTATTTTTTTATCTCAACGCGGGAGCGTCTGTATTGAGTTTCTTTACTTGCAATAAACCAGCTGGTTACAACCTATTCCACGCTGAATCGCCTATAAATAGCCGTTGGAATGCACCGATTAAAATGAACTGTTTCGCTTTTATTTATAATTAAACATTGTTATTCAGTGTAACCTGGGATATGAACATAGAGGGTTATTACTTATGAACATAGGCTATTACATAGGTAACCTGTGTAATAATACCCTCATGTTCATACACCAGGTTACACTGTATAACAAAGTTTAATTATAAATAAAAGTAAATTTCATAACATCAAGTGCTTCCACGCTCATATTACCTTTTGTTTCATTTTTACTTCCTCCCCTTATACATAATATATATAGAGTGTATTGTTTCTTCAACATTTAGGGGTCCCCTGAATCCAAAAAAGTGGGTTTCGACGTGATGTCTGTCAGTTCCTGTGTCTGTCTAAATTACTCATCCGATTGCCATGAAATTTTAGGAAGCTGTTCAATATGTATCCGGCAAGGTTTTAATGAAAATAAAATTTCAAAAACTCCATAAGAATCAATTTTATGACGTTTTAAATTTCTGATGTTAACCTTATGAGGAGTACGTTTGTTTACAAACTGTCCAAAATCATAACATTTGATTTCTTAAGCTACAGCTGTTCGTGTAATTTCCATTAGCAATGTGCTTACTATCCAATGTCATCTGAATAATTCATTAAAGTAAAACTATGAAGTATATGTGCTGTTCAAAATAAACAGCTTTATTTGCCCCGTTAATAGTTTACAGTTTTGGGGATTATGTATTTTTTCTGTTTGTTTAAATTCAGGTGTTTATATGTTGGCCAAATAAAAAATAATAACAACGTTTGTACATATTAAGTTTATTATAATAATCAACTGTTGTATTTATCCTATAAAAGGCGTACAGTTAGGTTTTATTTGGGTTTACGTTGGATTAGAAAATTGTAAATCAATCCACTCAGATTTATTTGTTTTGTGGAAATGTTATTAATATGTCTTATCGTTTCAGTCGGCGACCCAGAATATCTACACAACGAAGCCGACTTGGCAAAAAAATGGCAAATCTTAAAGTTAACTTGTCTTTACAGTTAGGCGTTACGAAGTTCGCCGGGTCAGCTACACATTTATAAAATATACACACTCTCTAGCATGTATATTTAATTTATAACAAATAAGGAATAACATAGAATGAAACTATATACGTACAAATAGAGCCTACCCTCATTTGTAAATAAATTATACATGCGCGTATGGAAATTGACTTAATAAAATTAAAATTATCATAAATATCACACAAAATAAAGAAATTACAGAAAAGTCCATTAATATTTCCGAATACTGTAAAATAAAATATTCCTCATTATTCATACTATTATTTGTACAAACAACAGATTGTAAAACATTGTAACAATAGAAATCAAAAATTCAATTTAATATACATTACAAATGAATAAATACATTTCAAACATAAATAGATGTATATTCATATAATAAACTTTTAAACAAACAATTATACTAAGTACCCTTTAAATTAATAGTTGATATGATTAAATAATAATAATTTTTAATTCAAATTTGAAATTACATGAAAACTAAAACAATGCAATAAATAAATATATAAAATGCATACAATAAATACAGTACAATATATTAATGTTGAACAATATATGCAATATGAGTGAACAAAATTCTATCGATTTATGCTTGAAAAACATAGTTAATGTGTTTATAATGGCAGCTAAACCGCATACTCTTTTCTCAAGTCAATCATAGATAATCCGCTAACTCCATTATTTATAGACAGATGTTGATGATATTTAGTATAAATGGTCAAAATAAAAATAGTTTATGGTATAAATGCCTACTTTCAGTGTTCCTCACAGCAGCAAACCTGCATACTCCCTCCCATGTTAATCTGATTGAGAATAGGCAAATAATTCTCATATTTATGGACAGATATTAATAAAACTTGTCATATATTATTATTATTATATTATCGCTTTTGAAATTCGCACGCAGGTCTTTTGTGACTGGAATATTTATATACATTAACACAAACAAAATGTAAACAATAATATACAATAGCAAATCACAAATAATATTCAATTTAAGAAACAAACATAACTCAAACCTACATATAAATACCCCCATTTCAGCAGACCTGCGTACTCAGCGAATTTTGAAATCAATTACATGACAATAGTAATATAAACAAAGTTTAGTCAATGTCTGTCAATAAATAAGAGACTTTGCCTAATCTCCATAAGATTAATACGGGGGAGAGTACTCAGGTTTGCTGTTGTGAGAACACTGACAGTGGGCATTTTTACCATAATCAAACCCTAAAGCAGGAAAGGGGAATATATGTTCTTTTGAAATGAGCAATTAGAAATAATTAAACTTTTCGAAGATGAAAATGATTGATTAGTTACTAAAAATGATTTAGAAGAAATCTTAAATCAGCGTGAAGAAATCTTAACCAAAGGACTGTGTCGACCAATAAAGATTTTTGTGATCGTTTTTATGGCCGTGGTGATAAGATTAAAAATTCCCGTGGTTCCAGAGTTATGGAATGTTCCAGTCCAGAATCGCATTGTTGGAAACTGGAGAATCTTTTCCTTTCAAGTCGAGTCTTTGTTTTAACAATTGTTCTATAAAAATTGTTTTACTGTAAACAGATTTCATCTTTGTGTTGAGCTCAAAAGCTGTAATGTTCAGGATCTTAGAATCAACTAAAACGTTTGAATATGTTTTTATTTAATTATAGCCTAGATTCTTCAACACGATTTTACTTTCTATACTTTCTACACTTCTACACACTCTATATAATAACTTCTTGATTAGCATTATACGCGTTGGTTTTACTATAGGATAAAGTAAAAACTCACGTCTTCCAACACTAATATATTTACACTTATATTGTAATTATATACAACAGTAAATACATACAAAAGTTGTTAAATTGGCGATCTATTTCGTCCAGTTACACCGAACATCATCAGGCCCAAATGGAGACTGAAAGAAACAAGATGGCGTCCCTGCTTAGATACCTGTTAGATACTACTGGCTACCGGAAGCTCCTGTGATGTCGTCATAGTTAGCATTTATTGCCTGGCTGAGTTCCGGAAATAGATTTGTATACGTCCTTGCCGCATCAAAATGTATCTGCTCATTTATTAATGTTGTTTTATCTTTACTTTTTTCTTTATAAATAAATAACTCTTCCCATGCTTTCATTGCCAGCCAATAAATGCTACATATGACGCTATGACAGGAACTTCCGGTAGCCAGTAGTATTTAAGCAGGGACGCCATCTTGTTTCTTTCAGTCTCAATTTGGGCCTGATAATGTTCGGTGTAACGGGACGAAATCGATCGCCAATTTAACAGCTTTTGTATATATTTTCCGTTGTATATAATTACAATATAAGTGTAAATATATTAAATAGTGTTGGAAGACGTGAGTTTTTACTTTATCCTACACTCTACATATTAAGTACATGGAGAACGCATTGTATAGCTACATAATTTATAGCCGAGATGGCTGTGATAAAACCCTGAATAAAAACCTTTTTCTATTTTATTTTGAATTAAATTTTAAGATCTTATTTGCACCATAGAACAACATGATACTCGTAAATAAATGCTTTTAATGTCATGCTAAAGAAATCACTTTTATCTAAAGAAATAGGTTTTCCCACGCAAGCATTGCAGTACTTTTAATTGTATACTGTTTATAACTAACAATGAACCCCAGTAAAATAGCCACATTCAAAAACGTACTACCTACGTACTAAACGTACGTATTGAACCTATAACTCATTGACAACGAAGCTAATCAGTTATATTGCAAAAAATACCGTATATAAATAGAACATGCCTTGCTATTAATAAATTATAGACTTGAGCATTATAGGGTTTTCTGTTGGATGCAGTTAGATAATGAAAGTATATGAAATGAAACTGACATTAAACACTGCATATTATATAGAGGAAAATATTGTAATACAGTACAGTGCAATTAATTAATGTTAAAGGGTTATATTGAAAATAAATGGTTTATTTCAGAAATTATATACTGTATATAAAATATGTTAGTGTTTATTCCAAGTGTTCCTCTTGCTCATGTTTGTTTATTACATACTTATTAAAAAAAATAATTAAAATATCGGTCAAAATTATGATTCTATAACTTTTAACAAATAAAACATAACAGTTCTGATAAATACATTAGTCAAGAGCAAAGACCTTTGATTAGCTATGAGGAAAACGAAAATTTTTTCTACGTACTTATAGTATACTACACTATATAGTACTTGTACTTTTTTATTATTTTTACGTGTAATTTCTGCAACAAAATTTAAATAAACCTTTTTTCATTCCTTAAAAGGTGTTTTAGATCGATTTCAAACTTCAATCGAAGACATCATGGATGGTCATATAACCTTATAGAACTTAACCGTTGTTGAGTTTGCACAAAACTCTGTGTACAGCACATATTTTATTCTGTACACAAACACGGATATAAATGGTATTTTCATAGGCACGTTAACAAAACATTTTAGGATGGATATACATTTTTGACAGAAATCCAATATTTCTTGGGATGTGAAGATTGCATATAATGAATGCAAATTTGAAGTAATTAATCTAAAATGGATAATCTTGATTTGTATTGCAGCTTGTCGTACCTGTTTCATAGACTTTTAAATACATCAAGAATAGAATAATCAGACACCAAATAATCAAAGACAGCTAAGTTTGTTGTCTTCATGACGACTAGACGTGTTATGTTTCTTATGTGCGTAATTGTTAGTGAATTGTTTGTAAGTTTTTAAATGCTTTAAACTTTTTTGTTTTCAACTTTATACCGGCTTAGTCCGGTTTATGTACTAATTGTATTATGTCAAACGTACTAGCTCGCTTGAGGACGGTCATATTCCAGATCCTGAAACGTCGTAAAACTTTGTTTTAGTTAAAATCGTGATGGAAATTTTCCGTAATAAAAGGTTCATATTTATTACTTCCCTGTAGGAAATAGGTTAGATCATAGATATGTCTAGAAGGAATGTTTTCACTTAATCTAAATAGCTGTACTTATTCTTTTATATTAAAAAATCAATTGAATCGCTCCGGTGGTTTCTATGGAAACCTGTTACATATTTTCCATCTTAAAAATCGCCAAAATCCCCCCAGAGCTAAGACATATCCATGTCAAATCTAAATAACATAAATCCACCATCACCAATAATGAATTTCAAACAAACAAATAGCTTAATTGTTGAAATGTGTATTAAATTATTTGGTAAGACAGACTACACACATTCATTAGTTTCTACATCTAATCGCCATAAGTTGATATCAAGCTGTTGAAGGAAAATATACGCTTTAAGAAATAATAGAACCAGTGCAAAATACAGTAAATTCATATTAACTCATCGGGGTTTAACTATAATCATTCACCATATAATCAATCATTCATATAATCATTTAAACCAAGTGGGTTAATTAGTGTCATTTATGTAGCCTACGTGTCCAATATCATAGGGACATCTTTGTTGTCTATTTCGTAATGCGACTAAAATGCCTCAAACAGTTTATCGTACTCAGGATTTTTCGATATATCAGCAGGGACGATTACAAATGACGATGGTAATTTTTTAAGCCGAGGAAAGTTGGCAGTATCGAAATCTCCAATACTCTTTGGCACGTAGGGAGGATTGATCCTGCGGTTGAAAAGATCCAACCAGCTGATCTCTTTTAACCAAACGTGTTGTTTTATTTCTTCAACTCCTCCTTTCAAATTACCTAACCTCTTAGTCGCATCGATCACCAACAACCTTGATATTAAATCTTTTAAATCTGAACTGAACTTTGGCGGCATGTTGTACTTGCCATCTACAATCTTATTATAGATATGCATAGTGTCCGTATCCTCTTTATGGAAAGGTGTAGTGCCTTTTACCATTTCATATATCATCACTCCCATCGACCACCAGTCCACAGCGAAAGAGTACGGGTGGCCTAAAATTATTTCAGGGGCGATATAATCCGGTGTACCGCAAAAAGTGTATGTCCTACCTCCAGTCTTCACCTCTTTAGCAAATCCATAATCGGCAATCTTCAAGTAGCCCAAGTGGTCAATGAGAATATTTTCAGGTTTCAAATCTCTGTGGATTACACCACAATAGTGCATGAACTCTAGCGCCAAAACTATTTGCCCTACATAAAATTTAGATAAGTTCTCGCCTAGTTTGCCATTTTTTTGTATTAATCCGTAAAGTTCCCCTCCCGTTATGAAGGGTAGTAGGTAATATAGGTTAGCATAATCAGAAGTGTAGTATTCCAATCTTAGACAGAATGGAAAGTTGAATCCTTGTAACACACGCTTTTCATGTAATGCGAATTCTACTATGTTCGCCTCAACAACAGATTTTTTACTTACAATCTTCATGGCGTAGTATGATTTTTCAAAAAGTTTGTACTTCACTAATATTACTCTCCCGAAAGCCCCAGCTCCAAGATCGTAAAGTGGTTCAAAGTTTTCCAACTGCAACGTGTATGGAAATGGTATTACAGACCACGATTTGTAAAACTCCCTAGCTTCCTCTAGAAATCGTTTGTAGTTGTCTATGTCCAAAGGTCCAAACATGGGTAGTCGATGATCCTCCGCTATCGCACTTATGGTTTCACGATGAGAAACATACAATTTATTAAGCATTATTGTTCAGTATTAAAATAAATTCATTAAAACGTAGAGTTTACATAAATTTTGCTTATATACACAAACCACGTTAAGTAGATACTCCAACTATTTCATAACATTAACTAACCTAAATGAACCATAGATTGACTGTTTACCGCAGTCTTGTGTAATCAATAACAAATAATATCAAATAAACAAAATACTTTTGTAAACAAAATAAATTCACTTATTAAATCATTATGTGATTGTATTTATTTTATTTTTATTTTAAAGCTGTAAAACCAATAATTAATAAATATGGATAATAAGGCCAAATGAAGCTAATCATTTTTAGTGAATTCATTATAGAACATCTATAACATACCAAATTTTTTAATTTCCTTTGACAAAACTATATTTTACCCTTTTGGAGGTACAACCTTTGTACCCGTGCAAGTTCAACATTAAAATGATTAAATGTATTTATATTCAAGTTTCCAGAATCACAGAAATATTTAAAGGTGAATACCGAATTAGACGTTAATTGATGAAAATAATTTAAATCACAATTTTAATTGTTTGATAATATTGTTTCCCAGTAATATGCAAGCCCTCGTTCATATGTGGATCCTCTAATTAGGAATAATTATTGTGAATAATTGGATATTTATTGTATAATTTGGAGATCTATCGGGATCTGGCGAGTTGGTAATAATTATTGTGAATAATTGGATATTTATTGTATAATTTGGATATCTATCGGGATCTGGCGAGTTGGTGATCTAAAGTAGGGTTACTTTACTGACGCCTTGTTGTCAACTCTGACAATAAAATTGTCAATCTAACTAAAATGGAAATAGTTTTAGCATAAGTGTATTTACTTTCTACTGTAATACTGTAATTAATCAAGGCAGCCACAAATTATGAGTATTTCCACGTATTTTATTTATTAGTATAAGGGGCGTTCCTCGCGTTGGTGACACATGGTGAGTACGGTAATATGGGTTAAATAATATGGAAAAAAATATTTTGGTTTTCGGAAACAATCTATGACACCAGAATAAAACATTTTAACTCGTTACTTCATTTGTAGTAGTAATCTGATTCCATGGATTTTTCTGAGTTTTCTATAATTTAGGGTACTTTTTAATCAGCTTAGAGTAATACCACATTGATGAAACTTTAATGGCAACACTGTTCTTGTAATAATACTACTGTACTAGTGAGCTACTGTCAGTTGTTTAGGTTAGGTCTAGCTATTTCAGTTTTACTCTTTTTATTATCACCATGATAAGTTGTTATCTTCTTTCACATAAATTAATTTGAGTTTCGTTCATGTATTTTGATTTTACTTAAAGTCGTATTTTCTTCCCCGACTTATTAATTAATGGAATATTGTGAAACATATTAGGCAATACTTTTTAGGCTTGTTTCTGTAAACAATTACACATGTTTATTGGTATTTTCATAATTTAAACAAACCGAGTCATAATTGCCATTGGAGCAATGGATATTGCAAACAAACTTTCAGGTAAGTAAGGAAAATAATATGCTTAACATATTGGTTACTCAAGGGCATGTCCTTGTTCTTTATTAGGCTGTAGTTTCTAAAACTTCTACTGTATCATAAATAGACCTATAGTGGGTATTTGTGTCAAAACTTCTTATTTGTTGTGGTGCCTTCATAAAATAGTTTAAATCATTAGGCTACTATTACTGCTCATGTATATTATTAAAAAGTCAAAGCAATTCAGAAACAAAACAATACATTGAGCTTTTCTTGTATTATTAGTATAATTTAGAAGAAGATTTAGCCTACATCATGTTTGGGGCTTCATGTTCATGGTAGAGATGTTTGCGATTGTATGTATAAACTCTCACCTCTGTTTGATTATTTTCCAAGCCTGAATTTGTTAATATTTGCTATGTAATGCAACTTCTTCAAATTTTAATATATAAACTAGTACTTCAGCTTAAGCAAAAACTGTTCACCCCTTCAGAATAATGGGAATAAGGTTATTAAAAAAATACAGACAAAAATAGGGTGACTGATACAGACCTGTAATTAGATTTTTCTGAGTTAGGCTAATCAATTCCACATAACTTACCCCAATATTAAAGCATAGTTATTAAAAAATTACTAAATTTCAGTTCTGTATGTAGGTAGTAAATATTTCAACAAACTTATATAAGCCTAATATGTTATTAGATTATTGAAATGGCGACCATACTACAAGGTAGGTATTTTAAGCCAAGTATAAATGAGAATTGATACGTTTATTTCCTGTTTTGTGTATTACGTTAACAATGAATGACAGTATAAAACAATATCCACTTAAACCAAAAATGTTTCTTTGCATGGAGTGACTTTGTATTAAAGCATATAAAACAATTACCTTCGCCTTTTTTTAATGACGACCTATCCAGGTAGGTACTTTAATCCAAGTATAAATGAGAAATGAGTGTAAGATGATTGTGGCGCGATCTTGTAATCCTGTTTGATTAGATTAGATTATTTGAAATGGCGACCATACCACAAGGTAGGTATTTTAAGCCAAGTATGAATGAGGATTGAATGTAAGATGATTGTGGCGCGATCTTGTAGTCTTGTTACAGACTAAGGCTGATATGTTCCTTAGATAGGACTGTTAATTAATAGCCCAACAGCCGATGGCAACTAAGGGACCTACAGTTTAACGTAGAATCCGAACCACAGCCTCTGAATTATGAATTGGTCTAATTATGTGGATGGCCTTTGCGGATTAACTCAGTATTCAATAGTGCAGACGTTAATCCACACAAGAGAACACTACACCCACCGACCATCGCTCACAATTATCCACAATTCAGTTTGTATTACTAACACAACTTTGGTAGTTTGTGTAATTGAACCCATCAATATCATTGATATATTTTGAAGATAACTAAGACAACCAATGTTTTCAGGGAAATATTCGTGACAGGTTGAGAGAAATGGATTATAACAAGGATCACGATCAGATAAATAATCAGCCACAATCATTATTAGTTGTCACAATATTTCAGTTGAAAATTTAAATATTTTAGCCAAAGTTTTGCTGTAAAGGAATCAGGGTTAAGCCATACATTATTTCTAAGCATTTTACCATTCTGTAGGAATGTCTTGATCCCCCGATCCTAGGAAAGTTTACCCTGTTTTACTACACACTACACAACTGGAATTAAAATTATTTTTAACATACCACAAAAAAGTTATTGACTGATATAAAATGTTGTTGAGTTTGTAAAATTTAATGTGGGAAAGAAAGTAATTCAAGATATTTTAAATATAAATGCTAAAAAAAAATAAAAATCATTAAAATCAAAATATAAACACAATTATGAAAGCAATTAATGAAAAATAACCAAATCATAAATAAATTTATAATGATAAATTTGCCAAACGTTGGATCATCCAAATTATACTTATTCAAATGTTTCTTTGGCAGACACTTTGTATGGATACTCTTTTCACATTGATCACAATCGATCCAAACAGATTTGATTTGATTCATCTTCTCTTCATTCCAAGAAGCTCCACAAACCATACAATGATAATCTTTTGATTTTTTATTTTTATTTCCTCCTTGCTTCTTTTTACCTCCCTTCTTGATTTCCAATCTTATTTTTTCTCTCCTTTTCTTCTTTTTCTTTTAATTTCACTAAATCATTAGATAATCACTAATTCAGCTAAGAATGTGATTGGCCTAAGTATCAGTAGTTGACAGGGTATGTTCCAGTAGATGACACCCCTGTCAACTACTAGTTAGAAGCATCTTGGGTTCCAACTACTGGTTTTGTATTAAAATATCCCAAGGAAGTATAGTTTTATTATAAAAAGCCTTTAAATCCAGTTGTACCAAAAGATGCCACCCCCTGTCTTCCCAGGACCAATCGATGTTAGCTGTACTGCCATGTTAGCTGTACCAGTAGAAGACAAGCCTGGAAATCATAACCTATTACTCTAAACCTAAAAAACTATCTTGAAATAACTTCTTATTTCATAAATATGTGAAAAAATCAACATAAGAGAATAAAAAAGTATAATAAAGTGTTAAATAAAGATAAAATCAACTTACTTCATTATCGAAATCCTTAACTCTTATTATTACAGTTTATTTTTAAAATTGCCAACTAATGGCTCTGAGTCAACTACACTTTAGTACATTTACCTTAAAATTTAAATATTCATTATATTTTTACTTTTCAATTATGCTGTAAAATGTAATCACAAAAAACTTCAAACTGAACGTATTTTAAACATACTGTACTTTTATAACTTAGGCTAATTCTGGTGTTATGGTTACAAGTCAGTGGCTTACATACTGTCTACCTGTAACTCATATACTCAAAATAAATATGAGTGAATATATAAGGATTTGTTTATTAATATTAAAAACACGACATGTTTGTTTTTCAGATAAATATGAGTTATTACCAGCACATTTGTCAGATGCTGGGAAATATTCCTACTGCACTATGTGTGCTATTGCATTGCATGAATTGTACAACAATGAATGGGACAGGAAGTTTTCTGAAAGTTGCCTGGATAAGCTTATATCACATTTGCAGCTTCCCAAATCAGTATGTTTTTAACATTTTCTACACTTATTTTACAATTATTTAAGTTATTTATTTTACAAACTGTGTTGGCCTACCTGATCATTTTAATGATTGGTCATTATAACGGTAGGCCCTAGTGTTGAATTTGAACAGGTATTTTATATGAATTCTTTACACTTTCATTACATAAACTAGTTTTTATTCATTAAAAATTAGTTATTTCATAATTATCACTTGATAAAATATAGGCCTAACAAGTAACTTATTTATTTTTCAATTCGTAATGTGAAACTAAAAAATAGGTCTGTATAGGCCTTAGTTATTATTCATAGCACTATTTTTAATCTGTGAAATCAAAATCAGTTTTACCACATGCCACATGACATGATAATACCGTGATCTGGTTGCTTGTTTGATTCATTGTAATAACTGTGGCGCAATGGATTACTGTGAACTTTGAATTGCCATTGCAACTTAAGAACACTCTTATCTAATCTATGATACCTTCTGATATCTTATTCCTCAAACCTTGTTAAATAACAACACTTAAATGAATTGTGTTTGCAAAGTATAATTGCACTTCAATCTACAATCACATTAGAGTGGATAATACATCTAGTTTGCGTTTATCATTTAAGCCAACCCCCATTATAGTTTATTAAAAACATTTTCACTGTCTAGACAGATTTTTACTATTTGTTGGCTTTATGATCATTTTACAATTAGCCTAGGTAGTCAATAATATCACGGAAGTCAGCTGTATCATTCCAAAAGTGATAAAACATGTTTAGTATTATTTTCCTTTTGAAATGCTATCCTACCCAGGTAGGTTTTTCAAGCCAAGTACAAATGAGAAATGAGCATAAGATGATTGTGGCGTGATCTTATTACTGACAAAGGCTGACATGTTCCTTGAACAGGACTGTTAATTAATAGCCCAACAGGCAATAACATCTAAGAGACCTAGGGTTTAAACTTGGGATACAATGGAATGTATTCAATAGTGCAGACGTTAATCCACACCAGAGAATATCACATCCACCAACCATCACTTATAACTAGACCAGGATTCGTAACCTACAAGCAGCAGGATTAAAGGACACGCACCATCCCAGACTAAAATATAATTTTTTATGTACTTATTTGTTGAGCAGGTCAAGGATATCTTCAATAATAATATGCTATATGACAACCAAACCCTCCTTGGTCGTGTAATTGAAAATAGAATGAGAATTGTTCATGAAATCAAAGTGGTTAAAGGCTACACTCACTCATTGACCTGCTTAGGGCCTACATTTGAGAATTTACACTTCTCCGCTCCCTTTCAGCCTGCTTCCTACCCCCTCCTTGTACATGTTTGTCCTTGAATATGTTCCTGAAATGCATTCAGGAACATATATAAACTTAAGAAACTCAAACAAGACGATCTTTGTCCAGGTGAAGCCAGTGATGCTATCACTGTTGTCCGGGGAGTACACACAGTCGTGGGTGCCGTGTCTCGAGGTGCTGAAGCAGGAGAAGGCGGTGGCGGCTAACTGCTCCGCAATACTATACGACTTTATCCTGCTTGCTGTCAGAGAGGGTAGGATTATTGAAATAATGCTATCACATTTAACAAATTACTCCGACCAGCATTAGGCCTAATTGAAGTAAATAAACAATATCAGTGACTAACATGTAATTTCTATCGTTAACACTAGTTTATAAGAGGGTCACACCAAAAGTAAGTTACACTATTATTTTATATCCTTCTGCCTGACAGGAGTAGTCTGAAATTTGCAGGAAATTTTTGTTCGGATGTAGTGGCAGCACTATAATTCCTTTGCAGCTGCTATGATGCATTCAGTAATTATGAGCTAGTTACCATTTAATCTTACTTCTACCGTCAATTATGAAGGACGTTATTTGTTTTTTACAGAATAAATTGAAGTGCGATTGAAATTCATTTAGAGTTGTGTACGGAATTCTGTAGTTTTGTAGTGATTTGTGTGACAGTGTTATGTCACGGTCCATGGTTTCTCATTGGGGCCAAACTCATTTATTCACTGAACAACAAAAAATCAAGAACGAAGCGACCACACGTCCATTTCACGCGACCTGACAATTGTTGACCTGAAAATTGTTGAAGACATCCAAAGAGTCTTTGACACCAGCTATTGCCTCATGCTTGGAAACATTTATACTCGGCTCTCTCCAAATGTCGTAATTAGTTGTGCATCACTGTACAGAATAATTTTTTACAATGTACATATGTCAAAAGTGTCTTTGTCTTTGAATATTCTTGGGCCTTGTAGTGGACTCAATCGGCGGTAAGAGTAAGTGTTAGCACTGTAGTACCTAGCTCAAAATTACCGAATGAATCATGGCATAGCCATTAATAGCTGTAAAAAAATTTTAAATTTTCTGTAACTTTACCTGCACAAAACTTCTCTGTGAATTTTAGACAAGCCCTGCTATCCATAGGAGTATAAACGAATTAGTGTAAAATACTTTAGGGAAAACCCTCGTATAGTAAAACTCAATCATATATATATAATACACTAATATATTCCATTTTAGTATGGGTCAACATTGGAAAATTAATTATTTTTAATTATTACCGGTGTTTCAAAATGCTTTTCACTTGCCACTTACTGTATGATTTTCAAATTTTTACTTTGGCAGAAAAAATTTAATATCTTTTGAACTTAACTTTTTGTATCATGGGATGAACTATTCTCAGAAATCAAAAATTAAAAAAAAAGGTAGAAATAAAGTTGATAAAGTACTGTAGGTATAAACAGGAAACAAATATTATCTCTTGGTTTTGCTCCTACATTACTGAAATTATTAGGATTCTATTTGATTTCATATTGATTAATAGACATCACCCTAATATTAATGTTTAAAATAATTTTCAACTACCCCACATAAAAGTCAGCCATGGCTTGAAAAGTCTAAATATATGCAACTTAAAGAGTAAGAGTTATTTTCTTCATCAAAATTTTGCTACAGTGTCTCTTATTAACATAGATTAACGTCCGCACTATTGAATACTACGTTAATCTACAAAGACCATCCTCATAATTAGTTCGTAATTCCTAGGTGGTGGTTCGTATTCCACGTTAAACTGAGAGGTCCCTTAGATACCCCATTAACTTTTGGGCTATTAATTAATAGTTCTGTCTAAGGAACATGTCAGCCTTAGTCAGGAACAAGACTACAAGATCGCACCAAAATCATCTTACACTCGTTTCTCATTCATACTTGGCTTAAAATACCTACCTTGTGGTACGGTTGCCATTTCAATAATATATTCTAATCTGAGCATCTTAAGCAATCTAATGTCCATATTAAGGTATTGTTTAACACCACTTGACAGTCTACAAAAAAATTTGCACTGAAGGATGATTGAGAATATGTTAATAATAAATATAATTATTGACCGATATGTATAAAAATAAACTAATCTGTTTCTGCATACAGGACTTGTCACTGGTGAGTTAGGCCTAAACATGTTGATCACTTATCACTTCCTGTGTTAACCCCTCAACAGTTTTTTCCGACATATATCTCTGGCCAAAAAGTGCTGCCGGTAAATAAGGGCCCCTGACGTGATATGTCGTTTCCCTGTTAAACAACCTTCTTTGTCACAACATATCACTATAGATTGTTATTTTACCGCTAGAATACATTAACAGTCACTCTTGAACTGTTTCTTTAGCCTTTGTGTTTGTAAGTGAAGTTATAGACGACTCAAAACCCAAACAGCTGCGCAATAGTTTGTTTCTCGCAGTCAGAGAGGTTCATTATCTTTGTTTTTGTTTATTGGTTTCAGGGTGTGTTGTTAGTTTATTTATGGTAAAAATATATGTTTCTTAAATCTACTTTTCTCAACACATACAATTAGAATTTTGAAAAAATGCACTTTTGGGCCGGGTAAGGTAAAAAAACTGTTAAGGGGTTAAGCAGTTTATTTATCTTTGAGCATGACACTAAAATTTTCATGTTCGTCTTTCAGCTGCATCTTCATTTATTTTTATTCTTCTATGGATATAGAATAAATAAAATGAAATAGACAGAGTAAAAATCATTACCTGATAAATGAGGAAATGTTTTTCTTATGTTTTATGGTAAAAATCATACATACTTTAAACTATCACAAGGCTAACATTTATGTTTTTAATATTCTCAGTTATTACATTAGAAATTAAAACACTTAAGCATTATATAACATTAGACATTAGCCTATATGTTGATATGTGTAGTAGTTGGTAAATTTGTCATGTACAGTATTTGTTTATATTGTGCATGTCATGTTCACCGTGTACTGTTATAACTTACAAGCATGCCACAGTATTTTGGGTTTTTTGTACATACTGCTTTTTTATGCATTTATTAAGTCACAAATTCTCGCTGAAAATTACAAATAGGGGATTACAAAAGGCTATTACAATTTTTTTTTTAAATAAGTTCTGTTTTGTTTTAGACACTAGTAGTTCGCATTCATAATGCCAAAAAATGTACAAATTGTCAAAGATTATAAATCCCCCGCCATACACTTAAATCTGTGGTTTTTGTAGGACTTTGTTTTGTGGAAGCTTTGCGACCTTACAGAAGCAAAATTTTCCAAACTGTTCACCTAGAAAATGGGTTCAAAAACACTTTTGTAAAACACTAATCTCGACTCTTCAGGAAATTTATTTTTAAAGTTCTGTTACTGTGAAGTCCTAGTCCTCATAAATCATGGCTTCAACAGTAGCTTACAAATCGTCTGTAACCGAACAAAGGTAATTGTTCCGGCTGTCATCATGGACATTGATTGAAAAGGCCACTTTTGTAGACTCATATCCACTTATGCACTTTGCTGTCGCTATTACCATTTTCACCATACTGTTTGTTCCCAAATCTGTCAAATAATTTCCGCTGCAGACAGAAATTTCTGATAAAAACCGTCTCACACTCCCTGTGTTTGGAAATTTCTGCAGAAATGTGTTGACTCCCATCTGTGGAATAAATAAATTTTATGATTATAGATACTTTTAATTTATTTACCTTATGTTAAACCTTTGGTTCGTGACATGTTATTTTTTCCTGTCTCAAAACGTATTTCATCACAAGTGTGGCATCTGCAGGAGGTTTTTAAGTCACTGATTTATGCTATAGTATTGTCACTATTCACATATATATTAGTTATTCACACTGTAATTAGCTTGTACACCATCACTCCAGCTGTTTTATGCAACGCGATGTTGGCGGACACATGGCGGCGGCGGTGGATGTGCAATGCGCACATGGTCGTGGGGTGTACACTTTCATAACTGGTTTAGCCAGTGGTGTCAGGGTGGTTGAGAGGCTGAGGCCAGGGATAAGATTTCCTGGATTTTGTTGCAGTGTTGCCAATTTGTTGGATTTTTTGCGGGATCGCCAGATCGTTAACTTATTTCTATTTTGTTTCAAGTTTTGAAAATAACGGAGTTTTTGAAATCCTCCTTTTTATTGAGTAGGCTATTGTGTCCAAATTTATTGATTTGTTTGTAGATTTAGTAGCCTTCAAGTACCTTTGCTATTAATTTGGAGTGTGTTCTGTTTTGGATAGTAATTGAGTCAGGGTTATTTAGTGTTTAGGTTTTTTTTAAGTGTTTTGCTACCATTGAGGTTACTGTGGTTAGCTGGGTTATGTTCTTTGAAGCGCTGTTAAAACGATATATTAGTGTAGCCAATGTATGGTTTATTACAGGGGGATTTCCATGTTTTTATAAACTCTGTCTTTTTCTGGTTGGATTGTATTGTTTGTGAAGCTGTAAGTTGGGATTGGATCGGTTTTGATGCTGTATGCAGCCGTGTAAACTATCCTACTTTTCTAAGAACTTTCCCAATTTTCTTAATACATTAATTATTACTTTATCATAAATATATTGCATGTATAATTCTTGAAACTGGGTAAAATAAACTTAAGATATATTTAATGGTGCAAATTTGATAAAACAGGGACTTACGATGCGAGGTGGCGAGTGTTGGTGCAACATTTGGCTGAGCATCTCGGCATTCCCTCTGACACCATTGAGCAGTACGAGACATCAGTCATAACGTGCCTTACCAGAACACCGGAACAAACAGAGTAAGGGATAGGTTAGACATATATTACCTGCTGGGGAAAGGAGTAGTTGCTTGGGAAGAAGTTAAACCCTTTGAGTGCTTTGAATTTGTCATATTACTCATGTAGTTAAACAATTACTTAACACCAAACAAACACAAAAACATGTCCGCCCCCTTAACGACAACCAAATCTTAAAAGAAGCAAAACAGGTGTCCACTGCAATCCCAATTGAGCCTACAAAACCGTTTAGTCAACTCACCGCCATCTGTGAACCAATATGGAAACAAACTAATGGAGTTCGCTGTTTTGCCTTTAGAGTATAGCCACTTTAACATGGTTTTAGATGGTGGTACTTGGTGTAGTGGTGTGAGGCGTATCACTGACTAGTTAACAGTTTGAAGGCAAACGGATGTGCGCGGGTTCCAATCCCCACGATGAGCAACAATTTGGCTTGAAAATGTATCGTTAAGTAGTGAGAGGGCCCATCTAAAATAAACAGTGACCGGCTTGAATGGAATTTGACGGTATTTGTAGGCTGAATTGGGATTGCAGTGGACATCTATTTAGCATCTTTTACTATCGTCTGATTAAGGGGAGGAAGGGCTCGTTTTGTGAGGACAGACTATATCCGTCTTTGGCCATTAATGGCTTAATGATGATTATAGCCATGAGAATAATGTTTTATGAAGATACTCGTGAAATCCATCTCTCTCAACATTTCTCATATTCAATAAAACCAAAATACCCACCAGAATGGGTCACAGTTTTATGAATATGAATCCTATGTCACTTATCCAAAAATTGGTTTTTAACAGCTTTATAAATTCTTTTACTTTGTTTTAAAACATCTGAATCCCAAACTTCAAGTTTTAAATATTTAAATCATTTATCTTATGAAAATTTAATTTATTATCTAGGACTGATATTAGTTAAAAATTAAATCGAAACTGAATTAATTGAAAGACCAGAATACTAAAAATAGAATTATCTTTAGGTCCTTAATGAGTTAACTTTTTGATGTTATCATCCATAATGTGTAATTGTTTAAAATTGTACAATTTCAAATGCAACTTTATTTGTTATAGACTTATTAATTTAAAAAATGACATAAATAACTAAAATGACATAAATATACACCAGATTATGTAATTTTTACTGTGGGCACCTTTTGAAGGTGCAACAGTAAAACTTTAAATTACACTCATTGACCTACTTACGCATCACCATTTTAACAAGAAAAACACATTTAATTGAAGCTCTTTCCACAGCTCAGAAGCTGACGGCGGAGGTACTAAGAAGTCTGACAGGCTGAAACGCTATGCACTGGTGGGGCTGGCTTCACTGGGTGGTGGGGCTCTCATAGGCGTCACAGGTGGCTTAGCTGCGCCCTTTATAGGGGCAGGTATAGCCTCACTTGGCCTGGGTGGTGTGGTGGGCGGAGGAGCCGCCCTGCTCGGCACTGCCGCAGGTGTTGCTGTGGTCGGCAGCCTGTTTGGTGCTGCAGGCGCTGGACTAACAGGTGAATGTAAAAGGCATGTTGTAAAGTAGTTGAAGTAATGTTGAAAGAGCATAACTACATCACAATCAATCAGTAATCTAAGAGGTTCTTGAGTTTAGAAAGACTAGACTTCAAACTCAATACAGGTTCGTTAACAGACCACAGAAATATGAGGCCTTTTGCCTTCTGTGTAAGGTGATTAATACATAGCCAATATTTAATTTAAGACATATTAAAAACAAACGTTTGTAAGATATATCTTACAATATGTTTATCCCTCATGCAGGAAATAAAATTTAATTAGGAAATTCCTGTAAATTACGAGCAAGGTATCATGGTGGTTAAGGGTAATCCTCTGGCCCAGTAAGTCAAAGGTTGCTGGATCAGAACCGATGGTCGGCGACTCCTGTCATATCATGAGTGGTCATGTCTGGCTAGTCTATTTGACTCACAGTGCTACAGTACATCACTGTATCTTATTCTCCACACAGGCCTTAGGCAGTGGAGGTTTAAAAAAAACCTTACAACTACCTATTCTTAAATTGCATAGATCGTTGAGAAAAGGACTTCAATTCTGGGTCACATGGTGAGAGGTGCCTCTTAATAAGTTATCAACATAATTCTGAATTCTTGGTTGTTGAGTGCTAAGGAATCACCATCCATCCTTGCCAGGGAATATTTCTTTTTATGCTCTAATTTTATTACAGGATACAAGATGCACAAGCGCATAGGTGAGATAGAGGAGTTTGAGTTTGATAGACTGGATGTTGAAATGACAGACAACAACAATGAACCGATACCGGAAGTGACCACCAGATGTCAGCAGCTGCACATATCTATCATGATATCCGGTTGGCTGAAGGATGAAGGGTAAGAAATCTGAGTTGTGACTCATTCGGGTACAGGGTGTTTCTTTGAAGTACAAACGTTTGCATAGTTGAAAAAGTTATGTATCCCCCTTTAATGACTCTTAGTTGATCTAATTAGAGTTCCCATATTCTATTTTTGATAGGTCTTGAAGTTCAGGGTGTTATCCTCAGAACTCCCTTTTTTGGAATTGCTCACTTGCATTCCTTATCTTTGAAAATAACTGTTTTCTTACAAAAACATTTCATGGTAATTCGCTATTGACATGTTCACTGCAATGAAAGAATTCACAATGCTATCCGCCAGGAGCTGTATCTATATGTATTAATATTTTTATAATTTTTTCATTTTTCACTACCACTAAAACATAACCAAACTCATCAATGACAATACACTGTAGCGGGAAAACACATTAAATGAACGATCAGCTGATATCTTAGGGCCAAATATAATGTTGCGCCAGACACCAATCGGCCCCACTAAACGTGTTAATATTATTTCCCCAAAGGTTTTGAAATTAAAATTTTTTGAACTTATTAAACACACTTAAGGTGGCTGTAATACAAAAGACGGACTTTTTAACTTTTGCCAACATTTTTTTTTCAAAAGCTTTAAATCGAGTCAAGTAATCTGATTTTGGAAAGTAAATAGCTATGTCAGTAAATCAGGCATTCAGTCATTCAGTGAAGCTGTTTTAAGGTGAGGTCTCTTAGAGTGTTCTATGAGATGTGTATTTTTTAGGTGTTTGACAGGAATTGGAACTTTCCCACATCCTTCCTTTACCATATTTATGAATCTTTGTCATTGGCTGTACAATTCTACAGAAATTCCATGTCCTCCAAAGTTGAATATCTAAAGATTAGTAGATAAATATAAGAAACAATCGATTGAGAACTTTGTTTAAACATTAGCACAAGAGGTAATTATGTCGGTTCCAGAGCTGACAGCTACATTAGGCCTTGGGTTTGCGTGAGAACTTCACAGGAGCAATACTACTTGCGGTACGAGAGCAAGTATCTCCTACAGTTCGGCCGAGCCATAGAGTATATCCTCAGCATGGCCGTCAGCATAGCCACACAAGAAGTGCTCAAGTATACTGCACTATCTGGTAAGCATTCACCTATAACATTAGGGAAGAAACAATTACCGTTGGTCTCATGGCAAGACCTAAGCTTGGGGCCATGGTAATTTTTCTTTTTGAGGTGCCTAGAGACAAAAAACGATAGTCCTTGAAATTTATGTGTCTATTAACATGATAACTATCTTAAAAATCAGTCAACTGGAATACGTAGTTTGGGGGATTTTGTACCCAAAAAATAGGTTTTTTGTGTTTTCAGATACAGTTTTAAACAATTTAAAAATTTATGATTTACCATTAGAATCGGCTCAAAACACTACACAATTTAGTTTTTAACACATTGCATGCGGATCCATGGGGGCACTGGTCATGTGGCGCGCGGAGCGGACCACTCGGATGCGAGTGGGGACATTTAGGTTAAAATCAAGATGGCGAATGTAGATTGTGCTGCCACCTGTTGGGATCTGAGAGAACTACGATCAGCTTTTTTATAACGCAGTATAAATTTCTGTATGGGTCACCTGGAATTTTCCTATTGGTTAATTTTAAGCTACACTGGCCACTCAGCGCAGGGAACGGAGGTTTCGGGGGCCACAGTGAATGTGTTAAAAGTTTTGCTCTATCTCCAACAGTTACCAAATATTAAAAAATCTAAACACAGTACATTGTATTTTGGGGCTCCAATGTTAATATTATGGAGGATAATGGAAAATTATTATTTCACTATTGTTAACTTAGCCTATATTTTTGGATGAACTTGGCATATAGTTTCATGTGGTTGAGATCCATCCATCCGTTATGCTTGAAAATGATGGTTTGTGTGTTTATCATGGCAGCTAACCTGCTTACTCTTTTCCCATGTTAATCATTTAGAGAACTGGCAAACACCTTTATTTATGGACAGATGTAGGTAAAAAATGGTATACAAAACAAAATAAATATAGTTTTTGATAAAAATGCCAACTTTGAGTGTTCCTTACAGCAACATACCTGCATACTCTTCCCCGTATTAAGCTTATAGAGAATAGGCAATTCATATTTATTGCCAGATATTGATCAAACTTGTCGTATATTATTATTATCATTCTATTGATCCGAAAATTCGTTGAGTACGCAGGTCTGCTGCAACGGGGGTCTTTATTTTGTTTATATGTTCTAAACATATTCCTCTGATAGTCCAACCTTTTTTACCGCCCTGACTATGCTCTTCGCCCACAAGTCATTAATCAGTGGGATTGTATTGTAAATTAAAAGAGTTGAAAGAGTATTTGAATTAGTTTTACTTTGTGTACTTAATTACACATCGTAGAATTGTAGTAGCACATGAATTTAAAACTGCATACAAACCTTTTTTTACTACTTTTTTACAACTACATACAAAGTTTTTACTAATATGAAGTTTTTTGGGGATCTGGATACAGTATGATTTCAGATTTGTTATATCATTAAAAATAAACCAATATGAACGTCAACATCTTCATTCTACATTTATATGTTATATATTTTTGATAGAAGATGTTAATTTTGTGAAGATAATCCCATGGAATATTAAATTCTAGACTTTAAATATTAATACTAATTAAGTTTATGAGAATTTAAAATAGGCATGCTTCAAATTATGCACAATATTCAATTCTTGTGAAATTATAACTTGTAGTACGCCTTGAAAGATATATTAGACAAGCATTTAGACAAAAAACTCATGTATATATAACATTGATTTACTGATCAGATGTGTTATGGCAGGCCTGCTGTCAGCCATCACATGGCCTGGTGCATTGCTCGGGTTGGCAAACATGATAGATAATCCATGGAGCATCTGTTGTGGACGAGCGGCACAGGTTTGTCTCATAGAGAAGTTAAGGTATAATCTACTATTTAGGATCATTCATGTCAAATTGTGTAAACTAAATGCTTTTGCTGAGTATGGTATCCTACCTGAGCACATATAGGCACACTATGGAAGTTAACACGTTCGTGACGTAGTGCACACGATCGGGTACACGGGTACTTCTTTAACTGGCGGCAGTGTCCCCCATGGGGTACACACAATACATTACCAAAGCATGCTGGGCACCCGACCGGATACATTCCCTCGTGTGTATTCTAATGCCATTGATGACCAACAGGGTCACACTAAATATAGCTGAAATGTGTTTCAGACCCTAGCAGAAGACCTTTAGTAAGTGTGTACCCAATCGGGTTCACATTTGTTCATTTGAGGCATAAAAAACACAAAAATTGGGTATAATCAATAAAAATTTATAAAAATATAATTAAAAAATTCTGGACATAATAATGATAACAACCTAATTTTTCACTAAAACAAAGCATAACTTTTAAACCCATAAGTACGAATTTTGGTCATTTTATATATATAAATATATATTGGCTCCGCCAAGTACCATAGTCGGCATTTTCACTGCACTCGTGAACGTGTTTAGTGTTGCATATTAAGTGGATCCTATTTTCCTTTTTTACCAACCTGTAACTATATTACTAATCCTACCTAAGATCAAATATTTGTAAACTAGGATTTATTAATTGATATTGCTCAAGAAATGAAGGTGTGTACAATGATGAAAATTCTCCTTAAAAGAGAGTTATACGATGAATTTAGTAATCTACCTGAACCTAACCTCGAATCTGACTTGAATTGGACTCTGATATGTGAGATGTTAATTATATCACAAAGTCATTGTTCAGGTGATTAAACTAAGTAATTACCCCACTTATATTAGAAAATAATCCATTAATGTGTTTTTAAGAATTGTAATATTGTCTTGGTATATTTAGTACATACTAGTAAATAAATCGCTATTTTTGTTTTAGGTCTATATTAGTGGAGCTAGTGACAGCAATGATTTGGTTGGCCTCATAAAATATCTTAAGTGAGGGGAACATAAGTTCCCCCATAAAAAATAATGGGATGACGGGAGGTTAAAGATGTTAGCTTTAATTTTGTTTATGTAGGAAACCTCCATATTAAAAGAAATGTAAATCTGTTATAACATGAAATTAATTGTTGACAGGTAGGACGGCAGCTCGCTCATGTGTTACTGGCGAGGGAGCAAGGCCAACGACCTGTCACCTTAGTGGGGTTCAGCATTGGTGCTCGTGTCATATACTATTGTCTCAAGGTGAGTAGACTATTCCTATACATTTAATACAGTAAAACCTCCCATATTCTACCATGACAGGACTAGGCTATAGTCGGAACGGCCGTCAAGCTGTATATTGGGAGAAGCAAATAAAATGCATTTCCTAGGTAGAAAATCTATACAGTATCGTAATAAAACTTGTAGCAGAAAGGTTCAGAAAATTCAATATGAAATGAAATAATATTTTATTCACACAGTCAAAAATACAGTAAATACAGTAACATTAATGTTAGTAATAATAATAGTAACAACTACAAATAAAAATCTTAATTTTTGCCACAATTTATCGAGGAAAGGTCTACATGGGCAGATGCCTGTGTGTAGACCACAGTTTTTATCAGTTTATAATGGAGTATTTAGGTAAAAAGAAGACTATAACAACTAACTAAGGTGATAATTCCAATAATTTGACATTGGAATCGACTTTAGTTGTAAAAAATGATATGAACTATGTTTAGTATTATAGTGAATTAAAAAAAAATTAAGTTTGAAAAATTACGGTGAAAGTTTGTGTGTATTATAGTTTGAAACCATCTCTATTCTTCGATGGCAATTGGCAACAACCATTTAAATTCAAAAAGAAGTTTCATTATACTTGGTAAAGAAATCAAGTTATATATCAATTAAGAATTAATCATAAGTAATCCTCATTATAAACAAGTATTTAACTTGCCAAACACTTTGTTTTTTCCTTTGTCCTTTGTTTTTTTCTTGTAGTTCAAAATCGATAAATCAAGTTAAAAGTTGTATTGGTGCCTGGTATTGAAAATATATTTTTCTGGAGGAAAATCTCAACAGACGGCGAGATTTATCAAGTTGGAGGGTGGACCACGGTCATTCTGGTCTGGATCAGTTTTATGTCCATCTTCCTTAAGGATTGATAAGGATTGTTAATTTCCAACCTTTCAATTTTCCATGAATCCCTTTTTTCCAGGGCCTCAAAGAGAAACATCCTAGAGGAAGATGTTCCTGGCATTTCTATGGTCTACTTATCATTCCATTATCTTTACCTTTATATTACCTTTTTGAAATGGGGACCTATCCAGATATGTATTTTGAAGCCAAGTATGAATGAGGAATGAGTGTAAGTTAATTGTGGTGCAATCTTGTTGTCTTGTTACTGACTAAGGCTGACATATTCCTTAGACAAGACTAATTGATAGCCCAACAGCCGGGGACCTAAGGGACCTACAGTTTAATGTGGGATCCAAACCACCGTTGCCTCTGAATTAAGAACTGGATTAATCATGGTCTATGCGGATAAACGTAGTATTTAATGGTGCGTACGTTAGTCCACACCAGGTAATATAGTATCACATCCAACAACCATCGCTCATAACTATCCATAATTTGTGACCTCCAAGAAGCTGTATTACAGGACACACCACCGTCCCAGTCTATCTGATTATCAGAATGGATAATGTCCTATCAGAAGCCCCACCAATAGGCTTATTCATCGCTCCTTCCTGAACGGTTCAACCAGTGTCTTTGACTGCCACAGGCCAGGGAAGGCTCATCACACCTCCATCTTGTTGTTCTCCTCCCAGCTTTGTTGCTTGACCAGACCCTGGAAAAGAAAGTTGAACACATGGTCACCGTTAGTTTAACTTCATATGTCCAGCATGTCAATTTGGGACTTAAGCCCCACTTCTTACTAGAGGTTCTTTTGCAGGCTCCTAAGGATTTGTATCCTTTGGACAATGGAAAGTTTAGATGGTTGTTCCTGGTCAATTTCTTATCCTGGAAAACCCCCAAATAATTTTTTCCTTGTTTGCTGATCATTTCCACACCATAGATTTGATGAGGGGTGATCACCATTCTCCCCTTCCTTGTAAAGGGTACCATATGTGTTTTACAGGCCTCACTTCTTACTGAAGGTTCTTCTGCAGGCCAAGGGCTCCATTTTAAGCACACACCAGCCTATGTCACAGGACGTATATCCACTCACCAAGGTCACTGTCATTTCAAAGACTGAGTCACCCAGCCTGAATAACCCGAATCGCTGTGTCTCTTGTCGCTTACCGCCAATATAGTGATGAAATAATTGTGTAATATTATTTTCCAGGAAATCCAAACACCCCTAAATCCAAACTGTCTTCAGCCCCAATTAATTTAGATTTGAGGAGTTCCACTGTAGTAACTTCACTTTTTCAGGAAATGGCCGAGAGGGGCAACTGTGAAGGGATTATACAGGACGCCATTCTGATTGGAGCACCTTGCTCCGGCAACCCAGAGTACTGGCAGAAATTTACCAGAGTTGTTGCTGGAAGGCTTGTCAATGGATACTGCAAGTTTGTTCAATTTTTTATTCATGCGAGATATCTTTTAACAATTTAGTTTATCTAATTAATTGTTATCTTTGTGGTTACCAAGTAGAATTCAACTGGGTTGGATTTTTAAAGTTTCCAACTAACTTTTCTTTTGCCCTCATGAATTTCAGTAACATTTGTTACAGAATAAAATATTGATTTACACAAACTCATTTCAGAAAACACTGAAGTTCAAGAAACTAACCACAAGACAACCCTAATAATATTGATTAATAATTCTTTTATGAAGCTATTTTTTAATTTTTTTTTAATAATTCAATTAGACCAGATTGATTTTTGTCATTTTCGTTTTATCTGTCAGAAATATGTCTTGCTTGTATATGATATAATTTATGTCAAACATTCTTATTCTATTGTTTTTGTAATTGATTAAAAATTTTTGTGGTATTTACTTATCAGGTGGGTATTGTTAATTATATTATACTAAGGTTTTTTGAATAATAATACCATGAATTATAAATGATAATTTATAATTTATTTATTCAAATCAAATAGTTACATTTTATTTTAATTGTTAAAAGGGGCTCACAATGAATGGTGGTACATAAATGTGGGGTGGGTTTAATGCGAAGATGGCGATGACGCTATAAAATTAATTTAAGTTAAATCTCAATCTTATTTACAATAGTAAATATATTTATTAAATTTAAATATGCGTGGATTCTTTCTCATGGAGGGGCACTCGTGCTAGTAATTTGAATAATGTTGGAATATTAAATAATTATAGTGTTAAATACGAATTAATGACATTAGTATACTATACATTCCATGCATAGGTATTAAAAAAACATTTTTCTTCGTCTGGATGAGCCATTTCAGTTAATAATAATTAGTTAACAAATCCTATTCACTAAAAACATTCACACAATATACACTATTTACTTCTAAAACACAATTAAAATAAACACTTGCAGCAAAAATGTCAACAAACATGGTTAGCGAAAGTGAAAACAGCTGGCTGTAGTGACTCATGAGTTTTCTCGTCAAAAGCAGTTTGGGAGCACACAAATACGGGCCAAAGTCGCCTAGGAACTAATTTCAGCTACTAAAATTTCAACAAAGCTGCCATATTGGTTTTGTGTGTGCTTAGAGGCTAAAGCAACATAACCATGCACTCTATTGGTTGTTTCCCGAACTAGAGTGCAGTAAATGTGGCAAAATGATTGATCGCGAATTAACTTAGTATACCGTGTCGTGCAACCCTACTGTGCTGAGAGAAATGTCGTCAGCCACCCGGTAAGGGTTAACTTTAGTCTATGTACAAGAGAGGTGGCAGGGTGTTGTTGGTAAAACCTACAGTACTGAAGTTTTTGTCTCCTAATATGCCTTACTAACTTTACTTGTTAGGTACAGACCTCAGCCGACAATATATACATTATATTGTAACTATAAAGGTAAAAAATTATATAACATTTTGATTTTGTATATTTCAAAGGTATTCCCCGTTCATTTATTTGATTTCTGATAGGTTTTTCATGAATAAAACCATGAATTTTCCATGTCTAATGTTGACGAGTTTTGTTGTTTTCAGAAATGACTGGTTGCTGAAGTTCCTGTACAGGACCTTCTCTCTGCCCAGTCACGGGGTTGCTGGTCTACATCCTGTCGAACTGGAGGATCGGAGAATGTGCAACGTGGACCTTACCGACATCGTCAATGGTTGGTCTCCAAACATTTTGTAAACTTTTCTATTATTTCTAGAATTGCAGCAAGGATAAAAACCCGTAAAACCCGTTGTAAACGTAAAACGTAAAGTAAAACCCGTTGTACTGGTTTTTGGTGACCCTATATGTTACTAAAGTCCTTCCATCTATCACTATGTACTGTGTTTTTGCCTATTAAATTCCTCAAAAAAATTCTTTAATAGTATAGGATAATCAATAACGTTTATAGATTGTTTAGTGTAGTCATAATACTATTCCTTATGTCTTAAAATAATTAATTCATATTATGTTTGTGTTCAAAATAACCATTTCATCACCATTTCCCAGAAATTCATTATTATCATATAATATTTATTTATCTACCTACTTCCCACCAAAATAATTTTCATTCATTAAATTACAAAAATCATATTTGGACCATCTATAAATCAAATTAATATATAAATCAACCCACGTCTCATCAATTTATATTAATATCTTATCATCATAGGCTTAGCTATTCAACATTTTGTAATAAAGGTATTGTCGCCATCTTGATTCACTAGACTAGCGTCTCTTTTGTTTATCTGAATAGATATTTTATCGTAAATAAAACAAATAGCATTATTACTGATATCACCAATCACACTGAACCCAACAAGGTTAGGTAGAAACCTAACGTTACCTAGTTAACTTAGGTTAGGATATCCCTAACCTAACAAGGTGGAACCTTGGTTCTAGGTTTCAGTTCACTTGAGGACAGAATCAGACATCAAAATGTCATGAAACCAAAATTACAAAAAAAGGGGTACAAAGAAGGGGGAAGGATGATAGGGGTTTTTGTGGTTTTACTAATCATGATGGAAAATGTCCGCAATAATAAATAACCTAAGTCCACAATAAGCAACAATGAATTTAAAAAAAATCTAACAAACTTACCTGCATTATTGACATCTGCAAATACTATCACCTCTCTAATAATAAATGTAATACATACATCATGTTTAGTATCATCTCGTTTCAGGTCACAGTGAGTATCCAGACAAGATATGTCTCATCCTTCGCCAAATGAAGGTCAAAGTGAAGGATGGACCCTGCGGCAGTGTGAAGGAGAAGGTGCCTCGGGTGCAAACCATGGACCAAATATCACCCTCCAAGACGGTAGGTAAACTAAAGAATAGGGTTTTTTTGAGGCAGGAAAAATGCATTTCACACACAGGTGGTCAGCCTGTAGTGTGAGACTTCCCTGTTTAAAATTAAGATAAGTAACGGGTCTGCCCATTAAATAACCTCCTCTACTCTTTAGGATTCTAACCTGGAATGGTTTATCACATTAAATTTAGGCTAGGCCTAAATTTGTCTTAAGCCCTTGGGAGTTCACTCCAAGACCGGCGGCTCAGTTATTGGAACCTGCAGTCCAGATCACTTTTCTTTTCAGGGAGGATGTCCAGTCACAAGAGCCCAAGAAGCACAGGACACGTAGGGGACTGCTAATGAGCTTGCCACTGGCACATGGCGACACTAGTGTCGGAAACAAAATGGCACCTTGGTAATGACCTGAAACATGGACAAGGATGCAATGGAAAACCAAAAGGGTGGTGTGGGTGGTTTGTGTCTGTCGGTTTTTGACTACTCGTTTACCTGATGCCACTTACGTGCCTTATTATGTGTTAGCATACCACGAGTTTTGTTTTGGAATTTTGTTTTTCATATTTACAGACACTTGTTTTCTCTATCCGTTAGTTATTTTTTGAATTGGCAGCCACGATGACTTGATTTCAACTGAAGGTTGACTCATTGGTTGCTCTACTAGTTTTATATAAAAAGCTTGAATTATTCTTATTTAAAAAAAAATTGAGGTCGCAGTGTCTTTCTTGACTTCTTTAAAAAAAAGGAAATGATTTTGTGCCAAATAACTTTTGTTAAGTTGAATAAGCTTGTCTAGAAATTATTCAAGATAAGATACAGTCTTTTAAACTAGATGATAGTCATCATTTTAAAATTAACTTCTAATTATGGTAAGCCCATCTCAACTTCTGGTGTCATATACCAAAAAAATCTGTATTTTGTAGTTTAAAAAAACTAGTTTATAAAAAATTCTAGTTTTAACAAAAATTAGTGTATAGTCGAACCTTGCTAGTTCAAAATTTAAGGAAAAGCTAATTTACTTCGCATTGAAGGGAGTTTGCATTATCGGGAGTTTGAACTATAGGGTTCTACGTTATTTAAATTTTAATTGTACTCTAACTTCTTTAACCCTAGAACACAAAGGCTCCCTGAGCCAAGCGTTGTTACAAAGACGTAGTCTCCCAGACTACTTTTTTGAAAATAAATAAAAAATACTTTTAATGACGGGGATTTTTTTAAATTATAAAAACACTTAAAGTGAACATTGAATTAATGTTTTATAAGAGTTTAATGTCCAAATCTTAATTGTTCTGGCACTGGCAGCAGATTGTCCCTTGGTGTTCGCCACACATATGACGTTTGCGCAACGTCCACAAAAATGTTTTGTCATGCGCCGTAATCTTGGGGGTAAGAAGGCACACACCTTCCTTCCTTGCTGGACTGGTTGTGGAGCTTCATTTGGCACACTTACATTTTAAATATAAGCAATAGATTGCCGGACGAGAGTTCATAGCACATTGTGCCCTGAAGCCAGGACTTCAGGAGCTCTCTGTGCATTTCTCTAAAAAAAATTGCCGAATTAGGGGCTTAAACCATTGGCTCAGACATGATTTTCTACATATAATAGGAATATATCATTTAAAATGATGTTTATGATGTTATAAAACATGCATAGGGGCTACCTCCTTGCTTTATGACTGCAGGAAGTGTTACATTATTTACACTATATACAACATATATTTCCAATATAATGTTTAGCTAACAACAACACGCGAAAAAGCAAAGGAATACTATACTCTGCGACAAGACACCACGATCCGTACACGTTGCGAGTCTGCCGCAAACTGTGCGTTGTTACAAAGGCGTAGTCAACCTGACGACGCGAACTTAAAAAACTTTAAAATCTCGTTAAACAAAGGACGCAAGCGAACACCAACCAGGCCCTTTTAATATTAGGCCAAGACCGACAGCTACACGGAGTTTTGTGAATTTTAGTGGAGTGGAAGGGGGTAAGGCGTAGAAATGACACCTTGCGCGTCATCTCTCAGACGACGCCTTTGTGTTCTAGGGTTAAACTTGTTCTCAAAAAATCCTCTAGAGTAAAATAAATGCAGCACCAGACCAAAAATGGTACAGTTTACAAAATTATTACTTTAAAAATTGATATTTATACTATAAATGCAGTACTGAAACAAAGAAAACAATGCCACTGACGATCCCAACCTGAAGAAATTATGGAAACACACTGGTTCATGTTTTAACTGGCTTGTTTAAAAAAAAATTATTTTAGACTCGAAGTGCAACAAAATAAAATTTTACATTCCAATATATGTGTCAAAAATACTTTGATTTATTGATATATATTTTTCAAATATTAGGGGTTTTCCCTAGGGAACAAACAATATCTATGAATTCTAGAGGTTTTCAAATTATCGAGTTTCTTCTGTTTTATATGTCCAGGTGTCATCTCCTTTGGCTATCCGTCGCACGCAATCCGACAATGTCCTGAGTAAACTCAGCTTACAGGAAGCGTCCAGTGATGAGAACGCACCTAGCTAGTGAAACAGTCCCTGGAAATAATAACTACTAAGGATAAGAGAATATTCTAAATCTTTAAGTTTAAAATAAGTTCTAAGGTTAACATATCTAGGGACTTGCTATTCCAAAAATGTTCCATTTCAACAATTAGTTTATATAAAGTTGAAAAATTAGTCATCGCGAAACACATTCATATCTTTTATTTTTTAGCATTGTAACACATGTTATGTAATTTAATTTATTCTTGTATTGATGTCTATTGTTGTAATCAAAGATTGATTTATTTTTAGACTTATCACAATATTGGAAGGATATTTGATTATAAAATACTGAGATGATAACTAAGTATGGCTCGTCATTATTTTAACACTATTCATTAACTTTTTTACCAATTTTCAACTAAATAGATCAGTGTTCAGACCCTAATCATTTGAAAAAGTCACTTCTGGGTTTTATTGAATGTACTTTTAAGAGTTAGTCGTTGAATTAAGTACTTAATTTGTTGATTTTAAACTTTTAATTAGATTTTGTGATAAATTAAATTGTAAAACTTAATTCATAAACGAAGACTTGTGATTTATGTTGTTCCGTTAATAGTTAATTTAGTTCCTTTCCTTCGTTTACCATAAGTTAGTATTTAGGTAAAATTTGTTATCGTATCGTTAAGTTCTTGGATTTCTTCACTAAATTCAAATCCAATTTATTGAGTTTGTTATTTATTATATTTATATTATTTATTGTTATATACATATAGATACATATTGGAACCATTAATTACCCATTAAACATAAGTCCAATAGTTTTTAAATGATTTTGTTGTGTGTTTTAAATGTAAAATGCAGTTTTAAAAAGTTGTTTACAAATGACAACAAGTAAATGTCATCATACAGTGTTTTCATAAAACTGAGTGAATTTAGTGCAAATCTGCTACTGGTACTGCTACTGCCAAATTTTACAATCTGTGGCCTGTTTTACAAGGATGTCTAAGAGTTGCTAGTCTAACATTTATCGGTATTTTCATGAACGATTTTTTATTACTTATAAATTGTACCTTACGAGAGATATCCCAAAAAACGAAATTGATCAATTTATTTGTTTCCTAACATAATTTTCTGATTTTTGATGAAATTTAACACGGATTCATAGTATTTGGTATTCATGAAAACTAATAATAAAACTGAATGATTCTTATAATAATGACGGATTATTTGAACGATGATAATGTTATAATTGTAAATTTGTGATACATAATATATAAATTACCTTCATGTACTTTATTTTTTATAAACAGCAAACAAAACTTTTAGTTGTAAACTTGTCTCATATTATGTGCCAGATAAGTTGAAGGGTTCAATGAAAATTAAAAACCAGAAATACATTCACTGAGGGGAATGTGTTTCTATAATACACCCTTAGTAATCTTTCAAAATAATTCTTAAATTGGTTTCATTAAAGAACAAATTTAATTTAATTTGATCTTTTATTGCCTAAAATCGTTATTGAAAAGCAGTTCTTTGTAAATTGATAGCTTGATTTTAAAAGGTAAAAAAAGATTGTTAAAAATATCCTAAACGAGTTTTTAATTTTCATATTAATTTGGAATAACAGTTAATAGACATAAACAAATATTGTTGTTGCAATTGCTTAGTGTCAGCCTTAGTCAGTAACAAGACTACCAATCGCGCCACTATCATCTTACACTCATAGCTCATTTATACTCGGCTTAAAGTAGATACCTACCTGGGTAGGCCACCATTCCAAATGGTAATCTAATCCAACCAAACATATAGTTATTTGTGCAACTAGGGATTAAAGTGAAGGAATTTTCCATGAAGGAAACTGTTGTTGCCCTCGGCCATGGCTTGGGAGTTAATTTCCTGAGGGACATAACTTTTATCCCATGATGCACACAACATTTTTCCTCCACTATTAACTCACTTGTATATTATTAACTAATTAACTAGCACGATTATTTTCCAAGTTGGCTAACATAACCTCAAAGCAATCAATGCAAACTATCAGCTGACCGTTCAAGAATTAATTACTGCTGTCAGCTGATATTGTTTCTTTTAGTTCATTACATGTTGTACTAAAAGTAATACTTAAGTACTCTATTCTAGGGAGTAATGTAAGGCGTTACATAGTAGGTTGAGGAAAAGGTAGTGTGTTGTAAAATTATATCAGGATAAAATATTAGTCGCCACAAAAATTTACCAAAGAATAAAATGTTGATTCACTACGGTAGTATTTATTAGTGTAAATTTCAAAAGCAGAGTTTTGTGGAATAGAACTAAATCTACTGAAGGCTTTCACTGGTAACTAGTATTCTACTGTTGTAAGTTTATGAAACAATCACTTCTAATTAATTCCTTCATTAGAACTTGCCAGACTACTACTACTAGACTATTGTACTTTTTACTAACCAATGAACAGGCCTCAGATTCCTTTATTTGTTATGCATTTAGCTTATGGAGATTGTTTTCTGGGTATATCTTGATAATATTTACTGTGATTATAATTGTCTTTGTATTATTAAACCCAAAAAGTAATTTGGCGTTTTTTGTATGTACATATCGTAATATGATTTCCATAATTTTATTAGTATTTATACATACACTGTAATGTAGTTGAGTTGTTACCTATATGTATTGCCTTAACCAATGAAAAGTGTCTGATATAGAGATTTAGAAACTAAAGTAGAATATATATTTTAATGAATTAAAAAAAGTAGATAGGTCAGGATGGCTTAGATTTGTAGTTCTAAGAATTTATAGTCTTTTATTATGAAATATATAAAAATAATGGCCTATTTTATTACAAGAATGTATTTTTTATACAACACGGTAACCAGAATTATTACAATTGTATTAAGTGCCTATATAACTAACTAAAATGGTCGGTAGAATTTAGTACTGTATTCTTTTTATGAAATTGTGACATAGAGTGTGAGGCACAATATTTAATTGAAGTATAAAGATAAAATGATAAAATAAAAAGATATTTAGAACATGCGTATCTACTTATAGTCTTTTAATGTTTGCCATGTGAAACTTTGTAAGAGTAGAAACTTTCAAACTGGATACAATTCAGGCAATCAGATTTGTCGGGTTGGGAAATTGAATATTTTCAATGGGTTTTTTTTATCTGAGACACTAATTCACTCATCTTTCCAATTCAGGTTAAACTACCATGAAAATTTTGTTTTTCTGTCTTGTGTAATATCAATAATATATCTTTTTGTTTCATCTATTAATAGTCTATAACTTTTTTTAAAGTTACTCAGTCACAAAACTTCTGTCCTTGAAATTTTTTTAACTTTTTTTATGGATACCTGTCAGAATTAGAAAATGTTTCAGACACTTATATTCTGTCAGATTATCTTGGGTGTATTGTAGTTGCATATGTTTATGTTTCAGCCAGGATTAAGATATCTCACTATTTTCTGATTCATTTTTGAACATAGCTTGTCATGAACCTTAGAAAATTTTTATTTTATAAAATAATATCTGAACCAGTATAATGGCCTTTTGTTTAAAATACACAATTTATATTCTCTGTTTTAGTGTCAGATTCATGTGCCTTTATTATAAGAGTGGCTTTTTATTGTTCATTATTGAAATTTTATTGTTGTTATTTTTCTTATACACCATGACATATTGATTCACGGGAATTAACCAAGAAGGCTGGTCATGCCTTTTTTCATCCTTATATTATAGTCAATATAACTAGTCAAACTTATTAGATTTTGTACGGTTTGCATAGGTTTGAAATGGTAGAATGAATGTTATTTTAATGAGATGTAAAAAAGTCAGCTAAACTTATTTGCACAAAATTTTGAACTACAACATCAACTTGTAGTATTTACATTATCACAATACTACTGTATATTAAAACTAAAAATAAATACTAAAAATAAAGCCCTACCCCAAAAATGTTTTTCAGAAAGAACCAACACCAGCATAATTAATTATTAAAATAAGAAGTTTGGACAAATCGCTTCATTTATTGGTTGTTTTTCATTAACATGTGGGTTATTGAGCGAGGGCTTACTTTAATCTCGCAGTAAATAAAGTGTTGCTTTCCTTTTAAGTATTTTCCACTCTCACATAAAATTTCCCAAATTCGGAATAAACTTTAACTAAAACACTAATTGTGTAGATATTTTTACATTAAATACTTTAAAACAATGCATTTATCCCTCAATCAACTGCTAGTTAGCCTGAGATAAATATTAATGTATATAAATATTCTATTAGTTGTTTTAAGATGTGATTTTATTTTGTTATTGCTTTGTTTACAACTATGTATTTTTATTTTATTGTAAAACTGCTATACCAGTGATCGTAATATGGATAAAAATTAATGCTTATACATTTAAAAGAAAAAAAGGTCTATTGTTATGAATTTCTGTGATAACTTGTGAAAATTATAATTGTGAATATAATTCACACGTTCTATAAGGAAAAGTGTTACCTTCAAGGAAATGTATTATCTGTACCATAGCTGAGACCTATTAGTTAATTTTTTTTATAATATTTAAGCTTAATACATCTTAAAGATACATATTAAACCAACTTGTATTAATCTTTAAAAATTAATCCATGAACTATTTTGGTTAAATGTTTGCCTCAGAACTGTGCTTGTTAAAACTATATTTTTGATATGGATTTGACAGAAATATATATACTGTTTCATATTAACATTCCATAAACTTAGTGGCAAAAATTTAATCCTTCATGTTTGTCTGTATTTTGTCTGTGGATGCCAGTTGTATGCCCCTTAACTATTGTGTTTCAGTTGAGTATAATAAAATTTGAATCTATCGTTTCACTTTTCTTATTTTTAATAAATATTTTTATTGACAATGATTTTTATGAGACTTTTCACCTGGATAATGTATTTTCCTCGTTTTATAACCACATTAAGGAGAACTATATTTTTCAGTTATTGTATTCATGTGACATAAAGAAAATAAATTTATCGACTTAGACCATGACCATGTACATAAGTTTTTTTTTTACTTGGGAACAAATCTGTTAATATATACAATTCTTTATAATTTTTAGTTTGGAAGTTACACATTAATGTTGCTTCAACAAATAAATATTGATGTAAACATAAATGTGTTATTGGGCTAAAATTTATAAACTGTTATTTAAAAACACATTGTCATATCCAATAAAGTTTTGCATTTAAGCTTTTCGGAATATTTATTGCTGCACCCTCATCCTTTTTTGAATGGAAAGTGACATTTATGTTTTTAATTTAAGTGTTTGGACCAGTAACAAAAATATCATTAGATATGACAAAGTACTCAATACTACATTATCATTCATTGGAGTATTGTTAGTTGAAATACCATTTGTACATTATTGTTACATAATTGTTACTTCAGCCTCCTTTGAGTTTTGTTACATCAGCTTCTTTTCTTGATACAACTCATTTATCATATCATAGGTTTTTTTTGCTCATTAATCCATTCTTTCAGCATCTACGAAGCTGTAATTTCCTTTCTTTACATTCCATTCTTTGCCACTTTAATTAGAAAAAAATGTATGTATTTACTTCCCTGTGGGAAATAGGTTACCTCATGGATATGTCTAAAGGGAATGTTTTCAGTTCGTCTAAACAGCGTTCCTATGTTACAAATTTTCATCTTGCTAAGACATATCCATGTCAGAATAATTAATTTTGTTAAATTATTATAATCACTGTTCCAAGATTAAGACATCTTGAGGTAAATTGTGACAAAGGTGAGGAACAGTTGGTGGGTTGGGAGTTTTATTATAATTACATAATTATTTTACTTGTTTGAGAGAAAATAAATTAAAAACCTTTCCACAGTAAAAATTTAGAATTACTTAATCCTGTGAGTCCATGTAATCTCATGTTTATGTGAGACATTCAGTAGAGAACAAATAGTAGAACTGCTATTGTTTTAAAAGTAGCAGTTTTATTAGTTTTGATGTTAGGTTATATTTGATTGGGTGAAGTTTGCGTTTATTAGTGGTTTAAAATCTAAAAAGTGATCAATTAATATCTTTTGCAATTATTATAGTTTGTATTCTTACCACTTTTGATTTGGTCTTCCAAATGGCTGACTAAATGAGTATGGACTTGGTTTTAACGGATGGTACTGTATTTATGACATTACATAATGGTTTCATTACATTTTTAGTTTTATAAAAAAACAAATTTATAGACTATTTCTGAATTTACGTTATGATGAGAATTAACCTTTGCAAGTTAATTTTTTTACTAGTTGTATATCATAATAAGGTAAATAGGTTTTATAAAAACCTCTAGCTGTATACTTACTGGTACCCTAGATGGTACTTAGCCTCCACAGGTATCTGTTTCTAGCATCTTACTTCCTTCTCCCTAGATTCCTCAGGTATTTCTCCTACTGGTCGAACCATTTAAGTTTTGTTCTTCCGGAGTTCTTTAGCCACTTTAATTAGAAAAAAATGTATGTATTTACTTCCCTGTGGGAAATAGGTTACCTCATGGATATGTCTAAAGGAAATGTTTTCAGTTTGTCTAAACAGTGTTCCTATGTTACAAATTTTCATCTTGCTAAGACATATCCATGTCAGAATAATTAATTTTGTTAAATTATTATAATCACTGTTCCAAGATTAAGACATCTTGAGGTAAATTGTGACAAAGGTGAGGAACAGTTGGTGGGTTGGGAGTTTTATTATAATTACATAATTATTTTACTTGTTTGAGAAAATAAATTAAAAACCTTTCCACAGTAAAAATTTAGAATTACTTAATCCTGTGAGTCCATGTAATCTCATGTTTATGTGAGACATTCAGTAGAGAACAAATAGTAGAACTGCTATTGTTTTAAAAGTAGCAGTTTTATTAGTTTTGATGTTAGGTTATATTTGATTGGGTGAAGTTTGCGTTTATTAGTGGTTTCAAATCTAAAAAGTGATCAATTAATATCTTTTGCAATTATTATAGTTTCTTCCAAATCTGACTAAATGAGTATGGACTTGGTTTTAACGGATGGTACTGTATTTATGACATTACATAATGGTTTCATTACATTTTTAGTTTTATAAAAAAACAAATTTATAGACTATTTCTGAATTTACGTTATGATGAGAATTAACCTTTGCAAGTTAATTTTTTTACTAGTTGTATATCATAATAAGGTAAATAGGTTTTATAAAAACCTCTAGCTGTATACTTACTGGTACCCTAGATGGTACTTAGCCTCCACAGGTATCTGTTTCTAGCATCTTACTTCCTTCTCCCTAGATTCCTCAGGTATTTCTCCAACTGGTCGAACCATTTAAGTTTTGTTCTTCCGGAGTTCTTTAAGATGTTCTTTGAAAGGGAGTTGTAGTCTTTCCTTAGAACGTGCCCTGCCCATCTCAGCCTTCTATCTGGATCCAGATCCTTAAATAGTTCTTGAATTTTCCAACTATGTCTCCATATTCATTGTCCATCCTCAAAAATCGGTCTGTACACTTTCCTCAAAATCTTATTCTCAAATACAATAACTTTCCTTTCTACTTCTTAACCATACAGGATAACTGGGCTGATTATTGTTTTATAAATACAGTACAGAGTTTGGTGGTTGGTTGGTGGTGTTATCTTTTAGCTATAACTTGTGAGAGGCCGAGAAACCTTTTTGTGCTAGGTTGTAATCTATTTTTACTTCTAGATATTCATCATCACCACTGGTGAGGATGACTCCCAAATACTTTAAATTTCAGTTAGTTTTCCAAATTCTTCCAACTCTTCAATTTCAATGTGGTTTCTGTTTGGGTCTCTTGTTTTCTTCCACAATCTATAAACTTGGTTTTCTCCTCGATTATTTTAACCCCATTTTTATCGTATGTTCAATAAGCATTTTTGTAACGTCTTTCATTTCTTCTATATTATGTGTGTATGTGTAATTAATACTATATCATCTGCAAAAGCTAACACATTTATGTTTGTCACTATCTTAATCCCTACTTCAGTCTTTTTTATTTCCTGAAAGACTGTTTATGTGCCTAATTTGAACATCAATGGAGATATCCTGTCTCCATGTATCACACCGGTGGTCACCTCAAAGTCTTCCGATACTTCTCTATTTACTCTGCACTTTTATAACTATTATTAACTTTGCACTTAGAAACTAAAACACTAAATTTTGCTAGTTTTAAAAGTTTTCTTAGTATACCTAAATGCTCCATATTTATCCACAACTCTATATTTACGGAGTCATAAGCCTTAGAAAAATCAATGAGGCAGTAGAATGATTTGTTGAACTCATAATTCTTTGCTATAGACTTTTTAAGAATGTAGATTTGATTGATCATTGATCTGCCTCTACTGAATCCTGCTTGATGCTCTCCCACAATATCTGCTGTGTCTTGTAGTCTTCTCTGAACTATATTTGTTTTAATTAGTCTGTAAAAACATCTAATGATTTTACATTAATGATGATTACAAAAATTATGGTTGTACCATTTGTACCATTCACGACTCTAGGTTCCGTGATTACAAAAGTAATGGCCAAATAATTATGACATTTCATGAATTCAGTCATTGTGTTTTAGGGATTGGAATAGTTTTTTTTTCGTTACAAAGAATAATACAATCCACATTTTCTTTATACAACTTTTTAAAGTTTAAATCATAATATTAGTTTTGTCTCTAAAAATCTAGGTCATTGCTATTTTTTAATTTTTTTATGATATGCATTAACCGTTTTAGAGTTTAAAATTGTAATTACTTGTATCATAATAAGGTAAATAAATAAATACCTCTGTGTAATCTTGTCTTTGTTTTAATTAGTCTTTACAGATGTCTAATGATTTCACATTAATAATAATGGCTTTTCCATGAATGTTACATCCATCCGGCTTTTATAGATTCGAAAAGCTTTTTTCAATATACGATCCAAGTTTGCTTTTCACTACTTTTTTAAGTTAAAAAATATAAAACTCATTTTTGTTCCGAAAGAGTTTCTTATCGGAATGTTCAGAAGTTGAATCAGAATCACTTGGTTTTGGTTTTAAAATAAAACGATATGATGTTTCAATAAGTTTTACTATTTACACATAATATAAAATAATGCTTAGGATAATAACATGTTACGCACCATAAGATACACACGATCTCTCGAACGAACATAATCATAAGTATTAGTCAATAGTGTCAATATAAAGAATAATCTAGCGATAGGTAATACAATTGTAACTTCAACAATAGGCATATCAACTACAATCATCAAGGTTAAAAATATATGTACACATCAATAAATTTGCCAACTTAAAGAATATAGCTACAAAAGATTACACGTGTTGAAAGGTTCTGTTTTCTTTAAAATAAATAAAAAAGAATTTATTTTCATAGTGATAGATTACATACAATATGTACACGAATTTATAAATATATTTAAAAATTTGTACAAACAAAACGATTCTCTTTAGTTAAAATAATATATATTTGAGTGCTCGATTTAAAACTTTAATGGGAGTAATTTGTTTACAACAAAAACTTGTGGATCAGTCAGATTTCGACTTTTGAAAATTAACCTTTTAGGTAAAATCAATACAAAACTAAACTAACGAAATCAATAATACTGGACTAAGGCTGACAAAAGTCCGTCCGAATGTATTAAAAATACACCTTCTACTTTTCTAGCGAGAGCACTGCAACTGGGCTACTTACAAATCCTTAAAATATAAAAGGCTAAATGGTAATGACCGATCGAACGATACAAATGTTAATTACACTTACTTACAAGACTAAACAAAATGTATAACAATGATAGCCGTTGACAGACTAAATGCGGAGTCGCTAAGTGGGTATGTGCAGTGACAAATCATCTGAAGTCAATGTCAAGTATCATTCAGTAGCAGTAGAATTTCAACATAAGAAATTAGGAATCGATAAATCCAAATTTATTTTTGGACCTTACAAAATAAAAACAAATTTTACTGTTAAAATTATATTACAGAATGAAAAGTAACAATCTTATGTAATTATAGATTTACAAATGAAACTAAATGATTTTGGCAAAAAATATTTTGTTTTGTAATAAAATTTTTAAAAATTTAAATAAAAATTGCTTTGTTATTTTGCTGTGCCATCATTGCGGGATTAGTTAAATATACATGTCCTTGTCATAAAAAACGAAAATGTATGAAGCACATTCCGCCTGTTTATCATTTCATGATAAAATTAACATTTTTTTAATTAAAAAATTTAAACACATTTTTCATGAGATGAACACTTTTGCAAGGAAAAGAAAAGAAACATTTTTCAGAATGTTCAGATAATTTCTGTAAGGTAGTTTTAGTAATGTACACTCAACCACTTTGTGGTTTTGTAACTTATAACTTTAGTAATTCACATTTGGATTCCCATAAGTAAGTAATACTTTTCCAATGTAAACATGAATGTAAAGTCAGTGGGTTTGATCAATAAAAGTATTTGTTCAACATTTGATATCTGTCAGAACTCATTGTACATGAATCACTGCACATAACACTATGAACTAGGCCTAGGGCGTTCAAGCGATATCAGACTTAACAGTATCTCTGTTCATAGAAATCACACTATGTCACTGCCAAATTGACTAGTTTTGGTACTCATTCTTACAATTAACCGAAACAACTATATCCCAATTGGTATTTTTCTCAGCACAGAATCGTTTCCACATTGTCGAAGGTAAAAAACGTTGATCCACTTTTCGGAAATTTTCACAAAATTTTGAAATTCGAAATTCACTCGAGTAAAAATATATTTCGAATTACACGGTGTACACTCCGGGGAGAACCTTTACTGTCGGTAAAGTCAGTCGGTCGAACCCGTCCGTTACTGTATGACGCAGCAGCGACACTTGGGCTTCTTCTTGAGGACGACGTGCTCCACCTGGCTGGCGTCACTCGGTGCCACCGTCGCGCGCTGCAGCTCCACCGCGCCTGGGGGGCTCGCCGGTTTGGCTGTGGAGGCGGTGCCGTTGGCGCCCTTGGGCGAGGCGGGGGTGGCGTGGGCGCCGGGGGCGGCGGCGGAGAGGGCGGCGGGCTCGCTGGTGGGCAGCGGAGGGGCGGCACTGCCCGGCGTCGGGGTGATGGGCTTGCCGCCCTTTATCAACTCCACGATCTCGTCCGCCTCCCGCGACAGATCACCGTCCGGCCGGAACGGGTTGTCCCATCCACTGTCCGTACTGAAACAGAACGACAAGACATTAAACTCAGTGTAAACATAAGTAACCACATTGCAGCACTAAGTGCGCTACTGCCCTATGTTTCCTGACGAAAAAAATCCAAACAAATCTTCATTAAACATACTTCAAGTCAAATCAAAACTGTTCGAATTTATTCTTTTGTTCGATGGAGCACCCACATGCTCCAGGGCCGTCTTGTGGTTTGTTGGCACTCCTCATCAATCCCAATGTTCGTTGGCTCGTTGTATAATGTTGTGTGGCGGGTTGCATCGTTGCCATCGTCAGATTAAGAAGGTCGGGCAAAATAGAAGTAGAAAATGACAGGGGCTCTTTCGTATAAAGGCTATTTAATTTTCTGAAAATATTTGTCACGGGAGAAGAAATACATATAGATATTAGGCGTCCAGGTCCAAAGTAGCCTAACGTTCAAGCTAAAACATGTTGCAAAATGGCGGTCAAAGAGAGTGCCACATATATAATGGCTATTAGTAAAAATATTATTAATACGCTTACTTTGTATACAAGTGGTACTTAGCCTACTTTGGCATACATCACGCTTTATTTGTACTGCACTTAAATAATCAGGTGTATAGGTCACTTAGGCATTACAGAAATTGTTTGTCGCTATAATAAAACCCACATGTAATCCGGGCACTTGAGTCAGACTGGCACTAAAGAAATGAAAGTAAACACAGATGTGCCAAAGTAAATTTTTGCAATCCAAATGTCCCGTATTTTCTCTGTCGCTTAGACTACTTTGGCAATGTAAATCAACTCTCACAGCCGTATTCAAAAATCACAATAATTTGGCATTTTTTGGCGCTTGAGTCCCTTTGGCACAGAACGCCTCATATATATTCTAGTTAATTGAGGAGATAGGTAATGTGTATTTGTCCGATAAATGCATAACATATAATATTCGAAGTTCAGTTACACATAGCCTTAAAAATACGTTTTGTAAGCGTATTTATACGCTTACAAAACGTATTTTTTAGGCCTAACTTTAAAAACATTTTTTAACTTTCGCCGAGTCACCTGCGGTACTCTCCACGGACAATCCGTCCATGTGACGGTCCTGCATGCCACTCACTGACCTCTTCACAGATCTTTTTAACCTCATCCTCTTCTGAAGGAAGTCTTTCCTCCTTCATTGCGACTTAAACTTATGAAATATAGAAGGGAGAAGTATAACAAATGTCGCGTTATGGTTCAGCGTTCGGTGTTTACTCGCTCCAATGCTAACAGGCTAAACATTACTATGGAAGGGCTTCCGTTGTACCGCACGCACGCAAGTAGGTCAATGATTCGTCTCTGTCATCGGGAGTGTACATAGAATGTAAAAATGTTGCCTCTTCAGAGAAGATTGCTGACCTGATAAAAAAAGTCTAGAATATTCTGCTTTAGAGTTCCTATCATGTATCGAAAAACTCGTATTGTAAGATAAAATTCTGAAAGATGAAATGGGAAAGTGTTTTATCCCAGAACAGATTCAGAGCTGCCATGAACCTGCCGTCTCAGGAGATTCAGGAGTCGCCCTAAGCGCTTCTTCGTTCAGGGCGAGTTTTACCATGTGGGCTTGTTCATGGACCACACACACATGGTAGGGTGACTGTGCCCTTGGAGGTGTCACTGCGTGAATTAATGTAGGTTGTGCATTATTATGTTTATATTTATATATTATTATGTATTTTTATTATTATGTCTCCAAACTATGCCAACTTTGTATCTAATGACGTTTTCTACGCAATTATGTAATATTGTACAATGGCAATAAAGGAATTATTATTATTATTGACATCCACTACATACGTTGAGTTACTTTTAACACAATTACAAATGACGATTTCAGATGGCCGACTCACTATCGCAAAGTGTCTTTAACGTTATTTCTGAAGTGCAATAAAACGGTTGGTGACATTCCGCCAGGACACCACGGATAGTTGGCGGGCGACGCGGTGCACTGGCTGCAGCAAGTGGCGATGTTGACGCCGTCATGGCTATATATACCGGGACTGTCAGTGTCGGTAATTATAGCTCATGAGCCCAATTGGGATGGGAACTGCTGCTGGATACAACGTCTACACTCGGAACGTTACGATTGTTCTATGGGTTTGTATGCTATGACTACAAAACCCAACGACATCTATATAGATCAAATTAGAGTTTCTATGTTTTAGTTAGTTACTGAAATGTCAACCTGTCCAGGTATTTTAAGCTAAGTATGAATGAGAAATGAGTGCAAGATTATTGTGGCGCGATCTTGTACTGTAGTCATGTTACTGACTAAAGCTGACATGTTGCTTGGACAGAAATGTGAATAGCCCAACAGTCAATGGCATATCTACAGTACGGACATTAAGGTACCTACAGTTTAACGTGGAGACCGAACCACTGACTCAGAATTACGAACTGTTCTAATTATGAGAATGGTCCGTGTGAATTAACGTGGTATTCAATGGTGCGGACGTTTTATAACGGGCTCCGAAAAGCTGAAAAGGGTCTTATCTCAATGATTATTATTGTCTGTCTGTCTATAATGCTAAACAAGGCATTTGTGTTCGTCTTCTCCGTGAAAACGAGAGCACCCAAAGTTAAAAAACCTTTTTTCTTAATATATACAATTTGGAGAGGGTTTTTGTTTACTTTAAACTGATCCACACATTATGAAAATAAAACAATAAGCTGTCACAACCCCAGTTTCGAGCTACATTACACATACGAGTGTCAGTTCATTACCAAACTTCATGATGTGGTTCATTGGGTCACAAATAAGCAAAAAGAGTCCTATGAGGGAATCCTATGTCCAAGAATGCATACTTATCCCCATTATGTTTTTTTATAAAATTTTTTATATCTCAGTCATTTTTCAATCGATTATTTTGAAACTTGGCATGGGTCTTTAAATATTTCAAAGTCCCAATTTAAACAAAAAATATTAATGCGATTAAATGTTTAGTTTCAAAATAGCAGCCATTAAAATTTTTAAAATAACTTAGGGTATAAAAGGTTGATTTGATTGACTTGAAAGAGTTGTTTTCGTTTCATAACACACCATCCGGATACCAGGATGAAAACACCAACTCTTAACTACTAAGAAAAAGCGTGACTAAGTGATTCATAAAATTTAAAATGCATAAAATAAAACCTGAAAAATACATTCAAGTTTATCACAAGCATGTAAAGCAGAAACGAACGTGTACTTTACAACAATACGGTAAGTTCTATAATGACATAAACAAACACACGCGACATGCGATAACATTTAACAGAGCAATGAGCGTGTGTTCGTTACAACAATGCTGTATCTAGGTCATAGGGAGACAGTTCGATAGTTGTCCTTGCCCGCCCCGACAAAACAACGGTAACCGCTAACAAATAGCCGTGCTCAGCTGATCGCCGACGTCGCGTCGTGCTTGCCTAATGATCCCTGGTACCGTTAACGCATTACTGTGGGAGGAAGTCGGCTTGCGACTTTCATCCTTCACCCAAAAGAACGCTGTAGTGGTCGAGTGCCCTGTAATCCAGCTACTTGGAGATATTGTGGATAGCTATATTGTGGACTATTTGTGGATAGCTATGAGTGGTAGTCGGTTTTGCGACATTCCCAAGTGTGGATTAACGTGTGTATGTGGATGGTGTGAGCAAATGAACGTAGTATTCATTGGTGCGGACACTAGAGAATATCATATCCTTCGGCCATACGCCCATAACTGTCTTCAGTTCACGACCTCCAAGTTGCTGGATTACAGGACGTCGCCACAGCCCCAGTCATTGGTGCGGACACTAGAGAATATCATATCCTTTGGCTAACGCCCATAACTATCTCCAGATTGCTGGATTACAGGAAACTTCACCGCCCCAGTCTAGTTACAAAGTGGCATGTGAATTATTACGTTTGATTCCAAGACATGGCCCAGGTAAGTTTTCTGTCGGTTTAGGATAACGATAGACACGTATCAGTGTCGCCGTCCTGAGGGGCTTCATCGATTTCGGCTGCTTAACAACTCCCGGGCCGTTGTCCCACGTCAATCAGGACAATCAACGCAAGTCGTGCTCACTTTGAAGAGCCTCAATCTCTAGTAGCACAAGTTTTTGTTTTACGTCCTTCCTCTCATCCTAACCTAAGTCATCGTACAGAACGGCTTGAAGCATTCAGGATGTCCATGTATCTCGTTATGAGACTCGTATTCGTGGGACTGCCTCTATGCACGGTTAACCCTTTCAGTGCTTTGGAACGATATAACGGAGTGGTTTTAAAGTCCCTACCCTACTTTTTTCTACAATTAATGTTTACAATGATTTACAATAATGTGATTCTTTAAATAAGTGCATACCTTAATTTTTTAATTCCAAAAAAATTGTAGTCTCATGCAAAGTGGAGAATGTTAACTGTTTTTTCATAGGCCACTGTCGATTTATATATTTCTGGATTAATAACAAAAAAACAACTGTTGTTGTCCCACGTTATGGAATAGGAAAAAATTAAACATTAATCAATATTTTTGATGAAACGTGGCTTCTTTTGAGTCCTTCCTCTGCTTAACAAATGTTGTGATTCACGCAAGCATACTCTATATGTACCATTAAAGCTCCTGTATTTAAATTTATGCATGGTATAAATTTTCTCGTTATGGAACGGATAATCGTGTAAAGTATTGACCTCCCCCTTTTTCTGGAACTGATTATGTTTACCGTTTTTTATTACAATGTACTCTTATTTTAATTATTATTAAATCATACATTTAATTTTTTAATTTGCTTAAAAAATTGGGAGTGCCCCAATGTTCAACATGAGAGTCATTCCCAGATGATTAACTGGTGATTTGCAATGTTTATCCAATTTCATAACCCCTGGACTGTACGATAATTAAGATAATATTGTCATTGGAATGAACAATCCTGCTACTGCAAAAAACAATAATAGTGATGTTTTTTTCTGTTTAGGCGTCTTAAATCGTTATGGATTTCAACAAATAAATATAACTACGAGTATAACGAAAATAAGAGCGACTCTTATTAAACCCTATAAAGCTAACGTAATAGGAAAAACGTCAACGCAATCTGGCGGCGGTCCTCTAATTTACTTCCGCGAGAACCAGAAATGTTGAATATCTGTCACAAGCTATGAAGAATGCTTAACCATTACAAGCGGATTCATTAAATGAAACTCTAGCTGATTAAAAAAATCCTTTTTAGGGGTATAATGATGAAAATTAGGTTCTACAAAGGTATTGCGTTGATTCATTAATGAACCTTTAAAGTATGACAAAACTTACACAGTATACATGATGTTGACTGTCCAAATTTATTTTCCGTTTTTATTAACATGTAGCTCTTAGTTTTAACTGCAATATTGGCTCATACAGTAAAAATTAAAAATATTGTATTTACTTCTCTGTGGGAAATAGGTTAAACTATGGTCAAAATGTTGGTCTCGTAAATTGCCAACTCCCCCAAAGATAATACATAGCCGTGTTAAAAATAAAAATAATGTTAATCAAGAAAAATTTTATTTTAGAAAATAGATTTTTCAGTGAATTGTACAAAGTATATATAGCATATCTGGACATTGTATAATACAAACCAGCATTTTACACAAGTCTAGCCACCAACGCCATCTGTCAGACTCATTAGTGTGTTAATTGGTTCATCAGACGAAGAGCAATTGAAGTCGTTGCATTCATGCGTCATCGGTCGAAGGCGTGACAGAAAACTGGATAAACATTGTATAACGCACACCGGAACATGCAAATTAATATACTGAGTTGAATTTGTAATATGTATTTATGTACTAGTCAAATGTACAGGACAGGTTTAATTAATTACAATTTGATAGTTTAAAAAGATATATTAAATTATATTTATGCTTTTTGACATTGGTATGCCTAAGTTCTGGGGGTGTTAGCAGATTTGTGGAACGCAAAAAGTGCAGCAAAATGGTAGATATCTGGTATACGAAGCGTTTTGGAAAAATGTTATTCGTTATGTTCTCTTTATTTTGAGCCTCAAAACCATTTAACACAGTTTGGCTCTTAACAAATGGGGCACCACCCTGTATATGATAACATTTAAAATAAACCAATAATATTACAAAAGACATTATTAAAAAAACTCATGGAGAGGTAAAACCCAAGAAATGTGTAACACCACAGTTTAACAATTGTTAAGGTTATAGTAAATAATGTATATCCGAAAATTTTCAATACAAAACAGAAAAAAAACAATCAAAATAAACAATAAATTCCAAAATTAAATTAAAATTATCAGTATTAAATTAGTAATTAGTTGATTTTTTTATAAAAACATTAAAAAATACATGATTAGTAAAGCGATATAGAAATACAAACATATGCTTAAGATAGTGTTTATTTTTATATTTTATTTAAGTTTTTTTGTGTATTTCAACGCCTTCTTGCATTTTTAACGATTTTATTGGTAACTGTCCAACCCATGTCTTGTTGGTTAAACTTTGGTTGCATTAGAAAGCGACTTAAATAATAGACCAAGGACAAAATAGCAAATAACTGGGTCCAAATTCAACCTTTGCGGGATTCGATCCAGCGATCAGCTTTGAAGATGCACAATATAATCATACAGCCACCAAGCCAGTTAAAAGTCACTGTACTATATATACAAGTTATTTATGTATTGATGAAGTTTTTAAGTGGATAGCAGTATTGAAAATTATTAACATTCAAGGCGAGGAAAAAGTAAAACATTTTTAAGTAAGGAAAATGTGCAATTTTTAATTGTTTATATCTGCCTGCTCAGATGCTTGAAGCACTCTTGTTTGATGCAACGGTAAAAACTGTTTTAATTATCGGGCTTTGCTATTTTAACGATTTTCATTGTCACGTGAAGGTCCTAAAGCTTTCATTAGAACAACCAGTCTACAACGTGAATTGAAGACTCCACATGAATATTTAAGTGAACGATTCCCTCACGGTCGTTCACGAAACAATATGCTACCACGTACACTTCTTAAGCTCAGAGTTTAATACATTTTTTCTTTATAAAACTGTAAATTATTCTCCATAAACGGTTAAGAAAAATGTAATGGGTAGAATTAGTACTCTAAATTTAATTTCACAAATAAATAGCTATTCTCAAATCCTAAATAAAAAACATCACGAGTTGTTGTTTGTTTGTGTTGTTTTTTATTTTTTGTATTTCATATTGAAGAAAAATTATTAGTGGCGTTTATTGTCTTTCAATTATATAAAATCTGCTTATTTACCAAACTGAAATGGTATTTTGGTACTCCAGAGGACTTTTCTTATTCTTTTTTCTACCTACTGTTTTGTTGACTAATTATTATATGTAGATAATTTATTAACAGCCTAATTGCAAATTGTCACCCTTGGTTTATGAGGTGATGATGCCAATACCTCAAAGAAAAGCAGCCAATAATAAATCATAACCTGTATAAATCCCCAATTTAACTTAAGTGTGTGGTCATAATTTAAAATGAATTAAAAAGTTTTAACTCATGTAGATTTTTACTAATATAGCTAAAAAGTAAAATACCACTATAGTTGATGTATATAAGTTCTTTTATAGTTTTAATTATTCCCTTACGTTGGCGAATTGTCTAATACTGAAATTGGTACCACTAAAATACAGTTTGTGGATAATGGGAGATTCTCGTTGGATAAAACAGTGAACTTTGAAGGTCGCATTGACATTTAAAGGTCTAAACCCGATCTGAATACAGAGCCGGTGCTCGAGGTCTACGAGAAAGCGAATAAAGGAGCAGTAAAACACGAAAGAATAACCTCGCAGGCAAATGTCTTCGGTAAATTGTCTCTGTAATCTGATAAGACAAAAAAGGGGTCAAGGGGGGAGGGTAATTTATATAGTTTCAACATAAGTTGTAATCCCTTATCTTATTACAATAATTCTAAAGTGAACATAGTAAATTACTACACGAAACTAGAACATCGTACTGTACTTAAAAAATTAGTAGATACGTATAACGTCGTATGATTAAAGTAAAAAAATTGTTTAATGCAAAAAAACTGAAAAAGTGTGGATATTGGATGAAGATTAACCTGATAAACGTCGCACTTATAGGCCTCAACGTGTTTAAGAAATATTGTTTCAATATACCCGTACATGAATGTTTATCCTTTTATTGGTATTTTGATGGACGAACGAAGTAAGAACATCTGTGTATAGTGATGGTGTCAGTGTCCGTCGGTGTGCGTGTGTTTATGTGTTGTGGTGCAAGAATGGTAAACAGCTGCTCGGAACGGAAAGGATCGGTTTCAAATTTGAAATGGACGTTCTTCTACACACCGGATTAATTAGCTTAATGGGGGAAATTAAACTCCAAATGTGATTTTGGTGTTTTTACATATAATTTAATACGAATTAAAACTGTACTACTATTATTTGAATCAGCTAAAAAAACAGTTCAGTATTTTGAATCTTCCCTCTATGTCAATCTGATATGTAGAATCTGGTAAACACTGCGACGCCTGTGCCAGTCGAACCCTTCACCAGAACCCAAAAAATGTGTGCTAATTCAACTACGTCCGGTAAAAAAAGTACGTTATCTTATGGAGCCCCCATGTTAATCTTAAGGGGAAGATGTAAAATTAATATCTCCCTTATTAAGGTCAACTAATACATGAACATGTACATGTACTTCTAGTATGTGGAAACATTCAACGATTCAAAGCTTTGGAAACAGACTGGCGGCACATGTAAGAGTCCAGTCAACAGGTGGACGTACTGGCTGCCATTGGTGTAATATTGTCCTGGCAGGTGGTTTATACAAGAACACGTGACAGCAACAGCTGGATATAACGATACTGGACGTCCTAAAAAAAGTACGCTAACAAAAACAAATGAATTCGGCGCTGTTCTGCTCACAACTCAGACATCCCATTACACAGACAGCATTTTACGCCAAGTGATCGCAGAATAATAAAATCCATCATAAACGCAAACGATTCGTTAACTTCTCTACAGTCAGAAGAGAAGTCTTCTGTCTTACACGTCTTTGTATTCCTTGCTTGTCTGTTTTCTTTGATATCGTTATCTTTCAGATTCTATCTTACGTTTTGTATTTTAACTTCTTCACTCCCCCTAACACTTCGTCTCTTGCCTTGAACTCTGTCTAACGTCATTTTCTTCGTTTTTACCCTCTTTCTTCCCATTTCTTCCATCACATTCATTACACTTACACCTAAGTATCCGCTCTTATTTCGTGGTTTCGTGTCAAATTCGGTGTTTTTGTTTTGCCTTGACCTGTTTTGAGTTTTATCCCTAATCTAATCTAATCCATCTGGTGTTCGTCAGCCAGTGCTTCTTCTTTCCTCTTCCTCTCCTATCTTCTCTTCTTTTTCAACTTTCTGTCCCTTCCTTCCCGTCACTGAGGGCACATCCTGGAATCTTCATTATTATTACATTTTTAATTTTCTAAAATGGCGACCTACTCAGTTAAGATATTATGAATGAGAAATGAGTGTATGATGATTTTGGCACTTGTTGTTGGACTAGACTGACACGGTCCTTAGACAGGATTATTAATTAATAACCCAACAACCAATGTCATCTAAGAAACTAAGGTTTAACGTGAGGTCAGAACCAAAATTTTGCCTCTGAATTACAATCTGGTCTAATTATAAAGATGGTCCTTTGCGGATGAACGTTGTATTCAATGGTGCGGGCGTTAATCCACAGCAGGTAATATCACATCCATTGACCATGGCTTATAACTATCTATAATTTGTGCCCTCCAAGTAGCTATCTCATTCGTGTACTGCTCTTTTTTAACACTTTAAAGTTCCAATTTTGATTTGAAATAGTATCTCTTCACACCGAAGTATCTCTTTCCGAAACTTTGCCATCCCCCATCATTTATCTGCGCTTTGGGATTTTATTGCCTACTAAAAAGTTATATTTTGTGATGACTGAGTGAAGCGCCAGAAATTTCGTTGTCTCTCAGCTGTCTCTCCCCAGCCTCTCATATAAATCAGGAAGATTTATTTAGCCCGTTTTATTGTAATAACTGTGAAGTGGGTGTTCAACACGAGTGACTTTCTCACATAACAATTTTCTAAAAGAATTTATCTTACAGTTGAGATCAGAGATTTCGTAAATAAGCCCAAATGTTTTCTTTTATTTGCGGTATGATTCTAGCTTTTTTGTGGCTGTTTATATCGATATCTTTTGGTTTTTGTTTTATGTTTTATAAACGAAGTTACAACTTTTTACGTATTTATATGGAACGGTCCAAACCCTGGTATTGTTATTCAGTAAATTTCCCTGTAATAGGTCACTCATTAGCACGTTCACTGCTGATCACGCGTAAACGAGTCACTTTACGTCCACGCTGTAGACCGACGACGCAGAAGAGCGTATCTGCGAGTGCAGCTTTTTCAATGAAATTCTGCCGCGAGGAGCGCAATTGTTGGACGGAGTTCACCAAACATCCGGCAGATGACGTAACGATCGCGGCTCTCCGCCACAATTGGAGGTTCCGGCCTCGTCATCCGCAGCTGTCACACTCGCACGACCGTCGGCGTCGTTGCAGAAGACAAGACCACTATTCAGTCAATTCACTAAATTTACCTTTGAAAATAAAAGAAAGTAGACAATCAATCGTAATTTTGTTTTATAATTCATTTTCCTCAAAATATCATGTAAAGTTTCGCGAGCTTAAGTGACACCAACTATTGTAAATGGTAACGAGTGTACTATGGGCTAGCGTAGGGAATTTTTATTTCATGCGTGATATCTGGCAAAATATACTGTAGAATATATTGTCTATTACAGTAAAAGAGCAAGTCGAGGTTGCTGAATCGAAACCAGCGACCGGCCACGTCACTACGGTACCTCACTGTCTTTCATTCACCGTACAGGTCCTATGATGATGGACAATTGAAGTTGAAAAAATTATCTCGGAGAACCTTTGGTCAAAGATTAAAAAAAATACTACCCCATTTTACTTGTTTGCGACAAAAACAGATCCCAACAAAAAGTCCATGAAGATAACTATTTTTGTGAACACTAATGAAGAATATTCCATTTCTTTGTTACTGGTTCTAAAATTTAACACGTTCACTGCTAAAGACAATAATTTTGAAGAGTTCTTCAGGTGCTGACATACAAACACATTACCATCACGGGGAACCGATCGCGCCACGTTGAAACTACTAGTGCACAAAATCTAACCTCAACACAATGCTGCACCACGAATAATATTCTCATACCACTGCTACCGGCAAAGAAAATAAAAAATATGTTGGTTACAGAGCGCGGGTATTCCCGCGTGCCGCGCCCTGACGGCGGTCGACCGCGCGAGATTTCCGGCACGTAGCGGTGAACGTCTTAAGTGTATACGTGATTACGTGGTAAACGTAATCTTTGGAAATAGTTTAACAAATGCTCGAGTTTTACTAACTGTAAACTAGTATTGTATCTTTATATTTTTAACTGTAACATACAAAGTTGAATAGTAGGGTAAAAGTATTTATTGTTTAACATTATGCTTGAAATTCAATCACATTGAAAGACTCACACATACTAGGACAGTTGAAAAAAATAGTTTTTCAGTTTTAGAAACGCAGTCCCAATTTAATAACTTCTGGATTAATAAGAAGCTTAACACTGAAAGCGACGAGAAATCCTGTGATTGTCTCTACAATGTAGACTCAAGGAGATTATCTCCCAAGCTGTAATCTCCAACTCACACACGTCGTTTGCGGCTTTTTTATGAAGTAAGACCACTTTATACATATATATGGGACTGAGTAAAGTTACATTTTAAATGTTAAAATATTTTATAAAATATTACAGAAAAAACTATCGAACACATTTAGCATAGTTACTAATATAACTAATTTCGTTCATTTTTAATTTGTGAATTTTCACATATAAGACACCGAGCCAATCTGGTGAGAATTTTAATGTGAAAATAAGTGAGATGAGAGTGTGATAAGTGTAATTTTAATGACCTGTAGCCTGAAGCTTAGGTGCTGGCTTAAACTAATTATTGATTCATTTGCCAAGACCATTAATGATTAATCAATGACCAAATGCAGCTGGGTCCCTCGAACCGTGCATATATATTATGAAGGTTATATATGTTTTAGCTTTTTATTTATATATTTTTAGATATGATTTGAGAAAACAGCTGTGGGTACCGGTTTTTCGATCAAAGATTAGACCCTATCAACAGTTATATACTTGCAGTGCTACCAGACTATTTATTATGTTAGCTTTTAGAATAACTATAAAATATAATTTTAAAAAAACTTGGCATTTAACTTGAATCCAACTCGTACTATAAAGGTTGTTAATTATCTGTACTGTCAGGTGTAGTTATTGCAGCAACAACGGGCTGCCATCAATCAACAATAAAACATGATATTTGAGCTTGAAAATGAACTGAAGACCAGAGTCCCGGTAATCCGAACTAGTCGGTACGGAACTTTGTTCGGATTACCAAGTTCTTTGGTGTATCTAATGTACAGTTGCATTCAAAGTACTAATAAAATTCATTATTTTAGACCCGAACTGTGTATTTAGAAAAAATAACTTTCGTCTTATCACAGTTCACAATTATTTGTCCACACGTTTTGCCTGAACGGCATCAAGTGCTCCTGCAGGGACGTTGCCGGGAGATGAACCCATATTCGAGATGTACGTAGTTCGCCGAAAAGCGATGATACAGAGTCGGACCATGAGATGCGAGTCTATTGTGATGTACTGACAACATATCGACCTACTCTATCTCGGACAACATTGTACAGCTACATTCGCATACTTTATGTTTATGAGACGATGGCGCACATAGTATTGGCTGACAGGATTTCTTTGTTACGTCAAAATACGATTACTGGATTGTTATGTTCTTAAAAGTAAGTTATTGCATTTAATTAACATTTCGTAGGCCTACGTAGTATTGTAAATAATTAGTCAAACCGTGCTGTAGATTAAAGTTTTGTAGTTCAGATTGCAATGCTTCGTTTTTAATTTAAACTCTGTAACCATTTTCCTCATCAGGTAGTTCGGATTAACCGGAAGTTCGGATTATCGGGATTCGGATTACCTGGACTCTGGTGTACTTCGAAATCCGTGGTTACTTTGTAACCATAGAATCACCTGACAGTACAAGTAATTTTAAACTTTTATAGTAAAAATAAAACTTACAATGACAAACTATATTATCAACTTAACGATAAATATTATCAAAACCCATAAACGTTTTACTCTGAAGGGACGTAGTTCATATTCAATAAATTGTAAATAATTACTGATAACGGCGTTTCCATCTCTAAATTATTTGTTTTGGTCTAAACCTCGTTTTTAACTACATAATCTCCGTAGAGTAGGCTCTACACGCAATAAAGTGTGAGTAAACAGGAACACGTCGTAACCACTTATTGAGTAGAATAACTTACGGATATTAATCGTGTGCCGGAGCCGGTGGGTGTGTTTGGGGAGTGAGGTAAGCAGTTATGCCACATTGCGAAACCCGTCGGGATGGCGGCATGGGGAGAAAGTGGGAGCCACAGACAGAATCGGCTAGACAGGTCCACATCACGTCGCTAATGTGGTAATACTGATCAGTCGGGAAATGTCCCGGTGACACGGTGCCTTAACGGTAAGTTGATGTTGGTACTGGCTAAGTGGTCTTGTTATGAGTCTTTCCTACACCTATCGACATAAAATTTTATGGGAAATGGTTCAAAATCTGCTCTTAGCGTCAACCTGTGGTTAGGAAGCATTATTAATTGGTAGTCAAATGACAACTGGGTCCAGATTCGACCCTTGTGGAATTCGATCTAACGACCTTCAGTTTTACAGGAGGACATTATAACCAACTACTCTGGCAGCCAGCCACCATGGTGGTTTCAAAAAATATCAATAACATGTCTTCAACTCTGAAGGTCGTCAGATCGAAACTGGACCCAGTTGCCATTACAAGCTTCCTAACAACAGGTCGACTTTAGGTATAATCGAGACCGGAGTTTGGACCATTCCCCGGCAAAAAGTAAAAAAAATACGAAAGGCGTAGTTTACTACAAAACTTAGTAGAAAATAAGGTGAGGTGAAGTTAAAACGCTCCGCTGATGCTGTTGGACCTCTTGGTTTATTTTGTTTTTCAAATCATACTTCACGTTTAGAGATTTGTAAACACTGTCAGGCCGACGTGACGTCACGGTACGGTAGTAAAGCCACAAATAGTCGAAGGCCGGTCCCGCTCTCCCCGTCCTTGCTCCGTGTTCGCCCAACCAAAATACTCCTATTGGCCCTATTAGTTACGCCGATATCTATATTATTATTACTACTACCTTTTTGATATGCCGACCAACCCGGATAGGTATTTTAAACGAAGTATGAATGAGGAATGAGTGAAAGATCATAGCGGCGCGATCTTGTAGTCTTGTAACTGACTAAGGCTGTAATTTTCCATGGACGACTCTTAATTAACAGCCTAACAGCCAATGACATCTAAGGGACCTAGAGTTTAACGTGGGAACAAAACAACTTTTTCCTCTGAATTGCCAATTGATCTAATGGAATTGTTATTTATGCAAATCTCAAGTTAGTATTATTTAAAAATTCAATTTGAAGAAATAACTAGTTACATAAACACACAACAAATTTAACTTACGTTTAAAACTAATGACTCATTGTAAGCCGTCTATGGGTAAAGGAGTACATAATTTTATTGAATAGGTTAAGTTTTACTTATTTGCTGGACAATACGTTACAATAATTTACGCATAGAACAAAACTCTTCAGATAACCATATGACTCAAATATTATGTAGGCCCTACATATTTTAAATACCTAGACTATATCACAACAAATAAAAATGGTAAACAGTCATCACTGAACCTTTATCGACCCTTATTTAACTAACTTCGTTCTTACTTTAATTTAGGAAGCAAGTTCAAGAAATCAATTTAAATGAAAATTAAACACTGCGTATATTTTGTTAGCCACATGAAACAGGCCATCTATGTTCAATTTAAAATCAACACCGACACACATAATATATATCATCAAACATAATATCTCTGCAAAAGCCGTTAGCTTTAACCAGTGGTTTTTATTCATCATCTAACGTTAAATGGTACAGCAAAATCCGATAACAGGACATTATTTTCCAATAATTAAATATTTAAATGTCCAACCAATCCCATCTCCTCTCCAGTCGATAAGCCCGTTTGTGTTGTTTGTCACAGTTGGCTACTCCGATGGAGTGACCACTTCATCGCTTTAACCCCATCTCACTTCAACCTGATTGCTTATAAACTTCCCAATTTACATTTATTTTATCTCCACCATTTTGATATCAAAATAATAGCAAATTATAGAGTAATATTAATAAATTTTAGAATATGATAATTTATTAATAATTACACTTTACACAATCGATTGAACTTTGACCAAAGTTATCACGATGTACGTAATAATTTCCAAATAAATTTTACCGTCTATTTTTATCTTCTTATAGAACACATGTCTAGTATTGGAAAAAAGTGAGGTAAATTGATGTGAAGAAATTATGAAAAGGGTTATAATAAAATAAGTACACAAAGGGTATTTTATCATGACATCGTTCGCCAAATTCCCAATAATTTTAAAGGTTGTGAGCTGATCACAATACGTAGATGCATTCGTACATAGATAGAAACGTAGTAAGTATGTCAATACGTAGATGATTACTTACATAGATGGATAGATACGTAGTAAGTATCCAAGACGAAGATGCCTTCGCACATACGAGGAGACTAGATAAGACTAGATAGTAAGTGTCGTATCACAAACATGCCTCCGCACATAGGTACTTACTTACCAAGTATCATAATACGTAAATGCATATGTACGTAGACAGATAGTTAGTAAGTATCACAATACGTAGATGCATTCTTGCGTAGATAGATAGATACGTAGTATGCATTCGAACCCAACGCAACGTACTACATATCGTTACGTATCGAACTACTTATCTATATAGATACGTATTAAGTATGTATTGGAATACATGGTACGTATCGTAATACAAAAATTCCTTTGTACATAGATATGTAGTAAGTATTATATTAGGTAGATGTATTCTATTTTAGATACGTATAATCAAACTGCATATATAATAATTCCACAAAATAAGATTTTATTACAAACCACGAGACGTATAAACTTGGAGAGAGGCACAGCTCCGCCAATGTTTAGTAATGGCCACTGTAAGAGAACAAAGTATTCCCATTTTGGGGTGGCCAGGAGAATGAGGGGTGAGTTGGAACTGTGGGGCGGGGGAGGGGGCGCTGTATCAAAGTTACTCCACATTTAGATTCATCTCCAGCTGTAGTTGACCACTTTTTGGATTAGCTTAATACTAGAGGGATTTTGAGGGTAAAGGTAACCACTTTGTCCAAAAACGATATCTAAATCATAACACATCGTTTGATAAAAATCAGTAGAAATTAATTTTACGAATATTATTTTACGTAATTCAATATTTTTTCCAATTTACCCAGATAGTTTGAATGAAATACGGGATAATATGAATATGAATCAGATTTCTGACCCACATAAAATTTATAATCCGTCAATTGATTAACTATCTACATCTCACAAAATGTCTGTATTTGGCTGTAACAAGACAAGGGTTCGGATGACTCACTGGGTCAAATTTACGATTTTCTGTTTTTGTATAAACCTGATCTGTAATTAATCAAAAATTCTTTTAATCAAATTGTATAAAATTCGGATGGGTCTACCTCGTTTTATTTAACTATTTATAAAATAGGGCACCATGATTTAATTGCGAATCCTCTTTTTCCAGGAACTACTAAAGTTAACTTTACAATTTTTTTATAATTGAAGAAAATGTAAAACTACACACTATAACCCAGACTTTTGAGTAGTTTTTAAGTAATAGGAACAGAAAGTAAAATTAAAATGAGTAGGATAGGGCTAACCCAACTCCCCAACCCCTCATTAAAAAATTCCATTTGCTAATGATATACGAAAAGTAATAGTATATTCCATTATTAGTTTTGCTCAAAAATGATGCTTTTCGAGCGAACCGAACGTTGCAATTTGGGTATCAAAAATACACTTTAGACTCGTGTTATAACTATACTGGGACGGTGGCGACGTCCTGTAATACAGCTACTTTGAGGTCACGAATTGTGGATAGTTGTAAGAGATGGTCGGTGGATGTAGTGTTCTCTTGTGTAGATTAACGTCCGCACTATTGAATACTACGTTAATCCGCAAAGACCATCCTCATAATTAGACCAATTCGTAATTCAGAGGCAGTGGTTCGGATTCCACGACTGTAGGTTGCCATCGGCTGTTGGGCTATTAATTAACAGTCCTGTCTAAGGAACATGTCAGCCTTAGTCAGTAACAAGACTACAAGATCGCGCCACAATCATCCTACCTTCATTCCTCATTCATACTTGGCTTAAAATACCTACCTGGGTAGGTCGCCATTTCAGTTATAAGTATAAAAGTATAAGTATATTTTTCATTGTACTGCATAAAATATGGAATATATTTAATAAAGTAATATAGTAATATTTTACAAAGGAAAGCGTTGCTTCCATTTTGTTGTTGGAATTTTAAACTACTGTATTAGCTAATTGTTTGTCTATTCTAATACTCGAATATCGCTTTCGGTACTATCGATAACTTACCATTGCATGCTCGTTTTTTAATCTGTTCTACATCGTAATAACGAACAGCTGATGACCTCGACATCAGCTGTCTCATTCCCTCCCTCAGGTGGGAAAGGATTACTTTCGACCCCCAAAGCATATATTAATAAGGGTAGTTTTCGCAGCAGTATGAAGAAAAAGAAGACGGATACGGAACCCAGCCATTACTGCGCGTGCCTTCAGCGAATGACATAAATAAAACCGAAAGTGGGGTATATTTAATTCACATGTTTCCCATTCGTGTTCGGGAATTGGGTCTTTGGAACCGGTCCAATGATAGAGGTCTGCCAAAAATATTATTGCCAAGTGAAAACGTGCACGTACAGTGTATAGAAAATGCTTTCGAATGCATTAACAGTTCTACAGTACACATTATTCCTTCATGTCATACGAACTTGACAGTTAAAACACGGTTTAAACACTAAAATATACTAAAAAATTAAATAAATGACGCGAAAGATTGGGTACGGCGACTAAATTCGCAAGCAATTGAAATAAAACAAAAACAAATATTTATAATAAAAAAACTAACACGTGGAAACTAATGAGATTCAATCGTGTACAAGTCTAGGCAAGTAACGGTATTCAATCATCTATAGCTGTAGGAAACTGTTCAATCGTATACAACCTAAAACATTGAATCGTGTAAAACTTATGGAAACTATAGACATTCAATCGTGTTAACACTATTTTGGAAACTAAAGAAAATCGATCGTGTACAAAACTAGGAAATTAAAGCCATTCAACCGTGTACAACTAGGAATTCAATCATACACAACTCGAGTAAACTACAGACATTCACACTAGGAAACTAAAGTGATGAAGAGGTAATCTCTTCCTACAGAGTTGATATGGAAGAACGATATTACAAAGTAAAAGATCAGTTGCGAATGAGAAAAACACAAATAGAGCTAAAGATAGATGTTCAACCAGGTAGTATGACCGTCATAGGTAATCAGATGTATCGTTCTCTTACTTCAGCTATATCATTCGCCCCCTTCAAAGACGATAAGACATTTAAGAACTTCATCAGGCGTTTGTAAATCTTTATGCATTTACATGGACGTAGTCTGCAGGCCAAAGACAAGGTTTACACACTTCTCCATGCCTTGTCTCCGACTCTACATCAGCTGAGCTTCAAAAATTAACAATTACAAAATGTAAACAAATAACATATGATAACATCTGAAACAGTCAAATATGTAATATAAAGAAATTCCATGGTTTGGGTGTTTGAAAAATTAAGTCGTAAAAAAATTCACCCAATAATTTCAGTGAAACACCCAAGCAAGAAGCATGACATTTATTATTTCCCTTGGGATACAAGAAGAAAGGGTTGGTTCGTAAATTTCACCAGTCTCTCTATTTCTGACTTAACACAAGAAATAAAAACTTCACCACCAAACTGTGAGGGAGGAGTAGGAGTTATTTCAGACCGGTGTACAGGGGATCTGATGCATTTCCTCACCACGACATGAGTGCGCGTTTTGGTATCTGGCCAAATTTGGCAAGCTGCATGCATCCCATATGTTCAAATTAAGTCGTGGATAAAAATCGTAAATTTTTAGCAAAGAGTAATAATTTACTGTGAAAATTATTATTATGAATCCAATAAGGATGCAATAATTAGTAGAAAATTTATTTTTAATTATTTATATTGATTATGTTTAAGCTTTCCATTTAAAGTTTACGTTACTCGACATCAGTCTTTCTTGGGGCTATGTTTTAAAACTAAATCATTACCGTATACCGTTTAAAGATTTAATAAAGATGAGTATGATTAGGTAGGTGAGGTGACAATCTTTGAAAATCTATCCCCGATTAGTGCCTTAGACCTTTGGTTTTGGGGTCAAAGTTTCAATTTCCGGCATATATTAATTTTAAAAGGATAGGAACGCGTTTTAAAGTGTAAAATATTCTGAATTTTACAGGACTAGAATATTAGATAATAAAACATTGTACTTGGGTTTAAAACATAACCGGACATTTCAGTTTTCTAAACATATAGAATTTTAAGTGAATTTAGAGGTTTACTCAAGCGATAACAGCATTTCCAAAACATTTTTTCATAACAGTTTCATTGGTTACAACAGTGTTACCTCACCCAACCCTTCTTCCAACCGCTTACCCATTTGGGTAAACGGTTGGAAGAAAACTAACAACGAAGTTTAACGCTTCATTAGGAAATTTTCTGTTTAAGTACAGTCGGATGAAAATGTTCGTATTTACTTCCCTGTGGGAAATAGGTTAGATCATGGATATGTCTAAAGGGGATGTTTTCAGTTCATCTAAACAGCTGTTCTTATGTTTCAAAATTTTGTCTTACAAATCGCTAACACCTCCCCACACAGAGCTAAGACGTATCCATGTCAAAAGTACAAACTAACTATATTTACGTAGTAAAAATATATTTAGAGGAAGTGTACATCTCCAGTTCTACCTGACAAGTTTCGTTTCAGTGAACAGACACGATAAGAATGAATTAACCTGCACCTTGTTCACTACCCTAGTGGGCCCGTGTCAAAGGAACCCCCGTGGCCTCATCCCTCAAACGAGGGGGGCAACCCCTCACCACCATCCCTTCGCAGTATTTGTGTCACATCACAGCCTCAAACTGATCACCTTATCTTCGCCACTGTATCCAAAAACCGGTTGGTATTTTAGGTTAATATTATTATACAAGATATTTAATAATTAATCATTTTCGAATTTTAACATTTTACATCACTAGAAAATACTAAGTGTTTTACGGCTCCAAATGCTTTAGTGGATAAAAAAATAATAAGAGTAGCTACATACAATCCCATAGCCTTGAACTATATTAATTATTATTATTATGGTCATTCTATTGTTCATTGTTCTCCACAGTTGTCTGCCTTAAAATAAGTTTTTTTACACTTCCATTAGATTATATAACTGTCAAATTGCTTTAAAAACAAACCAAAGTCAAGATCCTCAATCATTAAAAAATTATGAATTTAACTCAAAAATTTAATCGTGTTAAAAATAGAATAAATCAGTCATAAAAATGGTTTGATTGTTTTAAATTTGATCTAAAATTGGCGAGCAGCAATTACAAAACTAGTAATTTTTATCTTAAGTTAGAAACTCCAAAGTGCGAACGATCCACGAATGTTGCTCAATTTTATTACATTTTCCGTCACAAGCAATATATTATACCAAGATAATATTTTCACAATTATATGAAAAATGCTCATGCGAAAACATCAAATAAAATGTATTCATTTCACTGATAGTGGTTGGCATTTCTAATTAAAATACTATTTTGTCAACAAATTTTCACAAGTAGAATTCTAATTATATTTAAACACAAAACCCCTTTGAAGTTCAAATTTGTTAGAGCGGTGCTAACCAATATTTATACTTGTTTCATGGGTTGCTTTGTTATTTATGATTCAGTTGTAGCGGTTTGTTGTTTTTATAGTGCTTATGGATTTCCTAAGATGTCTACTTTTGTATTAATAAACAAATATATCTTCTCAGCCTTAGTAGAACCATATAAAAGGGGTATTCATGAGAAATTCAGCACATTTTTTATAGTTTCTCTCCTCTCGTCATTGTTGACGAAACTGTTTCCTACGTTCATTGGACGACATCCCGTTAGAAGTCGGACTAGATTCTTAAAAATCAGCTGATGTTTACAAAATTAAAAAAAAAACAGAAATTTGAATAAGAGATGTTTCCTATAAGTATTGTAGTTCCACTAGTAACTTCTTAATTTGTGGAATAACGTAACATTTTAGTAGGTGCTTACAAAATATTAAATATACGACTACCATAAACAAAAAAATATTTGGTTAGGTGTTCAATTACGTCACTTTCGTTACACTTTTTGCGTCTCTAAATATTCTAACAACTCTCTTAGCAGAGCGTAGACATATCCATGTCAAAAAATATACATATATATAAATAAACAAGTCTTTAGAAGTAGTTTCACAATAGGTGTCAACATGTTTAACTATACAATTGAGCGTGAAATGGAACTATTAAGTTAGGAATGGTGATATTTTCTTAATTGTCAATCGCATTTATCGGGAACAATATTCGCAATTGTACCTGTCAAACAGAGCGACAAAGCGCTGAACAGAATCAATAACCTACAGGCCCTGACCTAATTCACTACTGGCACCGAATGTAAACTCTCCTCTCGTAGAGGGAGGACGTTGGAAAATAAATCGGACCATCTTAATTTACAGCTGTTTGATGTGTTTTAGAGGATTTCAATTCGAATCAGCTGATAAAAAGTCTCCCGAAAAATGTAGGTAAAATCGTACTTTCTCATTAATGCCTCTAAAAAGGATTGAGGTTTTAATAACATGGATCATTTTGTTTCTGGATTGATTAGAGTTCAATAACTAACTATAATATTCTATTTTGTCGTATGTTTCGTTGATTATTAGTTAGTTATATTAGCATATGCATACGAATAAAACAAAAATAAATTTAAATATATTAATATCAAAAATTACATGAATCAGTTTTAATTAATTAAAATTAAAACTGTAATAATTATTATTACTAACATTTAAAGCTAACACAAATGCAAATCAATATACTTTTACGTAAACCTATCTTCAAACTAATCAGGGTTATTTTCATTAAAATAATAATGATAAAAAACTGTTTAATTCGTAAGCTTGGTATTGTCGTACTCTGAAGGGTATTGTGCCATCGTGATTTATTGTTCGATTAAAGTCCGTAATTATGTTTTAAAAGATCGTTAGAATTAAATAATTATTTAAAAGAACATTTATGTAACTTAATATGGTTAACAAAGATTTGAACATCGGGAATGGTGAAAGGGGCGTTTCCTCCAGCTGACACTCAACTCCCTTTTGAGAAAATCTATTTCTAGGTAGGTGTGACCAATTGTCAAGTCAATAATATTAACTAATAGCTATTAAATATCACTAGCACCAACACCAATCACAACACGTTATTCACCTATCTTCCCGCTTGTTCGGAGTGGAAGTGACGACCGCATGTTTCTCCTCCAACAGGCCATGGGTCGCGGTCCAGTGTTCCTCCTTGGGCACCTGGACCACGTAGTAGAGGAGGCCGCCGTGTGATGTGGCCATGCTAGGAGAACGCAATCACAACCAGGTGAGCGCATACCATTCGTGCTACCGGGCTCCTCACCTCTCGCAAGCTCACTCGCCGAACCACTGACACTGGCACACTGGTCGCGGACGCGGTCGTTGCATCGATCGCCGCTGAGCGCGCCACAGTCGCCCCGCCGCCTGCCTCCCACTCGGCCTTCGTGATCGCATTGTTACAGAGGTGCACCGCCGAAATTATGCACGACGTCTGAACTACAGGAATAAACATTTACGGCTGTAATAGTACATTTCATCACTAAGACCAAAAAGGTGCGTTTCAATGAAGGTGCAAATAAAATGAAAAACTCGTAAAACATTAATACCTGATTAAGTAACAATAGTTTTCGACCTTTACGTCGCTTTAACTAATCAGCTGTTATGTTACGTTGTAGTAGTTCTTTCTTCATTCCTTATTTAGGTTGAGGTTATGTGAGTGTTAGTTATTATTACCGTATCGATAGTTCTATCTCACCCATTCGATAGTTAGATTTATTAATCGATTACCAGTTTTAGAATCTATATTCGAAACGTCCGAGGTACATTAAAAATCGATAGTGATTGTTGCAGTTACTTTAACGATTATTTTACAATCGAATGCTCACCTCGAATCAAAAGTATCATCAAAAATAAGTTTTTGCGGCCTAGGACTCAAGAAAATCGTAGTAATAATTGGTTTAGTCCTAGGAAGAATAAGAAGAACTTTTTCTCTTCAACGCGTGTATCTAAAACAACTCTACTTGAAGCAATATGACAGAAAAATTATTTTTGTAGGGGCGATAGCCTCGTTGTGGGGGAGATACGAGTGCAAGTACGTATGAAAGATTTGGGCCAGCTATCATGGTAGGCTACTAGATTGACTAAAGCAATTGATTAGGTCACGAAACAAGACATCACTACCACAGTTTCGGAGTTCTTCAGGCTACCAACTAAGCCATTGACTCACTATGTTTTTATTCAATACCCCTTATACGAATGTCAAACTTTTCAAATTTGAGTTAAGAGTGTATATATGCGTTGAGGTTCCCTGGATCCATAAAAGTGGTTTCAGAACGATAATGTCTGGGTGTGTAGGCCAATAAAAGATCCTGATCAACCTAATCGACCAGAACAACTGAACAGCTGGACGTGCACAACGCTCGGCACGCCTCAGTTAGCCCAAGTTCTCTAATAAATCACCGAAAAGTTTCTGATGCAATCATCAATGTGCTTAAAGTCAGAGCAAAACACGTACAAGGCAACACCGTTCGGTAAAGTAGGCCTACACAGTGTTTAACGTATTTTCGACGGGGGTTTTGCAAAACCTCTCCCCTTCTTGGGCTCGACAAATAAAGTCCTGAGTAATGGTTTTTGTGACCCGACCGTCACAAAACGGAAACGAATTGGCAGTCAGTTCGCGACACGACTCGGCCGAGGGGGAGATGCCCCCTGCTTTAGTCCAGACTCCAGACGGATCTGGTCCAGCACCCGTCACTAAGAACCAAGAGTTTGCTGCACCTGCAAGACTTTTAAACTATATTTGATTATCTTTCTAATATAATCTTTTTAGATGGCTACCTACCCACGTGGGTATTTTAAGCCAAGTATGAATGAGTAATGAGTATAAGATGATTGTGGCGCGATCTTGCAGTCTTGTTAATGACTGAGGTTGATATGTTCCTTGGAAAGGACTGTTAACTAATAGCCCAACATTCAATGGTATCTAAGGTACCTACAGTTCCATTTTTGCTATTGAATTACGAACTGTTATAATTATGGGGATGGTATTTACGGATGAACGTAGTATTCAATAGTGCGGACGTTAATCCACACCAGAGAATATAACACCCACCGATCATCGCTCATAACTATCCACAATTCATGACTTCCAAATAGTTGGATAACAGGACACGCCACTGACCCAGTCACTAATAATAACAACATCAAATTCGAACAATCGCTGAAAATCTTTTCCTACTAAAGAAAACCTTGTACTTGATGCCATTTGAAAATAAACAATAATGATGGGTGGCGATTTATCTAATAAGGGATTCAATTTGTTAATTTACTTAGTGGATATAAAATGTAATATTAATGAAGAATCCTTATTACAAAAATATATCAATTTAAACATTTATATCACATTGATCGATGATAAATATATTTGAAACTAGCAGTAAGCCAGTCTTTTTTTGTATGATTGGTCGTATTACTAAGGAATAGAATATAATATAAAATAAGTTTTATCCGCCATTTTGTATTTTTATAAAATGTTTTATACCTCAGATAATTTTTTAATCAATGATTTTATACTTGGTCTGTGTCTTTAAATAGTTAAGATCCAATTTAGTCAAAATATCAATGGGATTAAATGGTTAATTCAAAATGGTGGCCATATAACTTTTTAGATTAAAATAACTTAAGAGGGGTTGATTGATATGAAAATTGTTAAGAATAAAGTTATGTCAAATTTAACTCCCTATCCAATTATATCAAACTAATCTATAATATTATAAAGAAGAGGTGGTTTCTGTATGTTTGTTTGTGGGTTTGTGGGTTTGTTTGTGGGTTTGTTGTGGCAAGTAAATGCGAAAAATACTGAACCGACCGGTTTGAAATTTTACACAAAGGTAGATCTTAAACTCATGCAACACATAGGCATACTCATTTCCTTAAAATCCTCTCAGCTACGCCCTGTGAACGTCCCAAGTTTCAATGTTTACATTTTTAGAGAATGAAAACATAAAATTACTTGAATGTCAACAGCTGTGAATACTAAAATTTGACAGTTCGAGAAGAAGGAGAAGAATAAGAAAGAGCTGCCGTGACCGTCCTAGGTTTCAATGTTTACATTTTCTAATGACAACATCCGTTTGCACTATATTTTGACAGTTCGGGAAGAAGAAGAAATAAAGTTGATTTTTCAGATAAACTGCTGGATCGAAATTAGTGAATTATTTGAAATAGCGGAATGGTAGATTTTAAGTTTTTTTCCGAAGACTGTCTCTATTACATTAATCCTTATCCTCTCCCAATATTTGACATATGTTACTTTGAAATGTTGTAGACACTCCTGTTTTGTCATTTTGTAAGCAATGAAGAATTAATTAACAATACCTTAAATGTATCAGTACAGCCTACAACCTTCAGCCTTTTTAGCCCGTGCGAAGAACGGGTACTTTGGCTAGTAAATGATAAATTATGAAAATCGGTCAATAAACAACGAAGATTCAGTATTTTACCCAGTATTGTGTGTGTACGTGATTCTTTTTTTCTCAACACAGAATTCTTCAACCCGTACTCGTATTAATGTAAAAGGGGATTTAGTGTATAACCCATATGTCCCATACTGTTTAACTAACCGCCTAATGTAACACAACTGTACAGCATACACATTCCGAACACGACAAAAAACAACCATCCTGTTAAAAAAAACAGGAGGTGAGTAGGTTGTTAAAAAACCCTTAAAGTGTTTTTTTATGCATAACTTGACTCAAAATACACATTTTAATAGGTTTCCACTTTTTCCAATTTATTTATTTATATGTAAAAAAAGAAATTTATTGTAAAAATAAATCGTAAAATCAATTTGAAATAAACAAAAATAATACACTGTTTCAATAGGTGGCACATAAACGGAGATGAAACCGGGTGGAATTTCTTATCAGAGCAATAACTCAGGAACGATATTGTCTTGGGTTATTTATCATATTGAAGTTGAGTTATTTACGAACAATTTGAGAACTGACTGATGTCTTTTCGCCAAAAATACATTTCAAGAGCTCTTGAATATAAACAAGTGCACCTACTGTATAAATGTCTGGCTTTTTATAAATAAATAATTAAATTGTTAAAACTAAAAATGTGTATGCATTAATTAAAATAGCCTTCAGTGCTCGCTTCACATATATCTTAAACCTCTAAAGTTGTTTCATAAATGTAACCTCACTATTTCACTTAACATAAACTGACTAAATCTGTTCTAATATGTTAAACGTCTAAACTATTGCCTAAATTAAAGTAATTAATGACAAGAAATCATTATAATTAAATTTTAGTCAACATCACTATTATGTCAATAATATCATTTCGGCAATGTGGGTGTTTAACTAACTAACATGGGTTAAAGAGTCTGCAGTCAAATTGCATTCTACTGAATGCAATTGCAGTAAAATGCAGTCTACTGCATTGGATTTTAGTTGCATAGTAATAATGTTAATTTTGTGACATCACTGACCCCTAATAGTCGTAAAAAGATGATTAATGTGTCAAATTAAAGGTAAAGTGGTCACCAAAAGAATGTCATAATCCATTTTTTATAATATTTATAATATTTTTTTTAATAGTTCTTTGATAAAAAAAAGATAATTACTTGCAAATCATTATGTAAAATTATGTGGTAATTCGTATTTCCCGGAAAACAAAATAAAGAAATAATAATGCAATTCTTTTAGATAATCGATTTACCTTAAATTTTCCCCATTAGTAATTCAGTCACAAAATTAACATTTCACTACTTATGGGACTAAAACAAAATATTTCGCCAATCCTGCATACTCTTACATGTGTATTTTAAACACCATTTTATTTTTTCAACGTTCTAATAAGAACCTTAAGCAGTTTTTTGTTACCATCCGTCAACCCGTTGGTCGAATAATAATTAATTAATCACGAAGCCCGCAACTCGTTCCTCACAGCCACTCGTCAACATGTGCGGCGCGCATCCGCTCGACCGTGGCGCGATCTACCGGAGCCCGCCGGATTTACGAGGATGCGGTTCCTGGTGCGGATCAACGGCGATAAAACCGAACACAGAGTAAAAACATAAACCGAGGAGAGAGCCCGCGGCCATAGAGGAAGCGGTGCGCTCCGTAATGATAGGGAGCAGCCAGTCGTGACGTGTCTCGGTCAGTGGGTACGCAGCCGAACCTTCTACACCCTATAACGGAGTGTAGGTGTTTCGGCGAAGGTTAAAGATGTTTTAGGAGAACACCTGCCCAAATATACCGACAGATGCCACACGATGCAGCTTACTGTGTTGAACTGAATAATTTAGCTCGTAAAGGAGAAAATAAAGGAAAATAGCCAGAATAAGATGGCTATTACTATCTACTGTAAATATCGTGAAATAGTTACAGTAGATTAAATGCAACGGATAGATGCTACTGAAGCCTATCAAAAACAGACTCCTCTCAAGAAACACCAAGATGCATACCTGGCAATAATTCAATCTGATTTTCTTTTTAGATCAGAAGTATGGGCCCTAACAAAGAATTTCCAGAGAAAGTTAATGACTTTCAAAATTAAAGTTCTCAGGGAATATACGGATCACCTTGAGAAGGAGGGTTGTGAAGGATAACAAAGAACAAAGAGCTGAGGAAACCGTATAGAAGACTTAAAGATCTGACTGAAGCAGAAGCATCAGACGGCTTGGGAACTCCATTAGAAGAGAGAATATCTCTATAAGAAGAGTGGGCAGAGGGCAGAGGGAGTCCGAAGGGAAGACACCCTTTGGAGAGGCCAAGACACATTGTGGTGAACATGTCGCTGACGATTTTATAAGATTGGGTGCAGAAGTGGATCTGACAGAGGATAGAAAAAGATAGAGGCACATTCTTGACGAGGTTGAAAATCTTAGATCTCATAAATCTTGAAAGATTTAAATAGTCAGATGAGAAAAAGTAATAAAGTAAGTACCTCGTGAATATTAAGGGAACAAAAATCAGTAGCCTTAAACTGTAGTATTTATTATTCTTATTTTAAGTTAGAGACTAGCTACGAATATCACAACAGGTTTGAGAGTCGCATAATTTTGTAACTAGAAGCCGGTAGCTCAGGGGAAATGGTCTGGCCCAGCAAGTCAAAGGTTGCTGTTACGAAATCAGTGGCCGGCGAATCCTGTCAGACCATGAACGGTCAGCTCTGGCTAGCCTGTGTGACTCACGCCGCTACAATACCTCGCTCTCTTCTATCAAAGACAATTTATATTAGAATAAAATTGTATTTGCTATTTTTCACCGCACAATCCTTGGCCTATGGTGATGGGCAGATTTGCTTTTTAATTTAAAAAATCGACCCATCTACTAGACCACTAACTAGGCTTATACTGTCGTAATGTGTTTCGAGGTTAAGGCCCTAAAGAGAATGAAGAGAATTTTTCTGAATGAATAGAAACACAACGAAGAATTCAAACTATGCAACAGTTAACTCGTTGGACCAACGTAATAGGCTGCTTCATCCTGGCAGTTTGCCACTTCATCAAGGAATTCATGAACCATTCATTAATTACCCATCCGGCTCGCGGAGGACCAGAACTCTGGCGTGACATCACCACGGTTCCCTGATATGTGCATAAAAATGCAACCAAAACTTAACTTAAAAAGTCAAATTCATAGTAAACAATTCTTCATTGATAGTAAAGACTTTAGAAAAATGCATGGCGTCAAGTGCTTGTACATAGTAAAAAATTCACTTATTTAGAGTATAGAAGTTTTTTTTTTATTTTGTGTATTTTCTACGCCAGTATTTTTCGTTTTGATGGGAAAATAGCTGTTACTACCTAACGTCGACCTGTTTTAGGAAGTATAACATGACAAATGGCGACTGTCCAGATTCGACCTTGCGGGATTCGATCCGGCGACCTTCAGTTTTCTAAATAAAGTTAAATTAAGTTCCCTATACTTATTAGAGACTGCGGGTTCAAAAGATTATATATTATTTCTATAAAATAGCTGATAAAAATTATTTTGTATAACATAAGGTGTTTACCACCTCAGATTTCTTCTAAATAAAGTTAAATTGTCCCTTCCGTTTAAAGACTGCGGGTTCAAAAGATATGGGTTTTTAATTAAAAAATTATAAATAAAAAATAACACTAAATAAGTTTTTTTTAATACGCCAGAGAAAAGTTAAATTTTATATCCGTTGTGAACGCAGTACATTGTCTGAGAGTGTCCAATGTTATTCTAATGGAGAGTATTAAAAAAATACATTCTTTCCTATTTATGAACCGTTTTCCATGAAACTTGGTATGCAGTGTAGGGTGATATCGCCCGACAAAGCCCACTCAAAAATGTTTCGTATTACCTGTGGAAGGGCGGAAGGGAGGAAGGGGGGGTAATGCCCCAATAATTTCTAACAGTTATTTTAACTTATTTTCTCTTTTTAGTTTAAGAAATTGGATGATTATTTTTGAAACAATATATTGTAAATGGTATTTACATAAACTTTAAATAATAAATAGTTTTATTAAAAAATGTAGTTTTTAAATTTATTAAGGGAGAAAGTATGTGTCAGACCACTTTACCGTTTACTTTATAATACTTTCCAATTCTGGGGCTTTTCTAAATAAGGGAAAAGCGCGCTAATATACAAAAAGACAAAATCAATTCAATAAAAACTCAAAGATTTATTAGTAATATAGTTTAGTTTAAAATTACGAGATTATTTTGGAATCTATCAGAATGGAGATCGTTACCAGCTTAAATTGTTTATTTTACATTCTCGAAACAGCTACAACTGTTTTTTAAATGTTTTTGATTCAAACATTCATAATTACAACACAAGACAGATCTCCGAATGAAAAAAACGGCCGTCTTTGAACACATTGCCAGATATAAAAACACACTTATAAGCATTCGTCGCTCAAAAAATTCCTTGCTCAAAAGCTTTCTATAGCATACGAGTACTTATCTTATGACTGGGAGACCACCATTTCAGATCAAAATTAACACCCCTGAATTAATTGCGAGTGGTTTTAATGAACTCTTGTTTGACTGGCTGAATAAATGGAAAATTTTAGTTAAACTATGTACAAAACAAATTACTTTTGCAATACAATTCATTTTTTGTAAAGATTTTATTATTATTATTATTAGTAATATAGTTTAGTTTAAAATAGTTTTCTTTACGATTGATTATTTTTTGGAATCTCCGTCCAGAATAAGGATTATTACCACTTGACATGGTTTTTTCCCAAAATTCCTATAACATTTCATCAAGTACATCGTCTAACTTGTGATTTTCCAATGCGGAAAAACTGCATAGACACGTTGTCAATACGTTGTTAAGATAAAAACTGATTTTTTGGAATCTCCGTCCAGAATAAGGATTATTACCACTTGACATGGTTTTTTCCCAAAATTCCTATAACATTTCATCAAGTACATCGTCTAACTTGTGATTTTCCAATGCGGAAAAACTGCATCGACACGTTGTCAATACGTTGTTAAGATAAGGAAACTGAACGTCGCTTAACTCTGCAGAATTTGCCTAAGAGGATAATTATGTTGATTTAATCCTGACTACATTTCGACGAGACTGGTTCAGACTTCTTCCAACTCTTCTTGCGTTTTATCCTTGTCTAACGATACTAAATTAATTAATTTGAAATACCTTTTTATTGATTTTTACTTTCAGTTATATTCAAAATAGTTATAACAGCAACATATGGGGTTGAACTAAATTTTTCTGTTGTAAAAAATATTAATTACAAGCTTTGGTTGGATCGGTTGAATGAATTTGAAATATGATTTTAATATGTAATTTCTTGAACAAAACATTTTCTACTTACAATCAAAGCAAAGTTCTTACACATACCTTCAATTAGCCAGCTTGATTCTTAATTTATTTTTGTTACCAGTTAAAAAATTCACTTTTTCATTTGCAAATATATTTAATTATTTTAGTTAGGAAATTGGGTACACCCTAGAGTCAAATTTGTTTGTATTTACTTCCCTGTAGGAAATAGGTTTGATCATGGATATGTCTAAGGCGTATGTTTTAAGTTCTTCTGAACAGATGTTCTTATTTTTTATACTAAAAATCCAATACAATAGCTCTAGTAGTTTCTATGAAACCTGTTACATATTTTCCATACTCTGATCAGATCAGTTAATTTATAGATCCGAGTGTTGGATCACTGTCACACTGACACAGATGCTGGAGACGTTTTGAAATAATAATATTTAGCCTGTAAAATAAGACGGCACAAATCGATGCAGGCTTCTTCATTTATTGTCTCTTTAGTATGAGTTGTCTGATTCGGCCATACCACGATGACCGTGGTTTCCCGTGGAGTCGGATACTGGAGCCGTACTGGTTAGGTCTAACCAGGTCTAACCAGCTCGCCCCCGCCGCCCCCCACGACGGTCACGCTGTTATTAACACATCCTGCGGCAATTTTCTGCTCGGCGAATGAAGCCTGAAGGAAGCGGCCCGCAGTTAGCCGTGGCGAAACTAGAGACTGACAGAGGCCCCTGGCGGGGGCCTGCATAACCAATCAGGCGAGCCACGATGACGTCACGCCGCAGTTATGGTCCACCGTGGGCCGGATTAAATAATGAATGGTGTTTAAATTCCCTGATGAAGCGGCAAATTGCCTGGATGAAACGAATGATTAATTCTCGCTCAATGAGTTTATTATTGCATCGGTTGAATTCTTTATTGTTGATTTACTGAAACTAATGTTTCCAAAATTTAATTGTGTACTTTTCAACTTGCATTTCTACTCTGTATTCCATAACTATTCGTCAGAAGGCTATTTAATATTGGAGTAATTATAGAATTGAATAAACAAATCATTTTATTCCTTCCCAAAAATAAACAGTAAGCGATATTTCCTTTGCATATTTCCTCTCATTTGATAATATCTATAAATTTAGCAGAAACTCAAAGATTTCGGTGCCTCGGTCAAAATTAAATTTACATAAGTAATTCCTTAAGTGTACCTTGACTGTTTCTACAATTTAAATTCATTTCTATCAGAGTAAAACTTTTTACGGACCATAGAATAAATTGAAGATTATTAGCTTATTAGCTATTAGATTAATAGCTTTTGTCCACCTCTTAAAGTAGGAATTTATAACATTTGGTTTTCTTGAAAGGATTGTAAAAATGTTAATTCAGTTTTTTTTATTTGGACTGAACTAAAATTTAGAGTGTAAACCGTTTTAAAACCCTTAGATATGTAAATTTTAAAACTTCTCAAATATAATTTTAGTAAATCGAATTAATTTTGTAAATTTTGTTACTAAACTATATGATCTTGTATCTGGTACTAACACTTTTGATAGTTTATTTAATATATAATAAGTGGGGAAGGTCTACTTTCGGATTATTTTATGGGACCCCTATTATTTATCAATACTATTTATTGTAAAGTATTTTATGTTTTATTTATTTCACTTCAGTTCAATTTTCTTTTATCTGTTTTCAATTCGTATACTTGTATTTAATTGGTAAATAAAGATATTTATTTTTCTTTTTATAGTGTGTTAAGTAAAAAATACGACCGTGTTACTAAAATTTTAAACACCTTTTACAAATCGTGCTTGGTTTTGACTAAGGAATGTTGCAGGTAATTTATCACAAACGGGTTATTAGTTACCTAGACCATGAGCGGATACAGCAGCGAACTCAGATAAGACGTTCTACAATAAATAATCACTAACATATAACAAACGACAGAGGTTGTTTTAGCCGAAAAATTGCAAAAATTATTGATAAGATAATAGTACAGTAAATTTGTATATGGTACACTACACTACTGATATGCCCTTTATTATTTAGTTTGTAAAAATGCACTTTTATAACCTCGTCTTTCGAAAAATACATACTTCTTATCAACAGAGAGGTTTTGGTGAATAATTCTGTGTAACAGTGGGAAAAATAAACGTTCTTAAAATTTTTTATCTCATATAACAATTTTGGGAATGATTTTCTTTTGTTAAAACCCCCTCAATAGTAGGTAAGCCAGTTTGTGTCAAATAATTTAATAGGAAACATAATTTTTTAAGTTTTGGAACAGTGAGTCATAGTTTTATTATTTTTTTATTTTCATTTTAAAACACATTTAAGTTGTAGACTACCTTGTAAACGAGAGTTTAATTTTTTTAACTAGTAAAATAAGTAGCTCGTAGCAATAAGACAAATTATAAAAGTAGATAGGCTTTAGGCCTATAAGCTAGTTAAAAAATCAAAACTTAGCCTAAAGACAGAAACAAGAACATTTCGGCTTTATTCTCACGGACGGAAGCCTTTGCATGTCTACGACAAAGCCCAGGAAGTTTGAGTGTGTTTGGTTTGAGAAGAGAAGTTTCATTATGTAAAGCTGGGACAAGCTAGTGACTTGATGCCGCCGTTACAACATAAGAATATATTTAGAATCATTTAAAATTCTTACAAATCTTACTTAATATTTGACGTAACGTCATTAATCGAAAATAAAACTAACTATTACAGTACTTACAGTCATAATGAGTGGAGAGGTCTCGTATAAATTACCTGAAACAGATGTTTTATATTGAAACAAAAGAAATGAGCAGTTGAATAAATAGGTGTATTAAAAATAACCTCAAAATTGTTTATATTTATCCACAGAAAAATCTTTTTTTATCTTTTTTTCATCCAATGAAAATCCACAATAGGTAACTTAATTTTTAATAAGTTAAACGACGAATCTTTTTTCGTAAAGATTTTTTCCTATAGTCTCATTTGAAAATTTTGGGTGAAAAGAATTTAGTTTTTTCAGAATTGAAAATCGGGAGCTGTTATTAAAACTTATGGATCTACTCAGCATTTTAACTTGAGCTAAATTTAAACCTATTTTTAAACTATACTATAGTAAAGTGCTATGTAAAACACATTTACCATGTCAATTTTCTAATTTAAAATTAATATGAAATAATTGAGCTGAGAATTTTTTCCTTTATATTTGTTGGGTTTTTTGGTTATTTTCATTTCATAAATATTTAGACATAATTAATAATAATAAGGTATCTTTCTCCTTTACACTGAGTCACACAACTAAACAAAGGATGGGCTTACTGATAGAAAAAATATTTAAATTGATTGTTAAAAAATTAAAAATCGATCGGTTGCTAAAATATTTTAACGATAAACGTTTTTTTTCTAATCATTCATGTTTCAGTGATATTGTACAGTTCGATGGGTTGTACATAGTGATGTTGAGGTAATGTTTTGAAAAAAAGAAATACCGCACACAAAACATGAAAACAACAAACCCCCAAATCGTGAAGATTTGACTATAATCGTATTTACAATAATGAAACAAAAAACGTTTAATCCGTAAAATGTTTTTACATTGTACATACAATATTGTATACCTAAATTAGAATTAGTTACCACTTAGAGCGATGGCTGTGTGTGGGGGAAATAAGTCGTGCAAATCAGTCCACAATCACTTAAGTTGATAAAATAAATATATTATGTATTTGTAAATAATTCTTGTATTGATATGGATATGTCTTAGCTCTGGAGGGATTTTGGTAATTTGCGCCACCAAAAATTTGAAACAATGGTATTTGGTTAGTGACGCAATATGGTTAGTAACGTCATAGTTTCGTTATAAGAACAGCTGTTTAGATAAACTTAAAACACTTCCTTTAGACATATCCATGAACTAACCTATTATTCACAGGGAAGTAAATACAATTTTTTTCTTATCTACTTAAATTTTATTTATGTATTTACTTGTGAAATAGCTTAGATAATAGGTATGATACTTATTACCTGTTCCCATATGACGTCACTTCCGTTTCAAATTTTCATCTTACAAATTGTCATTACCTCATCCCCAGCAGAAGAAAATGAACAGAAAAATGAGAATAAAAAAACAAAACACATTTTAAGGATATACTCGTTTATTTTATAATTACAGTATAAAACATTACCGTACTGTATTAATAAATATCCAGGTCCTAACAGTTTAACGGTCTGTATGATTATAGCCTGCGAGCTTACTCTACAAAATCTACTTGGGTTAAGTGGTTGGCCATTTTTCATCGGCAAAAACTCAACATTTTATTAATGATGTCAGAAAAAACGAAGGTATCAAGGAGATTTTCAGTTTTAAATATCAGTTCTAACTGACGGTTAAGAACTGACAGTTCAAAAATGATTGTCTGTAGGGGTTTATATTTTTGCTAAACTGTATCATTAGGTTAGAGTTTTTATTTATCCCACATGCAAATTAGAGTTTCGGCGTTTTCATTCCAGTAGATCTAGTTCTCACCCGAGATTTGAGGAAGGTGTTGAAAACAATGGGAAACACATTAATTAAACCGCGGGAGGCGCTGTTTGGCCGACATTATCACGCACGCGAGCACACCACGCCGGTACAGTCACGTGACACACCGGATACGGGGTCATCCGTCATCACCATCCGGTCACGGGCGATGACCACGACGGTGACGGCCTTATTGGGATGCATAGCTTCCGTGTTTGATTGGCCTGAATCTCCCTCGTGTAATGTAGACTAATGGAAAAGTCTATGAACGCCATGCCATGTCTATCTACAAGAAATGGCGTAATTATGAACATTACTACTTATGAAAAATTATAGCTTTAGATTAACAAAATATGAATGTACAAAAATATCAACAAAGTTAATTTGAAGCATAGTCAGTTACAAAGTAGTACGTACGTCTCAGTATCATTTATTGGAGATTCCTTTTTTTAGACAATTCAGTAAAAAAGTTGCAATATAGACTGAAGAAGATGATCGAGGTCTTAAATTAAAAGTAAAGTGAAACGAAGGAATTTCATATTTTTTTAATTTTATTCTTCTGAAAAAGTAATATTAAAACACAATGATATCAGATAATTAGCATGTTATCATATTTCATATGATAGAACATTTTTCAAAAATATAAAATTTAATTCACTAGATAACCACTGTATCTTAAATTTGACACTTCAGTAAACTTTTCACGACAATCGAGTGGTCCATTAATTTAAAAAAATTAACATTGTTCTTAAGAGACTGTTCTTTGGTAATCCAAGATGGTGAAGTATCGCAGACTCTTTTCAGTGAAATTTTCTCTAAGGTGTAACAAAATGTAAATCAAACAGTACTCGTAAAAATGTATAAAAAGTTCTCAAAAAACATAAAAGCCGATAAAGTTTGGAGTGTAAATTTTTTATTTAGGATATCTTGATAGTTTTTTCTGTTACAAAAAGAAAAATTATTTTTAATAAATTCAAACTGACAAGTCGAAATAATGGTAAAGTATGTTTACGAAAATATACCTGAGAAATGTAACCAAACAGTTAAGGCAATTTTACACAATCGTAAATCAGAAGAACAAAGAGAAGTTGGCATCCGACAGCGACAGATCGATCTGATAATTAAAGGAGGAAGCGGGAGCATTACAGCAGGAAGGTATTAAACAGCTGATAGCATTAAACAGCTGATGCATTAACAGCTGATAGCGGGAGCGGCGATGAACACCGGCACGCGAACTGAGAAGCTTCCGACGTTCCGACCGGTTCATTAAACAACCATTGGTTATGCGATATTCGTTGCATAAAACTAGAGAAGAAAGGAAATGTAGTTAACATTTCTACTTTTTAAAGAAATTCTTTGAAATCTTTTTATCCATTTAGAGTTATTTTAGTCAAATTTGACAAAGTTTATATGTTAAGTAAGACGATAAGATACACAACCGATTGGCTGGATGGACATTAGGTAGTATATCGATCATTTGAAGGATACATCGATAGACTGATTGGAGTGGGTGGGCTGTGGCGTCTCCAAAGGCACATATTGGAATCGATCAAACAATTGAGATACTTATCGCTTGCACACGTGTACAATGGGGTGGCATCTCCAAAGTCCATGTATCGAAATCAACCAAACAAACGATATACAGATAATTCCACGTATTCAATCGAGGCGTCTCTAAAGATCGCATATCAAAATTAACACAATCGAGATACTCATAATTTCGTCCACATGTTAAATCGAGGTGTCTCCAAAGTTCACACATCAATTTCAACAAAATGAGCGAGATCCTTATCATTTCGTCTACGTCTTCAATCGGAGTGTGGCGTCCTAGGTTCCAGCTCACCTGAGGACAGATCAGATCCCAGATCCAAAAACGCCATAAACCTTTGTTTTTACCAACCGCAATAATAATAATCAAATAATAATGAAAATAACACTAATATCATTACATATTAAACATATTGGTGTATCAAAGAGGTATGACACACTCGAAATAAATCGAATTTATAATATTATACAATTAATTATAGTTAATTAAATATAAACGTCACCATGTTGATTGGAGTGTAACACTTAATCCTGCTATTGTAATCACATTTGCAACTGTCGTATATATGCAGGTCGTGTCGCTCTCAAACTAGATTAGTTATAACTGGAACTCGTCGAGATCCTTGTCACGTTGTTAGGCGAATTAGCAGTTTAATACGTGAGATAAAATGACGTTTGTATATGAAACAAATACGGTTTAACTCTAAGGGTGGTTTAGTGGGCATGGCACCCGTTTTGTAATATTAAAGTTTTCAGTTCAATTCTGAGTGAAATCTCAACAATCTGTTGGATAGTTCGATATTAGACCCAGTCGTCTTTGATTACTGGACTATTTACTAACAATCCAGCGAAATTAATCAGCTCGACTTTTTATGTAGCAAACACTCCACATTTCATCACTTCTCCAGATTAACCCCCCATAAATACGAACCAAATATACCCACTCTATGGTTGGGGGGGGGTTCTCACTAGTAATAATAATAAGTACCCCCGTAGTAGCAGAACTGCATACTAAGTGAATCTCCATTGATTTAAGAATTACTTGTCAGTATACAAACAATTTTTATTCATAGATTTTACCACATAAATAAGATTTATCAATTTATCTATTCTTAATGGGAATAACGTAGGAAAATATTAAGTAGGTTATCTGCCGTTAGGAGCAATACAATTCGATTTTTCAACATAGTAATAAGCATTCACTACATTAACCTGTACACAAAGTTAATCACGAAATTTGAAATTATGACGAGGCTGTAAACATTTCCTATCCTCCATGATTAACATACGGAATAATTAAGTAGGTTTGCTGCCATGAAGTAAAAACAAATGAAATGTTTCTGCATACCTTTGAAAAAGTAAATTTAATAGATTTTAAATTAACATATAGAATAAAATTATTTGGCATATAGTAAAGAAAATAAATACCGGAAACCAAATATGATGGTTATTTTTCTGTTTACCTCTATGATTGCGCTTTGTAGCTTTGGCGTACTCACCTAAATCAATCGAAAACTCAAATTACGAAGTACAGAAAAATAATTTGATTTGGTTCTCTATTAAGTTATGATTTATTAGAACAAACAATTCATATTTAACATGAAACTGTGCAAATAAATATAATGACACTAAGTGTACTCGTAGAGAGAAAAAGAGACGTCTATTCCGCACAATGTTTATAAAGTATAACACCAGCAGCAATCGGTTGATGGTGCCTAAAAACAAGCAACCATATGGATCCAAACCAGAATAAATCATTTGAAAGTGACCCAAATACAAGACACAGACAAACAAACAGAGCACTCGAGAGAGAAAAACTTGCACACGCCTGACGTTCGGAGTATTTCAAGCGGACTGCTCTATTCCTTCATTCGGTCGAGCACACAGTGCGATTTAGAACAATTAATTATAGATCCATTTCACTTTAACCCTAAAACTCTATAGTGCAGGTACACTACAACCCTAAAAAACCATTATGCCATGGCTTTTAACACTCAACAACTCCTATTTTATTCCTCTACTATCAGTTAACCCGTTTTTAGTGAGGGTTGTGTGACTCTGTGGTAAGACAAATGATTATTATGTACTTAAGAGCAAATTAATAAAATGTAAAAATTAATTCTCAGCTCAACTAGTTACCTTTAGTTTTAAATTAGATAAAATTATAAAATTGGTATAGTTCCTAACATTTGGATTTCATTAAAATAATATTTTAATATAGTATAATAAAAAAAGGTTAATTTCAACGATAAAGGTAAACACGTTAATATTGATTTTTAATTTCCAGATAGGTATTTATTTCTGTTAAATCATTTTAATAGATAACATGTTGAGTATATTTTAGGATTAATGTTGTTCAAAAACGGGTTTTAGTGAGTTCATTCATTTAAACTAAAAGGTTCTGGGTTAGTTTAAAATAAACAAAAACTTCCGAAAAGGTACTAAATAAATTGTTAGGTGAATAAACTGTTTTAGTGAAAATAATTGTCATCATGGGTGGTGTCATTCACGTTTTCTCGAAGAAGCGTAACAAAATACCCTATTACAGAAAGGCAGACAAGAGTTGAAATAAGAACCATTTTGCCTTTTCAAGGGGTATAAAACGTAATAATAGCCTAAACTATTATAATTTCAAGCACTTTGCAGACAAGCCTCTAATTTCATTTCTATAGATTTCATTTACAAATGGGATATACATTTTGAATATTCACCATAAATATACCAACATAACCACACAAAATACAAATACATCGTTTTATCATACACAAGGAAATAAAAAAAAAACTTAAATTAAAAAATGTTTAAACACCTTTTGTTACGCGATTCTTGTTGTAGTTCTACACTTCGTGTGTGTTCTCATAGTTTGCATTGCTATGTAAATTGACAAAGTCCTAGTTCAACTGAAGAAGCCACCTCGGGGCTCTAAGCTGCTGTGGTGTAAAACTAACATTTATTTAACTGAAGTTACAGTACTTGGGTGGCTTGGACCAAGAAAACATACTATACAATAATTGACAATAATTGCAGCCATGTTGAACTTGGCAATCCGCAACAGTCTTGGCAATGTGGCTTATACGTGGGAACATCCGACCGAGTAGATCTGCTAGCGTCATGCACCAGAATAGACGAGCGTGTGCCGCGTGAGCGGGAATATCGCTCGTCATCAGATGAGAATCCAGCTACTTCGAGGTCACGAATTGTGGATAGACTGTGGATAGCGATGGTTGGTGGGTGTGATATTAGAGAGTACCCACTGCGGTATAAGTCTTTTCATAACATTTATTTTTGTTTACTTTATACTGACCCACAATATATTAAAATAACAGCTTTCCAAAACGGTTTATGTGATATTAGCAACATCTATAATAAAAATTAAATTAGAGTTTTATCTATACTTGCTTGAAATTACAATATTTTCGGGTAATTTCACGTTTTTCACTCCAGAAAACATATGGGTCTTCCCTCAATTTCTTTCTAGCTTTCTGTAACACTGAACAAAGTCTTTCTGTAACGTTTTTTCCATGAAAACGAGTAAAAGAGCTCGCTGATGAAACTTATTTTCATTATTCTATAATTTTTGGAGAAGGATTTTGATTATTTTAAACCGTTCCACAACGTGTGACAATAAAGGAATTAATTCCCAAAAACTGGGTTTTGAGTTATATGAGCAAAATCTATGTAATAAAATTAATCTAGTCTATACATTGCTTGGGATTATGATGTTTTTGATTATTTTTACGTTTTGTACCCCACAAAAGCCGAAATGACTCCTCTCTAAACAAGATTTTTTTAAACACTTCCCAGTGAAAACGAGAGCATCCCCACTAATGAAACTTATTTACCTTACTTAAAGCCACTTTGAGAAGGTTTGTGTTTACTTTAAACTGGCCTGCGAATACCAAAATAAAATAATGTCTTCTCAAAAACCCAATTTTCAGTAATATCAATATTTTTACAAAGGTTTTTACAACAGAACATGTGATCTATAAAGTGATTTCATTGAAAGACACAACCATCAGCAATCAATATTAGTTTGTTTAGATAGATCATTGATTTAACCTATTTCAAAATTATACTACATTCAACTATAATCTTGACTTATAATGATGAATCTTAATAATCAAACAAATTCCCTAAGTAGATCTTATTAATAATCAATGCGAAATAATTCAGCTGAGAATTTATTTTCCTTTGTACCTGTTTGTTTCATGTCATGAGAATAGTATTCTTTACAATAATCCACCCGCACAAAGGACGAGCTGACTACTAGTTTATTTTAAAAACAGAACACGAACAATATAAACCGCTACGAATGAATTATCAAAGTCTTAACTGCTTGCATGTAAGCCTCCGAGAATAAACACACAACTATACGAGCGTGTAGGAGGTCGTAACTAAAATGCTCACGCAACACGACCTAGGGGAAGAGTTGTTGGGGGGGGGCTGCATGAATACACGACTTTACCAACCACGATCAAACATGGCACGAAACATCAACTAACTTATTTGTTGAGTAATCACTGCAACCGCCAATTAATAGTTTCAAAATCACACTTGTTTTTAAAGCTTAAACGTAACATTTTATTTCTCATTTAGTGTACCATTTTAATTTACAAAACATGGTTGTTTTGTCACAAATAATAACTTTAAACTTGGTGTAAAATCAAAACAAAAATGTTTAATAATTGACTATGGAGAACCTTAATAAAAACGGGTTTCATTATGATACAATCAATCCCAAAGTCCAAATCCAAAAAGTGCTGAAGACTGTGATGTGTCCTGTAACCCATTGGAGGTCACGAATTGTGGATAGTTATGAGCGATGTGATGTTCTCTAGTGTGGATTAACGTCCGCATTACTGCATCCGCATAAGAAGTAAAAGTAGTTCTGATTCCACGTTAAACTGCAAGTCCGTAAATGTAATTTTATGTTGAGCTATTAATAAATATAGGATTAATTAAAAACTTACGTCTTCCAACACTACTTAATATGTATATTTACATTTACATTGTGATTATATACAAACGGTAAATATATACAAAAGTTGTTGAATTGGCGATCGATTTCGTCCTGACTCTTAAGTCTCCGTTTGGGCCTGATGATGTCCGGTATGACTGGACGAAATCGATCGCCAATTTAACAACTTTTGTGTATATTTACCATTTGTATATAATTACAATATAAGAGAAAATATATTGAGTGGTGTTGGAAAACGTGAAACACGTTAGTTTTTAATTCATCCTATATTAAACCAACACGCATAATGCTAATCAAGAAGTTATTCATTAATAAATAGTACTGTCAACGTAACATGTCAGCCTTGGTCAGTATCAAGACTAAAAGATCGCACGGGAATCATCTTACACTAATTTCTCATTCGTATTTGGCTCAAAATACCTACCTGGGTAGGTCGACATTTCAAAATGCAATAGAAATAGTTAATACTCCATTTATTGTTCGATCCAGACCAACTCCACAATTGAGTAAATAAGAATACGACATTTATGCCTTACCGATCCAGACCTTGTTGTAGTCAGTTTTTCAGTGCTATTTTAGGAAGAGGTGAGGACTACATTTGGCAAACTTAGTTCGCTCCAGCCGGATGCTGGGGTCAAGGGACGTCACGGTCGTGCGGTGATGACGTCACTTCCTCCGTCGTGACCGATGAAGATGCGGCTTGCAACTAGAATGCACTTCCTTAGCAATAGGAGAGCGTGGTGCACGGAGTCGCACCTACAGTATAATGCAACGATCTCACCAACACGAACGTCAAACGTAACGAGATGCCAAACAGTGGAATATATTATTCATTAATCATTTATATTTATAAGGTAATTAGAGTATATATATTCAAAGTTTTTAAAGTAATTTTAATTAATTGTTATATTTATTAATACAAGACAATGATTACTCCAAATTTACTTTATAAATTAGATTGACGGATTAAAAACTTCCAAACCTAAATTTTATTGTAAACTAGCTGACCCAGCGAACTTCGTACCAATAATAATAAACATTTGATTTTTAATCATAAAACATAATCAAAAAAATTCCCTCTGAGAAATATTATATTTATACAGTAATTACATACCACTGATTACTTACTATTTTATGCTTGCTTCTTTGGCTTGCTCAATGGTTCAAATAAAAACAGCTGCTGTTTGTATCTTGATAGGTAAGATACAAATATGTTGGAATCCAAAACAAAATTATTTCTCCATAAGATTAACATGGGAACTTTGAAAGCGTATAGGGTAGATTTATGGGAAAATCGTCACAAAAACTATTAGACTTTCCTATTTTAGGCCTAAAGAACCAGTATACCAAATTTCAGCCTCCTAGGTAATCGGGAAGTTGGAGAATTAGTGATGAGTGAGTGAGTGAGGGCTTTTAATTTTATATATACAGATAACATTTTATAATGTGTACACGATTACCTCGGAACAAAGTTAAAAATATTTACAAACTCTATTTTTTAACGCTTTTAGGAAAGCGTTTAGCATAAGGTTTTATGGCAGTTGGTGTTACGTTTTGTAGCCAATAGGGTTAGATGTAGTTTTTTTTAATTATTATCTTGTTTGTCATTTGGCAGGCTCAGCTTGTCGCTAGGTAGCCTCGAAGTTCACTGTTTCTTCAATTTTTCTTATCTAAATTTTGTGGTCATCCCGGGGGTCGAACCCGTCACCTCTTGGACCGAAGTCCAAGACGCTAACCGTTAGGCTAGCAGATGACTAGTACATGTAGTTATTCAATAACATTTTAAATATACTCAAATATTCCATGTATCAGCCTCCATTTTAATTTTCGTTACTGTAAGTATTTCAATCTCTATAAGAATTCTGGACTGTGCACTACTTGAAGAAATTCAAACATGTGAAATATGACAAAAAATAACTGGTCTTTTTGCAACAGTCCTCAATAACCCGCAGAAGTATTACCGCTTGTGTTCATCCTACCGAACATTACACCTAGGTCCTCAGTCACGACGTCATTAGATGACATTTTGGGCTGCATTACAGAACGCCGTTGCTCCATTAGAATGCCACTGCAGAAAATGCTGACACAACGCAACACTTGCTTGCACATTAAGCGGCAAAACGTCTGGATCTCACGGTCGGTCAAGTCAATTAATATTTTTGTAGAACTAAAAAAACGGCACATCTACATGCGTAATCTATACCAAATGTTACTTCTCAACTCCGAACCTATCCCGATTTCTAGACGTTCAATATTACCTTTCTTCAAGCCAAGTATGAATGAGTGCAAGATGATTGTGGTCTGGTCTGTAGTCTTTTAACTGACTAAGACTGACATGATCCATCGACATGACTGTTAATTAATAAACCTAACAGTCAATGCCAACTAAGGGACCAACAATTTTACGTGGGATCCGAACAACAATGTTGCCTCTTGATTATGAACTGGTCTAATTATGGCGAAGGTCTTTGGACATGAACGTAGAATTCAATAGTGCGGACGTTAATCCACACTAGGAAATATCACTTTCTACAATTCGTGATCTCCAGGTTATTACAGGACACGTCCCCTTTAAATTCAATGGATTAAGTTAAAGTACTGTACTTTCACGATTTCTTCTTCATATTTGGGTAGCAGTTGACGTAGAATATTTTTAAATATCAAAGTAGCAATTGCCAGTTTGGGAAGGTACTTCAAATCAAAAGACATTAGACAACTTGACATGAGGTATCACGGGTCCAGTACGAGCGTGTTGGGTTTACGGGAAATCTCCACACGACAAGCGATGGTCACAATAATCATTTGGGATGTAACACTTCCACGAAAGTCATTACAACTGGACCTAAGTGTACAGTTACAAAATATCAGGTGAAAACTTTCTCCTCCTTCAGTTCCTTTTTTGGAATTCAAGAGGTACGAAAATTACTGACATCGAAGCCTATGTCAGTAATTGACTATTTCATTGGAAAAATCAAATATAAATTTTTATTTCACAAGGTTACCTTATTATTATGATTTTTCAAATCGATAAATACTTGTTTGCAAAGGGTATTCAACCTCTTTCTGAGCTTGGCTTCACCTTACGCGTGATGCGAGATTGATAAAACACTGTTTTAAGTAATAAATATAACAAATTTAAAAAATATGCTTTAATTGCATGCATAATTTCTTGCTCTACAGATGCTTTTCATTTCAACCCACATCTTGTGCAACATTTCTCTTATTAGAGAGGAAGCTAAATCACTAATTTTTCCTTTCAAACTCCAATTTTCAATTTTTTAAGAATAAACAAAATAAATCAAAAAATTGTTTTGACGAATTTCCAGAGAAAAAGAATTAGTTCACTTAACAACTTTACACGTTAAATCCCTTTCCTGATAAGAAAACATGTTTGTACAGAAAAAACATCTTGGAGTTTAATTTAAAAGAATAATGATGTTACCGATTTGCACATTAAATGAACACAGCTGTTGCAATTAATGTAAACTAAATTGCTTGAGCTACCGGAAGCAGGAGTACCAATATGAAATATTTAATTCTTCATACAATAGTTTTAACGACAGTTTAACCACGCCATTTTTTAACCACTGTATTAGTAAAGGTATTCACAACGTTATGCAGAGGTGACAATTGTTTGTTGTTTTAAACAATCCAACAGACGGTCTCGTCACTCTCCTCGTGTCCCGGATACACAAGCGTGTTTACTCACGCCAACACTCAGAACCGCTCGGCAGTTCGTCACAGTTTATTTAACTTTTCTATTGTGTTAAGTAAACAAGGATTAGGATGGAAATAAACAAACGCGATCACAACAATCCATCGTTGAGAGCGGAGATGGATCGGTCGATGAAATCTTCATATCACACTTCCGGTGTCCGGTATAAAAAAACTTTACACAGAAACTTTGAAGTGAAATTCACGTTCATGGTTATTATCTGAGTGAACAAAGGGTTTTTAAATATTGTCTTTGAGTAAGTATATGGCTACAACAATTACTATAACGCTTTTAAATGGCAACATATCCAGGTTTTGTTTTTTGAGGGAGAGGCGGTGCGCTCCGCTTCGTCGGGAACACCCGGGCAGTAAATGCAATCCGGTGAACCGGTTTTGCACATCCGATACAGGTACGACTTGAAATAACCGGCGACCTATCCAGGTAGTGTACTAGGTATTTAAAGCCAAATGCGTACAAGAAATGAGTTTAAAATGATTGTAGCACAATATTATAGTCTTGTTACTGATTAAGGATGATATTCATTAGATAAGACTGTTAATAAATCTCCCAACAGCCAATGGCATATAAGGGACCAACAGTTTAACGTTGAATCCGAACCGAAATTTTGCCTCTGAATTACGAATTGATATAATTAATTATGAGAATGGTCTTTGTGGATGAATGTAGTATTCGATAGTGCAGATGTTAATTTTCACCAGAGAATATCACCAAGTAGCTGGATACAGGACACCGACGCCGTCCTAGTCTAGTATTTCGTTATTAACAGAAACAAATTTACAGTAGTATTCGTATTTTTTAAATAAAACGAAAGAGGTTTTTCTTAACATATAAAAATAATCGTAATCACAATAAAGTAAAATTTGAAATTGATAAACAATTAATTAAAATATTTACAAAGTATAAGTATTACGAGACAAAATGTTCCGAATATTTGATATAAAATAACGCTTTCTGAAAAGTCTATACCTTCTGAACCCAACTGCATAATGTAACGGGTTGTAAAACTGGGAACAGTTATCATAAACCGTTACCAAAACGTCATAAACATGAATTCCTTTTGACATTACATTACAACACTGAACAAGACGAAAAGAGAACCTATAATATTTGTAATTTAACTTTTCGCTAGTTGTTTACATCTCCTACAAAGTGTAAACTAATGAGCTCTATATAAGAGACTGCAATACCTCCGCCATATTGGATTTAAGTTAAATAATAAAAATGTTAGTTAAGTAACAGATTTATGACCATTTAATGGTCGTAAACAGATGGTTGAGGTGAGAAATTAAAAGTAAAGTGGTTGTTTGGGGATTACAAGGGAACACCTCAACCATCTGTTTAGACTGTCTCTGTGATCACTGACGCTATCACAAAATTAACAGTTCTTTTGGGGCTAAAATTAAATATTTCTTAAAATTGATTCATCCAGGAATACTTTTGTCGGACTAAAGAAAAGTTTGGTGTTTTCTAAGGCGAGAGAGGTTCAAAGTTTGTCGGAGTGAGATTATGTGGCCAGTGACACGATGTGCATATAGACTCTTGTCAATATGTCAGTCAACTATCCCAATCATCGGAGACAAGATGTATTAACTCCAGCCGCACAACCCCCATACAAGGGGTTGGAACATTACAGTTCCCTTACAATAAAAACGAAACAATATGTCTTAATTTTCCACATTTAAGAAAACACCACATCATTTCAAAAGGTGTAGACTAGGTTCTAGATAATGTTATCATTTTAACGCAAAAAGTTTTCTTAAACATCCACTGAATAGCTTTGAATTTTTAAGTGGGAATAGTGTGGAAATGTAACCCCATTTTAAAAGTAAATAAAAATTTCGTCACTACATATTTTTAAAAGGAAACAAAATAACACTTATGGATGCCTATATTCGTACTAGTAACGAATGAGATTAAAACTGTTTTTCAAAATAAATGTGAAAAATAATTCCTGAACAGTACAAACAACGGAATTTTATAAATACAATGAAAATGTTAAAATTCCTGCACCTGCATGTAATAAACAAGCCCACAAGTATTTTAATCAAACCAAGGAAATTCCTAAATTCTTTCGCGTTAAAGTGGTGCAAGCAAAATAATCTTTAAAAAATATAATTTAAACGTTTATTCAAAGTTCCTTCAAGTATTAAGTGAAAACGTTTTAAGTTACAGGGTGATTTATTCGGAAATTGGAGTTTTCCATGCAAGGAGTGTGTCAAAACTACTTATGCTTTTGAGTTGAAATTTTGGGAACGTGGATGAATAACAGACCTTTCTCACTCAATCCATGTGAAATTTTTAAATAAGAAAAAAATCGTATAATCTAGAAATTTTAATCTAGAGTTTTAAAGCCACTTTTTTGGTAAATATTTTGGATTCTCTACTATAACTTCGTCATGAACCAGTGGTTTGGTCTGAAAATTTATAGGAGAAAACATTGAATTCTTTCATATTAAAAATAAATCATTTAGATTGTTATGACGGACATTTTTCATCACCATTTGAAAAACAACGTTTCGCGATCTGGAATCTGAACCCGGCCGTCATGTGAGCTAGAAGATGGCAATATAATAGCATAATCCATACTCAGCGGTATAAAGCTTGAATCAAAAATGTTTAAAACAGTGAAAAAAGCTTACAACAAATAAAAAAACAACAACCGCGCACAAAGAAAACAAAGTACGTACTCGTGTATCAAGGGCTCAACAATCACACCTTATTTTCCTTGTGACTTATGTTTCTGGTATTTTTTAATTTGTAAGTTTTTTAACAGATTAAAAAAATTTGATTTTCACCTCATACATGTTTCGCCCTCACCTAAGGGCTGAATTAGATTGCAGTTCTGAAAACGTCGTTTAACTAATCGTGATGAAAAATAACAGCAATATCAATCTAAACAATATGATGTAACATATATATAACACATCTCACTAACAATGAATTACAAAGAAATAATTTATGTTAGTGACATGGGGTTTAGTTTGAAAATAAATAAATAAGTAAAGCTGCCCTTCACCATCGAGAAACGATAAAAACACAACAGTAAACATGCAACCACTAAAGTAAAACAACAACAAAAATAATTAAACTGGAATTACTGGAAAAAAATAAAAATCGTAACCCCTCCCTATCTCATGTTTCACTTTTGGGTAGTGAAGGAGCCTTTTCCCATGGTGGGTACTAGTTGTGAGACCTCCTTCTGGAAGGAATGCTGATTACTAAAGTACTGGGGTTCTTTCCGAAGCATCTTATGCATTTTGTAGTATGGCATTACTCTAGAAACGATATCAAACGGTAAATTGTTTTAAAAATGGGCAAAAAGGGACTCGTTCTGCGCGTACAACCCATGAACTTTATGGCGGCCTCCTCTTGCACCTCACGGACGGACGGGAGGCTCCGGTTCACCGGATATCCGCTGGCCATTACTAGTCACCTGATTGTCCATCAATAGAACTGGAACTTCCGCCGGCATTGTCAAAACGCTCAATAGACTGATGTAACAGAACAGATGATTAAGCAATCAACGGTGACCTCAAACTCAGCACTGATTCACTCCCTTGGGATGTTCAGATATAAATATATCGATACAATATCAAACTCCAATATCGATAAAGCAATAGTATTGCTCAAAAATATCGATAAATAGTAATATAAAAATTAGCACTATCGAAAATATGTTAAAAACGTTGCTTGGTGTCCAAATAATCTAAAAGGACTGATTCTTCCTTTTCTTCAGATTCAGTATCCACTGTAGGGAGAGAAATGTTGCAACATGAGAATGGACGTCTGTAGAGCAAGAATTATGGCCTTTTTGAAGCCTAATAGCTATGTATAAAATCTTTTTTGTGTTATCCTTTTTTTGTTTTTATAATTCACCAAGATCAAAAACAACTCGTTAAAAATGTTCATATGTTTTTTAAACATATTTAATTTATCTTTTACTTTTAGAATCAGGTCAAAAAATTACACAATTTAGTATATAATAGTTTTGTTCCTTCTTCGATTATAACCAAGATCACCCATCACTAAAAAAGCTTGGTATTACGACCGGGGGGGAGGTAGTCCTCCCACGAAATTCCAACAATCAATTTAATTTTGTTTCTCTTTCTTTTTCTTGTTGTTATTTCCAGAAATTGGATGATTATGTTTGAAACAAAAATATTGTTAAAAAATTAGATAAACGTTAAAAAAATGTTGATTTTATTAAAGATTGCCGTTTAAATTTACTTAAAGGAGAAAGTACGTGTCAGTCCACTGATACTGTTTATTTTTTTAAAGTGTTTACCTCAAAGTCTGTAACAAAGCTACATGAAACTCAACCTTCACTCATACCCACCTGGGTGGGATGAGTGATTTATTAGTGTTTATCATGGCAGCTACCCTGCATACTCTTTTCTCATGTTAATCATAAAACTTGGTATATATGGAAAAAATAAAAATAGTTTAAGGTAAAAATGCTTACTTTCACTGTTCCTCACAGCAGCAAACCTACATACCAGGATTATCGTTCCCATGATAATCCTAAGGCAAACTCTAATTTATCAACATATTTCTTTATTTTTTGTTTTTAAATTGTATATGGGTCTTTTTTAGATATTTTTTGAATGTATTTATTCTCGATTTATTGACGGAAAAGTTGATATGTGAAAATATTCTACTAAAATATAATAAAAATGAAAAAACATCGAAAAAAGAAAATAAAAAATGATTAAAATTGTTGAATATATTTGATTTTAAATATTTCAGAATTATATTAATCAAACTTGTCATATAATACTATTGTCATATCATTGTTTCGGAAATAATACGCTGAGTAGGTCTAGAGGTCTGCTACGACGGGTTTTTAATTTAGATTTTGACCCTAACAATATTTATTGAAAACCCTGTACCGCCGCATTAGTACGGTATTGGCTCGATCCATCTTCGGCACATGACGGCAATGACAGAGAGTGATGAATCGGTTGATAATGCTACACAGTCCACACGAGTGAATTTGACACATTGGATCCTACCGCTTGAGAACACCGAAGAAGGAAAATCCCGGAAACCAGAAAATACGAGGCCGAACACTTATATCTCAAACGATTTTTAAGATTCAGGCGTCAACAATGATCATTCTATCTCATGGATGGCTAAATTATTAAAAATAAACTAGTGACTCCCAGAATAATATTGACCAACGGACAGAAGATTTCAACCCCCTGTACAGTTACATTTTTTTCGGTGTTTTTTTAAGTATACAAATAGACGTAGATAAGGAGGTAAGATGTGGATATTATAAAAAATTCAAAAATGTCGTTTTTTAATTTGTTTTTTAATTTAAAAATGAAAATTAATACAAATTGTATTTTTCTCAATCTCTTCACGTAAGATAAAAATGAAACCGACACTGAATTTAATTTCCATAAAGATCTTAATCCACAAAGTGAAAATTGTAAGCATTCACAGGCAGCGAACAGTCGGGGATTCAAGTTTTAACACGCTAGAGAGAGCGTAAAGCTTTAAAACAACGAGAAGATAACTAATGGGGTGGAAAGTCTTAACATTAGACAAGTCAAGAGGAGATCAAGAGTCTCTCTCAGAATAGCGAGACTGGGTCAGACTACAGCATTATGAATGGGAGCTAATGCAGATAAGGCTAACAATATACAGTTTTATTATTACTTTTTGTTTAATCGTGATCTACGAAGCCATGTAAATTGGTATTCAAGCCAAGTATAAATGATAAACGAGATCGCACGCAGCACGCTGGCGTGAGTTGAGCGAATTTCATATAATTTATATTATTTCCATCAAAGTAATCGCATAATACTGAGTATGCAGGCATGCTGCAACAAGGGCTGTGTTACATGGTAATATGTTTATATTAAGGCTGTTAACTAAGTGAAAAACATGCCAAACTTTATAAAATTGTGTCAATAATTGAGTTATACCAAATTATATTATCATACATAACAATGGAAAAACATTTAAATGAATAAGAGAGTTGTGGATTTTTAGTTATTCTCTATAAGTTCACTCTAGGTCAATCGGTTACTGAGATATTCAAAAGGTAAACATAGTACGATGTTTAATCTTCTTTGCGGATGAACGTAGTATTTAATAGTGCGGAAGTTATCAACACCAGGGAATATCGTATCCACTGACCATCGCTCATAACTATCCACAATTTCATGACCTCCAAGAAGCTTTTGAATTTTGAATTATACTTTCAGAAAAATATTACTTTCCATGTTCTTTGATATAACTACCAAGAACGTAATTATAGAATGATAACTAACAAGTAATCGTCTTATTTTACGATAATAACTAAACAAATTTAGTTTTGTATTTCCCTAAAAATTTCCATAGCTTTAATATAACGCGTCACAATATTTATTATGGCTGCAAGGAGTGAGAGGAGGTGTTATGAAGAACACAGTGAACATTGTTTTTATAGGACTAATATCTTAGAAGCCGCGCTCAATAATCTGCAGGTTTGGCAAAATATTTCGTTTTAACCCCATAAGAACGTTGTTATTTTATGACAGCATTACTGCTTACTAGACGTTTCTGGAGGTGGAGAAACTCCTCCGTTTTCAAGTGATTACCTAATAATTTACATTAAAAATTTTAAAGTTTAAGTTACAGATATTAACTATATAATGTTGTGAATAATACTATACTTATCTTTAATGCACAATATAAATAAAAAAGTATAGTATTATTGACAACATGATATAATTAATATCTGTAACTTTAACTTTCAATTTTTAGGTAAATTATAAGGCAATCATTTGAAATCGAGATGAGTTTCTCCGCCTACAGAAACGTCCAATAAAAGATGTTGAATAATTAATAACCAACGTCATTATGAATTTTAAAGATTCTGGTTTTCGTAATCAGATTTCAGGAGCCTCCAAATCGAAAAATCTTTATTTTGTAATACTCGAACTTCTATAACGTATACAAATCTTTAACAATTCAAAAGTTCCACTTCTATCTTCATACATCATGAACAAATCGTTAACAATTCTGGAAAACATTCTGATTGAAAAATTTCCAATACGATACAGAGATATAGAACGGCACCGGGGGAAGGAAGAGATTGTTGGGGGAATTAAAACTCAATCAGCGATGAGCCGTTTCCTCGAGAGGCGCTGATCTTATTTGTCGTCGCCGTCGGCTCGGCTGTGATTGCGTCCTTTCCAAACGCGTCTGTGACTTGGGTGGTGCGATGTTACGATTGCTTGCTGGTTTTGCACCTTCAGACTAAAAAAAACTTAAAATTAATGTAGCACTTACGACCGAAAACATGAAGAATGAAAAAGAGCTGGCAGAAAACTAATGAAGGAAAAACCAAAATAGGATTTAAAAAAACTAGAGGAAAGAAATCTAAAATAATGAAGACAAGTTAAAGGCGTGATAATCAGCAAGACTTTTAAGTCATAAGTTTTAAATTCGCAAAAGTAGATACTTTCAAATAACTTAGGGTTGTAATGGCAATCAACAAACGAGATGGCGGATTAGTGTAGACTGGCAGGAGTTCAACGATGTTACTGGAGCCTGTCAAAACTGTTTGCAAGTAGGCTAATAACAAGAAATACAAAGTTTCTGCTTGAAGCAATGCGGTGTCCAGCTGATACGTGTTGATAGTTATATTTCATATAGTCACTATTTTCTTAATATTGACATGGATATGTCTTAGCTCTGGGGGTGTTGGCAATTTGAGAGACCGAAATTTGAAACAACGACGTCATTTTGGTTAGTGACGTCATACGTTTGGTGACGTTATAGTTTGGTTATAAGAACAGCTGCTTAGATGATCTGAAAACATTTCCTTTAGACACATCCATGATCTCACTTATTTCCCACAGCAAATACAAACATTTTTTTAAGAGATTGGGAATAAGTATGCAATGGAATAAGTATGCAATTCACGTAAACAATGCTTAATTATTTTGCTTCATTTTTGTGATGCCCCAACGTTGACTGTCTTCACTGAAATCATATCAAAGGCCTCTTGAATAGTCACGACGTTCTGATAGAGTAAGGCCTCTAACGTCAAACTGCCTATGATCTCCCACGACCATTGCGTTCTACCCATCTATCCATTTTAAGTCATTCCCCTTCTTTTTTCCAACGACGTTTTCAATACGATTCCACAAAACTGTTCAATGCCCTTCCACCTGCATTGAAAACCGAACAATATTTGGCTGAATTTAAGAAAGGTCTTAAGTCTATTTGATACATGGAACCTTCTATTGCGTCTGAGACTACCTTGGGGGTATCAATAACTCAAATTACGTGGTAAGGCTTAACTGCTTATAGTATGTAGTCTGATTTTAACTATCTGTTATTGTTTTCAATTTTTTTATTCATACGATTTAAATAATTCAATTTATTGTTGACATAGCTCAATAAATGACTTATCACTAGTCACCTAATGACTTTTAAAACTGGATTGTTGGCCAAGGTACAGTAACCTTATTTCCATCTAATAGCAAATCGAGAAGCAACAATGTTTGAATTACTTATGTCTTAGAATAAATAAGGAATATAAACTGAAAACAATTTTCTTTAGTAACACTTTTAATTATTTTCCTACAGAATATTGAGGACAAGCCACTTCTGGACACAAATGTTGAGTGGTAACCCAAACACACGTGGGGCAGTAGTGAAAACACATATGACCTTCGCGGGCAAGAGCATAACTGGTTGTGAAACTATGACGTCACCGCGGGCAAAGGTCGTATTGGTTAACACAGATTCCTCTCCAACACCTACGACCAATCACATGCAGTCTAGCATCATCTATGAGAAATGATGGACGAATCGTAATCTATGTTTAGAGTCTTTTTTTACTACTCCATGGGCGTTCTTCAACAGTGTTTTTGTAACTAATAAAATGTATTAAAAGAATAAAACATTTAAATCCCTAAAATGATTACCCAATTAAATTGCATAATAATGCATATTATTCATACTGAAGTACCATGGTAGCCCGGTCTACAACATCACTACCGTCTTCCACAATCTACAACACACTGCCTTATATCAGTCCAATCTTCTACAATATTAATCCTATTTTCCAGATTAACTCTTTCACTTGCCCATGCCAAGATGACCGGGTTTCCTGGTTTACGTCTCTCTTGAGGTTGCAAGTCAAAAACTTTTCTTGATATCCTGCCTAGATCCATTCTTCAGGTGTCCATACTACTTAAATTTCCGTCTTTCAATATGATCATTATTTCCTTATTTACTATCCTATCTTCTAAAGTTAGCTGACAGCACCTTCTCCAGTAGTCCATCTCCATTGCATTCAACTTCTTCTTCATATTCTAGCAACCCAAATTTCCCCTTCATATGTCACACATCTCTGCCACTGTCTGAAAATCTGTTTCTTTATCCTTCCTATTATTTTATTTGACCACAATACATAATAAAGTTTCCTGGTGACAGCTTTTCCTTGATCAATTCGTCCCATGACTTCGCCATCATCCCCTACCATCTCCAGTTATTACTTCTAATTACTGATCCATCCAACAAAACCAAATTATCCGCAGGTTATCCGCTACAACTAAATACTGACTCCATACCCCAGTCCTTATATTCTTCCATCAATTTATTATTTTCATAATTCAATAATTAAATTGTATAATTTTACGAATTAATAGACTTATAAATCAGACATTTGATTGGAGCTTGTATCGGTAAAACGTAGAGACAACATAAAGTGTAAATGTCACACCAGTCAAGATCCTTAACTCAAACATGACCTTTCAGTTCGTCGGGGATTATGGCGAGATATTGCACACGTTGACTCTATTTCAAAATATTACGTGTTTTCCATACAATAATGAGCTATCAACGATCAAGTAATCCTATTTGGTAATTGGAAACAAAACATATTTTATTGTTAAAATATATTTTTAATAAAATTGTTTGACGTGTGAGGATTAATGGGTTTATAGTTCTTTCCTACATACATCTCATTGGCGAAAAACCCATAACTGTAACATGCCAAATGGCATCCATAAGAAACATCGCATGAGCACCACGTGTATAAAACACGAGTTTATCGTCGTATACCTTCGTGCAATAAAGCATTTATACATGCCATACACACAAAACATGCCTTTTTTTAATTTTTAATATTAAAATCGGCATTATTTGTGTATTAGTAGTAATAATAGGCCTACGTAAAAGTAAAATGATTCAAATATCAAATACATTTAAAAAATCATTTTAATTAAACTTTACATGTTCTATTTAAACCCCGACATAAGTCGTATTGGGTAATATAATGACAAACATAAGTAGTCTACGTAAGTGATTTTGCTATTTTAATCTTAAAAACGAATATTCCAACACATCACTAGCAAAATAGGGAAGTTATCTATATCGAAAATTTTAGAGTTTTCTTTGAACAATTCTTGGAATTATGTTTGATTATTTCTATGTCTTATAGCCCCGAAATGGATTTGTCTCAATTATTATTGTCTGGCTGTCTGTATCGCCAAACAAGGCATTTGTGTTTGTATTCTCCGTGGAAACGAGAGCACCCAAAGTTATGAAAATTATTTTCCTTATTCTATACATTTATGAGTAATAAGCTCTCAAAACCTAGTTTTGAGCTATATCAAACATACCTATTAAGTCCGTCTCCAAACATTATGATGTGGTTTATTAGGTTAAAACAAGCACAAAAGGTTCTATGGGGGTATGTCCTAAAATGTAGTCTATAAATAGACAAATATCCGCCATTTTGTATTTTTAATCAAATACTTCATATCTCATTCATTTTCAATCAATTATTATGAAAGTTTGTATGTATCTTAAAATAAAAAAGACCCAATTTAAAAAAATATAAATGTACGGTACAGTAATTGTTTATTTTCAAAATGGCAGCCATTAAAAATTTTTAGTTTAGAATAGCTTGATAACTTACAAAAAGGGTTGATTTTTTAAAATAGTATGCAGGATTAAAAGTTATGTCAAATTGAATTTCCTATCCAATGAAATCAAAATTATGAAAATCGCTCAATAAACAACGATGACTCAGCACCTTTACCAGTATTATATGTATACGAGTACTACGTTATCAGCTCCAACAATGAATGCTCCCTCAGCCGGCACAATACATATAATTAATTGATTGCAAGTTAATGATAAGTAATTAAACTGACAATTTATTTTTCTTTTTATTAACAGAATCAATTACTCTGACATCAAAAATTATAATTTCTTTAGCTGTTTTCTTGTGGATTTCCGGTATAATGAAATGCTATTCAAAACTTATTCAGCATAATTTTAATACACATTACTATTAAAAAATAGTTTTACGGTTTCAATTTAACTGTTTTCAAATTTTAAATGCCGGCGGCGCGTGTGGGGGGGCGCCGCAGCCCCCACCCAACCATGAATATCGTCTTAACCCATTTATTATTCAATATTCACTCTTTCCTTGGGGAACGCGAGGCACCGACAATAATTTGCTTTTATTTGTAAAGGAATTTTCCTTTATATTTTCTTGAGCAAAAAATTTCTTGAGCAAAAACTTTTTTTATTTTTGGTTTACAACCCGTATAAAGGACAAAGGAAAGGTTAGTGACTCTGTGTTAAAAAGAAAAATACAGTATTATATAAATACTTACCTGATATAAAATTAGATTTAATGAATTCTAGATTACAATTACAAAAAATATAGTTAGTAATTTTTTACATTAAGATAACATTCTAATATAGACCTATTATAATTTTTAAATAGGTTTAACTTCAATGCTCAATGTAAACAAACTATTATTGATTTTATTTAGACTGCTGGGCATTTGATTATGTTAAACAGATTACATGTTTATTCAAACTTATAAATATGTGTCTAACATAGCTCAAAACTGAGTTTTTAAGGCTAATTTTGGGCAAGGTTCAGTTTAAAGTAAACAAAATCCTTTTCAAAAAAGTATAGAATATTGAAAATCTTTTTCGTCGTAGTGAGTGCTCCCGTCTTCAAGAATAAGAAAAACAAAAAATACAGAGAGAACTTGAGTGAGGCCCATTTGGGGGTTTAATTTAATCTCAACTGCCCATCACCATAAGCCGAAGGTTTGTGCGTTGAATAAAAAAAGACAGCGAGGTATTGTTGCGGTAGTCAAATGTGCAAGCCAGAGGTAACCGCTTATCATCTGACAGGAGTCGCCGGCCATTGGTTTCGATCCAGCAACCTTTGACTTCGTGGACCAGAGCTCGGGGTAACTGAGCTACCGGCACCGTGCCGGTTTTCCGGAGTATAATTCGTGAAAACAAAAAAATATACAAACCTAAGCAATGTACAGGCTAAACTGTAATTGTATTCATATAGATTTATGATATTAATTTGTTATGATTGTGATATATTTTAAAACTATAATAAATATTTTAACCCCGTAACGATATAAACGTTTGGAAATGATTTTTATGCTCTTTTTATATATTTAACTATAGATAAGGTTGTTCATGTTACAATTAAAGCCACTGCTAAAACGTCACTTCATCTTTGTCAACAACAAACAACTTCATAAAATCCAATAGCAATTAAGTACATAATAATTTTAATTTAAAAATTTAGTGTGGTAAAAATTTTAATTTTTTAAGTTTAGCACGTTATAAAACAGTGCGAATATGATCTGAAACAACATAAATGTGTTACCCACAGCAAAAGTGCAGGTAAAAGTAAAGATCACAGAGATTAAACGGCTTCGCACTGAAGTGCTATAAAGTTTCCAAGATATAGTCACAGTATCTTATCCGCACTCTTAGTAATTTGAGGAGATAAAATCCACCACAACGCAGGAACCAACAGCATTCTATCCATCCCACACAATAACACCAAGATCGTAACGATGATCTGTAAAAAATCCGTACAATGCGGGTGGCGCAATTAATGTTTACGACTTATTGTTTGGCTATCTGATTCCAACAACCTTTCTCCAGACGCCGCCGGCTCCGACTGGAGACTCCAGTATCCGCAACTCGTCACGTGATAAGGAACCAAAAATGTAAACGATATCGTACACAGCACGCTGGCGTGAGTAGAGAAAATTTCATAGAACTTATATTAATCATCATAGTTATCGAATGGTACTGAGTATGCACCTTTGCTGCAATAAGGTCTGTTTCACATGATAATGTGCTTCTATTAAGGCTGTCCACTAAGAAAAAACGTATTTTATCAAATTATGTCAATAACTAAGCGAGTTATGCCAATTTATCTACTCTCCATAAGAATTACATGGACAATGAGTATGATGTAGGTTTGCTGACATAGGAAACATTAAATTTGGAATTTTTATTGATGCATTGATTAAACCTAATTAGATGCACTTGCAGACTAAATTTATGAAGAATATTTAAGTAAATCAGTAAGTTATTAATTTTAATTATTTTCCAAAAGATTTACATTAGACAACATGTTTACCAACTGTGTATTCACCTGTGTTTACCATGTTGAATATCTCGGTAACCAATTGACCTAGAGTCATGATTCAAAATACTAAATTGGAAGTTTGTAGCCAAATACACAGAAAACAGAAAAATTATATACATAAATAAATGAAAATCCCCATTTTTGAGATACGAAACCCCCAAAAGTGTAGTTAATATAGACCGATTGCGTTGCCAAACAAACTTGGTAAATGTATCCCCAGGAACAACTCAACCGAATTTTATAATAATCTGACAATAAATGTTTTGAGTTATGAACTTCTATCATGGTCTTGGTCTTAACTGACACCACGTGGGCTATGCTAATAGCTCACTTTTTCATAGGAAACTCGCTAAAAATAAACTTAATTGCTCTGCGGTTGTCCAGCGTCAATAGGCCTAATGGTGTCAATAAAATTTTACTACAGCAAAGTATTTTTACTTGCCTTCCGTACTTGTGTTTAGCCCGAAGTGCGTGTCGGTTTGAAATTGAAATAATGAGGTTATTCTTTAAAAAAATACAATACATTACAATACACAAATAAGAAATGTACGTCGACTGCTTTATCCAGTATTTGTGAAACACGTAAACACACATTGAAAACGAGTCCTGCACAATTGCTTGGGTCAGACAAGCAAATTCGGATGGGGGATTAGAGAACCCTATTTAGCATTGTGGGCAAAGGCGCAAAGTCGGTGCGTCCGGTCACACATAACCACCGAAAGGACGAGACCACATTACCTCCTACAAAAAAGGGGAGGGCTCCAGAAGTACTCACGTCTGATTGGTGATTCAGAGAGTTTAGAGAGTGAACATACCTGGTTTGTCTGTGGTAGGGGGCGGCATGGTCGAGGACGGGGCTGGGTGACGTCATGCTGAGGACGAAGGGTGCATCCAGGTCGTCGGCGATGTCCGGCTCGGGGGAGCTCACCACCAGAGGCTTCTCCTGCTCGAAGAAGGTCACTCGCACTTTGGACGGGTGTTTGATTTCGGATCTGGAATGGAAAATGGATTTTAGAAACATAAAACCTGGTGAAAACTTTCACAATCAATACAGGTCGAGTCAAGGGGAGGCACTGTATCTATTGTTGTGTAATCTAGTCCATTGAAGAGCGCTGAGAGTGGCGTAAAGACCTGACGGTGGTGCAAACAATATTAAGGAGCTGACAAAAAAATAACTAAGGAAACAAAAAAGGTGGTATTAAAATTATTATGGAACCCCCCCAAGATAAAGGAAGATAAGTAGGTCTGATAATCATGCAGAAAACGGACACTTTTAAATACCTAGGGTCATAATAACAGTTAAAAACAAATAAAATGACGAAATACAATGTTCTAATAGCAGCACCTTAACGATACTGGACCTGTCAAAACTGTTCATAAGCAGGCTACTAACAAGAATTAAACTTTATATTATATTTAAAGTTGTACTTCAACAACTTCTATTATGTGGAGCAGAAGTTTAGAAACATAAAAAACTAAATGAAAAGAAACTCATCGTTTTTTTAAATAAAATTCTACGTAGGGTATTTACATCAATCGATGATTATAGAGAGTGGCGCATTATAAAGAATAAGGTCATGTGGAGGGTAGAGCCCAGATCAGATTATTAGATGGGATAACCAATATGACAACGACCTCTAGGAAGACACCCAGACTCAGATGAAACGACCGAGTGAGAGAGAGTTTGTAAGTAGCAAAAAATAGACAGGAGTGGAGGCAAATCGTTGCCAAGGCTAAAAATCACTATGGATTAGTGTACTACAGGAGTAAGTACGTAGGTTAAACCTGGTGAAATTAAAGCTGCAAATTCGACCACTGATGTAGAAAAAATTAATCCTTCTTGTCATCCCGGGTCTGTCACTTAAGCCATCACTTAGATCAGTTTTACATGTTACTTCGAGATATAGACGCAATTGATTGTGACATTAACAAATGAACATAGCGAAGAACAATTTGTTTAAGGAATTTGAATCCAGAGCTTTAAGAGATAGAGTCCCGTGCTCAACTCTAAGCCTAGTTCGCTAGCCCTAGTTGACAAGATTATGTGTGGCTTAAGCCTCGATAATGGAAGCTGCTTAGGGTTCTAACATTCTGAACCTCAGTTCACATAACCGCCGTTGCCAATATGAACAAAGGCTCTTGTTCAGTGTATATTTAATTAATTTTGTAATTCTGGACTGTAATCAGATTTCCTGGTGTGAGAATATACGTAATTTATGAATACGAAAACATCTAAAAAAATCAGAACATTTGTTTTCAAGGAGACCGAATATATTTTTAGCACCAACTACGATGAAACTTATTTTTATTATTCTACACCTTTTGGTGAATATTTTTGTTTACTTTTACTCATTGCTAGTACACAATATAAATTAAATAACCCGTACAAGGCCCTCTAATACAATTATGTAGATTGAGGATCAAGAGAGCAACATTTTCCGCAAATATTTCTGTTAGTTCATATTACAAACTTAAAATACCCCCGTCGCAGCAGACCTGTATACTCAACGAATTTTCAAATCAATAATATAATAATAATGATATATGATAAGTTTTATCAATATCTGTCGATAAATATTATAGTTATTTGCCTATTCTCCATAAGATTAACATGGGAAAGAGTGTGCAGGTTTTCACAATCGTAAAACGACCTCCCTTGAAAGAAGCGACAAACAATTTATAATAATGGTAGAAGAAAATTGTTTGTCAAATGTTTTAACGAAAGGAGGAGTACGTGGAATGTGGTTGTTCAGTACGTCTGGCCATTGCGATCCGATCTTATCGGTAAGTCGTCCCAGACGTTCCCTTCTCCGATATAAGATACGTGTACGTGCAAGTTCTGTAACGTCTCTTTCATTTCTCCTACGTGTATTACGTGAATAAAGCCTCAAGATGAGAACTAGTAATTTGTATTCGGATATTTTCAGTATCAGAACAGGTGAACGTAAAACCTGATGAGTGTTTCGTAGCTAAAGATGGTGTAGTACTGACATACGCCAACAGTGGTTAGTATCCCTGAACAAATACACGAAAATACTAGAACGGTGTGAAAGTCATAAACAACGACTAGATGACGAAGTGATTTGAAATAACATAAAATCACAAGAAATTTTTTGTTAACTTTTGAGAGCAAAAAGTGCCCGCAAAGTTTTTGTTATGAATTTCTGACGTAAAGCACTAAAGGGTTTTCTTAAAAATCCTATATTTATTGTGTCGATAGTAGCTTACATATTACTATTACTATTTCCTTTTGAAATGACATGCTACCTAGGTAAGTATTTTAAGCTAAAAATGAATGCAATAAGAGTGTAAGATGATTGTGACGCGATCTTGTAGTCTAGTTACTAAGGTTTACGTGTTCCTTAGACAGGGATATTAATAACCCAACAGCCAATGGGACCTACAGTTTTACGCGAAATCCGGACCAAACCAATATTGACTCTGAATTACGAACTGGTCTAATTATGAGGATGGTCTTATGTGGATTATGTTATTGTATATATTAATGTATAGTGTATACTGCATAAACAGCTGCAGTGCAAGGTAGAGTACTCGCACGTGATTGGTTGAAGTTAGAGGCAAAGGTCAAGGTCACTTGTCGGTTGCATTTTATTAACAGTAAACCTGTAACCATCAGCGGGTACCGACACTGACTTGCACGAACGACATCGAGCCAAGGACATTCAGCGATATGAAAATTACATTACTAAACCGTTCGTTTAAAAAATCAATATACTCATGCAATCGTAGTTAACTTTCGATCAAACTTTTACCAACAAATCATTTAAAATTGTTTGATTTTTTGCCGATAAAAACAAAAATAAATTATTTCTGAAATTGTAAGGGATTATGTAAACCTTAAAACCCTTATCCGTAAACGATAGTAACACAGTTACCAGATAATTGAACAAAACTACCCTTCATAAATCGCTAATTCAACAAAAATCATTTTTAACTAAATAGGAACGTGTTTAATGTGTGAAACCGAATAGGAATAGTCTACACGTGCACACCAAATGTGCAAACACCTCTAAAAACCTGACCATTAGCAGTTCCACGAATCCCTGTTGTGAATACAGACGTGTAAAACGTGCTATCATAGAACAATGTGTTTACAAGGCGTCATTTGTACTTGTGGGCTGCGGAACACGTACGGCAGCGGGAGTACACGTTCATATACACAGGGTCCCACGGGGAGTTTTAATATAAACTTAATATTACGTGTCCATTCATGGACCGAACTTTTTTAAAATTGGAAATATTTCTATAAACTGCGTATACGCATATGTACACGACGTGTTGAGTTACAACTAACTGTCCCGCCTGAACTAAAACATAGATAAGAAGATATAGAACAAATACAATACAAATTCTACAAGCAAACATTCTCGACTCAGCATATATAAAAATTCATACTTTACAAAAAATAATTGAAAAAAATTACAAATACTGAGATATAACTTCAACTTGAAAAGTTGTTATATTTCATATAAACAGTGAAAATACGTTTCCACTGGTGGTTGAAGGATGGCTGTGGTCTATGACAGGAAACCACGTGACCTGCGGTCTAGACAAGGACAGACAAGATAGCGACCTACAGTTGCACGGCCTCCAAGACTATCTGTGATCAGATCGGTGTATATGATGGCATGTCCTGATTTTGTTAAAGACTTGAGTTAGACCTTCTAGAAAAAATATGGCGACCGACACGGTAGCTCAATGAAATTCACTGGCCCAATTCAGTCAAAGGTTGCTGGATCGAAATCAGTGACCAGCGATTCCCGTCAGATCATGGACAATAATTACCCCTGGCTAGCCTATGGTGATGGGAAGTTGGGGTTTAAAAATGTGTTTTTTAATGTTATGTCTATAGCATTTTAACGTGGTACGAGCGAAAAAATCGGCTATGCTAAAAACATAATATAAACGGTTATTGGTTGATTGTATACTTTTTAAAATGTTTTTACAAAAAAAATTCGAGTTGCAAGATGATTAATTCAGAAATTTTGCGGGTTTCATGTAAGGTCATTTTGACTACTAATGCGACTGCGGGTCCGGGCAATGTGCAGATTTAGCATGATTTAAATGTAGCCTGTTCACAATTATTTGGTAAACCTCCGGGCGCTACATGCGGGCGGAGGGCCTCCGGACATGTCAAAACCTAAGTGCGGCCCGCACTCGCACTCGCATCCGCACAAATCAGTTTTGGATCATTGAGTTAAATGGAGCTGTTCACACGATGCGGGTCCGGGCGCTACTTGCCCGCACTTGTACAGTCAGTCATACCACAGTCAGTGAGTCAGTAGAAGAGAGACCGTGGTGCGTGTTGGTTGTCCTGTGAGTATAAATTGTGGGTTGTCGATTGTCGGTTGTCTGTGTGGGATTTTGTAAATATGACGGACTCTGAAACCGAGATTGACATCGAATATCTAATCAGTTTAATTTCCCAAAACCCCTGTGTTTGGGACAAAAGCCTCGAGGAATACCATAATCGAACTGCCACCACTGAAGCATGGCGAGTGATCTGCCGGGAACTGAATCCTCGCTTTGAGGAAATTAGCGACAAAGAAAAAACGATTTCTTTATGAAATGATTTCTTTATTAATGAAATTAATATTAATGAATTTATTAATTGAATTCTTCTTATTATTTATTATTTATTTATTAATTAATTTATTTATTTATTTATATAATATATTTATTAATATATTATATAATATATTTATTTATTTATTTAATTAATTTATTATTATTATTTATTAATTGAATTCTTTATTGATTTTTTTAATGATTTCTTTAAGAAAAACGAAGAAAAAACGACTAAAAATTCTAGGGAAACGCCCGCACATCTGGTTCTCGTGTGAATCTAAACAGTAGCACTCGATCCGCAGATCCTTAATAAGGATATAAATATTACGCATTTGAAGTAAAATTTTGGGAACGTGAATGAATAACAGACCTTTTTCACGTAACCAATGTAAAATTTTGAAATAAGAAAATAAAAATTCCTGTGCTACAGAAAATTATTTTTAAAGCCACATTTTCGATCCGTTAATCTTATAAAATAAGTCATTTTTAGCGTCTAAAAATACCTAACTGGGTAGGTCACAATTGCACAAAGGTAACAAGGTATTAAAAAATATTTATAGAGGGACGGGTATAACGTCTACCTGAGGATAATTGCAATGATAACGAATATTGGTGAATGGTGTAACCTTTACCATACTACAATTACATTTCATGACGTCTCGACCGCAAGGCCAACGTGTATAGTGTCTCTCGGATAAATTATTAGTGATAGTGAGTTCTCTTGGGTGGCTAGGTTAGGTTTCAAGTGGCATTGAACTGTAAAGTGTATAGTGGGGTGTCCTGTACGTGAAAGGTAAGGAACTTCCAACAAACGAGTGAGAACCAAACTATTTCCATTTTAAAAATTATGACGTGATGTGTACCTGATAACAATTACGTTTAAGTTTTTTATAAGGAATACAAGTTTTAAACAAAATGTGTAGCAAATTTTATTAAATAACAACGATATTTAGTTGACGCATATAATTTTAAATGCAAGGTTTTTATTAGTAAAACTCCTGAAACTTATTTGCTTGCATATTTTCATGAACGGTATTAAATTCCCTACATTGAAAATGTTTATTTACAGTTTAATAATATCATTATCATACAATTATCATATCATTCCCCAATACGTTATACGGCTGAATGCATATTAAAAACAACACTGTGCTGTTCAACCTCTGTAGGAACACAGTTAATAAATTATTCTGAGAAAAGGTATTTACTGCCCCTTGTCCCCTTGGGTAACAGCTTAGATCATGGATATGTCTAAAGGAGATGTTTTCAGCTCCTCTAAACAACTATCCTTATAAACATATGACGTTTATAAGTATTATAGCATTATTTAAAATATATTTAATAACTTTGATCATATAATATAATTCCCTTAGTAAAGTTAATCCGTAATGTAAAATGCTAAAAAACGCAACTCATGCTACATCTCTGATCAAATTATATCTCCAGACTCTAATATAAAGCACCCGAGGGTATATGAATTGTAAGAACACCCACGATCAGTTGTTGAATCAAAGTGCCTGCAGAACCAAACAGTATTATATCAGCTGGAGACAGAAGACAGAGATGAATGGACTGATCTGGTCTCCAGGCGATCATTAAACCTGGTCTGGCAATAACAATAAATAGACGATTCAAACTGATAGTTTCGATTTCGTGATTTTAAACCATTTTGTTACAGAGTTAGCGAAATATAAATTGGTTTATCATCAGAAACTTCATATTCATAAAGAGTTACAACAGCTCTTTTATTGTACACTAGAAGTATTCTTCCTTTGTATGATTTGTATGATTCAGTGTAAAAAATATACTTATCATCAGGGTATGCCAAGATATAAACCTAAAACGTTAACAGGTTAGGTTAGAAAATTTGCATCATTATTAAAATTAAAATTAGTTAAACGTTAAGATAACATTGTAATATAGTATAGTTTTGAAATAGGTTTAAATTCAATGATCAATGAAATTGAAATAATCTTGATTATAATTTTACAGCTGATGGTCATTTTTTTCTATTAAATCAGTTTTATATATTTTGGGAGCTCATTGCTTTTATAATTATGCCTAAAAATTCCACAAAACTGGGGTTTTGTGAACTTTGAGGTTTTTATAAAGCGTAGATCTATAAAGAAAACAAAACCCGTTTGGAAAAGGTATAGAAATGTGAAAATAAGTTTCATAACTTTGGGTGCTCTCGTTGTCACGAAATCATAAAAATACAGAAATTGAGATAAGACTTATTTCGGCTTCTTTGAGTTTTAATTGTAAAAAAGGATCGTAATTTAAAACAATATATGGACAAAACCCTTAATTTTATCTTCAAAGAAGATTTTCGATCTCAGAGCAATATGTAGATTTTTGGTAGGAATTTCCAAACCCTAGCCTTGTTACAGATACAATCTAGTCGTATGTAAACAATTAATCGATTGAAAATTGCAACTGTATCCGAAATCTAATTGACAGCCTTTGATTTGAAAATTAGAGCATATTACCATTTCAGCAACTCTCTTGAGATGTCAACAAAAGCTAAAGCTCAAAGGCCACATAACGTAGCTCTACAAAGGATAGGACGCCGTCGTGGATTACTTGGGGCTCCGCCCCAATGGCTTCTTCCCCCACACTAGGGTGTCAAGAGAATATGGTCAGAAATATCCGTCGGGAAGATCGTCATTAATTTTCGTATACTCGAGTAAAACTGAGTTCAAACCACGATATCTAGGTTTAGCGCATTAGCCCTGAAGTACATCAACATGGTGAGTACTTCAACTTATTAAACATTCCACAGATTTTTATTGCGGGCATTTTCCAACACGAACTTGGATTACCTTTTAAAATACAAACATACCCATGTAGGTATTTTGAGCCAAGCATGAATGATCTATTACTAAACCAAAGGTTTTCCTACGTTCGAAATCTGGAATCTGATTCCGTCCTAAGGCGGAACCTAGAACAAGACCAACAATGTTTAAGGGAATCAAACACTTAAAAAAATACCAAGCAACAGTAGTTACAGACGCAAGAAATAAAAAAACGTCCATGCGTAACAAGGGCTCAAGAAGCGTGGGTTGTGCATCTTGACCTTTTGAACGTGTTTTATTCCTTGTGTTTGTGTTTGTTGCTTGGTATTTTTTATAAGTTTTATGACAGCTTTAAACATTGTTGTTTTCAGCTTTATATTAGTCTTGCCATTTTTTAGGTTCCAGCTCGCAAGAAGAAGGGTTCAGATTCCAGATCTCGAAACGTCGCGAAACTTTGCTTTTAATAATCTTGAAGCAAAATGTCCGTTATAAAAATCTAAATAACATAAAACCACGATAATCAACAATGAATTACAAACAAAGGATTCCGCATTGAACTCTTTTGCAGCATTCAAGTCATGAATCCTTCACGGGTGTTTTACCTTCCTTTCCGCGAGTACTTAGCAGATTGGAAACAGTTTTTCACCTGGATGTGAAGTTCCGGGGTACAATAAACCGCCAGTAGAGGGTGTGACCGGCGGCCAATTACATCGCAGCTCCGCATCGTGACGTCATACGCCACGCCCGCTCTTCAATCTGCACTACACACTTCACACTTCACATGACCATTGTGAGATAGCGACTGCCCAGTGTTGTGTCTGAATCTTCAAATTTTAAATCATTATATGTTATAACTATCGGTTAGCCCGCCGTGTGTACGAGCTGTATGAGTTGAGGGTTGAAAAGAAATATTATCAGGCCTAAATATTTATCTGAAATTAAAATAAGTAAAAAATTACTTATTAAAATTATGTTTTGCAGACCCGATATCTTTTAAAGTTCGAGAACATGAAAAGGTCGTGGGTCGAAAAAAAAGTTCGAAAAATTCGAAAACCAACAACTCCAACCTTTACACAAGATATTTATTTCTTTTGATGTTTCTTGTTACTAAGCAACGACAAAAAACATCAACCTTATAAACGGAATGGCCCATCAGCTGTCATTATTTTTAATAATGTAAATGTTAAATGTACAGTTGTTTTTCCTGGGCTGAAAATTACGCCGGCAAATCGCTACTTTCGGCATTGGAAAGACGTATCGGAAACAGGTGATTACATCGTAGTATGGTGAAAAAATAATATCTCAGCTTAATTATTTCGTAATTATTATAGATTAACATATGTGTGTAGTTAGTAAACTTTTGTTTACATTAGGGTAGTATTTAAAAAATATAATTTTAAAATAGGTTTATAATCTATAATCGATCTAAATAAACTAAAAAGGATTTTAACAGACGGTTATTTATTTTTTTAAATCATTTTAGTAGATTACATGTTGAGTAGAGAAATTATGCAAGTCGGTCAAAACTGGGTTGTGAGAGCTCATACTTGATATTAATAAGTTGTGCGATAGTTTATAGTAAACAAAAACCTTATGCGAATGGTATAGAATAATGGAAATAAGTTTAGTTTCATCACGGTGGATGCTACCGTTTTTACGGATAGGTGTCACAAAAAACTGTGGTTAGGGTTCCAGAAGGCAGACATGTAGAAATTTGGAAAACCATATTTCGGATTTTTTTTGGTTATACAACGTAAAACTAACCAAAAATATCATATATTCTGAGTAATTTACAGAAAAACTATAAATTGATTTATTTATATTTGCAATAATTAAGTCCAAGGTTTTAGAAAAAGGTGCAAGTTCTTTTGGGAAACAGTTACAATTATAGTTAATAAATAGACAAAGAACACTTTTATGGTGAAAAATCTTTTCTTTAATTTTCAACAATGATTATATTATTCTGCATGGTTTATCAAAAACTAAAGTATGAGTTAATTTGTAGAATAAAACGTGTCTAAGGATCGTATTGTGTGAAACGACTTGTGGTTATTTCTTCCCTATGCTGGTAACAAGTAGTTCTTTGATCCGTCGCTAGAGTGCTGTCGTGACAAATTCTTTACTACTGAATATTTCACATTTTCTTGCATTGCACGTGCTTTCTCTGCAGCAACATTTTTTAAATACATTTTCTTTCATCAAGAAGATAAATTCTTTTAAATACACAAAACATGATAGATGGGACGTAATTAGGTGGATCCCTGAACTATTTGTAGAATTCTTAAAGAAACGGTTTATAAAAAAATAATCACTTTGTAGAAAATGCGATTCCTTATGGCATTTTGTACAGTTTATGTAAATCGTGTAGCCACTATTAATAGACTATTAATATCTGAACAGTTTTTATATACTTATATTAGCTGATTGAAATAAAACTCAAATAAAAGGTTTAAGTTGCAAGATACCGATTCTAAATCGAAGGAAACGCTGGTGAGCAATAAAATGTTTCGGCCTAAATTTATTTTTAATAAATTTGGACAAAAGTTCATAAAAGATATGAAATACAATGTAATCAAATTGATTGGTACAGTATTAAGTCAATTTGTAACACTTATTACAACAGGTTGAGGTCAATAAAAGGAAAGATGGTTGCTTCATTTGGATGCGCTTGCCGCATCCACCTGAGATGCCAGCGCCGTCAGGTGTGCAGTGTGCATAGGTGTTTAATTTTAGCATATGATGTCCACCAACATGTTCATTCACAGATCGAACAAAGTAACAACATTTCGTAGTAAAAAGGGCCTTTATCGATATGTTTCCAAATCGAAAGAGATCCAAAATTGTATCAGATGAGGGCAGTAAAGTTAATGTACAACGCTGGAATGGTAAAATACAAAATAATAAAAAAAGAGATCAAAATGTACTAGATAGTTTATACTAGACAAGCCAACGTACCCGTTCTTCGCACGGATAAAAAAGCTGAGAGGTGTAGGCTCTACTGATACATTTGAATTACTGTTAATTTATTCTTTTTTTTTGTTTACAAAATTACACGAGAGTCTACAACATGAAAAAGTAACATCGGTCATATATTAGGAAAGGATTAACGTAATAGAAACAGTGATCTAGAGAAAACTTAAAATCTACCATTCCACTATTTCGAACTAATAATTCACTAAGTTCGATCCAGCAGTTCATCTATCAAAATATAGTGTAAACAGATGTTGACATTAGAAAATGTAAACATTGAAACCTAGGACGGTCACGGCAGCTCTTTCTTCTTATTCTTCCCGAACTGTCAAATTTTAGTGTTCACAGCTGTTGACATTCAAGTAATTTTATGTTTTCATTCTTTAAAAATTTACACATTGAAACTTAGGACGTTCATGGGGCGTAGCCCGAGGGAATTTTAAGGAAATGAATACGCCTATGTGTTGCATGAGTTTGACCTACCTTTGTGTAAAATTTCAAACCGGTCTGTTCAGTATTTTTCGCGTTTACCTGCTACAACAAACCCATAAACATAGAGAAACCACCTCTTCTTTATAATTTATAGATGAAAAATAATTGGTAATTGTGTAATTAATTTATTTTGACATATTTATGTTTGAGCTCTGGGGGGAGAGGAGGTGTTAACAGTTTGTGGATTTTGAGAACAGCTGTTTAGACGAACTGCAAGATTCCCTTCAGCCATATCATTGACCTAACCAATTTCCCACAGAGAAGTACGAAGTATAAACTATAAAATTTGTATCGTTTTTGTTATTTGGTATTGCTATTTGTTATTTCTATGTTTAATAATTATTATATATTTCAAAGTTGATACCCTTAAACATGTGTTGGTTGCAACGAGCTCTGGTAAGTGAACAACGTAACTAACTCTTGCCACAACGCTGTGCTGAGGAGGGTTGCCGTAATAACTGTGAATATAGAACGAGCAGCCGTGATGCATTATTGCGTTAACAGACTCGCAATTCGCTCAACCACTGACAGCATGGTCGCCAACTTGGAACATTGAACAACAGGACAGTGTACTGTAAAGCGAGGTTTTCAATGACAATAAACTTGTTTTAAAATTCATTAAGTGCATTAATAGTGCTCAGTATATCACAGATTTGTGAGCATCTCATTTTAATCAAGCTAGTATGTTCTGATTATTCGTTACGCATAAGTGTTTGTTTCATGCAAGCTTTCTGAGTAACCTTTTAAGATAAAAATTCTCTTTTTGCCCATTTTTAGACCCCCAAAATGGCAATTTTTTATGAGATTATAGGATCAAAACTGTGACTGAAAGATCATTTTCTGCAGTATAAGAATTTTTTGACATGGATATGTCTTAGCTCTGGGGGGGGTGTTGGTGATTTTTAAGAGGGAAAACATTTAACAGGTTTCCATAGAAACTACCAGAACTATTGTATTAAATTTTAAAATATAAACGAATAAGAACAGCTGTTTAGATGAACTTAAAACATTCCCTTTAAACATATCCATGATGTAACCTATTTCCCACAGGGAAGTAAATACAAACTTTTTATTTAAAGCTTTACATAGGTTACGTTAAAAAGGTATCTTAATCATCTAAATGTCCAAAATGTCAGTTCAAAAGCATAAGTAGTTTTCCCACACTCTCTGTATGAAAAACACCAAATTCCCAAATTAATCATCCTGTAACTCGAAAATTGTTCACAAAATACTTGAAAAAATTATACCAAAGCATATTTATGATACAATCAACAAATTAAAGATAAAATTATGGTTCTTTGTTGATTTTTCGATTAAATTTGTCATACTTCCTACTAGGATATTATTTTAATCCATTACTTAACATTAACTAGACCCATTTTCCCTCAAAACCTTAAACGGAAGTAAAGTACTCAGCTTGCCACTATCAAACTATAATTAGCTTTCTGGAAAAAGTGACTTGACTTATCCCCTTTTTCGTCTGGCCTTCAGTTTTTTATTCGTGGAAAAGTAATTGTTATTTTAACTTATGGGCCAACTGAAATAATTTTTACCAATAAGTAATATGACGTGTGAAAAGTAATACAATTTAAGTTTGTAAAAGAGGTGGAAAAATAAATTGACTTCTAATAGGTTGTAAATTTTAACGTGAATTAATCCATGAACACACAGATTTATATTTATCAATTATTACGTTTAAAATTGCAATTAAATCATTATTTACAATGGACGTTAAGATTTAAGTTCTGATATATCTCATTATTTTAAAATGGATTGGGAATAACTTGACTCCATGCGTCGAGCTCGTTAATTAATTAATTAATTGTCAAATATTATGATTTGGGCTAAAAATTGTTATGTTTTAAGTCAAGGGTGGCAGCGTGTTCTGTAATCCATCCACTTGGAATTAGCATGGTAGCTTTGACTATACATTATTAATAATGTATAGTCAAAGATGGTAGATAGTTACAAGCGATGGTCATTGGATGCAATAATCTGTATGGATTAACGTCCACACTATTGAATCCGCAAAGACTATCCTCATAATTGGACCTATTTCTAGGCTAATTCAATGACAAAATTGTGTTTTGGATCCCACGTTTAACTGTAGGCCTTATATATGCCATTGGGTTTGGGGCTATTAATTAATTAACAGTCCAGTCTAAGGAAAATGTCAGCCTTAGTCAGTAAAAAGACTACAAGATAGTGCCACAATCATCTTACACTCATTTATTTTTCATTCGTATGAATGACAAATGCTGTTTCAGAAAAGTAATAATAATAAGGTAATAATAAATCTAAAAACATAATTAACGTATTGCCATGTTACGACTAGCATTAACTAACGTGATGCACGTACATTATGTTCTAAGAATGTAATTTTACTATTCTTCGTAGGCTACAAAACTAAAAATAGTTTTCCAACAGGCAAAATAACGCACATTCCTGGAGTAAGTTTTTAGAAAGGAACCTGTTATACAAATGATGCAAGTTGTTCAACAAACTCACAACGACAAGCTACAATTTAATTAACAACGGGTCATTACAACTTCCGTATTTTTTACCGGATGATATTAGGGAGATGAAGTGTTGACTCCAAACGTCAACAAGGAATGTAAACAGAGCAGTCCCAGTATAGACCCAGGGGGGGGGGAAGTGGGCCATTGGAAGCCGCCCAAAACGTCGCCCTCGCAAAAACTGATTACTATATAACCCTAGGCTAATGCCGTGCCTGAGGGGGAGGCAGGCGGCGGCGCCCTGTGGACATTAGTCCGTCTCACACACTCGTATCTCACTGTAACGACCGGCGAGCAGGGAAATTTCACGTTTATTCGTCTGTTGCGTGCACCCTGCATGCGGTTATCTGGTGTATACCATGCTGGAGCGTGTAATTAATGTAAAACATGGTTCAAGGCAGGCTAATTTCGTGATTATAACCACCTCGTAAATGGAGAAGACTGGTTCTCAGCCCTATATATAAACACTGTTAGTTTTGTTACAACATCATTTGGCTGTAAAAGGGTAGTCAAGGTGTAAAAATATTGAAGTGGTTATTTGCCAACTAAAATGTACATTTTTTCTGGATAGGACTAATTTCTTATGTTTCTCCGCATAACCATTGTTCCTTCAGTTTAACATCCTTAACAGTGGTGCGTCCTTTAATTCAGCTACTTTAAGTGCAAAGGCCCCGTTGTGGATAGTTATAAGCGATGACTTATGTATGTGATACTCCCTGGTGTTTATTTACGTCAGAATAGTACGTTTAACAGAAAATATCATCATAATATGGCATAATTACAAGATAGCGCCATTCCAGTAAAATATTTATTAAACAATATAACCATCGAACTACTATAGAGGAGTAATAATCACAATTTTACTTATTCTTACTACAGTTTTGTGGATATGATGAGGTATTGAGACTCGCACCCACTAAACGCTCAACTCTCCTCCTCGGCTTGGTTTGGAACTGCTTGGCACTTTTTTATCAAAGTGTTAAGACCGATCGCTGTCGACCTTTTTCGTTCGTCGTCCGTCGTTTTCGGATCGAATATCGTTTTTAATGCAGTTACAGATGTCCTCTCTCTGAAATATAGCTCTGACGATGTTGTCAGGTTGACTTTTGAAGCTAATCTCAGCAGTGCGTGAAACTCCCTACACAATACATCTGTCCTTTACAAATCTCGTGATATGCCGAGACAATACGGATAAGTACAACTAGGAACTTTTTTACTTTCTCCCCCTACACGACAGTATAAGGAGAAAGTATTGTTTTCAGAATTTTTCAATTCTGAAATTCTAACAAATATTTTAACTTGTTTTCTCTTGTTAATTTAAGAAGTTGGAAGATTATTTTGGAAATAATGAATCTACAAAGGATATTTTTCAATAAGCAACAAAAGATTTGCATTTTTATTAAATGTTGTATTTTTTATAATTCACTTATTAGAGAAAGTATGTATCAGTCCACTGATACAGTTTATTACTAATAAATATTACAAATATGGAGACACTAATAAAAACTCAGGATCTAAATAAAGATTAAATTTAATTTATAAGTGAAACGTAACTTTGTCAAATTATCTCAGCATGAAGTCACAAAACATCTCTCATAAACGTAACGCAATCTATGTAAATCAACTTCAAAGCGCATATGCAGCTCACGAGCCAACGATCGTATCAGCTCTCTGATTAAATCTACACAGCATGAACGGACGGAACTGACAAAGACGCAGCTATCACATTCATCACATGTGTCCTTACTTGAAAGTTCACTTTCACAACTTCTTTTTACTCACAAAATTTAAAATTTTAATCTGTATTCATGGTTTGTAATTTAAAATTCGTTTTGTAAATTGCGTTTTATAATTCATGCTATGGCAGTTTGCATTTCGTTTTTATTTATATGTATATTTTGTAATTTGTATTTCGTAATGGTAATACTCTTAAATTCGCGGTGACCGGTTATCATTACGTTATTCTAGACAATAGACAAATACGAGATAGATAATAATAGATTAAATTAAGTTACAGAAACTTTGAATACAAAAGTCTTGCTCTTAAGACTTTTCCACCAGGTAATGAGGCAAAATTAAAAAATACAAATTAAAAACTAAATAAGAAATGTTAGGTTAGAAATGAAATAAGGAGCCACTAAAATACAACCTGGTTTTCATGATTCATAACTTAAAATTTCTTCTCCAATAAATTGATGTAGCATTGTTGCCTGTCAGAAGTAAGTGTGAATTGCACCTAAGGTAAGAAAGATAGTTTTTAATTTGGTACAAGTGGTGTGAATACAATACTACAAAGACAAAAACAATAAAAACTAAATAACGCCAATGTTTTTAACACTTCATAAAAGCGAGCGTTGATGAAAAGAAATGGAATTTGCAAACAACAAAAACTAGATGTAAAAACTGCGGTAACAAGCACGTTTGTGCGCATGCGCAGCCCCAGATTGGCGGCTACGATGGTAACGTGTAATTTATCCCTGCAAATTATAAATGCAAACTGACGAAGCGGATCTGTTAATCTCGGGGTGGGGAAAAAACTACGGAAACAATAAAACAGACGACCGCTAACCACGAGACAAGGCAGGAAACAAGGGGCAATTACGTGTTCCAATTACAACAGAGAGATGTGATGATAACCACCGAGTTGCTAGGAGCTTCCTGCGTGCTGCTGAACGCGTCTACGAGTGACGACAGTTACCTCCGCCTAGGTGCACGTCCACACTTCAGCATACGTCAGCAGATAGTCGGACTTGTTTTGCGTCCACACTAGAAAACCAGTGTTTGACCACATAGTAACTGAAGAGGTTTGTGCTTTATCATGCTTAATCATGTGGCTGATTTACCGAGGTGACGGTGGACTCGAAATTTTCTGGAAGAAAGTTCCTATTATAGCCACAATCTACTAAGAGACCTCCAATTAGACAAGACAGGCAGGTTTACGAGAATGCAAGTCCACATTGGCAAATACACAAAAACAGGGAGAATTAATGATAATCAAGACTGTGATCGCTGTGAACTGAATGTGAACTGGGCTGTGCAGTACAGAGTTGTATCTGTATCCTGTCTTTTGTCTAGAGACACGTCCACACATTCAGACTTGAGAGAAAACATTTGTCTCTTGTTTTTGTCTTTCCCGTTCGTTTAGGAAACATAAAACTGAATGTTTTGCCTCCAGAAACACAAATATTTGTGGACCGATTGTACAGTATAATCATAATCAACAGTGAAGACTCGCAGATACGAGTATATACCGTAGGGCCAGTCGGTCGACAATGTTTCCGGAGACAAGTCGACCAAGGTGCGTTAGGTGGAGCACTTAAACACACGTTCCACGTACCTCCCTATCTCCTGAGAGTCGTACCTAACGGATCGCGTGCTGCTTAAAGAAATGCTGCTTTTGGGGCTCCAATGTTAATCTTATGGAGGATAATAAAAAGTTAATATTTCACTTATCAATCAATATTTTTGGATAAAACTTGATATTTAGCTTTATGTGGTTGAGATCCATCCATTTATGCTTAAAAATCATCGTTTATGTATTTATCATGGCAGCTAACCTGCATACTCTTTTCCAATCTTAATCATATAGGAAATAGGTAAACTACTTTATTTATAGACAGATGTTGATAAAACTTGTTATAAATGGTCAAAAATAAAAATTGTTTATGCTAGAAATTCCTACTTTCAGTGTTCTTCACAGCAGCTAACCTGCATACTCTTTCACATGTTAATTTTATGAAGAACAGACAAATACCTAACTCATATCGGCAGATATTGATAAAACTTGACATATATTGTTATTATTATATTATTGATTTGGAAATCCGCTGAGTACGCAGGTCTGCTGCGACGGGGGTAATTTGGTTTTTGGGACCCAATCTCTGGAATGTGCCTTAGGAAACCTTGCTGAGAGTAGAGGTTCCAGACAAATCCTCTTATTGGCTACTCCGGTGATGTAGCAGCAAGAATCGTCAAGTAGGCTAAGCTCAAGCTTGGCTTAGTTAGGGCCAGAGTCAACGGGTGTATGCAATCTTTGACGATCAGCAAGTAAGATATCTTGGTCAAAACTAATAGATGAATTTCTACAGTGTTAGACCAAGGCTCTAGACCAAGTGTGCTGTTAAGTACCTCAGATTCATTATTGAAAATAAGCTGTATTTTGGTGAGAAGGTGAAGCGGGTGTGAGTCACACTACCGGCATTTTCCGGGGTGCATCAGGATTACCACCTCCACCCAACAAAAAACCCAGGTGCATAATACTGCAAAATACTATAACGCTCTTCTCTCCACATAGATACACTTGCTCTGCTGGTCGAGTAAAATACTTCAACACTTATACCAGAATAAAAAATTAAAAACGCATGAATGTATTTTCTCTACTTCCTATTGTTTATACATACTTTTCCATTCTGTCAAACATTACATATATCATGGCAGATTTAGTAATCCGAAAAATTGCATTTTAGATTTAGTACATATTTGTTAAAGGGTCCCTTAAAATGAAAAAGGATTATTTCGAAGTGATGTCCGGCTATACAAATAAAATTGAATAGATGTACAGATGTGTAATATAGAGGTTCAATAATCTGACAATCAGTGGTCAGTTTGGGCTAACATTTGTGACATTATTACACATCCATTTTCTGAGATGGATAAGTGCTGGGGGGTGTTAGTGGAACTGAAAACATCCTATTTCCCAAAGATAATGAAATACATTTATCATTTTATATTTATTTTGCATTCCATACTTTTTAAAGAAGTATATTTTTTAGAATACATATTTGTATACTGTATATGCTATTTATATTTTTTTAATTATTACTTTTCTTTTGACTTTGATTAAGGAGCCGAACAACCCAAGTGTTACAATCCGAATATACCACACACGCACGGCAACCACATGGCATCCACAGCTTCTAATCAGCTGTTTTACTGGCCGGGGTATGACGTCAGCTCCAGACCGGTCCAATTCGCCGCGCGGCCCACCGCGCCACTTGACACCGTTTTTATATCCAGTCATGACGTCACCTTGCGCAACCGCGTCGCTCACTTGAGAAATAATGACCGTTCAATTACCCATTTTGCATATTCGTGCGTCTGCCAAGTTTTCCATACTGGTGATATGTTTATGAAGAGTAAATTGTAACAAAGATTAATAATTGCGAATAACATTCATACAACGTTTAATTTAATTAAGAAATGTTTACGCCAGTTGTAAAAACCCCTAATAAACTATTACGGTACAAATTAAAATCCATAAAATTAAAATCCGTTTTCACTTTTAGCAGCGACCTAACCTTAAAACTAAACAATTATAATCTGGAGCTAACTGTAAAATAAAACATACAGTAGTTGAATATTATGTATCGACTGCTGAAAATGCTAAAACGTGGACCACAGGTGTATTCACACGTCCATACTTAAGACTGGGACGGTAGCGTCGTCATGTAATCCAGCTGCTTGGAGGTCAGGTCCTTGGAAGTCTGGATAGTTATGAGCGATGGTCGGTGTGTGAATCTTCTTCTCTGTGGATTAACGTCCGCACTATTGAATATTACGTTAAGTTATTCCATAAAGACCATCTTCATAATTAGAACAGTTTTTAATTACGAGGCAGTGGTTTGGACTCCACGTTAAACTGTAGGTCCCTTAGTTGTCATTGGCTGTTGGGTTTTTAATTAACAGTCCTGTCTAAGGAACATGTCAGCCTTAATCAGTAACAAGACTACAAGATCGCACCACAATCATCTTACACTCCTTATTCATACTTGTCTTAAAATACCTACCTTGTGGTAGGGTCGCCATTTCAATACTCTAATCCTATATAACCTATAGAGACAGATCGTTATGAAATCAAATTTGAGTTCAATAAGTTCGAAAATTTTTACAGAAAATATACCTTATCCGTAAGAAAATCGCATTGTATAATCTATATAAATAAGATTAGGAGTTTTGTCTTCACATTGCTTAGAAGTATGATATTTTAATGTTAGTTTTACTTTTCATAACCCATAAAAACTTAAATGGGTCTACAACTAATTACTGTATTTCTGCCTTTCTTTTACGGTAAAAAAGTTTTATGTAACAGATCTCCGTGAAATCGAGAGTACCCACACTTATGAAACTTATTTTCATTGTTCTATTCACTTTGGAGAAGGGTTTTGTTACTATAAACTGCCTTACGCTCTATGAAACTGAAATAATGAGCTCTCAAATTGTAATAATGATGAAAATTTTCTAATTTATCGAATCGTAAATTATTGCTAAATAGAGCTGAGAATTTATTTCTTTGAAGGTACTAGTTAAATTTTAAATTCCAATTTAAAGTGTAATATTTTTATAATCGTTTGGCAACTAAGCCAGCGATGACTGCGGGACTATGAGCTGGCTACAACGCCAACATCCCTCTTAATAAAAGGAACTAACTGTCAAACAGCAGCCGACAGGGACGCAAGTGGCTATCAAGTGACAGGCCAACAATGGGACGACGTGGCAGCCCCTCCCTGACCTGGGGTAAAACATGTCATTACATTCACCCCTATAAGAACCGATTAATCGACATAGCTCTAAGCAAAAAATATTCCTGATGGTCATCAGGGTTTACCAATTTACCCTTTCACCCTAGTATTAGATAGTGGATTAAAAAAAATATCAGAGGACTGACAATTTATCAATTGATTTCCAAAGTTTGATATCGAAAATGTAAAAGAAAATTATCTTTAGAACATAATATGATGGAAAATACCAACTGATCCCTAAAAAATGTAACGCCACTTTGTGTGATGGTACGTACGATGTAAATCATAAACTACATCTTAAATGATAAATAGTTACTTTCATGCAATGGTTATTAAATTAAGGACAAACCTAATTTATTTGTACTGGCCATAGATTTAGAAATAAAATTTAAATAGTTATATCAATAGTAATTTGGCCATTATGTAAGACATTGGTTAAGATACGAAATATTTGATCCACAAGTTGTATGGATAACCTATTTCAAGTTGAAAAGGAATTCTTTTTGGGAATCGACCGTATTGTTTTTTAAGGGATACGAATCCGTACACCTTATGTCTGTCCATAACATATGAATGAACTAAACTGTTGTACCGACCCTCTATCTGCAACAAATCTGCAATTTCGGAATTCGTTGTCACTTAGATTTTCTTCATTAGTTACAAAAACTAGAGAATAAATACAGAATTAAATATCCATTACAGAATAAATATACAGACAGAACAAATATCCATTTAATTACGCTCCACTACTTATGTAACTAGCAAATCTGTTTCGATTGTAATTAGCAATAGATGCTGCCCAGGAAGCGATTACTTCGTGAGGTACTGAAGGACTCGAGGTGCTGTAACATTAGACCCTAGAAGACGGGGACGAGCGGAATGTAAACCATCAGCTGATCGATACAAGGAGACTCTCGACATTGACCAGACAAGTGGAGGGAGGAGGCGAACGCAGGGGTGTGCAGTAAGGGACAGTTAAGATAACCTTTTGGCGTTTACAGGGATAGTATTATTATTGCTACAGTGGAACCTCTTTAGTAAGAACCTCTATAAGACAAAAAGTTCAAACTTCCTGTGAAACCTTAATTACTTTCAATGCCATATACACCTGTATATGAGTTTGGAATTCAGGCCTTCATACATCGAATATCCTTTGCTTAAACCATAAGACGTAGTACCCACACAGTCGACCCCCATAGGAAATTGTAAAACAAACAGTGACTCAGATACGTGTTCAGACATGAAACAAGTGCATTGAATCTTCACTCGACTATGAGAAACCTCTACAAGAAGAATAGCAGCGTTAAAAACCTCAATAAAATGAACCTCCTTTAAACAAATACCTTCATAAGAAGAATTTTTTCTTCAAATCACTAGATTCTTCTTATAAAGGGTTTTACTATACATTACATTTATAAATGGCAACCAACCGAGCCAGGTAGGTATTTTAAACCAAATAAATATGAGTGAGAAATGAGTATAAGACAATATATCGCGCATAACTATCCTACTACTGTGATACTGATTATTTTTGCATCATTACTAACGCTTTACCTATTAATAGTTTAAAATTTTGACCGAGAGATATCAGCAAAATAGAGGTGAAAAGTATGAGGCAGGTGAAATAACCTTTTGGCAATTATATATTGACTAATGTTGACTTTGTCTTCTAATCAGATTTTAACGATATTTTTAAGGACCAGTTCAATCTCGACGGTTGATTGAACTTCTCAAAATCTAAGGGTCGCCGGGTTCGATTCCTGCCCCTTTTCAAAATCAGTGATTGTACCTTATCAAAACGTAAGATGCTACCGATGTGGTAATCCATAAGAAAGCCAATTTTGTTACTTTATTGTCTTCATAGTTTTAAGATTTATTAAGGTTTATGCCGGTTACAAACATGAAAAAATCCTTCCGCACGACCTAAAACTAAATAAATTACTGCACTAAGCGCCATTGCTTAAAGCAATATACTAACGTGGTTACAATGTCCACTTCTTTATCTGAAGGTCAACAATTAAATTTTGAAGAGAATCGTCAGGCAGGTTTGCAATAAATCGTCTCGGACCAGATCCCATTGTTCGTTGGTTTAATTATTAATGATCCTGGAAATGAACCAATTGTCTTAGACAAAACGAAAGCGACACATCAATTCCATTATACCCAACCGTCACTCATTCTACTAAACGTTCACCAAAGTTCGTCGGTGTCCTACGTATTAATATATTAATTTTAAATGTTCCTTTCCATGAATGAGTTGTCTAATCCAAAAAAGACACAAGTTGAGGAGTTGAAACACCATTTCAGTTTTAATTAAGTTATTAGTTCTATATCTATATAAATAAAATCAGAATTATTATGATATTTTTCGTTATTTTTACGTTTTATACTCCAGAAAAGCCGAAATGGGTCTTATCTGAATTTTTGTCCATCTGTCTGTATTTCTGTAACACTTTCTGGAAAAACGAGAGGACCCCATGTTATGAAACCATTATTCTATAACTTTTTAAGAAGGGATTTATTTCTTTCAAACGAAACTATGCAATAATAAATAAAATAATGCTCTAAACCCCCGAGTTTTAAGCAATAAGTTTTTTTTCAACAGTTTGCAGTACATGTGATCTATAAAAGAAAAGCAGAAAAGCAATAGAAATAAAACTATGGGCTGTCAAATTAAAATCAATAACTTATCTTGTTTCCATTGATCATTAATTTTAAACTTGTTTCAAAGCTACGTAATTCAATATAATATTACGAGATAATTCAACGTAGTAATTAAGTTTTATTTGCATCTGTATGTTTAAGATTACAGGTTCTTATTTTGTCATGGCGTGACACTAAGTATCTTACTTATTAATGATGAACATACAACGCACAAAAAAGATAGGCTTATTAATGATTCCAATATAAACTTACCAATAATGTCAATGTCATCTGACATAATAAAGTTTTAAATTAAGTAAAACCAATAAAAATATACTATATCCATTTCCGCCGTGAGAATAGTGTTAGAATGTAAGTTACAAGAAGGGCGGAGATGAGTTTTTAGCTGAGAGAGTGTAAAATTAAGTCAAGTGGATCCATTAAGTCGCCAGATGAGACAATTTCAAGACACACAAGTCCTCCCTCGGTGACGTCACGTGAACATCTCACCGACAAAAACGACAGAATTATTAGAGACTAGTGAAATGAGAGAACTGAATACAGTAATATAAATTTATTTTAGTTGCAAGACTGTTTTAGTTGCAATTTTTATATTCCTCAAAACAAATTTTACTGAATGAAATTTCATTGATTTGTGACTTCAATGAGACAAAGGATTTTCTAGCAGTGTCATGACTATTGGCATATTTATAACCCACACATCCTTTGATATCACTATGCACTCATTCAGTATTCCCTAAATGCCTACCTACCCCAGTATGTATTTTGAGTCAAGTATGGTCTAAGATCTTGTACACGTGTTACTGACTAAGGCTGACAATTAATGGCATATGTAAGGGACCTTAAGTTTAACGTTGAGTTCGAACCATATACTATCATCGTACTAAATCGCAATTCACTGCCTCTGAATTACGAACTGGTTTAAATATGAAGATGGTCTTTGTTAATTAACGTAGTATTCAATAGTGCGGACGTTAATCCGAGCCAGGGAATATCAAATACACTTGTCATCGCTCATAACTATCCACAATTATTTGTACCTATTTTTGTCGCTTTAGACTAATCAGCTGTTATGTTACTTACGTTGTAGTAGTTCGTTCTCGTTTCCTGATTGGTTGTTTAGGTTATGTCAGTATTATTACTATCGATAGTTCGATTAAATAAACGATTACCAGTTTCACATTCGATATCCGAAACGTCCGAAATACATAAAACATCGATAGTGATTATTGCAGGTACTTTTTCGATTGTTTAATATCTAATGCTGACTTAGGACTCAAAAAATCATCATAATAATAGACTAGGCATAGTCCTATGAAGAAAAAGAACGACCTTTGCTCTTCAACACGTGAGTTTTAAATCACCAGTTTTAAAGCAACATGATGAAAGTTAATTTTACATTTTTTACCCTCAGGTCAATGCACGTTTTCTAGATAAAAAAGGTTCAATTTATTTTATTATTTGAATTTCCTAAATAACCTGCAAGCTTTCGATCAGAAACCGGATAAATTGGATAAGCTTAAAATACACAGAATTAATAAAGTTTCCAGAAACAACAACTCCGCCACTTGAGTTCGGAAAGTCAACTAACTTTGTGAAGGAGCAGTTTTTCTTTTTTATTATTCAAACTAGGAGAACCCTCAAATATTCATGTAATGGGATGGAGGGATTCAGATGGAACACATTTTTTTAAGTCTTCGTAAGTCTCGTTATTTTCGTCTTGGTCCTATTACATAATATTTTTCGGTCCATGTAAAAATACAACAATAAATTTGGATACAGTATTGTAAATTTTTTAATGATTCATGAAACGTTTTTTATAAAAATGTTTTCAAAACAATTTTCGAAAATAGTTTTACATATAAATGTTTGTTGTAAAGAGAATATTAACTTCACACCTTATTTGTATTGCCTGCTCTATGAAAGTATATAACACATTCTTTATACTATTTAAAAAAATGCGTGTATTTGTCGTTTGTGTGTGTGTCTTATTTGCCTAGGGATGTAGAACTCATGATATTTTAAGTGTGTTGAAGAACGTTGATAGAATTTTTGAAACCGATCCTTAGAGCCGTTGTTCCGTTATTTCACATTACACCACAGACACTACTGACTAACACATAGTACACATCATAGTACGTAAATGTTCTTTTACCCATCAACTTCATCGATTCTATGTAGCTATGATAAAACGTAAATGTTTACTATTTCATTTTGAACTCGAAAATATAGTAACGATTGACATGTTACGTTCGTACTAATACTTTTATAGCTTGCAACTTCAGAATTTTAATAACCATTTACGTAAATAAATATTAAAAATAGGTGCTACTACCTACAATACAAAAGCGAAACCAAAAGAACAATGGCAAACTTAAATATTGATGAATTTTGGGTTGGATAGCCTACGTCGACACATTTAGGGAGGATTACAGGCATGATACGAGATAGAAGCCGGTACAAGTCAATCTCAATACAAAATCGATCATCAGGTCAAAGACCTCCAGTTTTATGATTGCAGCTTATCCTGGCTGGCATCAACCCCCTCGTGATACACGTGTAGAACGAGACACTACGATAAATACACAACTAAAATCTAGTTAAAAAATATAATAGAACAAACAACGACTATTTACACGTAATTACAACGTATTACTTCAGTACTTTCGTGTATTAAAACCCACCGTTGTCGACATGAACGCACTATATACACTTTTTTAATTAACTAATTTTTTCAAATAATTATTAAAAACAAATTTTTAAAAGACGATAATACACCTTGTATTACAAAACACATAGTTTATTACTAAATTAAAGACCTTTTTGGTTGTGCAAATTGTTCTTACAGTGTATTTAATTCGTCAACAAACGATACACTGAGGTAAAAGAATAGCATGTTGTACAATATTATGCGTAGCAAACTTCGTTGGATACAAAGTTGACATAATTTGGAAACATAGTAATAAAAAGACATAATAATACATAACTATATATAATTAAATTATATTAATTCACCAGTGACATAAATCATACATGTTGGTCAACTCGTAATTTTACGATTGAATTTATTTCCTAGCCTGATGTCTTCGGAGGTTTTAAGCTTAATCCCTGCTTGAGACGGCAGATTATGGTCAGGTCACCCATCGATACATATTCGATACTGACAAAAAATAGCTACGATTAAAATTTCCGAAATAAAATATATTTAAACAATGAAAAGTGATTATCGACCATTCGTAGTTAATAACATCTATGATTAGACTGGATATTTATTCACACGAAATAAGAATTTTATTATGAGAGATGAATTTTTTTGATTAACCACTCTATTAATTCGCAAATGTCCCTCATAACTAGACAATAATTCAGAGAGAAAATTGTCAAAAGTCAGATGTAATTCTCATTAGTAACAAGATTACACGAGTTTTACATATGTTTCATTCATGCTGGCTTAAAATACTGGATAAGTCGCCATTTTAAACGGTAATAATAATAAATGAGTATACTTCAATAACCCATGACACTGTAACTAATCCGTAATTCACCATATAATAAAAAGAAATACATAAAATGCTTGAATTTTCTACGGAATTCTTTACTTCGCGTGTTTGTTCGATAAGTTCTACCTCCCGAACGCTTTTAATAGCTAAAAGCAAACGAAACGACTGAGAAAATAAGGTTCTTCCTTGAGGAACGCCCCTTTTAATAGACCGAAGCGATAGGCAATTATTCGAATGAGTCATCGATTGTTGCAATATCGATAATGGACCGATGACCTCGATTGCTCTACTTAATCAAGTTACTTTTTACCTCCTATTGTTCTAAAAAAATTCGAGATCACACTTAAATCTTTTTAAACAAAAAAGTATGAAATATATAAACAAGTTATTTTTTTTAACTAATATAATATGATGATTATCTCACTATAATAGCTCAAAAATGGTTAAATTAATAATTTATAATTTGTGATATTACTGGTAATTTTTATCAGGAAAAAATTAAATTAACTAAGTACTTACAATAGAAAACATTTGAAAAAAATATGATATAATTATATCATGAAAAAACTAAATACAAATATTAATAAAATTACTTTTGTTGTTGCTGAGTACATATTTTTAATACTCGATAATTAATTTTAATAAATGTAAACAATCTTTAAAAAATATGTTTAGAAAACGCATCTTACGAAATAAGTATATTTGATGTATTATTTGAGTATTCATAATAAAAACTTATCAAAGTAAATATAAAATTCGGCTAATCTATGTTGCTGTTTTGTACTTACATTTTTCAATACTACTGAACAATAGTTATTTAAAAATAACAACTCTTTAAAATATCAAGATATTAAACATTAAATATTTAAATAAAAATAGCGCTACGTTGTGTTTTAGAAAAATGTTTAAAGTGTAATTACATGAATTTTTCTTTTCCCTATAAGTATCCCTTTTAGATAAATAAAATAAATTTTTAATGTACTTAATTAACTCCTTTTGCAGAAACATTAAATATTTAATTAATTATCTTTAAAAATAATCATAAAGTTAACTACTAGAGAAAGCAGCATTTCATTTAATCACCTTATTTAAAATTTGACTAGGAAATTAAAATATTACAACATCGTAATAAATAAATTTTATACTAATCAAGACTTAAATATATTTATGAAAATTAAAATTTTAATAAGAAACACTTCATAAATTTTTCAACAGAAAAGACATTCCTTAACAAATAAAATATTTTACCATTCAGACATTCAGCATTACCAACACTTGAAAAGATATCATATACACGGAATGAATAAAAAACTATTTTTTTAAAAAATAAAATATCAAGAATCTAATTATTAAAAATTTCACAATGAGTAATAATTTAAGAATTATCATTATTTCTATTAAGAAAAATGAAAATTGAGTTTTTTGACATTACATCGATTCAGCATTAAAAATTGTGGATATTGTGAGAGATCCTATGTGTTTTTTATTACCTATTAATATTAATGCAAATCCTCATATTAGACCATGTAAAATTTTGACAGAATAAGAGTGTTTATATTGTTTAGGAACAAGAATACAAGATCGCCACAATATACAATCATTTTCATTCATTTAAAAATATTGATAGGTCGCCATTAAAGTAATAATAATAATGGATAAACATATCACTAAAATATATTACAAGACTCTTACCAAAATACTTCTATATTTTTTTAAAAATAATTCACGTGGGGTCGGAAACACCATAGAACGCTAAGCTACTCCAAAATAACTAGACAAAAAAACTATTACACAACTTTGTTTGAATGCTGAATAGAATCTGAGGCATGCTGAAATAGGCATTATCAAGGATATTGAGAAAAAGAGGCAAAATAAGTATAGAAGAAACAATCAATAAGACCGAATTGAAATTAGATTGTGACATCACACTATCTTTAAAATAGAATATTGTAAATTAAAAAATATTTACTCAATTATTTACAAATTTAATTGTAAAACATTACAAATAAAATGTATGATCTTTTTCTATCGGAATATTAATTAATTTTTATTAAAACTTTTATGATATTATAATACAGAAATATTCAAGTAAATAATGTTCGTGATAATAAAAATCAATACTATTACAAACAAAATAGAAATTACTACAACTTTTAGGAAAACATAAAATTATAATATTTAAGTGTGAGTTTTAGACATGCATACACTAAATAGTTTTTTGCAGTAAGGGCATACAATTCCAATATAGACAATGACGAACAGAATAACTTACAGAAGCTAGGTAACAGCAGATTATTTTTCATTAAATACTAACATATTAGAAGAATTCACTTTAATTTACAAAGGAGAACTAATCATTCCTAAAACAACAACATTTTAAAGTTATATGTATTAAATTTCATATAGATATTGATAATTATAAAATAATATATTTTTAATAGAATGTTAAATAGACTAATATCTGACATAAATTTAGTATAATAAAATTTTGTTATGGATACTAAGAAATTGGAACGATGATCACAAATTATTGAAAACGATGATACTAAAATATATACATATAAACTCATGACAGACATGAATTTTTGAATTATTTATATACAAATTAGTGTTTATGACAAATTTTGTATCTAGTATTAATTAGAAAATTTTCAGCAAGACAAATAAAAATTTTAATGTTCAGGTTCACATCAAATGAAATGTTTGTCTGTCCAAGGAAAGCAATAATTGTAAGTAATATACTTTATACAATAAACAAAAGAGGATTGTCAGAGCAAGAATAGAGACAGACAAGAAAACTAATACGCACATGTAGGTATTGATCTACGTGTATTGTGTGGTGTATTATTAAATATATTGTTTTTAAATGCGTTAATTAAAATTATCTACAAAAAAAATGAATGTGCTAAGGTATTATCTTATATTCTTTGTATCGCATACCAATCATACTTATCTCATTTGCAATGATAATGTCAGAGCAACGACAGTCTTCAGCACAGAAGACAATACGCAGACTGTTATTATTATAGTTACATTCGTGTGTGTATGAACAAATCATCACTTGCATCTCATTTGCAATGCGGCATAATGTCAGAGCAACGACATCACTCACGCAAAGAGCAAGAGCTAATAAACGCACTTTATCTGTACGTGAGTGTGCGTTTTATCGCATTACCACATCTCACTTGCATCTCACCTTTGCAATGCGGCAAATCAACGACAGTCAATACAGAAAGAGCTAATGACGCAACTGTGCGTAAGGTATTGATCTGTACGTGAGTGTGCGTGTGTGTATCGCATCCCACAATCATCATTGCATCTCACCTTTGCAATGCGGCATAATGTCAGAACGAAGTCACTCACGCACAAGAGCAAAAGCTAATGACGCACGCACTGTGCTAAGGTATTGATCTGTACGTGAGTGTGCGTGTGTGTATCGCATCACCACATCATCACTCACCTCTCACTTTGCAATGCGATAATGTCAGAGCAACAATCACTCACGCACAGAGCAAGAGCTAATGACGCACGCACTGTTTCTGTACGTGAGTGTGCGTGTGTGTATCGCATACCACATCATCACTTGCACCTCTCACCTTTGCAATGCGGCATAATGTCAGAGAACGACAGTCACTCACGCACAAGAGCAAGAGCTAATGACGCACGCACTTTAAGGTATTGATCTGTACGTGAGTGTGCGTGTGTGTATCGCATCCCCACCACATCATCACTTGCACCTCTCACCTTTGCAATGCGGCATAATGTCAGAGCAACGACAGTCACTCACGCACAAGAGCAAGAGCTAATGACGCACGCACTGTGCGTAAGGTATTGATCTGTACGTGAGTGTGCGTGTGTGTATCGCATCCCCACCACATCATCACTTGCACTCTCACCTTTGCAATGCGGCATAATGTCAGAGCAACGACAGTCACTCACGCACAAGAGCAAGAGCTAATGACGCACGCACTGTGCGTGGGAAGGTATTGATCTGTACGTGAGTGTGCGTGTGTGTATCGCATCCCCACCACATCATCACTTGCACCTCTCACCTTTGCAATGCGGCATAATGTCAGAGCAACGACAGTCACTCACGCACAAGAGCAAGAGCTAATGACGCACGCACTGTGCGTGGGAAGGTATTGATCTGTACGTGAGTGTGCGTGTGTGTATCGCATCCCCACCACATCATCACTTGCACCTCTCACCTTTGCAATGCGGCATAATGTCAGAGCAACGACAGTCACTCACGCACAAGAGCAAGAGCTAATGACGCACGCACTGTGCGTGGGAAGGTATTGATCTGTACGTGAGTGTGCGTGTGTGTATCGCATCCCCACCACATCATCACTTGCACCTCTCACCTTTGCAATGCGGCATAATGTCAGAGCAACGACAGTCACTCACGCACAAGAGCAAGAGCTAATGACGCACGCACTGTGCGTGGGAAGGTATTGATCTGTACGTGAGTGTGCGTGTGTGTATCGCATCCCCACCACATCATCACTTGCACCTCTCACCTTTGCAATGCGGCATAATGTCAGAGCAACGACAGTCACTCACGCACAAGAGCAAGAGCTAATGACGCACGCACTGTGCGTGGGAAGGTATTGATCTGTACGTGAGTGTGCGTGTGTGTATCGCATCCCCACCACTGCATCTCTCGCACGTCTGTCTCACCTTTTGTTACTTCCCTGACCGACTTTTAATTTATATTTTATTATATTATATTTTTAAAATGTTACGACATCACACCCGTTAAATTAGTGAGGGACTTGTCTATTTTTTGTGAAAGGCACAAATGGAAACGAGGAAAAAACATCAGCCGATTAGAAATTGTAAATACAATATAAGGAATTTCCAAAACTATTTTTGTTACTTTTTAAATAATAAATTGAATATTTCCACAATAAATTTTAAAATTGAAAACATCTGCTAAAAATATTGGTTTATACGAGTGCTAATTATGAATACGAAAATAATGGTGAACCAATTAATTTGTATGTCTTATGCTAAGACAACGGTTTTTACCTTTAGACAAATAATTTTAATACAGTAAACAAAAGTACAGTACATAAAAACGAAACGAAAACAATGTGATAAATATCAACTAATTTGTGATTAAAAGAAAGTAAAGTCTACATAAATGGACACGAGAAAAATTAAATATTAGTTTGGTAACGATTTGAAATCCAGTTTGTACCCAGCGAGCCAAGTATGGAAGGATTACCATATGCGATCACAACCTGTACCACTGCCACCTTGACCTGGTTATCTCGGCCTTCGTGATTACAGTGCCATTGGCAGTGCAGGATTCCCCTGCCTTATAAATCTCCAGTGTTGGCTAGCAATAAAATAAGTGAAGTTACACAGCGTTATTAACTGCACACGATCAAGTAGGCTAATGAAAAATTAGACATTCACAATTATTTTAATAAGTAAAGAATTTTTAAGATCTTCGAGGGAGAAGTCTCTCAAAATATTTACATTATTACCAATAAATACAAACAAAATATAAATAGCCCATAAGTTATAACTGCTAAGTACACAACTTATGTTTTGGAATTTTATTTTAGTTAGAGGCCGATATGATTTCAGATTAGGAATAAAATGATAGTATTTCCTTTACGTGAGCATTTTTGATTTTTTAATTAAAATATAACAATGTGTATAATTATATGATTGACACCAAAACCAAGTGGGTAAAATATATTTTTAGAAAAAGTCCCACCCTTATTAAGTGTAAATTAGTAAATTAAATATAATAGAGCGGAAGTTTATATATAATAAGAATATTTACACTGAATCCAAGTCATGTTCGTAAAATAAATTAATCAACATGTCCGTGTATTAAAATAAGCCATTAATGTTATAAAAATTATCCAAAAAGATTAGAATGTTAATACTGTACTACGTTGAATCATTCAGTACATATTTTTAATAATTATTAAATATATGCTAACTGAAATTAGTGTGATATATGGTAATAATGCTTCTTGAAAATATTTAGGTAGTCTTATTAATTAATTAAAATGTGGGCGTGACGGACACATAACGTTACTATTAAATCCACTACGAAATTACCTTGACTGTGTTTCAAATACTAAAAATATTTCAATAGATAATTCTCTTCTTGACGTTAAATACTTACCAAAACTGTTATTTTTAACCGATGCAGTCACAGCACAAACACGAATTCGAACAACCACAGGACACAGCACACCGCACAGATAACCCCAACAGAAAGCGAAGTCGAGGCGACACAAGCACAGCTGTTAGCGTGCCTGAGATGGGCGAGTCTACTGCAGGGGGAGGCCACGTTTGGGCGCGCACTTTTGAACGTTTAATCATTATACAAACGAATAAACACTATATTAAATGATAAAATCGATGAAACGTTTAACTGATAAGGGTTGTATCTGTTTCTGTTACGAAGACTCGAGCTTTGGGAAGTTATAATTCTTAGATTAGCTGTGAATCGTTTCATTCATCTACCACCGATAAGATCTGACGGCAATAATTCATTTAAGTGGTGACTGGACGGCTTTGATAGCGGTGCTGGAAGGGAAATGTAATTCTAAAATTATAAAATTATTTTTTTTGTGAAAAAAAATAATTTATAGATGACCATGAATGCTAAATAAAATTTTGTAAATAAATCTGTAAGGCAATATCAGAGGTTGTAATTTTGCATTTATAGGGAAGAAAATGTCAGATGTGCAAAGTATAAAAATATATAATAAAATGAAAAAAAATATTTCAAATTAAAAATTAATGTATTTTTTAAGATTAATTTTTAAACATAATCACAACACTGTTTTAAGATTAAGCTCAACCTGCATCGAAATATCCAAAGAGCATTAAAACTGTTAAAGTATAATAATTAGTATGTTATTAATCCCCCTAAAGGAGGGGAAAGCAAAACTCCGCACAAGTTACCTATATGACTGTCAGGGTGTTATGAACAATTTTACAGCCAAAAATAAACTAAAAAAATAGACAACTGTTTATAAACATGGAAAACAATATTAAGGAGACTTATTAATAAATGTTTTTAATTATATTTTTATACTGAATAAATTTCAACACAATATGAATGGAAAATCATTATTTTGTAATTTCCAGGTCTACTAATGATTTTGAGCGGAATGAATTTAAATGATCCACGATACAAAAAAACGATAAGTATCTTTTTTAAGTTTCTGGCCAAAAGTTATAGATTACAAAAATAATATTTTACATCTAAGAAGATGTTAAAACGAATAAGCACGAATTCCGAACAAATGTGAACAAATTCTCTTCAATATGGTAGCCTACATTAGTTTATTACGTGGCTTAAGCATTGAGGGGATAATTAGAATGACAAAGTGAGTCAATCCACCTAGGTTAGCCGTCTTGCGGTCAAAGGTTGTTTGTATTAAGGGAGAGCGTGTGACCTGCCAGTAATTGAAACAGGAAATCTGAAACTGCGCCATCAACCGGAACCGGATACAATTTATTAAGTCTCCATAGAGTATTAATTCAAATTGACTGCGATCGTTTAACACTTTATGAAAAATTACAAACACGAGAATGAGTAATTTGAAAGTATTTCAAATTACGAATAAATCATAAATCATCCCACATATTTATTTATTTCCGATTACATTTGTAAGTTTTAAATACAAAAAAAGCCTCGTGGATATGAAGTAGAGAAAAGGAATAAACTAAATGTTTTGAAGGTGTTTGTGCAAACAATAAAATGATAAGAACAATAGATATGACGTCATTCTGATAAACCTCTTCTGATAAGAGGCCTTCGAGCTGATAACGCTCAAGGCCATGCATGCCAATGGACTCCGTCAAGGAAAGATAGTTTGTAGTTTGTTGTAGCATTTTTAGTAGGTCACAATATTTTTATGATTCACGTTTGATTTAAATTTTAGCTAGTTTCACTGGAAAATCATTGTTGAAATTACTTTTAATTTAGTTAATATGTGTAGTTATTTCATGATCCTAAAGTAACTAAAAACGTCAGTTAATGAAATACGCGCGTAATTAGCTCATTTGGTAATTTATCTAAATAAAATACATAGTATTATAAGTGTTTATTTTGATATTAATACCCATATTGTATGTGCAGTTTTTTTCTTTAAATGCTTTAATATATTTTATGTTCAAAATATGAAAGTTACAATTAGTTGGTTAGTTAATTACTGAAATGGCGACCTACTCAGGTAGGTATTTTAAGCCAAGTATGTATGTATGGAAATAGTAGTTTAAGCAAAGATTGTAATATGAATGCCTTAAAGCCACGAGTCAGATGTAAGTTAGAACACAGTGGCTTTAAGGCATAATACAATCGTTGCATACACTATTTTGCAATATAACCATTGCAATATATGATCGCACATTATTTTCACTTTACCACTTTAAAAACTGGTTATGTTTTTCGTTAGCAGATTTAGATTCCGTAGGTAGAAGGTTGTTGGTTACAACATAAGCTTATGCATTTATTTCTTCCGGAGTTAAATTGAACTCCTCACTGCTTAAATCACTCTTTTTGTGAATGATTCAAAACTCACATTTGAGCTTAGCCACTAAAACCCACTATCTTTATGGATAAGTCAGATGATTTTGCATTTCTATATAACCAACCATAATGACATTACTTTCGTCAAATGCTGAGCTCTGATTGGTCTAGAACCTGTATCGTTATGAACTCATAATGCAATGGTACATAATGGTCATGCCAGCAAAAAATTATGTATTTTTTATTTAACTGGTAAAAATTTCATCGAGAGGCCGATGCCTGTTACGTTATTAGACAAAACGTTTAAAAAACTTATTTGTAATGCAGGAAAAGGTTTGTTTTTACTTTTAGGCCTAACTTTGAATGAAGTCACACCAGCAAACACTGTTTTGGTATCCTTTATCAAGTGTCGTTTATTGTACCTGCATGCAATGCATTCTAAAATAAGATCATTCTTCTTAACCTCTGCATCACTTTTCCCATCTTAGCAATGTTATTTTTTAACACGAAGGGGGAATTATCCGCGTGGCAGAGCGCGAGACCTTGAAACTTAACCCATAGTTTTATAGGATTGTAATAGTTTTATGGGAAGTTCTAATACATTTATGCTGATATCCTTAAGACGTCAGCAGACGATGTGCAAACTAACAGCTTCATCAAAAGGCTCTAATCGCCTCTATTTGGTTAGTTTTGCTTGACATCTTTTTTGTTTGTTTGGGTTAAGACTGGTTATGGAAATCAAAATCGGCTTGAGAGTCACCTCATTTGATACCTAAGGATCGGCCCACTTAACCAATTAATTTATCAAAATTTCATCAGTCCTTTAGTCCAGTGGTTTTTTTGGCCTCAACCTTGCATACAGGCGGTCAGTTTTAACGACCAGTTCGAAATGACAGTTCGAAATGACGATTATTAAAAATAATCGTCTGTAGAGAGGCTTTATAAGGATCGAGGTTTAAGCCGCGTCTCCACCAACAGAACATGTTCGCCGAACATTGTTCAGAAGACATTAGTGATGTCCGTCGAACATCGTTCGGTGTTGATTTGGCAAGACACCTTTTCGAACAACGACGCTCAACGTTATGGGAGTAGTGGTGGAAACCTATTGTTGTAAAAGTTCGCTGCCACAGGGAACATTTAAGTTTCAAGACAAAACATTGATTTTTCTGTCCGTCAGCTGATGAAAATGTTCGTCGGACATTTTTATGAACTTCATGTGGATTTTTAGTCCGTTTTTATGTTCGGCGTGCTTATACGATTGGTGGAGACGTGGCTTTACCCTATTTTATGAAATTCATTCTTGGTGATGGTTTGTTTAAGGTACCTATTTAGATTGTTATTGTGGATTTTTTTCATCAAGATTAGTAAAATAATTCACGACGTTTCGGGATCTGGAATCTAATCCCGTCCTCAGGTGAGCCCAAACTGCTGGTACTCACTGGTTAGTGTGGTCGGGGTCCGAGGGGTCCGGAGAGGCGCTGACCTCGGGCTCCTCCTGGACGGGGATCTCGAAGATCTGCGTCTCCACCATGGAGCCCTTGGAGCTGCCGAAGGACACCCTGCAAGAAACACAAACTTTCGTTAACATTGCTCTAACATTGACTAGGAGACTTGGTCTTTAGTTGCAGAATATTTAGGTTTCCCATATAAAATAAACTGAAGCCTGAAGGAAATGTTGCGTTTTTCATGCAAGGAGTGTAGGACAACGTATTCTTCTTTTGACCTGACATTTTGGGAACATAGTGAATGACAGACCTTTTTCACGTAACCTATGGCCAAATTTGAAATAGGGTCAGGTATACTACAGAATATGATTTTTAAAGCCACATTTTTATACGATAATCTTATAAAATCTGTCATTGTGTAGGTCTAAAATGTTTTTAAATGTACAAAATATCAGAACTGTTAAGTCATCAGGTCACTCAGGAAGCTGTGTGAAATAATTATACGCGTAACGATAACGCCACTCGCACCGCCTTAAACGTTTACTATATAATAATATGTAATGGAAAAGTCCATATTTAATGTTTGGTAAAAAACAAATTTTTACTGGAATAAAGTGGATTTTTACAGTATCATCTATTTTTCAGTAAAACATGTGTTTAAAATTAATTAATTGTAATAAAAAATATTATTTTGCTTAATTTATTTAGAACATAATAAGCATTATCAGTGAAGACATGTTTACTACAGTGAGAGCGCTCCAGCGGTTATGGTGAGAACTACGTCGGCAATGCTGTAGGAGAGACCATTCAAGAAACTTCATTACCGACGTTTGAAAAACAGTAATCTTCTTAAACAATAGTACTGTATTAGGTTTCTGTACATGTGTATGTATTAATCTTTATCTCGACCAATATTTCGTCTATATCCTTGTAATACTTAAATTATACACATTTTCCGTGAAGGTAGGTTACAGATGAGGTTTTAGAGCGGCATTATTTAAAACTAAAATATTAAAAATAATGCAAATACATTTAGTTAAAATAGTTTAAAGTCCATAACAAATTATAAAACTATTATCAAACCTTTAAAGGAATTAATTGGTTGTCTTGAGTAACGATCGATATATTGAACTGACGTAGTTCCTGTCTACCACCACAGAATGCGCTCATATCTCCTTTTGAGGTTTTGCCCTGAAATGTCCTGAGCGATTGTGGGATTTTTAAAAATCAGGGATTCCATGAACCATGATTTGTACTACGATTTATTTTGACAAAAATAATATACTGCTCAAAACAATTCGCAATGTTGCGTAATGTTTGAGGTCACAAGTGCTATTGTAAACAAAATCCTAACATCATTTTGAGATGGTTCAACTAGACCCATATCCCTCTGTTCATTGGACTATTAATTAATTACCGATTCTACATGAACCTTGGTAGATCATAAATGACACCATATACAACGAACGATACAAAATACCCAAATTAAAAAAAGAAATTTCAAAATTTAGCATCAAGTATCATGACAGACTCGAAAATCACATAAACTTTCTCTCCCTGTATCCTTTATACAATAACCAACGCCCGTAAAAAACTTTCAAGAAACAGCGTTTTAGACTTCTCATCCAAACATTATGAACATTTCAAAGTTGTTGTTACCATCTTTAACTCCTAAGTCAAAGTAAAAGTAAATAGTGAGGAAATGATTATTAACTAATAACTAGAAGAAACAATCTCATCGTTTTATATTATACAAGGCAACAACAGTTTGCAACACCAAATTTGAACGTTAAAAAAGACCCCATGAAATGAAAAAATACAATACAAATATAAACTAGCTTTACTATTAGTTTTACAATAATACCGTGTAAAATATATTTAAGTCTTTTTAAAGACACACTTCTTAAAGAGGACTTTGCTACAACAATGCGTAGTTTACAAGGAGTGAATAATCTTGAGTCACGATCTATCAGCTGATTCTATTTAAACAGCTGTTTTGCATTCGACCCGATTACACGGCTGTGCCTCTATGTCGCTGCGATCAAAGACTAAAATCTTGCGGCGTGATCACAGAGAATAAAGTTAATATTGTTGTAAGTATTAATAACAATTATTATGAGTAGAATTAAAATAATTAGCAGAGTATCCATGGATAACTTTTGTTGTTGTTGGATGCTTATTTTGCTGATTTACAGTACATGAAAGTGTGATTCAGGATGATCCAAATTATAAAAAATAAAATAGCAACACACGGCGTTGATTAAGGAAGCTCAGCTATTCTGAAATTTTGATGAAGTAATGTATATATAGATATGATATTATAAATATTACTAGGTAAGTGGAAATTTCCCATATTTATCCATTTATTTCTACAGTTATGTACTAACATACAGTAAATCTTGACGGCTCATTGAAATGATCATTGCCATAATTATTCCCAAATCTCATTCAATCAATTTTCTTTGAACGATTTTTGTAAAGGTAAAAAGTTTAGAGCTCGTATAGTATGGTTCACATTATTTAAAAGGAAGGAAACTGTTATGTTATGTTATTATGTATGTTATGTTTTATGTTATTCCTAACTATAAAAATATAATGTCTTAACACTCCAATAAGCGCCTATTTCTATGACGCCAGTGGTCGCGCGGTGTACATGTGCGCCATTTCATTTTTAAGCTTTAGAATCTAATATTCTAATTTCTAATTACGTTATTAGCTTTATAGGGATAGAATAATTGTTCAACACACATTTGACACTAAATAGTTTATAATATAATATCGTCTGGATTGGTTGAAGGGACAATACCTTATAAAAATCTTGTGACCTAAAAGATTTAACAGAAATAGTTATCAATAATAAAAAAGTCAGATGTTTTAGAGGCTCATACATTCTTAACATACAATCTGTAGATGATCAAAATACATCCATTTCTGTCATTTTCTGCACCACTTTTTGTCAACTTGCTTTTAACTTGACCACATACATAACATCTTCCTTGTGTTGCTCCTCCTTGTGAAATGGAAGCCGGTTAAGAAAGATCTTCAAGTTTCAATATTTTCAGGTATATCCTATAAAAGGTCTTCTTCTGTGATTTCATCTGCTTGATCAAAGTTCTGATTCCTCACGTAGTCTCTTCAATCTCATCAGCCTGATTCGACACCCAGAACACTTTCCGTTCTCCAAATCACTGCCATTCTCCTCGATTTCTTCCAACCAGCATCGTAAATGTTCACAGACGCGTACACTAATTTTGAACCATGAGTTACACAAAATATATGTTAATAACACAAAAGAATCTCATTTAAAATTCACTGATACAGAAAAACCAATCACACTACCAATGTTACACCACTGATTGCGCGGTGTACAGTTGTATACCATTACAACAAGTTTTCAAAAAATAGCTAAAAACAAATAAGTGTCAGTTCTGAAGGGGTGCGTTTACACTGACAGGTAGGTGAAAATGTGGAGGGAAGGTATATGGAAAGGCTATTGAAATTCATTGGGTTTTTCAAACAACTAACAGGAAGAAAATCAAAATACCTGGTGTTCTACTGTACTCGTACACCGCACGCCCACTGAAGTGTTAAATAGATTTATTTCAAAGCAGAATATTTTTTTCGAAAATTAAGCTTTTTGAGTATTTAGGCCAACTTAAATGTATGCAATGATTTTTGATGTTCCTTCAGCTGTTTTATAAAAGCATTGGTTAATTTGGGAAAATATAATGAAATATTCTGTAGAAGCTGATGAATTGAGAAAGGTGAATTGAAAAGCGGGTAAAAAGCATGCAAAACCCTCCCTTCCTAGAGATCTTAGGTTGACAAATTGTATTTATTTCCCTAAGAGATAGCCTATAGCTTAGATCATGGATATGCCTGAGGGGAATGTTTTCAGTTCTTCTAAACAGTTTTTTTCATAACCATATGACCGTTACACATTATGTGTCCCGCAAATTGTTACCCCCCACAGCATAGACACGACCATGTCAAAATGCATGTATTTACAAGGTGCTTTGGAGATCAGGTACACCTACAGACCGGAAGTGATCGGTAAAGATTGTGACGATGAGCTAGAAACGGAAACGGAAGGACAACAACCTCTGGATCGCGTACGAAGTGATGGTTCCAGCTCCCGGTTGCATTATAGCTAGCATTTGCACCACTGGCATCTAGACAAACGATACAATAACAATAAACAATACTGGAAACATTAAAAGCCTGCCTTATAGACGATATATTTCATTTTAGCCTTATAAGACTAATGGCAATTTTGTGCCAGCTTTACAGGTTACAAGATAGTCATAATTTAAGGTTGAGTGGTTATAAAGAGAATTACATTACGATAAGCCATTAATCATTTTATTTTAATTACCGTAAAGACATACCTACACGCAATTATATCCGATACACAACAACAAGTAACATAGCAGGTAATTAAAATTTTACAGGGTTATTTTAAAACTTGGAAAATGCAATTTTCTTTTATACCCGAAACCTTTTTACGACTTCCAAGTGGCCCGTAATGACGTCACAAACTTATCACTATTCTAATGGAACAGAAATCCAAGATAATGTAGGTATTGAAGACTCTCAAGTGAATTCTGATGACCAAATTGATAAATTCTTTAACATTTTTACACTGTCTTAATTTAATGGTTCTTTAGGGTCAATTTGAAACCTTATTTATAGAACCCTGATGAATAGAAGTATATTTAATTAAATAAAACGTATTTATGTGCAAGGTTGACTAAGAGTTAAGTCCAAGAACTATGGCAGGTGGAGGTATTTCAAAACTGATTTTCTGTAAACTAGGTTTTTACCATTTATGTACCCTTACCTCAATAACTATAAGAGGTATTTTCATATACTTGTTAAAATTTTAGTCAGCCAGAGTTAGGCCTACACTAAAAATAGAGCAGAGTAATTTGTCTAACATTACTGGCTAGCGAATTTCCGAAGGAAAAGTGAGCTATTCACATGACCCGCATGGTAGCAGTTGAGCCCGGGACCATGATAGAAGTTCATAACTCTACCCCCAGAAAACGTTTTGGGGGTTATTCAAAATGTGTTTTACAGTAATTATAAGCATATTTATGTGTGGTTAAGATAACGGCAGCAATTATTTTCTGAGTATTATAAAATTCTGTGGGATTGTTCCTTTCTGTAATATCTTGGATACGTTCGTTGGACAACGCAATCTGACTGCATTAACTATACTTAAGGGTGGTGGTTTTTAAATTTAATTATATACAATTAAAAAAAGCTTTTTTATTTTGCCATTGGATTTAGCTAGAAAAAACACACAGTTTAGTATTTTGAATCATGACTCTAGGTCAATTAGTTACTGATGTATTCAAAATGGTAAACACAGTACGTTGTCTAATGTTAATCTTAAGGAGAATAACTAAAAATATTGGACTAATTTATTTTTTAATTCTTCCAAAATTTGGTATGCAAGTCCATCTAGTTAAGTTTTATCATTAAATCAATAAATCCCCAAATTTAACGTTTCTTACGGCAGTAAACCTACTTACTTATTGCCCACTTCATTCTTATGGAAGAGGCGATTTTTTATGTGTATTGCAGCACTTTCATTGATATAGTTCGAAATAATAAATTGTCGATCCTATTGTAAAGAGATAACACACAATGCGGATATTGCTAGATATTCTGCACTTCCCCCTCCCAAATCTCCCTTACCCTAGTCAAAGCTACAAGCTACAGGCGGAAGGGGGGTAGCACTGCACTTCCAGCTGCACCATCGATCCTCTGGCCTTCACCCACTGACCTACCGCACCCTCACCCCCTCTCCCGGGAACTGTTGTGTTTTTCATGGGTCTTAACGGCTTTGCCCACGTCAACCTGCATGTCCACTATCTAACAGGTCATCTGTGCCATACTCTACGAGAGTCACCCATCCTAAAATAATGTATTTTAAACTGTACTACAATAAAACCTTGATACAAAAGAAAATGATACATTGAGGTTAGGTCAGATAAAATGTTCTCTATATAGAGGTTTAAAGATCTACTTCTTGTTGACCTCTTAATAGCGAATTGAGGTGAATGTAACCTTGATAAAACACACGATACTTAATTGTATTGTACATAGTTAGGAAGACAAAATGAAACTTGTTTTAATTAAAATAGTATACCCTAATTTTATCTCTATATATAAAATTGAATGTATGTCTGTCTGTATGTATGTATGTATGTCCTTTATGCGTTGCCAAACTACTCATCCGATCGCCATGAAATTTTAGGAAGTTGCTCTACATGTGTCCGGGAAGGTTTTAGTGAAAAAATATTTTCGAAAACCCCATAAGTTTCCATTTGATGACGTTTTAAATTTCTAATGTTAACCTTATGGAGTGTAAGTTTGTTTACAAAATGTCTACAATGAAAACATTTGATTTCTTAGCTACAGCTGATTGGTTTACTTTCCATTAGCAATACCGTATGCTTTACTATCCAATGCCATCTGAATCATTCATTAATGTTAAACTATGAAGTAAATGTGTACTGTAAAAAATGAACAGCTTTATTCACCACGTTAATAGTTTCGGTTTTGGGGGATTATGTATTTATATTTTTATTTTCTGTCTGATTAAAGTCACGTGTTTATATAATAATTACAATGTTTATATTATTACGTTTATTATAATAATCAGCTGTTGTATATCTTTCCTATAAAAGCCGTATTACAGTTAGGTTTCGTTTGGGTTTGGATTGGATTCGAAAATTGTGAATTAATCCACTCAGATTTATTTGTTTTATGGGAATGTTATTAATATGTTTTATCGTTTCAGTATTGTTATTCACTATGCAGCCACCCAGAATATATAACCTTTCACAATGAAGCCGTATTGCTATTCGACTTCAGAACATGGCCAATCTTAAAGTTAACATGTGTTTACTGTGAGGCGTTACGAAGTTCGCCGGGTCAGCTAGTACTACTATAAAATAAAATTCAGTGAACATCGTGGTACTGTATTTCTCAATGAAGCAACAGGGTGCCGACTGTTCCGACAAGTGATTTAGGTTTGTTCACGTTGTTAACGTACGTTAGGTTACATCAAGATTGAGTCGTAGACCATACGTTATATTAAGAAGAAATAAGTTATGTAAATGCCCACCGCCATAAAATTCATTACGTAGATTGGGTGAGTTGTTTATGTTTGCCAGTACTATTAAAAATTAGTAACATTGAGGTAGTATAAAGGTTTCTATTGTGTGATATACACGGTTCAAAGGGATTCATAAATATTCGTCAAATCAAGGAATTCGTTACGCCTAGGTTTGGTTATATTTCTGATAATTAATAGAAACTTTAAAAGTCGACGTACACTCTTTTAATGTACAAAGCAATTCTTCTCCAGATGGAAATGTGCGTTTCCCAGTTTTGGGAACCTGTAATTCATATATAGAGCTAAAAATCGAATTTTTCAAAATATTTTTTTTAAATATCTGCAATAGTCCATAATACATTCATAACGTTAACCTAAATCAAGAATTTTTAATTCACGCTATTAAAATTACATACAAGTATCTAAAACTATAAGAAGATTTCTATTTAATTTATTCAATGTTGTTAGAGCAGCTTATTCGATTGGGAGAGCCAACAATGGAAAGTCGTATTAAAGCTTCCATAAGATAGTTTTTACAATTTGAAGAATATGATTTAAGAGATTCTATCATATGATCATTCTATCATATATGATGATCATTTTACCACTAAATAATTTTACAAGAATATGCATTGGTGGTAATCCATTATTTATTTATTATTTTTAATCCCAGTGATAGCAGTTTGCCTTCGAATGAAGCGAGCTCAATAATTTTCCACTAATACTTTTAAACATTCTGTGAATAACATGGACCCAGAGTATAAATGTTTAAAAAAACTGTACTGTGCTGTAACAATCGGAGTTTCCTGTTTGGTATTTTCCCTGACAACTGGTTGACAGTAAACAAACCATGGTAAACAAGTAGACCTCCCACAGAAAGGATGTGATTGTAGCAACTGTGATTCTGTAGAATAAGGTGGTTTGTTACTCAAATTAAAGGTTAACTGGTCATTTAGAAAATTACATTTCCCATTTTTTCAATTTTAAAAAGATAATTTATCGTTAATTATTGGATATAATTGCGTATGCAAAGAATAATTACATAATTTATAATAATTCCTGGAAAAATATAATAATGGAATTCTTAAGGTACTCACTTTACCTTTAAATTTACACTTCAACCATATTTTTAAGACCATCGTGTACCTAATAATGCTGTCACAAAACTAACATTGTTCAGAATATTTTAAATTTACAATGGCGATAGTTATTAACTATTCAATATCTTTTATTGAATTTTTCCAACGCGTCTGTGTTTAAACTACACGTTTTTCAAAGTGGAGAAACTACTCCCGTCTGCAAGTCTAATAATTTACATTACAAAGTTTACGTTACCAATATTAGCTATCATGTTATCAATAATACTATACTTATCTATCATACACAATACAAAAACTATATTGATAACGCAACAAATAACCACAAGGCCGGAGGCGGAGTGTTGGTTATTATTATATGTTATAATGATTTTAGAGGAAAAGGATTTTAGAGGAAGGATGGTAGTACCTTTAAAATAATTTCTTATTAGAATAGAACCTCGTCCAAAATTAGGGAGTAGGCAATTTGTTTCGAAAAAATATGAGCTGTATGAAGTTTAAACAGTGGAGACTAACAACAACTTTCCAACATTCTTTACAAGTTAGTTTAAATTTTACAAGTATAGTTTTCATGGAGAAGCGTGAATAAATCCTTGTTAAAACCTTAATTCGTTACAAAAAGACAGACAGACGGACAGAGATTGTGATAAGACCCATTTCGGGTTTACTGTTATATAAACGTAAAAATAACCTAAAATATTAAATTCAACACCATATAAATGCAAAACTCTTTATTTATAGGCTATAGATAAATAGATAAGTGATGTCAGTTGATAGCGTGTTGGACTCCGGACCGCAGGCAACAATGTTGCTGGATGACGTAAATGTAACCAATCTGCATTTATCTGTACACTACATTAAACTCATCCCTATTTATACTTGATAGGTACCACCAAAGACAATTTTAAACAAATATAAAATACAAACAAATTACTGCTCAATGAAAACATTTATGTGGTTTAAATAAAACCGATTTGCAGTACCCCTTAATTAAATGGCATAAATATGAACAAAAAGCTGTCGATCACGCGACCTTAAAAATCTAATGTTCCTACGGCGTCAGCCGATTTCGCGTCGTCTTTAAGAGTTGGCCAATAATTGTTTTAGCTAATCTCTGAATTTAAATGTCCATACTTTTTTAAAATTGTGATCAATATGTTAGAAATAATTGAAAAGAAAAAGATAAATTTAATTTACACCAATTATTAGGTTTGTTACAGTAGCTTCAAGCAATACAACGAATACGTTTTCTATAAAAACACGGAGGATTTTAGAATTACTCTTTCCTGCTTTTATTTCGCACAGTTATGTTACCCTTAAGTTTTTACAAACTGTTTAGTAACCTGATAATTTTACATTTATTACATACATAAAATAAATATTTATGAAAAACCTCTATTCACATATTGTTCTTTGCTGTCTTCAATCAAGAACCGTCAAACGATTATAATCAGCTGTTATGGTTTGCATTGTTTACATTTGATTCTCCATAAGCGTAATGTTAAATTTTTAGATTTTAAACTTAATATTACAATAACACGAATTTTCCTACATTAGACCTATCTAAAACTTATTTTCTACTCAATTAGTTATTTAAAATTTAAAAAAAATCCTCTGGCCAATCGTTAAAAAAAAATAAAATATTAAAATAAAAAAAAAAATGCATGTATTAAAGTATTAGGACCACAAAGTTTACAAATAAACACATGATTGTTTGGCGGACTTACAGTCAACGTGAATCAGTATAGCTGTCACTTAGAATGTTGAACGGGACAAAACATGAATGTGCCCTTTTCAAATAAATTATTTTAAAAATTTGCATAGTATAGACACAATTTAGAAAAAATCAACGCAATTAAGGTTTTGATTTAAACATGGCGGCCATTTAATTTTTTTATAAAGTTAAAATAAAACGGTTGATACAGCGACATAAAACTTATGGAGATTGGTTAACAAACCACGGATATTCAGTACGTTTACCAGTAATATGTTACGTCATCAGCTGCAACAATAGTGGCACTCGGCCGGCCCCAACTAAGCGGAGTGGCAATGTAGTATGTACTCCTATACACCTCCTGATACTCCTGATACTGGTATAAATACTGGATCTCCGTCGTTTATTGAATGATTTTCAGAAATTTGATATCATTGGACGGAGAACTAGTTTGACAACCTTTTTACACTTAATATTGTTTTAAGTAATCAACTATCTAAGTTATTTAAATTTAAACACCATTAATAGCCGCCATTTTGAAATTTAAAACTTAAAAACACATGCCAAGCTGCAAAACAATCGATTAAAAATTAATTTGAGCTCAAAAATATTTTGTAAAAACTCAAAATGGTATATGCATGGGTAAGTATGCTATTAGGACCTTGCACGTTTTTACTTATTTTACCCCAATAAACCACATGAAGTTTGTTGGCGGACTTTACAGACACCCTGTTCAGATAAGTGATTTTCAGGAAGGAAGGGGACAAAACCATAAATGAATGTGCCCTTGTAAAACGTTTGGACCTTATTAATGGACATGGAGATGTTTAAATAACTCCGTCTGGAAGATAAACTCCTGCCTGGAAGGGGACTGGGGTTAAAAGGAGCTACGAAATATGGCGAGGGTTTGGACGGCTTAGAATACTTCTCCCCTGCTCCATCAGCGATAGCAACTCTAGTGCAACTCTAGCAGCACACAGTTGAGAAGCGATAATTTCACAAGACCACTGGTTCGTTCCGGAGAAAAATCCTCCCATACTTTGTGAGGGTTCGATACTATAGATTAGATTATTGAAATGCCGACCATACTACAAGGTAGGTATTTTAAGCCATGTATGAATGAGGGGTGTGTGTAAGATGATTGTGGCGCGATCTTGTAGTCTTGTTACTGACTAAGGCTGACATGTTCTTTAGACAGGACTGTTAATTAATCGCCCAACAGCCGATGGCAACTAAGGGACCTACAGTTTAATGTGGAATCCGAACCACAGCCTCTGAATTACAAGTTGGTCTAATTATGAAGATGGTATTTGCGGATTTACGTAGTTTTCAATTGTGCGGACGTTAATCCACACAATAGAACACTACACCCACCGACCATGGCTCACAACTATCCACAATTCGTGACCTCCAAGTAGCTGGATTACAGGATGACCCCTACATCCCAGTCAATATACAGATCCCAGCCTATATTATTTGGTCTAGTAGTAGTAGGTAGTGGTTTCTCAGTATCCAAGGTCACTTCAGTCATAATCACCTTAAAATGACTAACAGAGTTGGTCGATGTTTCATCTACAAATAAAAATATGAACGAGTCAGCAGTTTATTACAACGAAGACTTATTTTTTGGGTACTTTATTCTTTCTTAACTTTATTTTATTCTGATCACAACTACAACTTAATCCAATTTTATTCAGATCAATTTATATACACTTATCAGAGATAAGAAACGGTAAAAAGTAGCAAAAAGTCCCTCCCCCCCTTGGGTTTTGCTACAATTTGCATTTAAAGTGATTTTCAATGATGGGATTCATTTTAATAGATGCATATTCTAACTTTTGTAGTAATTAAAAATGTTGGGAGGTACCTAAGGTCTAAGATGTAGAAGTCAACTTCCGAATTCCTTATGAGAAGCTAGTCATATGACTTGTCAAATAGCACTCTAAGGAATCCGGAAGTTGACTCCTACATCTCATCTCAGATATGTTTATATTATGCGTAAGGCATTACTTATTATGTTGCATTTAACTATATCAAAGTATAAATTACTTAATCTAAAATAAACTTTTGTTACTGTTGTCATTAAACAATTTTGAGTTCCGGAAATGTGGCCTCGCAACAGAGCGGTTAATATCGGTGCATGCAGATAAACTTGTGATTCTTGGTCAATCGACGGAAGGGATAAACACAGCTGACAGTGGCGTGTAAACAAGCAACACCAACGCACCCACGCGGTGAACAGAGGCACTAGGAGTGGTGAAATGTCGAAGCCGCTCTCTGCTGGCTGCTGGGTAAACATACAGTGCTGATACAAGTCAATGACACTGCTAGCCGGTGTTTCCTTTCGGAACAAAATATCCCTCATTCACCTTTTAAAAATCCCATGTTTATCTTCCTTGAGTCTATGTATAAACGTATTCTATACTTACAATTTAAATTTTCTTTAAATATTTATTACTGGTACAACCGGTTATTACTTGTACTAATCTATTTTTTACAATTTATGGAGATGTTGACTGCACTACAATAATTTTATTAAAGAAAAATAAAATCCTATCAAAGTATGATAATTTCTAGATTTTTATAACGTGTTCGTTTGTGTTGTTTTGACGCGTTCCAGCCAAAATTAAAGGTAAAAGGAGTAAATAAGTTATTGGTAAATAAGTTGAGTGTATCCAATAAAAAGACAATAAAATGATCATGGCCTAACTTACTATAACTTCTGCATTATAGTTTACTAATTTAAAACTATTTCAAAATGAGCCCTGTTTTCAGCCAAAGCACGTACACTTGAGCTATTTTCTCCTTGTAAGTTTTTTGTATTTACACAACTCCCACAAATCAAGCTCTCTGTTCTAGTACGTAAGATTTGATTACAGAAATTACAGGTTGATAGTTAGAGGCCTTTGCTCTATTTTAGCCGTCACCAGAAATAGTTTTCATTAGTCATTACACTGACAATGAGCTACCATTGTTCACTGTCTCCCCCTGTAATCTGTCTGGAAGAGATTACAATAAAAATAGTTCATGTGAATAGCGCAGTCTCATTTGTTGCCAATGTATTTCTACAATGGCGATTTGATCATTTTGATCAATATGTTTTTCTTTAAGATGTCCTACTGATTCCTTGTGGGCTGTCCTCCTTAGGCGACACAGAGGTACGTTAAAAATGACTTAGTTGGCACCAAACTGAATTTGAAAAGTTTTTCTCTTGCAGCTAATAAACTACTTAATATATTCAATAACTATCAGCACCTGAAAAATTAAAATTCATGCCATTTATTTTTGAATTAGGGGTTGCGGTATAGTATTCTGCTGAATACATTTAGTTTGATATATATCAACCTGACTCCACGTGAGCAGTCCTATTAAGGTATATTTAAGGTTAAAAATTGGTAATAAGCTAAAGAATAGTATTTTAGGTCCCAATTAAATTTGCATTCAATTTTTACTTTTGTAGAATAATTAATAACAAATATTTAAGCGATACGGAACATTTTACCATCCCTATATATTGTGCAATATATAAGTCAATTTCCAAGCGATACTATTGTTTTTCATGAAAGTATCAAAATAATTTATTATTAGTTACAATCAACAATCAGTCATCTTTACTTGACATGGATTACATGAAAAATAAACGGAATTATAGGACAGACATGGATAATTTCTCCCATGAATGAATAAAAAACAACAACTTTAAAATGAATATTATATTCTTTCAATCTTACTAAATATCATTTAAACATGTATTGCTTCAAAAATAGTCATCCTACTTCTTAAACTAACGACGAGAGAAAACAAGTTAAACTTACTAACAGATTTTTTTAAAGACATGGACCCCTCTCTCTAGGTAATACTAAACTTTTTATGAGGGTATTGTTGGGTGATGCCATCTCACACTGCATACCAATTTTCATTCTAACACGATTGAGAAATAAGAAAGAAATTGAGTTTATGATATTCTCCTTAAGAATAACATTGGAGGCTCTTAGAGAACGTACTACGTTTACTGCAAAGTTGCAGCAAATTTAACTTTTATCTGGAATAGTTAGTCGTAGGCAAATGATTCCAAACTCAAACTTGTTTAGTTTTTTTAGCTGGTTTTAATGTTTATGGTCAAATTATTCAATAAAATTATTGTTTAGCCAACAAAATTAAAACAGTACTTTTTATACATTTGTAAAGCCATAGCTTTTGAACCATTCTTTTTTCCAGACATTCAGGTGGTGTCATAATATTTGAGACCTTAATAACTTTAAAAACTGTGGAATTTTAATCAAAAACTTTGGAGCGGATTTTGAGAGATTCTTATTAATAAAATATTTTATGGTTTCTAGGGTGTTTACCATTAGAAACCCGCGAACTACTTACGGGTAAAAAATTTCAAAAATAAAATAATAGGTTAGAGATAAAGCCAAAGTGCACCCGAGTACATAATTTTATAAAGATAGGACGATCAATTTGGTTTTGTGATCTGCACACGGACTGTCAGATAGACAGACAGACATCAGTCCGAAAACTACGTTTTTGGATTCAGAGAGCCTTAAAACGGATATATCCACTCCTAACTCAAATTCGAAAATCTTGACGAAAACAATACAACAATACTTTCTCCATATACTATGAATGAAGGGATAAAGTAAAAAGTCAACATTTAGTTTACATGTAGTGGACCTTGGGGAACTAAGCTGTGCACGATGGGGTGCGTTGAAGTCCTCTCTATTGATATGCAAACCTAATGGTGTTATTAGGTACGATAACGTGATCAAAGCAAAAGTTATACAAGTTATATGATCGTCGCTGAGTGCGACCGGAAGTTATTACCCAATATTTGGGCAATTCTGGCCACCGACCCTTCGCTTTGGGCTTTTATTGGGCCCTCCCCTCTAGACCAATATGGCAGATGGTTGCGCAACCTCGTGTAACCATTTGCTGCTCTTGTCAGGCCAACCCCTCGTCCTTTTATTGCGACGAAGCCATTCACTCGTGATTTACCGATTTAATCACCGAATCTACGCATCAATCTGTTTTTGAAACGCAAAAAACATTTTACTTTGTTTTCCAGAGACTTTATCAGTTTCACAAATTATATTTAGTCCCTTAAAAACTGTGTTAAAATAGTTTTCATTACTCCTTTAATTTTTATATAACCTAACCTAACCTAACTTGACCTGACCTGACCTAACATAAACTAACCTAATATAAGCTAACCCATTCTGAAATGGGGAACTACCTCAGTAGGTTGTTATATAAAATTAAAATAAAACTTTAGTGAAGATGATAAATTTACAGGTGATAGTAATAGTGCAAATAAAAGTATTTTTTCTAAGAAAAATAACGGATCTTATCAAATTCGTCTTAATCTTGTGAAACTCTTGCAAATTCGTGATAAAGGAAGAATGTAAAATAATTTTTTCATGATAACCACTTTTAATGCCTCAACAACTATCTTGTTATATCTGTCATTTTGTTATTATTAACAAAACTACTGACACATATTTAACATATTAACATCTTCTAGGGTAAAATAGGTGATTTTGTAAATTTACAAATACAATCGTTGAAAGATGCGTTAATACAATAATAATCATTAAAACCCAGGATAATTTTTCCAACTTTCGTGTTAAGTTTAGTTTTCCCAACCTTAACTAGTAATTACGTGAAGTACACATTTCCTGAGGGGTAAAGTTTTCAACATGGTTCTTACAAGAACTTCACTAAAGGGGGTTGAAACTTTTAGCGGGTCGATTTAAGATATTTCCAATAATATTCAATAAGGGATATTTAATGGACCCTTCCGCAGTGTTGTACACCCCGATAAGAGGATGAGAGGGAAGTTACAGCTCGGAGGGGAGTGTAGAAGAACAGCTGGCGGCTTGTAACACGGGAAATGCAAAGAGTGGTTTGGGGGTAAGTAGGGGGTAAGTTTGAGGAAGGTTTAATAGAATGTCGAAATTTATTTTACAGCGTAAATACACAGAAGTAATGTTTAACCCTGATTGTTGTTGATATACTGTTTATAAGACAAGGTTTCCAATATTTTTATCTAATTTTGATATAAGTAATTTTCAAATTACCGAATTTATTTCCAGTAGCTGTTTTCAGCTTTGTACCAGTTTAGTCAAGATTATGTATTAATCTTGTTATGTCCTAGGTTCAAGCTCCCTTAGATATGATAAAATTTCGGATTCCGGAACGTCGAGAACTTTTGTTTTTACTATCGTGATGGAACATTTCCCCAATCGTAACATAAATTCACCATCACAAACAATGACTTTCAAACAAAAAATAAACAGTATGTACTGTACATTTATTACTTCCCTGTGGGAAATAGTTTAGATCATCTATGTCTGAAGGGAATGTTTTCAGTTCCTCTAAACAGCTGTTCACAGGAGTTTGAACATATCCATGTCCATAGATATACAAGTGTATTATTCATATACTCATGGGCGGAGTTAAAGGGGGCAGGGGGGCAATGCCCGCCAGACCACTTGAAAGTTTTTGAATTTTATTATCAATTTTACCAGTTCTGTTATAATTTTTTATTGGACACAGATATTTTCATGGGTTTTTGCTGTGGTATTATATTAGTTTTAAGTCTTTTTCTCCATTTTAAGCTGTATTGTGACAAAAATAGAACACCAAATCTCGTATTTTCTAAGATATTTCAGAGCGTTAAAACGTTTTCATATGGATATGACTTAACTCAGGGGGGCTTGGCAATCCGTCAGACCAAAATATGAAGGCCTGACGTCATATGGTCTTGGACAGGTTAAAAACTGAAAACATTCCCTTTAGACATATCTATAATCTGACCTATTCGTTCCCAAGGGGAGGTAAGTACATATTTTTTGATATCTCATAGGAAATACTTATAGGCCCTACAACTTCTAGTTCAAATGCAAAACTATTTTTCGCAACATAACTGTGAAATCACCGGTTTTCTTTGTATGTTTATAAAATCCATGTATGTAAGATATAATCCAATGTTTATATTTATTACGAGAACATAATGGTTGTAGTCTTTGTGGTGAAGCGAAAGTATCGTTCAAAACACGAGCTAAAATGGTTTGCATACGCTTCCGAATTTCGCACTTCAAACATTCTTTTATCAAATAAACTTTCAATCTTGTTATCATTACTATTTCAGTGGGAATGTTGAAATAATTCGATCGAATCAAAAAATCAGTCAACGAATAATCATGTGTTACAAAACTAGTGAATTACGAGGTTTCGTTACGAGCAATTAAACAGCTGATAACAAGGCATGGATGTGGCTGTTGGGCGGAGGAAGTAATAAAGAAGTGATCAGCTGGGAGCTGGGAACAAGGGAGAAATGGGTCTCCCTGCGCGACCTCCGTCATCTTCCAATCAATGTCCATCTTCAATAATAGGAGCAGCTGAAGCTATGACGGGAACTGCATTACGATCACAGACGAGCTGTCTACAACCACTGCTACTGTCTACTATTACGGTAATGCAAGTGATAAAATCGATCGAGTGATAAAATCGATATTTAAAAAGACATTATTAGAAAATTTCTTATAGAAAAGTATTCACATGTATGGTCACAGTTATGATCGAGACCATGATAGGAGTTCATTACTAAACCCCCTGAGTTTGGAGGGTCATTCATAACGGCTACAATTATTGTGTGGTTACAATAAAATACGATGAAGTTGTTCCTTTCTGTAATGTCTTGGACAGGTTTGTTTGGTAACACAACTGGACTATGTTAACTACACTTTTGGAGGGGTTTTGTACCCCAGAAAATGTGGGACTTAATTTTATCACGTATTATTTAAAAAATCCAATTTCTCTTTTGACATGGATGTGTCTTAGCTCTGGAGGGAGGGGTGTTGGCGAATTTTAAAATGGAAAACATGAAACAGGTTTCCATAGAAACTACCAGAGCTATTGTATTGCATTTTTAATATAAAATAAAAACACCTGTTTAGATGATCTGAGGCCATTCCCTTGAGACATATCCCTGGAATCTTAACTCTAGTTCAATCGGTTACTGAGATATTCAAAATGGTAAACAAAGTGCGTGATCTAATGTTTAACAATGATTTTAACTTAGTTTTGTAACCTCGGTATAAGAAATTGGATAATTAGTTTTGAAACAATTAAGTTTTTAAATTATATTTAAATAACAATTAAAGAATATTTTGGTTTTCATTAAGGTTGTATTTCATTCATTTACCTAAGGGAAAAGTACGTGTAAGTTCTCCGATACCCTTTTTTTGCTTTGAAACCCCCTATTATGACCATCACTACAAGTCTATCGCCTCCGTGGAGGTTTAAAGATAGCGAATTTCCGTAGCGGCTGAGTCACATCCGGAGGTGATGGTCGTTCGTGATCCTACAAGTCATTCACCATTGGTTTAGATCTAGAAGCCAGGGCAGGCCGATACCGCAAAGCTATCTCGTCGGATTTTAAGAGCTTCACGCATTTGATTTATTCCATTCCATACCCAAATAGCCTGCCAGCCTTTCGCGTGTAAATTGTGTATAGGGTAATCTGACACAGTTGGGTGTAAGGTACTCATAAAAACTGGAAACATCGTTTTTCGAACCAGTGATATTGCAATTTTAGATTTAGAATCTGTCACGCTACTAAAAGTAATTATTTCCACTTATGTTCATCTGAAACGTACGATCGTAGGGTACGGAAACCTACGGAATATATTCAGGGACGTCTCACTATGTATATTGTGTTACTCCTGGGAAGAAGAAAATGAAATGTAAGAAATTGGTGAGCTCATCCCACCCAGGTGGGAATTCAGGTTAGTATGAGTGAAGGTTGAGTTTGATGTAGCTTTGCTACATACTTTGTGCATGAAACTTCAAAATAAACAGTATCAGTGGACTGACACATAATTTCTCCCCTAGATCAATTTAAACGTCAATCTTTAATAAAACAAACATATTTTTAACGTTTCTCTAAATAGCATTTAATAATTTGAATTTTAATATTTTTTTGTTTCAATCATAACTATCCAATTTCTGAAAATAACAAAAAGATTAACAAAAATTAAATTGATTTAAAATTTCATGGGGGTCTACCCCCACCCCCTAATTCCAAGCTTTTGAGTAATTTTATTGGGTGATGTGACCTTACGCTGCATACCAAGTTTCATGGATAACGGTTGGGAAATAAAGAAGATTTTTTTTAATTCTTCATAAGAATAACCTTGGACGCTTTCTTTAATGTACCACGGACATTAAATTTTACTTTTCTCTGGAATCGTAAACTAACGATTCAAAATACTAATTTGTTTAGGCTTTTAAGCTGGTTTTAATGGTGGGTTTTAGTTTTCGGGTAAAAAAAATACATTTAAAAGCCCATAATTAAAAATTCGAAAAATGTCTCGAGATACCGTAGATTATTACCTACATGCCGAATTTCATGAAAATCGGATCAAAGAGTTTTTGTCTCTAGGCTTCCATAAATCCCACCCCCACACAGACATCACTCTAAAACCAATTTTTTGATTGAGGGGTTACTATAATGGATATATCCAACAGAAACTCAAATTCGAAAATACTAACGAAAACAACACTTTTACTTATACTACCGTATAGGGGAGAAAGTAAAATTGGCTCAATAATGAGCATACATAGCTGAATCCAGGATCGAACCAGAAGCCTTCTGGTTCGAATCCAGTGACGAATGTATCCTGATGTCACCATGATCAGGAACTCTGACTTGTGACTAGCCTGCAACTTCGAGGCAATGCAACTCTAACTGCTACTATACTTTACAACTCACTGTTCTAAACTGTACCGTTAAGTCCATATGTCGATGACGTTAAAAATCATCATTATTAAAGTGACGTCTTCCTAGTATAATGGTTAGACTTCGGCGCAAGAGGTCTCTGGTTCAAATTCTGGAATGCACTTTGGCCATTTGGATTTTGACCACTTTTCCAAAAACCGTTTGTGTGTACAGTAATCACTTTCTTCCTTTGTTAAAATTACTCTGGTCTAGAAATAACATGGACAATACTATCTTTAGACGTGTCTAAGGCCAATAGTAAAAAATATCAAATTATGCAAAATCGAGGATGATGGACTTAAGTCTAACGAGAAGTGTATTATTTCATGGCAATCAAAGGTAACCTTGAAAAAGTCAAGGTAAAAGTAAAGGTCAATAATTTCTCATTCAATTGCCCTCCAGTCTCTAAGGTACGAGCTCGATCTTCTTCTTCGGAGGTCAACCTACATGGACAAGAAGGAGATACAGAATATGTCCGATTTTATGTCCAAAATGAATATCAAAAACCTTTTGCTACCGAATTTAAGAAAATCTAAACTATGCTTCAGTTCCGCAGAAGAAGTGCATACGTAATTCACAAAGCGAACAAAAAACAATTTCAACTCCATTTCCTCTTCTTAGGTAATACATTTTGCTTCACTTGGGATGAGAACTACGCTGGATAGGAAAAGAAGCTGTTCTGTTCAGCTTCTTTGAACTCAATCAACGCCAACCTATAAAACTGGAATTACTAACTAACTACAGTAAAACAGAAACGCGTTTATTTATGGCGTATAAATAAAACAGCTCGTTAAGATCCCTGCAATTTATTGTTTTTAAGTGAAAATTAAATGGTTAATTCAAAATGGTAGTATCGAAACGTTGATATTTGCCAGACATGGTGGTCTAAACCACGAAAAAATTCCACCTCAGAAATTACATTTCTACGATAGGAACCACAAGTGGTCAAGTGATTTTAAGGATAATCCTGTTTTAGAACGCTTTACGTTCTCAAGTTTCGAAATTTCATAGAGGGGAGAAAATTCATATTCACTATATTATTTAGGATACCTTGGTCTAAGCTAGATTTGAGATTAAAATTTTAAATACCTCTAGCTGAAATGTAGACCTATGTACAATGGTATGTTATGCCAAATATAAATGAGACTAATTGTTAAATGATTGGGTAGTCTTGTTACTGACTAAGGCCGACATGTTGCTTAGACAGGACTGTTGAACGTGGAAACTAATGGCACATGACTCCTGTTCAGTCATCTCTGGCTTGTCTATCTGATTCACGTCGCTATGGTACATCGCTCTGTTAAATAGTTATGTGAATGTATTTGCGGATGAACGTAACCGATACAAACGAGTGCAAACGATAATCCACCGATCAACCACAATTCGATTGTAAGAAGCATATATTTAAAACTAACCGAAACGAAAAAGACCACTTACTCCATAGGATACACACATCAGAATGACAAGAGGTGACGCGAGTGCACGGTGCCAGTTTAGTTAATATACTAGACGCTAGTCCCAAGTTCAACAGTAGTTGTAATGACAGTTTACAAACAATGTGTTATAGACAGTCAGTTGGCAGCAGTTTATATTGCCACAGACCGGCGCCAAACTGTTCTGCCAAGTCTTGTAAGAGTTATTTTTTGTACGTGATATAATACTTTGAACGTCTGCATCTTACCTGACTTTCTATTTTAGTTTACTGAAATAAATAAATAATTATTTTCAGAGGTACTCCTTACATTTAGGAGATCTGTAGATTATTCTTAGGTAAATGTGAGATACGTTTGCACAGGTTTTTATCAAAATATTTCAAGTCACTCGGTATTTCAGTGGACACGCTTATAACCTAATGGATACAGTTGCATTTTTATTTATTTATTCAAAGTTAAGTTTAGATGGCATTTAGTAATTTATAATGACAAAAAATAACATAGGTTAGTCCCTAGTCAGTAAAAGGATTAACAAATTGAAAAAAAAGTTTAGAGTCTATGAGGCAGGTCTACCACAGAGCACAGAAAGACCCGTACAGAAAGGATCCATGAACAGAAATGAAGGATTTCCTATTCTACCAATAAGTTTAAATAACTATGAACGACTTAAATTACAAGAGAGTGAGTGATTCTACATCTGGATAAAACGGACACCTTGATTAAAATTAAGCCCTACTTTCTACAAAGTCATATGACACCTTCGAATTGCTGAATCTTGTACAATCTGGTTGTCTGTCTGAGCAATCTGCTTGAAAATGCAAGTTTCAATATTTCTTATTTCAGATACCACGATTCGAAAATGCGTCCCTCAAATTACGCCAACCAAATCCTTCTTCATTCAGCGCCTCCACCAATATGAAATATTACAATTATTACCTTGATCATAGAAAATAAATTTAACCTAACTTTTAACGATATAGTACCGTGACAAAGAGCATGACTTTTCAACCAGTAAGGGGAAGAGCTAGGGTCCGAGAGTCAGTGGGGTGAAGTACTAGAATCTGGCATCAGGGTATCTCCTCGCGTTTCACTTCCGGCTCGTAATTTCTCGTGTCTACAACATCCAATTGTTCACCTCCCAGAACCTAGCATTTCATTCCTCTATTGTTACAGAGACTACACCGTGAGGTCTGACCTCTCTTTATCGCATGAGCTCGTTGACGTAGCAATAGGCAAGTAGGAACACAAGGTCAAGATCGTGGGTACAATCAGCTGGGGAGGGACGTGCAGCCAGAGAGGCGATGGCTATTAGAAAGGCCCGGGTCATTTGGGCCTAAAATAGTGAGAGGTGTGTTTGTGTGTCAGTAATCTTCGAAATTACCGGCACATTGCGTGGAAGAAAGCGTTGGAGACAGTTTAAACCAGCATTCCCTGGAAGCATCCTGTAATTGTTTCAAATTATAGTCAAATATAGGGGAAATAAAAGTGGCTGGTTGTGGACAGAGAATAGCCATTATTGAACCAATAAGACACGTGGTTGTTTTGCCAAAAGAGTATTATTACATTACGGTAATACTTTACTTTTTGTTTATTGTGTTTTCCTACGCCTTTCGGTATTTTTATTTTAACGTTTTCATGGCAGACGGTTCAAACCCCGATATTATTACTCCTAACGTCAAGCTGCTGTTAGGAAGCATTATTAGCCTAATTAATAACTCAATGACAAATGACAACTGGGTCCAAATTCGACCCTTGCGGGATTCAATTTGACGACTTTGATTTAGATTTGGCGGCAGGAACTATTACTATTCCGGCAAGGTTTGATTCTTTCACGAACAATATAAAACACAGGAAAGTATCTTATGAAACCCCACTCCTGCTAAACCTTATTTATTTCAAAATGTTACAAATCATTCACCTATAATGAGACAACCAGTTCCAATTAAAACAAAACATACCACAATGTATTTGCACATAGCCTACACAACAAAATCATATAAACTATAATTTGGACATTGGATTTTGTGATCAAAAAATCTCATCCTACTTTTCCAGGAACGGGAAAATTAGGAATATATAATTCTTGAATACGAATTCCGTAAAACTTCAGGGTTAATCTTCGACGATTTCCAAACTATGTTAGTATTTAAATAATCACCTCAACGTAAATTACGTCAAAAATAAAACACAATTCGATGTAAACTGCATAACTGTTTAGATGATCTTATGACAACCAATATTTTTAGATAGTAAATTACATACATATATAGTTTACGATTAGAGGTCCAAAGCTACTATTTTCCTTTAATAGATAAGGAAAAAGATTGTAAGATGTGTAAAAACACCATGAACAGGCAACTTACTTTATACAACAGGCGTTCCGCAGGTTCGCGCCTTCGGCCCCATGCTGTTTTCAATTATCACAACGAAACTCATAACTGTCTCTTCGCATCATACATCGTACATCGTACTGATGAAGGCAGTAAGTTCACTTTTATGTTCGTCGAATCGAATAACCACTGAGGATTGTATGAAATATCAGATATGGCCTGGTATCGATATTGCGAAATAGCATTTTCAACATTAGTTTGAGAAACGAGTTTTTAAATATGTACTGTACAGCATTTCTTTATTCAACGCACAAAGTACTCATATTACATAATATTGTGAGCTTAAAGGAAGAAGGAAAAGTAGAACGTCCCACATTGAGCTTAAACAAACAAATCAATTAATTTTATAAAATAACCTATGTATGTTCTTTACTGTATTGGATATTTCAACATGTTTAATTAATAATATCAGAAAATTATATATTTACATGTGAATACGTTAAGGTTTATTGTCTATTTAATATACCGGAGTAAAAATTTATGTTTTACTCCTTTTTTCAGTTGTAGATTATATTAGGTTAGATTATCTTTTGAAATAGTGACATACCTAGGTAGATATTTTCGGACAAGTATGTATGAGAAATGAGTGTAAAATGATTGTGGCGTGAACTTAAGCCTTGTTACTGACTAATGCTGACTTGTTCCTTAGACATCGTTTTTACTGCTAATCAATAGCCCAACAGCCAATGGCATCTAAGGTACCCACAGTTTAACCTGGGTTCTTAACCACTTTGGTCTCTTAATTATGAGCATGTTATATGCGGATGAATGTAGCACCCCATAGTGTGGACGTTAATCCACACAAGAGAATATAAGATACATCGACCATTGCCCATACCTGTCCATGGATGGATTCGTGAAGGTTTCAAGTAGACTGGATTACATGACTACGTCCACCATCCCTAGGTTTGGCCACGTCTGTTTAAGTGTGAGATAATTGTGACATACAGTACAGTTCGTCAAGTTTTCTCTGAGCCTTGAGATGTGCGAGATTTTACATATTTTATTATTTACATATGTTTTTATTTAGACCTATTTTGTCCACAATTCTTGAACTCCAAGTAGCTGGATTACATGACACGCCACCATCCCACCCATTCTGTACGGGTAGATCAGATTATCTCTTGAAAAATCTAATCAGATCCATTTGTGTTTTATATTATGTTAATATCCACGAAATTGAAAGGGAAGCACAAAATGTGATTAAGTTAAAGAACACCTAATGGGCGATAACGGTGAGGTAATGGTCTGATAGAGGCGGGAACACAGCACGTCGCCGTTTCGGATTATAGCCTTGACATTTGGCTGGAGATCGGTGGCTGACGGGACCAGACTAATGGCTTCCTTTACACCGGAATATCCGCTCACTTCTGCGAACCAATGTTCTTAGGTTTTTTAGTATTATTAGCGAAGTAATGGTGCAATTAATAGTCCGACATTTGGGTAAATCAGAAGTTTTTTTTGAAGCCAATTCGAAATTCAAAGTTCTTTGAATAAGAGGAGATTTTACCATCGAAATCTATCTAAAATACTTCTCTTTGATCGTGGATTTAAATACCCCCGTCGCAGCAGACCTGCGTACTCAGCGAATTTCCAAATCAATAATATAATAATAATAATATACGACAAGTCAAGTGGTCAAAATCTGTTGATGAACATGAGAATTATTTTATTATTCACCATAAGATTAACATGGGAAAGAGTGTGCAGGTTTGCTGCTGTGAGGAACGCTAAGAGTAGGCATTTATACCTTCAAAAACATTTATTTTTAACATTTATACCAACTTTCATCAACATCTGTCCATAAATAAAGGAGTTTGCCTATTCTCCATATGATTAACATGGGAAAAGAGTATGCAGGTTTGCTGCCATGATAAACACATAAACTATGATTTTTAAGCATGAATGGATGAACCTCAACCACATAAAGCTAAATATAAATTTTTATCCAAAAATATTGGTTAATAAGTGAAATATTAATTTTTCCTTATCCTCCATAAGATTAACATTGGAGCCTCAAAATACAACGTACTGTGTTTAGATTTTTTTATATCTCGGTAACCGTTGGAGATAGAGAAAAACTTTAAGGAACTTAATTGTGTAGTTTTTTAAGCTGATTCCAATGGTGAAATATAAAATTAGAAATATTTAAAAATTATATGTGAAAAACGCATAAAACCCCATTTTGGGGTACAAAACCCCCCCAAACTACCCGTTCCCATTGACCGATATGTCTGGTTTACGAACTCGTCCAAGCATTTGTAGGAATACACGTCTCTACCAAATTTGGTCTCGATCGCACCATTTTTACGCGAGTTATCGTGCTAACAGACACATATATATATACATATATATATACATATATATATATATATATATATATATATAAATTTTAACGACTATTGTTTTTGGTCTCTGGGCACCTAAAGAAGAAAAAATAACATGGTCCCGGGCTTAACTCTTGCCATGAGACCTACGGTAATAGCTACTTCCCTATGGGAAATTCGCTAAAAGTCCAATAGTGAGTAAATAAATACAACAGCACACAATAAATCGAACTATATACAGCTTTATAACTGTAACAATCGATATTTATGTTATCAATGCTGTAACGAAACACATTGCTTCGTATTTTAAAGGTACTTTATAGGAACCGACTTTGAATTGTAGAGGTTAAATTATTAGAAGTAGGGGAGGAAAATAATTTGGATTCTACAAGCTAAAAAATCGATTTTTTGAGGGGCGAATTATTCGTCAAAAATACTTTGAACTATCGGAATTTATTATTTTTCGATATTACAGGTTTTCTCACGACAACAGACAAGATCTACGAATTAAATGTTTAATGGGAGAATGGGTGACTGTTTTTGTGAAGATTCAGCATATATTTTAATCCTGCTTTTGGAACACGAAAATTTTTCGAAGCCAAGTATATAACATCTGTGTTTTATAAATTATAAGTGTGGAAATAGAAACAAGTCATTTATAAAAGTTACATACACCGGAATAATGTTCAAGGGTAGTTTCTAAAACGTGTCAATAGTGACAAAAATTGATTCCGTCTATAAAACATTACGATATAGATAAAAGCCTGTAGTGATATCGATAAATGCATTAAGGCACTTCCTTTTCCACAGCGAAATGGATATGTTTATGTCAGGGTGTTGAGCTGGCGGAAATTCATGGAAAGTTTCGGGCTTCATAAAACTGGAAGAATCTGGTCTAGTACACTGACGTTACACCTGTGTTTATGGGGTAGAATAATCTAAATTGAGAGTATCCTTGACGTCTGCACAGAAATAGTCCCAGAATCTCCTTTGATCCGATGCAAACAAATACTGGGATGAAACGAAACAGGCCGCGGAGTCGATAAATTCTGGCAGTTTAGAAACGATAACCTCGAGACGGTCTGCCGAAACTGCGCAATCATACCAACTTGCTGAAATTAAATATACACACAGTTTTAAGGAAATCATAATTAAAATTGATCTTTTTATACTCTTTGTACTCCTAGTACCAGAATTAGTTCATTACTCGATTTAAAATGGATCATTTTGAAGGTCAAGAAATAACTGCCTACGAAGATATTTACTGTTTAAAAGGTTTTTTATTGATGGTGTTTTCTATGTATTTTTAATGATGTAGCTAAAAATTTTTATTTTGATGCGATTAAAACCAAAATTTTGTTATTTTGACCCTGTATTGTTTGCTCTATACAAGTAAGAGGGGTGTAGTTAGGGGAGCGCGCTGGTCTAGGGGTAGATCGCGGGGCTTTGGTGCCCAAGGTCCCGGGTTCAAATCCCGACAATCACCAATGGCTTTTCGCTATGTGATATTGCCGCAACCCACACAGGAGTGCACGAAAAGCCACTACGTCTGAAGTGCCTTGGGAGTAATCCGCCCCTTCCAATAAAAAATATATTTAATGGGGGTGTATTTTGTAAAATTTTGAAAGGAAAGAAGATTAAAACTATCCCCTTAAGGTTTAACTACTCCCTCTTAAACTACTTAACATTCTCAAAGCACCTGACATACTAGACCTAACTTAAAATGTCCATTCTACTAACCTTTTCAGAGTAGGGTGTTTGGTCCCGCCATTCATAAGCTTGGGTTTGAGTTTCTCAGGATGGTGCGTGGGCGCTACCTCGCCCCCCTCGACCACCACGCCCACCCCACTGCTCAGACTACTAGCCGAGCTCTCGGTGGACAGTGGGTTCTTGACCACCCCCTTGGCAGCCACGGCCCGGTCCGCGGGCACGCAGGGAGTCGTCACCAGCATATCGGTGCCGTTCACGACAGCATGACCGTTGGTCAGCCTGGGGTTCTCTAGGTCCACCTGGAAGCGAGTCTTGCCCGGCACTGGAGGAGGCTTTTCCTCGATACTCGGCACCATGTACGAGAGCATTATCACTTAGTCATACTGATGACACCGACACTCGCGCCAGTTACACTACACGGTTGATCACTTCACTGTTGACTGTTGACACTTCAGCTGTGAGGACGACGTAGCTTGTAGCACACTCCGTCTGGAACAAACACACGTACATTACTTTCTAGGAAAGTACCTGGTGATCGAGCTATGCTCGGATAGAATAAGATATGTATTATACAAGTTAGTTAGCAAAATTAAAACACATTTATTACTCAATTAAAACATTTATGTGGTTTAAATAAAACCATTATTATTTATTTTCTCTGATTTTATTTCGCACAGTTATTTTACGCTTTAGTTTTTATAAATTGTTTAGTAATTTTACTGTATTAATTTCATTATTTAGCCTGTGATCAATAAAAAAATATTTGAAAAGCATTATTCTGTACGTATTCAACAATGAATAATCTATCAAACAAGATTTAAATGTCATTTCGCACAGTTATTTTACGCTTTGTTTTATAAATTGTTTAACATTTATACATAAAAAAAATATTACATTTGAACTTTCACAAAAACGTAATAATGTTTTGATTTGTATTGTTTACATTTGATTCTCCACAAACGTAATAATGTTATTTTTTTAGATTTTGAACTTAATATCACAAGAAAACCAGAATTTTCCTATCGAGAACTTATTTTCTACTCAGAAATTAGTTTTTTTCAAAATTTAATGAAAATCATTAGAGCCGTTTTCGAGATCCGTGTGCAAATATATATACGTATACAAACCTTGCTCTTATTATAGTATTGGATAAAGACCTACCTATCTAATATTTTGGTGCGTTTACTTTTGCATATTTCCTGTCTGACAAGCAAAATTGAGCCTGTCAAATCGTATGACATCCACAAACTCACTCGGAGAGATGTTCCAGATACTTAAGAACAACGCTACGAATGGATGACAGTGTTTTACCTGTGCTTTTAATAATCCTCTAGAGCTTAAGATGACCTCGGGTTTAGTCCTTGCAGTGGGTAAGGTAAGGAGAAGGTCAAGGAGTCAAACTTAAAAGAGATTTTAGTTAATTAATTTTGTTTAAGGATTACTGGTTACACGATAATCGTACAAAGGTGATCAAGGCTAATTAAATGTACAGTGACCTTGATCACTGTACACGGTAAGAGGATCTAAGATCCTCTTACCTTAGATCCTCCCTTAGATCCTCTTTACCTTTAATTTGACACCTCAATCATATCTTTACGAATGTCGTGTGGGGTCAGTAATGCTGTGACAAAATTAAAATAGTTCTTACGGGACTAAAACCCAAGATGGCTGAGGTATTATAGACTATTACATTGTTCAAAATCCTATTTTGATAACTGGTTTTTATTAGTATTGTCATCAGACTCTAAAGGAAGATGAGAGTTAAGAGAAAAAAGAAGTCGGAATACGGAAAGCATTGTAAAAGAAGTAAGCTAGATAAGTTTAGAGGAGAGCATAAGTAAAATGAAGTAAAGAATGAGAAAGATCCGGGAGTAGCAAAAGAAGAGATAAAAGTACTTCATGGAAGAAAAAGTAAAAAAGGTTGTCCGAGAAGAACTGAAAAACAGTACGCAATATCAGAATATTGCGTAACGTAATGTACACCAGAGTGTACACTACGTACAGGGGACGAAAAACATATTACGTAAGTGATGTATATCAAGTATTGTTTCGTTACACCCATAAATTTACTTTATACTTCCTAATCACAGTTATGTAAACTATTAAGGTGGAGAAATATAAGATAAAATAGGTGGTCACTAACACAAAATACTAAACGTATTTACTTCCTTTTGGGAAATAACTTATACATGTTTTCAGTTCCTCTAAACAGCTGTTCTCATAGCCATATGTCGTCACTTCCGCTACACTTTTTGTGTCTTGCAAATGACTATCACCCCACCCTCAGAGCTTACAAATATCCATGTCATAATACATGTGAATATAACTATAGCTTACCGATTGCGGCTAAATAAAAATATATTGTCATTGTAACTTAACCACAGTCACGCCAACCTCAAGCCTGTGTTATCATAATCATGATTCTCTTTTTGCCAACATGTGTATGATACTCATCCAGTCGATAGATACTAAAAGATAACCTACCCAGAGTAACTAATGCAGTGTTGGGTGTCACTGAGAGTAGTTGCAGGGTTTCTCCGCTAGGTTTCGCCTTATGCAACCGTCTGACTCATCTACACGCTGTCTGACTCGACACCCCTCATCCTCATCATCCCCCCATTTCCACCCTCCCTCCTCCCTCGGGACTAGGTCAACAGATTACGAATTTGTTCCAGGGCTGGGCGTTTTCCTTTTACGTTACTGACAAATATCCAGAATGTTTCGTAAATACATTCTGTGTTCTACTTAAACCAGTTGTTTAAAGATGTAAGGCATCTTCGTAATCAGCTTATTTGTTGAGTAACTATCTTAATATATAAAAGAGGAAGTGTGTATGTATGTTGTTGTTCGGAACCGCTTGAAAAATGGAAATGAAACTTTAAGACATTATTAAGCATGATTCGAGGATGGTTTCTATGAGTTTGGTGCAAATCCGTCCGAAGAACTCCGACCCAGAGGGCAAAACAGGATGCTGTGTAAGGTTTTATAAATTGAGTGTCTACAAAATTAACAGCTGTGATTAAATGTTTGAAAGTTTTTTTAGGCGGTACGAAGTTTGCTGGGTAACACTTGTACTGTATTATAATTTTAATTTTTCTACTCAAAACTTTTTCCAGTTTTCATACAGATTAGCGGGTTTGTTTTGTATATTTTACTTTTTTACAAAAAAAATAATACTCACATTCAATGATGTGGAATTACATTGAAATATAAAAACTCCATATTAAACGAACTCATTAAATAATCAAAATGTATTACCCTGTTAAAGGCAATTTTTGTGCTCATTGAGATGAAACACAAACAGTTATGAGATAACTAAAGATTTACTGATAAGATTATGATATGCTTGGTATCTTAAAAGATACTAGATGTCACCGGCTGATGGGCAATTAATTTAAAGTCCTATGTAGAAATGTCAGCCTTAGTCAGTAACGAGACTACAAGATCGCGTAAAAATCATCTCACAATCATTTCTCATTCATACCTGGCTTAAAATGCATGCCTGAGTAGGTCACCATTTAAGAAAGGTAATAAAATACATTTTGAACAAACTTGACGTAGTCGTCAAAACTGGACTTGGAAAAAGTTACAACATTCATAGTGTAAGAAAATATATTAAAGTAAATAATATTGTTTGTGTATCCAAGCCTTCGACCTTCTATGTACACAATGGTTGCAACGAGTTTTTAATGGTACTGCAAGGTAGTCCAAACTGATTTTAAAATTAACTTAGTTTATTTCAACTGTGTAGTTTGTAAAACCAAATCATTACTCTTCTAGAGCATTTAATCGTATTCTGAGTTTAAACTGATTTCACTTCCTTTTCAAATCTCTAGAGGAATTTTAATACACCCCCCATTATACTTTGCTTGTGCTAAAACGTCTTGCGACGTTTTACACTGAGCGATCAGGAATAAAAGAAAACGCCTTCCGACCGTGGAATTGGTAATGTATTCCCCTTATCAATATGGGCGTCACTGCTTTTCTTGTCGAAAATTGGGTTTCAATTCGTGATCCACTTAAATCAATTCCGTTCTTATTGCATTAAAATATAATATAACTCATTAATTGTAATCAAGAATGCAATTTAATGAGGTCTCATCTAGTTAACGTTTTTTAAAATTTCAAGACATTGCTTTTTTTCTTTTTTTTAATCCGTCTATGGTGGTCGAGTTTGGTACGCTATTGGTTTGCAACTGAAAAGAAAATAACATATAGCATTAACATTGTATTTATAAAATATTTCCTCTATGGCATTACTTAAAACCTACTCCATGGAAGTGACGATATTTACGAAGTCAATCATTAAAAGCTAATGCTTTAAGGTCTGATGTTGTTACTTAAAGTACTTGTAAATTAAACCTGGATACATGAGCAGTTGAAGTGTACTGAGAATCAATTCATCCAGTTTATAAGCACGTTATTCTGATGATAAAATAATGGAACTAAAATTTAAAAGTAGTTCATATTTCCCTGATGATTAAAATTATTCAATGTAATTATGTATTGCCGTTAGAGTTTGGTATTGTATGTAAATTAAGCGGTTAATAAAGGTTTTAACAATCTTGATGCGGGATAAACCGGAAACTTAGTTGTAAAATAGGTATAATTTTGTTGCATTTTCTTAGCTTATAACTAAAACATTCTTAGACAAGACAAAGAAAACGAGTGTTGCCGAACTTAGAACCTGTGGAGTATGTTAATGATGCGCAACAACTGGGATCTTATTCTAATTACTAATAACACAAGATTGAAGGCAATTCCTGCTTTCACCAAAACCATTACAAAATTTTTCCGTTGCAATAAAACTGTTATTTCATCAAAGATACCGCGACTCACACAACATTTTTAAAGGCACCGAAGCGCGATAACATTGTGGAGTTAGACCTTTGATTCTTAAATGATCCGAATTAATTCGAAAACAATTACATCAACAGATATGTTTGAACTTTAGCATATCGTCGAGTTCAAATCGCACCACGTGACTTGCATGCGACGAGGTTGGTACTTGAGTGCTGTAGTTTCACCTGTGTATCCCTGTGGTGCTTGAGTGCTTCGTGCTACCTTACCATGGGCATAATGTTCTTCGAGTGGTTGATTAGATAGATATGTCAATTAAATTGCTGTTTCATGCAAATTATATCTTAAGTGATTTCTTTTACCACAGTACTGTTATCGTTGTTGTTTTAACCTTTAAAGGTCACGTTATCTTTTAAAATGAAGTTAAGATTGGTAGATAGAGTAGGCCTATAGATCACTCAATCCATCATTACGATCAATCTATAGAAAATTAAAAAAAATCTTTAAAATATCCCTAATAACTAATAACTAAATATCCGTGAATAATCCTTATTGAACTCTTTTGATTTATATGAGTTTTGTCGTTAGATTTCTAAGAATTGTAAAGAATCTTTACTTTTCAGCCTTAACCTTACTAAAGCCGAAAATGGAATTATCCGCATTTATATAAACTATCTTGCTATCTATTTTTTGTAACGCTGCATAAGATCTTTTTATAACGCTTCTTCACTAAAACAAAAACGAAAATAAAATAATGACCACTAAAGCCCTGTTTTTAGCAATATAAGACATTTTTCACAAGTTTTATCAAAAATGTGTTCCATAAATGTGATTTAACATCGATCAATCAATTTAAAATCACTTTGACCATTGCATTTCTACCTACTTTAAAACCATACTTGCCTATATTAAAATGTAATTAACACAAATGTTTTTCTAAACTCATAGTAGTGGAGGATTTGTAATTATTTATTTAATTTCTTTAGACTTTTCCTTCCGCGTCAATTGTTTACCTACACTCCGTTTCGGGCGGCAAGGAAACTCCTCCCATTATCAAGTGACCCTAATTATAATCTACATTTCTCTACTTAATCTACATTTTGGGGGTTTTATTTTTCATTATTATTTTTGGCAAACATCGTCCATTCATACATTCATACACATGGAACACGCGTATAAAAATTCACATCGTTATACTTATTATGAATCTATAAAAATGGTAAGAAAACGCTCAAGATAAGAAACGAAACAATAGTACAACTATACTAGTTATAACTACTATTGTTGTATTATTATTTCGTTGTAATAATGACAATTGTTTTGTTTAATCTAACCAATGAGATTTTTTGTTTGTTTATTCGTTTAAGAGTTTAGGTTTATACTCGTATGTTGTCATTGTAATAAGTATCTTGCTCCTAACACGAAAACTTACTATTGGTACAAAAAACTGACTCGCATGTTTATTTATATAGATAGATGCGTCATCATCTGTAGGGAACATTTGACTGCTGATTTATTCGGCTGTATGCACACACTGTTATTACCGGTGCAGTATTATGATAATGTCAACCCAACTTGGGCAAGCCCAATAAGAAAGCTGTCAGGTCGGTATAGGAGTGCGAGAGTGTGGGAGGAAAGATGAAGGTTACTTAAACAAACAGTGACGCAATCGTGAGTCAGACTCCTGGATTGTAAAATTAACTAATAAAATTCGTTGGCTCGTCGTAAAATGAAGGTATACCACGTACATTGTTCTTTACAAGTATTTCAGATACTGTATGTAGTTTTTAAATATCAGATAAAGGCCACAGACACTTTAACGACACTTTTGTCAACAAGGGATGCACTGAATATGATGTTTTATGAATTAGTTTTTTCAAACAATAAACTTATAAAATAATTTAACTAAAAAAAATTAAAAAAGGCACAAAAACAAAGTACTATTTTCAATTATTATTCTATGACCAATGGTTTCGTAGAAAAATTAAATTTGTTATCCGAGGAAAACCCATTGCGGTACGTTGTGTAAGAGCCCCCAATGTTTAATCTCAAGGAGTTTTTTATGAAACTTGGTATGCAGCTAAGATCACATAAAAACCCCATTCATAAAAATCGTATATGCCTTCTGGGCGTTGGGCGATTATTTCAATGCTTCCCCTGAAGTAATTTTAATTTAAAGTAAGAGGGTGTCTAAAATAAATTTGATAACGATTTTTTTCAAACAAAATCTTTGTGAATGTCACTTTAATAATAATTTAAAACATTAATAAAGGTATGTTTGATTTAGTTTATATTTAAAGGGAAAAATTACCGTCTGAATTTGAGAGTTCACGAAAAACGTGTAATTTTTTTGTGTTTTTTAAAGACAAAGATATTGTTTAACGTTTTCACGGGGAACAGCCTTTAATCTTGTTACTAACGTCCTAACGTCGACCTGTTGTTAGACAGGTGCTTAATTAATAGCCGAGCTACAAATGGCTACATGATGTATATCCATGAACATCCTCAATGAAGACCATTTTTAACAGTTCCCACGCAAGATAATTCGCCAGAATGGCACCATGGGAACCACATGCGAAGGTTGGGCTTCATGGCACAGTCTGTGCCTGCTAATGTGATAGACATGTTTCACGTTCTAGCACTGCATCGCCAAATTGTTCAAGTATTTTAACTCTTTAGCCAAATATCACAGTTAAAATAACCAAACTAATGCCATAATTAAGTTTGTGAAGTACAAATTTAAAAATAATAATTTATTTCATCGGGAAATTACTGTATAAACGCGGTTTTTAATAGATCAACTGACCGTAAAATATTTTACAGGTATAAGTAAAATAATAATTAGAAAAGTCAATAATGAACTCACCACATAATTTTTGTCCAGTCCAGATTTGGAATAAGTTTTAGTAAAATTAGCATGTTATTACTTTTCTGAACTAAGGCGATAAGGCGAACTATTTAGATAGGAATTGTAACGTTATTCACGATTTTAAAGGTATTTTGCCAGTAAGGCAGACTTATTACATCATTTTGTCGGGTTTTATGGATGTTTATACCACAGTCTAAAAGACACAGTTGTGAAACTGTGATCTGATATTTGGCAAAGCTTTGTAAGCACTTAATGGTTAGCTAGCAGGTATCTAAAATAACATATCTAAAGTAGAGTCCACAAAATTAGGCGGTTACGTAATTTTGTAAATATTACATTAGTGACATCGTAGTGTATTAGTTATATTATTAATTTTACTATCAACACAATGTCATGCAATAACCTAGGTTGAATCAATAACAAGCAATAACAAATAACAAGCTGTCTGCAGACATCTGTCAAATTATTTTTGGTTTATGTTTGTGTTTCATCATTTAATATTACAGCATTTCACTACTTTTAGTTGTATTTTTATTTCAAATATTTATGTTTATTTTTATGACGGATGGAAGGCTACATCAAGAGAAGATACTGCGTATGCAGTATAAGTTCGTGTTTGTGAAATTCAGGTTAAAATAGGCCTACCAGTTTCATTGGATAAAAAATCGATTTTTTTATAAAACTATGTTTATAACACGGTATTTACGTCAACAGGTGTTCTTTCTCACCACTAGTTATTCACCTTGGAACATCTAAAAAAACAATGATAGTGCCTGCCTTTTTTACTGTGATTATATAATCTATGACTGAACGTATTTAATCCACTGAAGGTCGCGAAAATACTCTATTTCCGTCGCCAATAATTTAACCGGTGATAGAAATGTAAGAGTGACCCTGGAGTATGACGTCACTGCCCTACCCGCTGGATGACGGTCACGGCCGACGGGTCCTGCGACAATACTACGCATGCGCCTGGGCCTGGGCTGCGGTGATAAACGTGTGTTGCAACGCCATCTACCAGTATCTTGTTCACGGCTTGGGGGAAACAAACGACCGCCGAAATTTTTTTTAATTAATAATATTAATACATTGATAACAATGAAATTTAAACAAGCAACAATTTTTATTGATACGTTTGAAATAAAACATATACAATTTTTATTTCTAATTAATTATAATCTCTGTGGGGTTTTAAGTGTATTTTTTCTAATTGTCAATTTGAAAAAACTATCTTAAACGTTTTATTTTTCCCTAAAACCCAACAATTAACTCGCGAATAAGTATGTAACAGTAAAAATATGGAAAATAAAAAAGACCAAAAGAATTGAGACGCAGAACAATTTTTAGTTAATACATGTATTTGCATCACCTTTGCATTTGACTTTGGGCACACAAGAGTTGCCGAATTTTAATGAGGTCGTGGTCCTGCTAGGAGGTGACACAATAGAGCGTGTTACGCATACAATAACCGGTAATTATCACAGTACCGATACGTGATCAAACAATATAAGTATTGAATTTACTTAAATATTTAACACAATTTGAATTTACATGGTGGCGTGTCCTGTTATTCACCTACTTGAAGGTTACGAATTGTTGATAGTTATGAGTGATGGCCATATAGTCAGCATTAATGAATACTGCGTTCAGACTCAAAACCATCCTCATAATTAAATCAGTTTGTAAATCGGATAAAAAACTGTGTTCTGAACCATATTTAATTGTAGAACCATTAGATATCTTACACAAATTACAAAAAAGTACATCGACGGTGAAGAAAACAACGGCAGGACTACTTTGTACATGGTCTTCTTCACAGTCAGTGTACTGTTTTGTAATTTGTGTGACTGGCCCAAAGTTTCAATGTGTAGTGTTAAATTGCGTGTTTAGGTTATTTTAAATTTCATAAGACTTATGTGAAGTGACTGACAATAGCTTGAAAATGGGAATATAATTTCCATAAACTAGTCGTCACCTGACTGAAGCACGAGCTGAAGACGAAAGGTTCAGTAACCTAATACAGTTATTAATCAATTCTGGAGGCAAGAATATTAAAAGTTATTACTCATTTCTACAAATATTGCATACATCAAAATGTTCACATTCATAATTTCTGTCTTCATCTAATATTTTACTATGGGCGTATCGCACTCTCCATTTCGCTAACCTTTCCTACAGAATTACGTGTACACAAATGCCGGGAGAGGAAAGTAGCGCTGAAAGTGAGAGAGGCCCGGTGGGTCAGCTGGGCCCGTATGGTAATGTGTTACGTCATGATGATGTCACCTCTCACACATATAAACAGCCACTGCCATCTAGATTACACCACACGAGTATAGCACAGTAGCAGGGATACTATTAATTGTTACTAGCATTAACATGTTAATTTTTCATTAGTTTTAGCATAGATGGGCAAAGTTTATGTTTTGTGTTAGATTTCAGAGGTTTCGAAGGTTCCAGCAAACCTCTTCCAGTGGATCATTGTGTAGAAACCTGAGAGAAGAGCTACATGAGGATAACAGTGGTAGGAAAAAGGTAAATTATTCAATTCATGGAAAAGAAATTGTGTTTTTGCTGGTTGCAAAAAAAATATATGCATGTTTTAGTTATAAAACAAAAAATACGGTTCATACTCTGGCTCATCCCCCCTGAGCCTACTAAGAAAGACTGAAAATAAAAAATATTTAATTTTAAAGTGATGAACTAAATTAATATACCTCTCCACCTACGCCATTGACACCCTTCCTTCTAGGTACCGTATCTCTACACGAGGTTAGAAATGAGATAAATTACTGCCTAAGAATTCGGGTTGGACTGGGTACTCAGATATAGCAGGACGTCAAGTGCCTTCTAGAGGACCTTCTGATGGTAGAAACCCGTCACCCAGGATAACGATCTAAAGACTTTCCGGTACTGTGAGCTTTTTTAATATTTACCGACGCGTTAGTCAGTGGAAACGTTTCGGCACAGTAAGTCAATCGTTACACCAGTAGTGAGAAGTACCTCTAAACCTGAAAATGTAAAAGTCAAAATTTTAGAGGACTTTTTTATGGGGGGGATTTCATTTATTCTTTTCTGGATCGAATCTCACAGACTGAGACATTGAGGTATCTTATAATCCAGCTACGAACACGTCACGAACTGTGGATAGTTATAATTGGTGAATGCGATATTCCCTGGTGTGGATTAACAACGTTCACACTTCTGATCCCACGTTAGACTGTAGGTCCCTTAGATGCCATTGGCTGGACTAAGAACTATCAGTCGTGTCTAGTCTAAGTATATATCAGCCTAAGTCAGTAACGCATTCCTTAATGATACGTGGGCTTGAAATAGGGCCTACCTAGTAGGTAGTTCGCCGTTTTAGACAGGTAAGAGTAATTAATATTTAAGTGGCAAGAGACTCCTGTCAGATCTTGACCGGTCGGTCACCTCTTGCCAGCCTATATAGCTAATGCCGCAAGATACCTCGCTGTCTTGAACTCCCTACATATGCCTCGAGGTTCATAGCAATATTATGTAGTTGAGTTTAAAACAAATATCCGATTTTGATCACTGAGCATGAGAGACCAGCTTCAGTTCCAATTTATCTACTCCAATTTAATCACTGCAGCTCCAACCGGAAAAGCTGTCAATCAGCGCTCGCCCCACACTTTATGAGGAACATCACCAGTGATTGCAGCGTTCGGTGATGGCTCGGGGAGGTGACAGGAGATGAAATGAATTAGACCTCGCTGGGCGGCTCCTGGACAACGGAAATGGAAATGCGCTGCCCTTCCGCGCCGCCTCTCGTCGGCATGTACTCGTACGATCACTTTTGAATGGGCTACGGAGGGATAGAATTTTTAATTCTCACCATTAAACATAACATATGGCGCAAGTATTGTTTTCTACAAAACTTTTGAATTTTTGTGGAGAGTGGGTGAACCAGTTTTGAGGCTCCTTGAATCCAAAAAAGGTATTTTCTGACTGATGTCTGTCTTATCAGTCTGCCATTCTGTTAGTCTTTCAGCCTGTCATTCTATCGGTCTGTTGGTCTATCTGTCTGTGTGCATAACCTGAGATCACACTGTTCAAATTTTTACAAAATGTTGTTTAAATCTAAAAAGCAGCACGAAGACAATTCCTTAAAGTAAATAATATTTTGTTTTTATACAAAACATTTTAATTAATGGTCCATATTACTTCCCGTAATTCTCTTTTTTAATGAAGCATTATGTGCTATACCCAAGTAATGTTAGTGTGTGTATTTTTAAATTGAGCCTGTAGAAAAAAACTGAGTTAAAAACAAAATTGGGTCCAGTGGAGGCACTTGGGGTACACCAGAAGTTATAGGTAGATTAGTTTAAATAAACATGGTGCATCAAATACCGATTATGACTGCATATTTAATCATTATATGATGAGCGAGTAAATTCGTAAGATTTAATTTTCTTCATACAACATTCAAAAATTGCAACGCTTTGATCGAGAAACGTAATTGAATTACGTCTCATTTCAGCAGACGTTATTTCCTACATCAGTATTCCAGTGGGGACCCTCCCTGACGAGGTGGATGAGACCTTCCCCTCAGTATACGCAATCAAGATTATTTCAATCACCCTCTTTCTTCAATGAGAGCAGAAGTCAAATTGATATAGCATTTTCTTAGCTGTACTTGTATTTTTTATTTATTTTTAAATCTTGTGAATATAAAATTGTTATAAGTTATAAGTTTTTTTGCTATACACTCATTTTACGTTGTCCTAATTTTGAGACTCAGCTTTCTGACTTTGTGGACAAATTAATTATATTTAAAAATTCTTATTTATCGCCATGTTTTGATCACTCTTGAAACATTTTTTTCGCTTTTTAAATTGGATTTGTATAAGTATCTGTTACTTTTTAAACTAAATATTCCGCACCATATTGTTTTAAACACATAAAAATAAACGGTGTTGTCGTTACTTCATTAAATATTACAAAAAGACTCAAGCTCTTTGTAAAAGAACAATTAACTATGAAGACCAGATGATGTCAGCGACCTGAAGACTTGTTACCGTTCCAATCAAGAGGAACAACTCAGGTTTTTTTGCGCCATTTAGAGATTTTCGCTCCACTGGCTTCGAGGGGTTTTAACAATTGAGATGCAACACTTCTCGTAACGGTTTTGTATTTAAACTAGTGGGTGTAAAATATGATTATAGTTCTAAACGGTTTTTGAATTACAGAAGAGAACAAGGGTTTTCCAATGTTAGACTTACAACGCTTAGTGGTTTCCAAGTAAAATACAAGTGTTTGATCTAAATTCCATTTTTTTGTGGACACTAGCAGTTCGCGCGCAAGCCACAGTACGCGCTTCGGGAGAAACTGTGTCCCGTTTCAGCGCTATAGCTACCCTGTCAGTTCTGTTTTGTATTTTCAAAATGTTAAGGATTATCTAAAATGTCCAGACGTACACTCAAATATTAGGATTTTGTGGGACTCTGTTTTGTGGGAGATTTGCGATCCACTGGGAGCAAAGTTTCTTTAACTTTAGGTGTTCAGAAACTTCTTAGATGTTCTTTTCTCACGAATCCTCCCTTTAACCGAATCCACCAAATTGTCTGGAATCAAGGATGGCCGGCGTAATGAACGTAGCCATGGTGACATTTGAAATTTCATACGCACTTACTCACTTTACTATTATAAAATACTAGCAGTACAATCGTACTTTGTACGAATTGTAGAGTTCTGTGTTAGGGAAAATATACTTATTAACATGACAAAATCAATTCGATTAGAACAGAAAATATGTATGATTGTTAAAATTCGTTATACGTCAATATATCATTCAAATATAGTATGATTTCGACGTGGGTTTAAAATCAATGATTCATGTAAACAAGCAAATAGTTTTTTTTTAATTTGACAGCTGTTGTAGGTGATTCATTGAAAACTAAAAGAAAAATGTGAATAATATCACGTAAAAAGTGCGTTTTTAAATACTCGTTATTGAATTTTCAAGAGGCGACGGAAAATCAAGCATTGGAAAACCTTCTCTGAAATATCATGAATGCGTTAAACAAATTTAATTGTTATCAGTTCTCCCCTTTTTTGGAGAAGACGGCGTAAAATGCATCCTGGAGCGTCACAGACAAACAGACACAAAGTTGATATATTACTTGTTTCGGCCTCTCTAACGCACGAAACGTAAAAATAACTAAAGTATGAATAACTCTGAGCAATGTACAGACAAAACTCTAATTTTATTTATTTAGATGTCTATGAATTTCTGCAGCGGACATTTTCCTCGCTCACAAATACCGCATCACCGCCTCGTACGTGGCGGGTAAATTGATAATCTGAAACATTTTGAAAGCACAGCACAAAACCATACAGGATTTTTCAGCTAGAGAGCTGAAATTGAGCACAGTTTACCGAAGCATGTCAGTACACGACACGCGCGCTCATTGCGGTGTGCGCGCGAACTAACTTACTAGTGTCTACAACAAAACTACTTTAAAAACCCCTCGTATCATTACAGTACGATGCAGGAAACAATGTCTAAAAGAAACAGCAAAAACAAAGCTTGCTCAAGTCAACAGGGTTTATCAGCAATTAAGCGTTAAGTAGGCTTCGTCTATCTAATCGCGGTTCGGCAATAAGTACGGTCAATTACAACATTATCTACTTCGGTCGAAACAAAACATTGTAAAAACGTTGTAATTGTTAAACGTGTTTTGCTGTAAAACTTAAAGGTCAAGAGAATAAAAAGTTTACAACATATTTTTATTTTAGTTATTTGCAGCCCCCGGATTGCAGGGAAATGCTAAAAGGTTTTTACATACCTACTTTTCTATTGTAATCCATCTGTGGTTTATTAGTTTTGGTTCCAGTGAAATCATCATCTGGCCTGTCTAGAATGAGTTCTCATTTGAAAATCGTCATTTATTTTAAAATGCATTGAATAAACTCACATATGGAAGACAAAAACACAAGAAATATTTCAGTACTAAAATTACGAGGAATTGACACCACAACGTGTAAGGGAAGTCCAGAAAAATATTTTATAAATTAAAAAAACCTAAACCACATTTACTTATGGAATTCTGCCTCACTTGGGTGGGCATTCTAAGTTAAATGTGATCGGTGAGGGTGATTTGATTACAGCTTGCTTAATGATAAAGGCCAGATAATATTAATTTGTCATTTACTGCGATGTAGTAAAACATTTTTTTGTACAGGTATTTAAACCTAGATGGTATAACTGACAGTAAATGTTTTTCTTAGTATTACAATAATTATTTACATTTTCAAATAGCCAACCTACCCAGGTAGGTATAAATAAGAAATGATTGAAAGATGATTATAGCGCGATCTTCTAATTTTGTTACTAATTAAGGCTGATATGTTCCTTATACAGAATAGCCCAACAGCCAGTGACATCTAAGGGTCCTACAACGCTCATAAATATCCATAATTTGTTATTCAATAGCTCCATCAATTGCGATGGAATAAAATTGTATAATCCTGAAGTCGGGATGGATAATAAATATCATTGTTGATCTCTTTATGGTTTTCATTTGATCCATGCGTCGTGTTTAGCAGAGTATTGTATCGATGTCAGTGTGGGTGTGTACTGGGTGGTAAGTGAGTATGCATGTGTGTGTAAGTAGCCTTTGATTGTCAATCCAGTGATGTATAAAAGGTGGTTGAAAATACCAATCCATAATGGTAGATGGTCATTACAGCACTAATTAACTAAGGTTACTGATTTTTTTTCTTCGCAGCTTACACATTTACATTTGGAACAAATAGCTCCATCATCATATCTAATTCAAAACCTTCCTTCATCAAACAGTCACATTATGAGCACACATACAAATTTCACATCACTTTACCGATGTGTCTAACATAATTTACACTAGTTTTAATGACATAAACCTGACAGACAGTTCTGAAGATACTATAAAATGTTTAATACCGATTAAGTAATTTATTTTATTCTTTTATGTCTTTATCGTAAACATTTTTTGTCCTTACTTTTTAAACACGTCGATATTTTATTTTTGAAAATTGCTCCTAGGATATGTCTCTTAAACTGTTATTGACTGTCCACCTATGCTCATAAATGTAATGTATTACGTAAAATACATAACATTTATTGCATTAATATACTATTGTGGTGTTCGTCAATGTCACAAATATATCGATTTGTGTGTTCGGACATCGACACTAGGACCACCTGGCGGCGACAGCATGCAGGAGGCACGTTTCGCTCGACACGTGTTTCAGTTTTTGCATTATTTCACAACGCATGTACGGCATTTTGGGAGGGAAAGTGTTAAACAGCTGATAATCTAGTTGTCCATAGTGATGAAAACCCACGTTGCATTCTGTGAGTTATACACTATTATATTTCATCACCTAGTGACGAAATAAACTTTACGCTTGTGTTTTTTATAGTAATTTTTATCTACAATCTATTCTAAATTGTATACTAATAAGTAAAATATAATAAAATAACGGCTTTTGGGTTAGTCACTAGTTAGTGTAAGGTCCAACCAATTTAAAAATATTTAAATTTAAAATCGTTAAGGCAAGTTACAAGTTCCAAAGAGAGCACCTTTAATTGTCAAAAAGAAAAAAATAAGGTAAATAGAGTGGGTTTCTATCTTCTTTTGATAGCAGCTGCTATAATGTATTATCTCATGTCTAATCTGACAAAATGTTTGTACGTATACGATTTTTATCATTTATGTGCCTACCAGGGAGAATTCAAAATTGAATGAAAGCGTTATATCATTTCAATGTTGGAAATACTTTTAGTGACCCAAAGCTATTTTATATTACGTTGTAGCAATTCGTCGTTGAAAGGCAATATTGATTTTCTATTGAGAAGGCAAGAAGTTTTTTAGTTTAAAATTGAAATCGATTATTTTATTAAAAATTTAGAGGGTCATATTAATCTCCGGTCGAGATGCATGCGAAGATATTTTACTTCTACCAGAGTCTGTTAAGCTTACCCTTTTACTGTCACTCGTCCTGACGTTGTACACGAAATGTTTGCCAGGCTGTGGAAGCTGCATTTCCAAGGAAGTCATAAGTAGAATTCAAAAGCTTCAAGAATCTGATAATCGTTTTATTATCTACTTGATCAAGTGTCTCTATTGAGATATACTGCTGGAATGTTGCTGCTGGATTCCGTTTGTAGGATCACGACGTGCACCATGCAATATGATTCTGATCCGACAAAAACCTCGTTAAAAAAAGCCTAGCTTTATGAGCAGCTCTCTGGGAGGAGGTCTCGTAACGTATCACCCGCCATGGAGGATTCCTTCACCTCCAAAAAGTGAGAATTGGGATGGAGAGGGGAAGTTTCTAATATTTCGATTCAAAGTTGTATAATGGACCTCCCCTTTGAAGATTAAGACAACTTTATGCAGTCACTCGTTTCAAAATAAATTATAGAATTATTAAGTCATGCACTTAACTTTAGCATAACGTTTTTGCATAACTTAGTCTTTTTATTTGTTATGATCTTGCCTACGGTTTATTGCAAGCTTATTTGACGAGAGGTCTATAAGACAGCCATTGTAACTGACAAACGCTGGATGTATCAAGGCAATATTTGTTTATTTACTTCTTTATTTATAACATGAGATATGACAAAATTCTATAAATCTACACCGCCTTATCCAGACTCTTCCACGAAATTAAGACATTCTTTACAGTAATCGTTGTCTTTTAACAAAGAAATGAAGACATTTTCAGCTGTAACAACTGCAATTGTCGTTATAACGTCTTGCAGTAAATGATCCGTGAAGATTGCTTAGCTCAAACGAACCAAGGATTGATTACAATTGTTCGTCGTCTGGAGCAATTACATTGGCCAAGTGAAGGTCAATGAGCATTCAATCTGCTGCATCAGATGTCAAAGTTCCCAGACCTTAATGACTATTGATTTCTGTTAATTAAAATTGGTATTATAAACAATTTTTCGGTAATAAGAAATAGCATTGCAAAAATTGTGTAAAATCTAAGGAATAAATAATTTTAAGGATAATTTGAGGGATTGGGGGAGTAGGTTGGAAACACTTTATTGCATTCATTCATGTTGCCGGAGGAAGGGAAACACAAAAAGTATTTACTTCCCTTTAGAATGTATGTAAATATTACTCAATGTGGATGGATAAAAATATTTTTTTAATATTCTCCAAGAAAGAAAATTGTCCTCCATTTGTCATACAGATCTTGAAAACACAAATGACGTTTTTAAGTTACGGCTTGTTCTCGTACTTGGCATGTGTGCCAATTTGAACCAACTCCAACATTTATTCTGGGTCAAAAGATTCAAGATTTTATAATCAGTTATGATATTTGGCGCCAGCGTATTTGTTTTTTCTTCATTCCAGCCTGAATGTAGGGCATCTTTGATACCTCAATACTAGTTAAGCTTTAATCTACAGACACAGAGACATTGTTTTCTGGTTTGATGTAATAATAAGTTAAAAATGGAACTATAAGATAACACAGTCAGTTATCCATTTCTTTGCATGAGTATTTTGACTCAGTATTAAGATTAAAGATACATATTATTTTTACATTTTTACCTTATATTAAACAAGAAAAAACAAAACAAATATTATTTTGTCAGCTCAACTATTTTGGATAAATTCTGATTTTGGCTAAATTAAAAATTAGTATAAAGTTTGTCCGTTAGGACCAAGATTCGGACATCAACGTGACTAAAAATCATCTTAGATTTGTTCTGCCACGACAGTCAGTAAACTATATATATAGTTAGTAAAATTTGGTTGGTTTGGTTGGTAAAAATGGTTTTTAATATGCTCTAATTTTGAAATATGAAGTAGGAAGTAATATTGATTTTAATTTGACAGCTGGTTCTTTATTTCTGTTCAATCGCTTTAAGAGACCTGGTTAGTTTAAAATACAGTAAGCAAAAACATTCTCGAAATGGTATAGATTAACAAAATTAATTTTATTATAGTTAATTTATAGTAATTCTCTCCGTGAAAACGAGAGAATCGTTTTTTAAAATAAGAGAAAATTTACAAAAAGATCTTGTTCAGCGATAAAAACAGATATATAGGCAGAAGAAATTGAGATGACTTTTCCTGGGGTACACAACGCAAAAACCCAAAATTATCGTTAATTTTCATGGGTTTCTATTAATTAAACTCCTTAGCTTGTTTCATTTAACTTTTATTATCAATATACTCTATAGAACGTTTAGAAAGTCAAGTATAAAATACGTAAATATATCGAATGGTAATATGGGTTGGGGTCTATCGCAATTATGAAAAATAATTATTTTTCTATTTTATTGGTCATAAAAAATAGAACTCAGTGATTAGAATACGGTAATCATTGTTTTAAAAAACTAATTCAATTTTATTATGTTTTTCTTCGGTTTTATGAGGTCAAAATGGACGTAATAAACTGATTTTATTACGTTGTTATTGATAATCGGTTCAGGTCAGAGTCAATAAAATCGACCGATCCCATAAATTATGTTTCTTTTACTGTACTTCTATAATTGCCGATGGTATAATTACATTGAGGAAGTATTTAATCTAGTTTGCCAACAGTTCTTTTGTAGCTTAAGAAAATCTGGGTCACCAATCACCAAAACATTTATAGTTATAATTAATAATAATTTAAATTTGAAAAGATAATGAATATGTCTGGATAATTTCAACACCAGTTACACTAAACAGTATAACTCCGCTGTTTTCAAATCTTTGATTTAGCTATTCCAATACAAATAAATGTACTTTAATGCCGAAATGTCTACGAAAAAAACACGTAAACATAACAAACTTTAATAAAAATAATGTCTTTATACTCCCAAAAATCAGTGCATTTTAAATAACCTTGCAACTTTCCTTCACATATTTTCCGTAAACAATCATGATAAATAGGATAGATTACTGTATTTGTATCATATACGTAGACTGATTTTGAAATATAACTATACGTGAATGAAATAACCAATTATTCGTTATATCCTGCGCATGTTAACAGTAATTAGGCCTGCTCGTAAAATTATTGACGACAGCTAACTTCTTTTGTCGATAAAACAAAGCAGTATCATCATAAATTTAGACAATAAATTTCCTATAAGCACCCATATCAATAGTTAAAAATTACATTTAACAGAAAAGTAACCACAAAGTGTATTACAAAAGCATACACTTATGCACATTATCTTAAATTCCAATGTAGTAAGATAGTATATATCTTTCCATATTACTGAGATCAAGAATAAACCGATAATAATTTCGAGTAGAGATTTGAAGTCATCGTCCCTACCAGTAAAGAAAGTTCACGCAAAACCACATTAAAAATCATACCGAAAAACTATTAGTATCTACAACAAGAAATGCATAAACATCAATAAGTACCATTCAACATGGTAGAACTGTCTTAAAACCCGAAACACTCTTTGCGATCAAGACAAACACAGTTGCAAAGATAATTAGAACATGAAAAGAAGGAGAAGTCAGTAGCAAAATACTTGGCCTTAAACTTACCGACGAAGGGCTTAATGTATCGTCTACAATAACATAAAACATTGAATATGGTTTAAGAAAAGGACTTTGAAATTCTACGATCTTTGGGAGTGGGCGGCAACCCATAAATCAAAAAAATATTTTCCAGTTTGGATGAAATGAGTTAAAACTGATCTCAAAAATGCCATCATCTGAGGTTCGAAAAAAACTTTATTCTTAAAATCTCAGGTGTTTCACCGGAGGATAAATTCAACAGAATCCAGAATTACAAAGTTAAACAACGAGATGATGATAATAGTTTTGGAACAAATAGGAATATAACATAACTTGAGGTCACCTGATGGATCGAAACAATTTAAATAAAATAATTAAGTCAAAAGGAAAGTGATTTTGTAAAAAAATGTAGAAAACGTTAGAAAGAAAAGCAATTACGTGTACTGAGTGTGGAGGACGTTGGGGACTCTGTAATCACACTCTTGAGACCCCAAACACTTCTCCGTCGCCTCTGTCACTTCCACATCCCCATCACCCCCACACCACCCCCTCATCAAACCAACCCCCGGAAACGCACTCTCTCTAAGGCTAGGTGGGCGCTTGTCTTGCAGCAACGCAAACCACCAGTACAACGACCTATTCAAATTACGATTTACAGGTATGTATTCTAAGCCAAGTATGAGCCCAATATCCGATGGTATATCTCGTTGGTAAGTATTACTCCAACAGAAATTAAAAGTTCCCCTAATAACACTTTTTTCATTCTATTTAAAGCTATATTTACAAATGGTTTACATTATCAGGGTGTGTTTTGCTTCGTAGTCAAAATCGCTGACTCATAAAATGTATTTACTTCCCTTTGGAAAAAGCTTCAAAACATGTATATGACTAAATAGAATGATTCCAGTTTTTTCTCCTTAAAAGCTGTTTTCTGGATTAGATTAGATTATTGAAATGGTGACCGTACCACAAGGTAGGTATTTAAAGCTAAATATGAATGAGAAACGAGTGTAGGATGATTTTGGCGCGATTTTGTAGTCTTGTTACTGATTAAGACTGACATGTTCCTTAAACAAAACTGTTAATTAATAGCCCAACAGTCAAAGGCGTAAAGGGACCTACGCTTTAACGTGGAATCCGAACCACTGCCTCTGAATTATGAACTGGTATAATTATGAGGATTAACGTAGTATTTAATAGTGAGGACGTTAATCCACACAAGAGAACACTACATCCAACGGCCATCATTCACAACCATCTACAATTAATTCGTGTCTCCAAGTAGCAGGATTAAAGGACAACGCCACCTTCCTTGTCTAAAACGTTATAACCATATAATGTCAGTTTTGTTACACACAATTTTAGCGTGACGAGAATTGCTCACTCTCCACCCGCCAATTCTTAGACATATCCATGTAAAAATATGATTTTTCTGTACAATTCTACACTTAATTTTTGTTTGTAGTGATTTGTATATTGTGTATATACCATTACTTAGGGTAATATTTTATTAATTTTATATAGTGTACCACTGGTCTTGTTACAACCTCATGTCTACCGGAAGTTAGATTGGTCTCTAATTTATTGCCCTATTAGTTTCAAATAACATCCGAGTCTTAAGTCGTTCATATGACTGGCCATTCGTATGAACGAAAAGTAATCTGGAAGGGATTGTGTTATTATTACAATTGTTATGGAAGGGATTTATTGTATTATCTGAGTATAACATGAATACCTAACGATTAAATTAGTTTCAACTTTTAAGTAAATATCAATATCCACAGTGGAAACATTTAATACCGATAAATCAAGAGTCCCAAACTCGACCACCGGTGTCGAAATAACTGAATGATTCATTGAAACACAAAAACTAACCTAGATTTTTTACAAAACACGGTAATTCAAATTTAAATTAGACTTTTGACAAGGCCACAAAAGACAACTGGGACGGCTAAAAATACGTTTGGTGACAAGCGAAGCAATTCTAAAATACGACTCAGACCACACCGTCTTGTTTATTTTTAAAACTTGGCGTCTTCGTCTGCGGAGAAACTTCCCGTTTGCAATTACTGCATACTCCAATGTTGCCGTTAGCTTTGGAACTACATAGTTCTTTGGTTCATTATTTTGACATTGATATGTATCTAAGCTCTGGGGAGGGAGTAGCAAATTGAGAGAGAAAAGTGGAAAGTAAGTGACGTCGTACAATTTAAGAGAACAGCTGCTTAGAGGAACTGAAAATATTTTCTTCGCATTCTCAGCTATTTCCCACAGGAAAGCAAGTACACTTTTTACATATCAACTAGATTAAAAATGTATTTAATATTTAAACTACTCTCCCTAAATCCATTAAATTCATTTTCAGTAGATGTAGTTTAATAAACACTATTATTTATGCATTTTTATCTCAATTTTTTTATAAATTAAAAGCATAAACGTACTCAATAAAAGGATTTCCACAGTATGTCTGAACCTGTTATATAGATTTTATTAAGGACATGTTAATTTTTTTGCAGTTAAAACTTTTCTTATTTGAAAAGTGTCCGCTACCTTCTTAATATCATCTTTATAAACATACATTTTATGTTATCAGCAATTTATTATTGCAATGTCTTATACCATAAACAATTTTCTGAACTATATTTCCTCATTTCATACTATTTTCCCTAACCCTCTAAACATTGTATAGAATGCCTATACAGCTTGGTTTACAAAAATAAACTCGGACTTATTAGAAAAATAAATCAGCCAATGTTTGCCACATGAATCGGTTTAAAAACAAATAAAGCTTTGATTGTATATTGCTAGGAATTATGATATTTTTGTTTTTATATGTTTTTTTTCTTCACTTTTTATATCTCAGTTAAGCCAAAATGTGTCTTATATTAAGTTCTGTCTTTCTCTAACGGTTCTCCGTAAAAGCAAGGGCACCCATAGATGTAAAACTTGTCTTGATTATTCTTTACCTTTTTATACGGGGTGTGTTACCTGACCAACGCACTATGAAAATAAAAATAAAAAGCTCTCAATACTCACTTTTTTAGAAATATTAGACATATTTAGCAAAGCAAAATATACAGAACAAGAGATCTACAGTATCAAGAGATTTATTAGAGACAAATAACTATCAGCTGTCAAATAAACATCTATATAATAAGTTTTGTTTCACACTGATCTTTAATTTTAAACTGATGTGAAAATTAAGCTATATTTATATGTTATCTTAACATATAACGAATTTAACAATGAATCATAAATCCTGTGAACAGTACAAGTTTTAAATACCGGAATGGAAGTAATCTTTTGCGTTCTCCGATCTTAATTTTCCAAACTAGACGTCTTAAACACAAAAGCACAATGCACTACGGTAGCTAGAGAGACCTTACACTTGGCCTCATGACCTCTACGTATCCAGGCCGGAAATAACCTTGACTGGCTGATGTTGTCACAACGGACTAGCCATTCTCCACATCTCTGTACATCTGTGATCGTACAAACATGAATCTAGTGTACGTATACCGCTTAAGTCTCTTAAAACGGTTAACATGATCCGATAGGATGCAAGACACACGGACCGGGCATGAAGTAATACTATTAGGGTTACCGTTGAAATATCTGTAGCGTCGTAAGGGTTGTAAGGGTTAGGGCATTTACAGAGGGAGCCCTAATCTCTTCTCTGTTCTGCAGGGTGTGTGCTACTTGGAGGTCACGAATTGTGGGTAGTTATGAGTGGTGGACGGAGGATGTGATATTCTCTGGTGTGGATTAACGTCTGCACTATTGATTACGACGTTCATCAATACTTGGCAGCGGGTGTGTTTCCGTCAAGCTAGACCATCCTTGAGTAGACAACTTTGTAATTCAGATACAATAATGGCTAGGATCCCATGTGAGACTGATGATCACTTAAATATCGTTAGCTATTAAGGGCTATTAGGGCTATGTCATTAGGGTTATTAATTAACCGTTGTTTCTAAGGACCAAGTCAATCTTAGTCAGTAACAAGACTACAAGATCGCTTCACAATCACCTTACACTCATTTCTCACTCATGATTGGCTTAAATTCCCACCCGGGTAGGTGGCCACCTCAGAAAGGTAATATTGATGAATCCAGTTGCATCTTAAGTGTAAAGAATGAATACAGGATTAAAACGCTGAGTCCAGATTTATCTGATTTCACCTTCTTTAAATTATATTCCACATGCAATAGTACATCTCAAGGTAAATACTGATCTACTTCAATACGCCTACTGTGTTTAAGTTTGCTACAAACCCTAAACAAAAATATATTATACTGTATTATGTTTATATTATGTTATATCGATAGGCTAGTGCATGAGGTTTGAAACTAACTAGAAATACAACTGTTATAAAATAACGTTTCTGTTTTTATGGTGAGTCCCAATACCTCAAAAATCAATAAATTCAATTCCTAGCTTGAATTAATACAGAAGAGACGAATTTAATATTTCTATGAATAAGTGGCTATACATCTTGAAAGATAAAGTAATTCATTATTGTCACCTTAATTACTTTTCTAAAACGGCGACTCACCCAGGTAAGCCAAGCATGAATAAGAAATGGGTATAAGGTGATTGTGAAGCGATCTTGCAGTCTTGTTACTGACTAAGGTTGACATGTTCCTTAGACAGAACTGTTAATTAATAGCCCAATAGTCATTGGTTCTAAGTGACCTACAGTTTAACATAGAATCCGAACCACGACCTCTGAATTACGAACCGGTCTAATTATGAGGATGGTATTGGTGGATCATCGTAGTCGTCAATAGTGCGGACGTTAATCCACACCAGGGAGTATAACATCCATTGGCTAATCGTTTATAAGTATCCACAATTTGTTAGACAGGACTGTTTAGCTCAACACTCACTGACACCTGCATCATATATCATGGGGTGTAAGTATAATGTAAAAAATTTGGGCATAGCAGCCATACTAAACTTTCTAATTATTGCCATATTAATGCGTTTCAAACTGAATAAAACCTACAAGAAGACTCGAACCCATTCAAAAGTGGATCAATCCGGATCATTAAAATTGATTCGCATGCCCGCCGGTAATGAGCCTTCTGACTCGCAGTTCTCTTCGTAATTCTAGAGAAATCGCCAAACCAACCCCAAATCATGTAGAATTCAGCTTTTCTAATTAAGAAGGACGTAAGAAATAGCAAGTCATTAGTTTTAAGTAGACTACTGGTAATTTAAAGAACCAAATGTACTTCTATAATTTTACAAGAGTTAATAAACAGAGCGAATAATATGAAACTCAGATTGGCTAGAGACTATAACATTTAATTTTTAAAACTATTATGAAGCAAAATGGAAAGAATTTAAGGAAGTTACATGTGCAAATCTCTCTCATAGTTATCATTGAAACAACTAATTTTACCAATCTGATTATTTTAAACGACTCTTATGTATTTTGTAAACAACTTTAAAACCCTGAAACAAGTATTTTGTTTGGGAACGTTTGTACTTCAAAAACGTTTTCTAGTTAAAAACAAAGACGCGTTGAAAAAGTACAATAAAATATATTGAATAATAACTAACGCCATTATGAATTTTAAAGATTCTACATAATTCAACACTAATATACTTGATTGATTGACTCAACATTTGATTAAGGAGGAATTTAGCGAACCCGAATTTTCTAGTTTCTGTTAGGGTTTTGCAGGTAGTAGCAGTTGAAATGAACTGACTGCATCCAGAAGTGTTCATTGACTTAAAATATGTTAAAAAACCTTTCGTCTTAAATTCTTTATTCAGTCGGCAGCCGACTAGTTTCGGGAATTTATGGTCCCATTAATCAGTTTCTTAATTACTTCTTACAAGATGTCACGTAATTAAAAATTAATTAACACTTAATTTATTTAGTCGTATTATTTACATATTCCTCTTATTCACTATCGGTGACGTGTTTGTAATTTATGTGTGGCCAGCCAACCGTATCAATGTGTAGTGTAAAATTACGTGTTTCTGTAAATTTAAATCTAGTGACGCCTGCGTGGCATTATTCTGACTAAAATAGAGAATTTACTGACGTCGACATGTACTGTATACTAATTTTAATAACTGCATCTTCCTCTCTTAAGCTGATTGTTCTCAAACGCCTAGACAAGTTTCAGTAATCAAGGGTTTTCATAGCTAGCTCGAATTAAAAAAAAATAACAGAAACTACTTTACTAATGAGGTTATAAACATCTGGTCCAGTTTTACCACGTTCCAAATTATGAGTCACGTATACGTATAACGTAGCGTTTATAAAGCGGCACTCTTATAGTAAAACCGGATGAAATTCATGCCTACGTTTCTCTCTGATAGTATCTCAGTTGCGACTGTCTTCGCCAGACTTGGACGGACAATCATGACTCCTGATGTCCAGATAAAGTACAATTATTCCTCTTGTTCAGATGTCATGATTCGGAGTTAACTGCGCAGTTTGTAGCTCTTCACATATATAACTAGTGGCTTAAGGCTTTTCATAAATTGTGGAATATTTTTAGACCCATATTTACATTACTGGTAACTTAACGATCGTTGGTGATGGTGGGGTTATATTATTTAGAATTTTGTTGCGGACATTTTCCATCACGATTACTAAAACTTAGTAAAGATTCACATCGTTTCGAGATCTGGAATCTGGTTCCGTCCTCAGGTGAGTTGAAACAAGATTAATACATAATTCGGTCTAGCTTCATACCTGAGTTCGGATTTCTTACTAATCTTATTATGTTTTATGGCCCTCATTTCTGAGTACGGAATCAGATTCCAGATCAAGAAACGTTGTGACACTTTGTTTTACTAGTCGTGAAAGAAGATTTTTGCGATAACAATCTAAATAACTCATAAAAGTATAGTTGAAATGTTTATTTTAAGTTATAGGGTTTATGTAAGGAAATTCAAGGTGTTTTTGTTTTTCATGCACAATATTAACTAAAAACTTTTTTTAAGGAAAGGGGTTCTTTCTTAACCAAGATTACGGCAATTTACCGCTTCAGTTCCCTTTTTTCTGACTATCAAGTGAGGAGTTTTTCTTCCGTCCCGAATTCCCATCCCGGGACTGTCTAGGCCATGGCCCTGAAACGTGTTACACATTACTTCAGGCTATATCCAGTGGGTTGTGACATTATTACTTAGCAAAATCCATTGATGACAGGCGGGATTTGACCCCGGTACCTTGGGTACCAAATATCCGTGCTCTTCTCCAGACCAGCTCCTCCCTTTTGAGTGAGGTATAATTAAGAGTTGCTTTATAATTATGCAAAATAATTACTACCAATTGGGTTTATATTTTCAACTGCAGTTGAAGTTTTATTAATATCCTATACTATAAAGGTTTTAAAACATTTAAAGTGCTTGTTTTCTGTAATCCCCGACCCTCCCTGATTCCTTCAAATATTGTGAACTATTCTGGATGCATTCCATTCCCGAAACACGTTCTGTCGCTTCCACACGCGCTCCGACAGACCGGAACCTCCCAGGCACCGGATCTGCGGTGAGCCCTGGTGTCGGTATCAACCGGTCACCGCAGCGCCACCACCGTCCGACCACGGTACCGACTAGACACATCGTCACCTTCGGTCGGTACCGTTCGACTAATTTTATCACTGACAAAACATAAACATTCTTACAACAGTTCATTGGGTTGTTAAATTGTGAAAAACCCAAAAGGTGTCATTTTATTTATTATAAACGCTGTATTTTTTTTTTAAACATCAATAGGGACTTGTCTAAACTTTGGTCATGCTTATCTACTGCAATCAGAAAGAACTTACCAGAGGCTTTACGTCAATACTTATCACGTTCTCACCTAGAACATGAAAACAATAGTTAACCATAACTGCAATCATTATTGAAACAAGTTTATAAAAATCAATTTTCTTTCAGGCATTAAAAGCTATAAAAAGATTACAAAAACTTACTACTGTACTCAATTTCGCACCTCCATTACTTTATTTCTGTGGTCTTTGGTTTCTACACGAAATCCCACAAAAATGTTCAACCTCATCAGATCAATCCACACTTCATGAGCAATCCTTTTTCTGGTCACTTCGATATTCTGCCACAGACATTATTTTGGTTATCTTCCCTCTGTTACCTACCCAACGTGGAGCAAACAGTTAGTTATTCTTGCCTCAGTGATATAAAGTACTCCTATTGTCAGAATTAATTTTACCTCAACCTCCATACACTTTCTCTTATCTTCACAAATTTGAGATTTTACAAAACTTAATTCTTTTTTACTAAGTGCCAAAAATATATAGGCTGCTGATACAAATATATTTGTTTGTGGTTATTTCTATTTTTATTCTTGGTTTAACTAAAATGTAGATTACCTCGCTTACAATATTTTAATTTTGCGATGTAGTGATATGTTAAAGAGATTTATATTTATTCATTAAACTACCAGTAATCCCGTCCTTTGTCCACATTGTGTGAGACTTAATTACGAAATATACTGACCTCCACACATACAAAAACTTGGTAATATTTATAGTTTTTAAGATAAATGCACTTTTATGTTAAAAACAACAAGTTTCCGGAAGAACAAGAATTTCAAAAGCGGCCCTGCGGAATGTTGCCAAAAAATTACTGGACATGCAATATTTGTAATTTTACTTGATAAACTTAGCTTATAAGCTTGAATATTTTAGAAATAAACATTTAAAACTAATAAAAAATACAATAAAAATTTTAACGTTTTTTATCGTCCTGTGTCTCTTAATTAAGTAAAATGTTTGGACTGTTAAACCAGCTGATTTGTATACAGCTTGGCTTAATTTAGCTTCTGAGTAATTCTGACGATCAAAGAGAGCTTTAAAGGTTATTTGGTTACAAATCTCTCAAGGCGAAGCCTACTTCAGATATAAACACCAGTTGGAATCTACAGAATGGAAACGCTTTGCCAAGGGGGTTCTAGCATGTTAATATATTTAGTAAACAGTGAGAGGATGGCATCAGCTGTTAGATAAATTCAATCGAGTCGTCATTGGCCGAGGAACGGAGCTGGAGCTCAGACCAGCGTCGCTATTGAGCACATAAATTGTTTCACTTGTCAGGATGCATGAACAACGTTCGAATTATCTTGATTTGATGTAGGAATAGGCTAATTTTTATTACAAAAAACATTACATGTATGTGTTCAATGGAACACGAATTCGTTCTTCGCCAAAGATTACAAATCTGTAAACGGAAGAGGAGTTACTAAAAATAAAAAAAAACGTATTCTCAACTAAATTAAATTAAAACATACAATGAAAATGGGAGAAAAATACTGTTTACTTATGTGTAAAATGTTGGTTTATATTTACTTAGTAAGAACACCGGTGAAAAATCAAATCATATTAGAACAGTTAAAATAAAAACAAAGCAAACGATGAAAAATAAGGAACATCTGAGTCTGTCTCAAGTCTATGGTAAACGAATTAGAGCCTTTACAGCAGCTCTCGCTTCTTTAACATGGATTTGCTGCCCTCCTCAACACTCATTATTTCGGGGGACAAATTACGTTGTAAAGTATGAGAAATGTAATATATCAAAGTTGTATCACACTCGTCATGTAAGTGTTAAACGATTTACGTAATAACAAAAATTTAATCTATTTATCGTTCGATATTCGTGGAGGATGTTTGTGAAGATTACAGACTATAAAGCACAAACATATTAAAACTTAATTTAACGGTATCTATTGAAAACATTACACAGCATTACACTACCGGTTATATAAAGCTAAGTTGGTGAAAAACAACGTGTACCTTTTTCCTGTTTGTCAATACAATCTCAAGACAGTAATTCCAGTAAAAACAAGTTCCAAGTGAACCTGTATAATAAGTCCCTGCATTTCTACGTAATTCCCTCTCTAGTAGCTATAGACTATTATTCGCTGTTCACAGAGCTAGTTGTTCACAATAACTTTCAAAGTGCAAATATAAATTTTAATTTGTATAAAGTATGAATAAATTATAAACAATAAATGATTAGTAGTTTAGTCAATAAAAAATGAGTCATAAAAAATTTACAAAATCAAAAATATATATTCTACGCAGTAGTTTGTCAAAAATTAATTCAGGCAGATCATACATAATTGCAGTGTTTATGGACTGACCAAAGAAAGGAGCATGGATAGGCAAAGGTAGCTGCAAGTACTTCAAAACGTTTAGTTTTTCATTTAGTTCAATATATATCCTAAACATTGATAAACACACAAGCGACAGTGACTATATCTATGCTGCAAAACTAATATGCTTATTACTTAATTGCTTATGCTTAATTTACAGGTTGTTTGACAGATAAATTAAATTTTTCTACGTTCATATGACTATCATTTCCCGATCCCAAGTTTGAACTTTTAGCGCTACACTACGCTTAATGCAAGTTAACTAGTCCAGAAACATGTCAATGAACCACGAGTTACTACGGAATTCCACGGTTGACATCACCATACCGTACTACTCATTCATTCATTCATTAGTAGACATTGCAACTCCGCAGTTGACATCAGTTGACCCTAATAATGCGTAAGTCACACCTACACGATACTGAGGATAAACCGCAACTAACGTCCACACACGTGTTGCAAATATTATAATCATATAGCGATATACACAGGGTATGTATATATGCTATACAGGGTGTTTCATAACTGTCTATCAACCTTTGGCGGTACTGTTTCTGGGTCAGTATAAAATCTAAATTTCACATTAAAATTACCTCCCTTTATTTATTGATTCCAGGTTTAGTTGCATGTTGAATGACTAAGGCTGACATGTTCCTTAAACATGACTGTTGATTAATAGCACAACAGCCGATGGCAACTAAGGGACCTATAGATTAACGTTGAATCCGAACCACGGCCCCTGAGTTAAAAATTGATCTAATCATGAGGATGATCTAGTTAATCCACATAAGAGACACCACACCCACCGACCATCGTTCACAACTATCCACAATTCGGGACCTGTAATCCAGCTATTTGGATACAGGTCTACGCCACCGTCCCAGTCAATTTATTAGCAGAGTTACTTCATCTGTCGAAGGTTTTAAAACAAAATCCTTAAGAGAACAAAGACTGCTGTGAATTAACGTCCGCACTATTGAATACTACATTCATCCACAAAGACCAGCCTTTAAGTTGTATCATAGTAGCTAACCTGCATACTCTTTTCCCACATAAATCATAAAGAGCTGGGTTTCTCAAATTCATCTATTCAAGGACCTCCGTAATAATTTATATATGTATTGAGAACCCCTACAATTTCAACCCCCTTACTCCACCCCCAATTGACCTCTTACAAAATAAAGGAAGACCATATTTACCTGCTCATAGGAATGTGTTGAGCATACTTTCATTTTGTAATACAAACCAAAGCTGTTACTTTCAGGGTAGGGGCCTTTGATGAAGTAATAAAAAAAATTTTGATTAAAATTTTTTCGCAGACCCCAAACTCTTTTCCATTCAATTTCGCCACTATTTTCGTCATATTATTGATTTGGAAATCCGCTGAGTACGCAGGTCTGCTGTGACAGAGGTAATTTTTTAGTAATTTGTTTGTGTTGGATAATGACGTAATTGTATTGAACAGAACAGAAGTGACGGCCATTAGCGGGTTAACGGCCGGAGCACGTGGGCGAAGCTCGGTCAGGAGTCAGCTGTGACACGTGACTTCGCTAATTACATTAGTTTTAATTGGATTTTGCAATTAGACACCACATAGTAGCGTAAAATTTCAGGTGCTAACTTAATTAAGAGTTTTTCTCAGTTTTTAATTGGGTTTTTGAAAGATTTTACGAAAAATTGTAGCTTTTTATACTTTATAGGAGAGATTTTTAGTTAACATGCGTTAGTTTCACCCTATCTGTGTATTTGTGGTATCTTGACAATATTCTTGTGGGAGGGGGTCTCTAAAAACTTCTCTTAATTAACTGCATTCACTAGGTTTATGTTGTTTGCCTTTCTACATTATACTAACTACCACTTATTAGCTCCCTTGATATTACCTGAACTAAAAGAAATTATGTTAAATACATCATAAATCCAACATATATACAATACATGTATGCTATATAAAGTGCTTTGTATTTATCTTAAAATTATTACTTCTTATTGGATTTTAAATCTAATGAATAATCATTGATAACATTTTAGATTGACTACAATCATTTTAGCTGAATTATTTTAAGCCAAGTACGAATGAGAAGTCAGTGTAAGATGATTGTCGCGCGATCTTGCGGTCTTGCCATTGACTAAGGCTGACATGTTTGGAAAGGATTTGTTAATTAATAGACCAACAGGGAATGACATCTAAGGGACCTGCAGTTTAACGTGGGATCCGAACAACTATTTTTGCCTCTGAAATACAAAATGGTCCAATTATGAGGATGGTCTTTGCGGATGAACGTAGTATTCAATAGTGTGTGCCTTAATCCACCAGAGAATATCGCATCCATTAACCATCACTTTTAACTATCAACAATTACAATGACTGCAGATGTAAAACAGTTTCATCTACGTCATTGTGGAAGGATGCAGGAGTCATTACAAGGTGTTAGGTTGGCCGAGGCAACTACTCTCCTCATCTTACACTTGCGAAACGCCACCACTTAGTACTGATTGTTTCTATTGGTATTTCCTTTCTGGCGACGGTCCAGGATTGTTTTTTAGCAAGAACAGCTGATCCTGGATGATGCATTCACCCCCGTGAGCTTTCGACAGAGGAAAACATATTTTTCTTCCACCTACTATCTAAAGCCGTATTTTACTCAAATTGTTAAGTTTTTAAAGCCAAGGGATTAAAATTAATCCCATAAGAATAACATGGGAGAAATCTGGCACACCCGATAATGATCAATCAGAAAAATGATTGTATTTACTTCCCTGTGGGAAACAGTATAGAAACTAGATATGACAAAGAGAATGTTTTCAGTTCCTCTAAACAGCTGTCGTTATGGCCATATGACGTCACTGTTTCAAATTGCTCTTGCAAATTGCCAACCCCATCCCCCAAGAGCTAATTCATATTCATGTCATTATACATAGTACAGTATATTATGATTAATTACTAATTTTATTGACACTATTATGCAGTTTTTGTTAACAGCTGTCAAAATAAAGCAATTTGAATCTGAATCTGTCAAAAATAACAGCTAACAGTAGTAATTAATTATAAAATTAGCTGATAGTTTGCATTGATTGCTTTGAGGTTGAGGATGTTAAAATAATAGTAATCGTGAAAATAATAGTAAATGAGGTTAGTGAGTAAGGAAGTAAGTTTCGTGTAACCTTCTAGCCGAGGTATAGTGTTAGAGTTTTCAGGCCGCACTAGTGCCTCTTACGTGACCTGACTAAAGCACGGCAGCAGTCTGAGAAGTAAATTTCATATGTGTCATGAGCGGGAATTGATCCTGGGCAATTAAGGTGGTAGGTCAGTTCACTTCCTAATTTATTTACATGGACTACAACACTGACTTTGAAGCGATATTTTCTCTGGAGCTACGAGTTGAAAACTGAATTCCTAGGTAACCTACATCAATTGGATTTTTCACTAAATAATTTCAAGTAATATTTTAATCACTGTATTATCTCTAAAAACGAGTACTACAAGTTCGCTGAGGACCACTCGGATCCGAGTGGTACTGGTTCTGGCGCGCGGAAGGGACCGCTCGGATCCGAGTGGTAAAACTTAGGTTAAAATCAAGATGGTGGATCTGGTGACGTAGATTGTGCTGAGAAAACTACGACCAGCTTTGTTATAACGCAGTATCTATTTCTGTATGGGTCACTTGGAATTTTCCGCTTGGTTGATTTTAAACTACAGAGACTCCGAGCGAGGAACGTGGGTTTCGGGCGCCGCAGCGAATGTGTTAACTAAAACTTCTTGCTAATACTATCGTAATTTTTTAGTGACCACTTGAGTGAGAGAAAATTGTAATATGAACACAACAATTTGTAGGGATACACACTTTCAATATACACAATATAGATACACAAACTTTCTGTCTGGGTCAGTAAATTTGTTTATCTACGTACTGTCTCACAGATTCGGTCTTACAAATATGAAGAAAAGCCAAAAGAGAATCATAATCAAATGACAACTTTCACTCTTTCCGTTTTCACTCTTTTCAGATTTTAAGTAACTTCCAACGTATTGGTAACAAACAAATATAAATTCAAATAGTCTGGTCATGTCACAGTACATAAATGATGCTGTGTACCTTACAGTAACCTTATCCAGTTCAATACGGTTACCTTAATGTATATAAAAGGAAAGTGTAAGCTATAACGGGGGCCACCAGAGGAAGTTAAACATTTGTCATGCAAACCCCCTCCATCTCCCTGCCCTAACAATCCACGACATTGCACGAACTTGACTGCATTCAACATGCAACTAAACCTGGAATCAATAAATAAAGTGAGGTGGAAATAATACAATGATTTATATCTTTAAAATAAGATATAAATAATTACATTATTTAAAATAGAAGGTTTCTAGTTTTATGTGGTCTTCCTTCAGTTTGATCAGAAACCAAACTGAAGGAACGAATTTTTTTTATATGAACGGGAATTGTGGATAGTTATGAGCGATGGTCGGTGGGTGTAGTGTTCTCTTGTGTGGATTAACGTCCGCACTATTGAAAGCTACGTTAATCCGCAAAGACCATCCTCATAATTAGACTAATTCGTAATTCAGAGATCGTGGTTCGGATTCCACGTTAAACTGTAGGTCCCTTAGTTGCCATAGGCTGTTGGGCTAGTAATCAACAGTCCTGTCTAAGGAACATGTCAGCCTTAGTCAGTAACAAGACTACAAGATCGCGCCACTATCATCTTACAACCAACTCTCATTCATACTTGGCTTAAAATACCTACCTTGTGGTAGGGTCGCCATTTCAATAATCTAATCTAATCTAAACCATTAATATCCTTAGCCTTCAGTTTATCCTTAACAGTATTATAATATAACTTTGTAACTCTTCTTAAAACAATCGGTATAAACACGAATTGTGCCACTACCTTCACCATTCAATATTAAAAAAGCAAAATATCAATCCTAATTAAGTCTACAAATGCCATCCAACATCCACCCAAGTCTGCCACCGTTTATTTTAGCGGACCCTCCCACGGCTGTACCACACATTTGCTAACCAAATTGGGGTTGATCATGGTCGGGATCAGTTCATAGATGGCAGCACGGCTGACAATGACTAATAAGTTCACTCAATTGTTGGTAGATTCCTCTACCTACCACTTTGTATGGGAATATGTGGTGAATTACGACCTTGATACTTCTGTTTTACGACCATCGAGTGGTCAGTAATGTGACCACAAACTAAACATTATTCCTATAATATTAAAATCCAAGATGGCAGAGGTACTGCAGACTCTTAATTATATATGTTATACTTTACATTACGGAAACTTTAGTGTTGAGTCTGGGCGAATACATGACGTTTTCTTACGGTTAAAAAAGTTTTTGTTCTTTTTACCTTCACCGGCTAGGAGACGTTTGTAGGGACAATGATGAGTCGAGAACGGTTGAGGAGTGTTGAGTACCACGACACAACATGCATTATTCAAAAGGTACGATACTCCAGTTGTAAACTGTTTTCAGTTTTAGTTGTTATTCAAAGCCGTCACTCCAGTGTTGGCAGAGGACTGTCACATTTCGACTAGCATTCTTTCATACTTGTTCAAAAGGTTTTGGCGTAGTTTCCTTAAATTATTTATATTTAAAATAAAATGTTTGTATTTACTTCCCTGTGGGAAATAGGTTAGATCATGAATATGTCTAAAGGGAGTGTTTCAAGTTCATCTAAACAGCTGTTCTTGTTCTTTTATATTTAAAATTCAAAACAATATTTCTGGTAGTTTCTATGGAAACCGGTTACATGTTTTCCATCTTAAAAATCACTAACACCCCCCCTCCCCGAGCTAAGACATATCCATATCAAAAACAAAAATCCAAACGCAGGAAAATATTGGGAAGTAACAAAGACGGTTTATTCCGGATTTTTTGTAATAATATAGGTAATATACCAGGTCTGTAATTCAACAAAAAATATTCCATTAATACGAAAGATTCACTCTAATAAGTCTACTCATAGCTCCGTAGTTTTCGAAATATTTATTTTCAATGGTAGAGATTAAAATAGTTTAGTTTGCAGCTTAAAAATTAATTAACAATATGGTGGAACCTCAATATTTTTAAGATTTAAATATATATATTCTCTTAACGACGACATATCTATATAATAAAATAATAACTATTTGTTAAATGAATGACCGCGAAACCTTCACAAATCGTACACTAGTTATTTTCATTGCCTCTGAATCTTAGGTATAGCAATTTTTACTTTGGAAAACTTTTAATATTGAATTAGACTAATAGTTAGGGGTTTAAGAGGAAGTTAGAGGTTTCGTCTAAAAAAGGAATTCTTCTTTATTGCAGTCTATTGTCCGTATGAAAAATAGTCATATTTTAATTGTGTTTTTTATTATAAGAGTTTTATACAAGAAATGTAGCAACCCATGATAACATACATGAAATCGTATAAAATCCTAAGATAGTAAAAATTCGATTTAAGAGCTGACTGAAACAGAATGTAATTGGCCTGAGTCCAGTCCATTTGGACAAGACCTTAAACTTGGACTCGGCGTACAGAAATAGATCTGGCTACGGACTGGACTGGTCCTCTACTCTATGTTTATTGGCCGCTTGTCTCAATTCCAGTACAGCGACTTGGTGTTGAATTTGACATGGATATGTACAAGCTTTGGGGGCCAGAAGAAGATATTCCCAATCCAACCTATATTCCACAGGGGAATCGTTTTGCGGGAAAATGGTAATTATTTTTGCTGAGGATAATTTCTGATTTGTCCATTTCTGAATATTTTAACTAAAATTGTTGACACCTGCAAAATTCTTTAGTATGTTTTTACGAGTTTCAAAAACTAAATGTTAATTAATTAATACCAGTAGGTCATAAAAGAAATACGAGTCTTAAAAATTAGAAATTTGTACCTGCGTTGTTATACGTTTTAAAAATTATGGTAATGCTAAACATAAATGTAGTTATGCAAATGTTACATAGTTTAAACCTAAATTTGTACCTATTAAATTATCTTTACTTTTGAACATTACAGATTTACATGATTTATAATTCGATTATGTGGATAAAAATATTGTATGAAACACCAAAAACATATATTTCAATGCATTACACAATATTTTGACTTGGCATTAAACTAAATTGGTATTAAATGCGTCATAGCGTTTAGTATTTAGGATAATGATCGCTAAGGATTTCAACTCTTCAACCTAAAATCTAGAATATTTTCATAATAAAATTCGTTACGAAATATCAATTTACTAATTAGGTTTTAAAATATTTTAACCATTTATTTTCTCACATCAATACGACAGTATAAAGATAAAGTATTTTTGTGAAAGATGTTTCAAAAATGAGGTCGACTGACAATGGGTATGAAAAAGTCGATGACATAAAGGGAAGAAGAACAATTAATGAAGTCCGTCGGACGGAATGATAACTAAATAGAACAAAGACGAAATCGAGGAGGCAGAGAAGAATGAGCGAATGAACAATAAGAGGGTTGATCCACCCCCTGAGGCCTCACGTGTTGTCGAGACGTCACACGTGCCATGGTCACCAGCTGTTTAGAGGGTGTGGGTTTACTGTTACGGCCTGCTTTAAAACTTTTCAACACCTTGCGAATCTTTCATTTACCGATTCACCTCAACCACTGAGTAGACTTTTTTAAATTTAATCCAGAGTGATTCTTTCGTATAGTGGTGCGATTTTTAATAGAGAATAAAATATTGAAAACTAAATTATATAGGTATAAAATGCATTTATTTAAGCCGCAGTGTTATTACAAAATGATTTCTGGTATTGGGGCTCTACGGTATTCCTGTAGAAAGTTCAATCTGGAAGTCATATTTTTATCCTTTTTCAGCAGCCGGTGACGTCATAATCCGTGAATAAACCGACGAATGTTCACCTCCAAGTCATTTAGATTGTGGCGTTTGTCAGCATAGACTTGTGACTTGACATATCCACACAGAAAGTAGTCTGTTGGCATTCCCTGATAGCGTTGTGACGATTATACACCTCCTGCCCAAATAACACATCAAAGGGCAAATTTGTGAGGATAAATGGGCACAGCAACAAATTCAGTTGGATTATCATTGCTAAAAATTTGGCAGTTCTATTTGTTGACATACTCGCACAACCAGAAATGAGCTTAGCACCTTTAAGCGTAAGTTCCCCGAACTGAACTATTATTTGCAAAATAAATTTTCACAATTGGCAAACGTTCTTTTTTTAATGTATTTATAGTGACAAAGTTAACAGAATGAGCACCAAACAATAATAAATAAATGAAATGCCATAACACAATAAACTAAAGTTAGCTGTTTCATTTCAAATTGATTTTTTTTATTTAGTATTGCTACCAACTTAAAGACCACACCCTGTATAAGAGGGGAGTTGATTAAATTGCAAAGAGTAGTTATTTTAACTAGAAGGGTGGCGTATTCTGTAATCCAGCCCATGGAGGTCACGAAGAATTGTGGTTGCTATCCACAATTTTGCGATTGTCAGTGGATGCAATATTCCCTGGCGTATCCGCACTATTCAATAATACTATCATCTGCAAAGACCTCATAATTAGACCAGTTTGAAATTATGAGGTAAAATTATGGTTTGGATCCCACGTTAAACTATACGGTACCTTATAAACCATTAACTGTTGGACCATTAACAGTCCTGTCTAAAGAACGTGTCAGCCTTGGTCAGTAACAAGACTACGAGATCGCGCCACAATTATTTTCACTCATTTCCCATTCATATTTTAAAGTTAAATTTACCTACCTGGGAAATTCGTCATTTTAGAAAGGCTATAACTTGTTTTGAAAGGTATCCGGGGATAACAGAGAACGATTCTCATCAGTCCTCCATATTGAATTTCAATCACATTATAAGAAAAGTACTATACACAATATACGTTAAATTAAATAATATATAATTGAGTAGAATGACTAAAAAGAAATTTGTTATTTTCTTTTGTGAAAATCACATAATTATACCTGATAATTAACAATGAATTGATTTGTTTTATGATAAGTAGATAGAAAAACAATTCGTTATTTCTCTAAATAGCCACAAATACGTTAAAGATTAGAACAATATAAAACTAAAATTAAACTATTTATTACTCTGTACATATAATTACTTGAAGGATAATCTTAAAGATTTTATAATAGAAAATAATATGTTAATAAAGAGTGTATTCCTTTAATGTAAACATATTTACAAAAATACAAAACTTAGAAATACGTTCAACATTGTCTAGTATCTGCGGCTAAAGTTTTATAAAATTCAACTCACTATTTACTAGTCAAGTCAATAAAAATAAACTCACAAGTTTACGCAGTTTTTGGCGTCTTAAATAAATAAAAATAGTGGTTCACAGCAATAAATTTGTAAAATAAAAAGTACATTGCTACAGAGATAAATCTATAGATATTTAAAAATATGGAGTTTTGGACAAACCTTTGAAAATAATTATTGCATTGGTTATTAACTATTCTAATATTATTTTTTTGGATTTTTCCAATGCGTCTGTGATTTTAGCTACTCAACATTTCTGGAGATTGTGGAATTCTCCCTATTGTCAAGTGATTACCTAAGATTTTCCATTTAAATTAAAATCTTTTAGTTATAAGTACTCTATTACTTTTGCCCAATAATATATATATACCTATTAATTATTATTTACCTTTATTACCTTTTATTTAATGCGCAATAGAAAAAAACAAAATACACACAGTAAATTACCCACAACACTCCGCCTCCGAGCTATAAACTATTAATTTAAATGCAAATTATTAGGTAATCGCTTGAAAACGGGATAAGTTTTACCACCCCCAGCAACGTTTGTACCAAAGACTCGTTGGAAAAATCTAATGAGATAATATTAGAATAATTTGGACATCATACACTTGTGTATACATATATTATTAATACACTTTTCAATTTAGAGGAGAACGCATTTAATATAAGAATTTTTTGGAAGTGGGGAGTTAAGAAATAAATGAAACTAGATCAACCAACACCTAAATTCCAAAAGTTTTTTTATTAAGAAATAATGAAACATTAGTATTATAAATCGGTTATTGATCTAAATTAAATATTTATCGGAGAATAGATACAATTTAACCTCACATGTTTAGGCGCTATACCTGACCTGGCATTTACAACCCAATTCAGTTGACAGCTGAGTCAGCTAACCGCCTGTTTATTGAGTTAGCAACAAGAGTCACAACAACGAGTTCATTAAACAAAACATGTTCAGGCCCAAAACATGAATAGAGGAACGTGCTCGTTGAGTACCAAGCAATGTTCTGAACAACATTATGTCTGGCGAGGTAAATAAAGCCTGACAGTCTAAACAACGGTAAATCACGAGGCTGAACGTACGATAATTATGGTATCGTACGATAATTTTGGCTTACGTACGATACTGTTAATTTGGGATTCGAACTAAAATAATCATTGACAAAATTGTCATTAAATCTCTTTATGCGCGCGTTACTTAAGAGTAACATAAAATGTTGACTGCTTAATTCAGTTTTATTTATAACGTTATTGTGTGGAATACATTTTTGTGTAACCAAATAACTTGATGTATTAGGTCTATTTTAATTTCATGATAAAATGGGAACGATAACGCAATGGGAAATAGTTTATATCATGAATGTGTCTAAGGGGCTGCTTATAGTGAACTAGCTGTTGCCTGTACATCCGCAATAAACAGGAGAATAGTTATTATGCATATTATTCTAATATATTATTCTTATTATAATATTCTAATATGTATAATTATTTATCCATTGTAGTCAATCTAGTAACTTCATACTAAAGGAATATAACGAAACATTTTAGTTTTTCAGGGATAAACAATTATTACAAGTATAAACAATTAAAACACAAAATTATACTACCACATATTTAAACAATATGTTTTCCCTCTCTTTAGTTTGAAGAAATTCATTTTTCCGTCAACATGTTTCAATTTGAATTTGCAGTTGAGTGGAAATATCCGTTTTCAGGCACCATGAGTAAAAATATGATTTTTGGATTTTCTGTTTGTATGTCAACTCCGAGACCCATAAAATCAGATTTTTTCTACGAAACTCAAAATCAACATTTTTATCTCGAGGGTTACGGCAGTATTTCCTGTTGAATAGTCAACTTCAGCCATCTTTTGCAGGTATGCACAGAACAATCCACGTGCTGTGAGAAGAAATTGACTTCCTCGACTTAACGTTCTATCAACACGGCCTGCCAAGTCCGGATTGAGTATGCGCGTCCAGGTCACTCTACAGTCATTTTGCCTCCTTCCTTGCCATTGATACATTGAGGCCTCCCTGGCCATCCGTGTCGCCACCGTGGAACCAAGCTCGGACTCCGTCTACAGTTTTCCTGTCTTGGGCCAGGACACCACCTGCTACCACAAGAGCAGCGGTGACACCGCCCGGAACGCTTAGGAGATTCTCAACATCTCCCTTCTTTGAAAAAAATCAGCCTTGAAATGGGAAATGCTACTATGCATCTTCTAGTAGGAAAACAACACACTCTTCGGAGTGCCATTTTTACCCACTAAAATCCAACCTGGAAGAACCTATTAAGATATTAAGTCAATGTGGAGCCTAGTATGTGAAACCTGAAAGGCTGTGGCTTCTTCTTATTTACTTTCTCCTAAGGGAAGATCAAAGATGCTCATCTTCTTCTATTTTCTTTCTCTTGAAAACGTACTCAGAAAAAGCAGAAATACGCTGCCAAATATCAAGAGACGTTGTCATGAAGGGGGCTTTCAGGCGAAATGGGCTCAACCTCCAACTCCAAATCTCTTCTCTGGGCTGCCCACTGTTTGCACACAGAAAACGTGTGTTGAGCATCGTCTCGGCTTCTCCTTACTTCATTACCATTAAATTACTAATTACATTCCGTAACTGTAGCAGCGGGGAGCTGCATGCGAGACGTGACGAACGTTCGTGCTCCCGCTCTCGACGTCATCCATCATCATCCGTCATCATCAGCTGACGAGTCCCCCACGACCCACGACCAGCGCTACCTGTCGGAGAAGTTCCGAGGTTCACCTTGGAGGTGACAATTGCAGCCGAGGTCACCAACTACTAATAACGATCCAAACCAGTGTTATTCTGTTCCATTCTTTACACATGACAAACACTTTGTTACATGGTTAATAGTCTGTTTAAGTGCTGACATACTGGAGTTTACCAACTACATTAAATTGTGTTCTCCATTTCTTCTCGCTCCACAGTCATAAACAAATAATTGAGTTATTAAAGGAAAGATTAAAGTAAAGATATGTTGTCCAAGGAATTATACAACTTAATTGTTACGGTGTGTATTTTGTACGGAATTATAGCTACCACCTAATAATACGTGAGTAATTATATTTATTTCTAAAATCGGTACTGAAGAAATACAAAATTTAATGTATCATTCCGTAAATAAGCATATTAACTTGAATCGTATACAGCTATTTTTGTTCTTCTTGGGCTAAAACCTAAAGCTACCTCGATCAGTTGGAACTGACAAACATAACCGTCTATGCAAGATTCGGACTGTGCTCAGCCCCAAAAACTGGACTGATGGACAGATGAAATTCTGTCGAATTAATTGGTTACATGGATTAATATCGGGCAAAGCTGGCCGTGTGGAGGCGATTAAAGCCTTCAAGTTCGAAATGTCAGTTTGAACTGTCAGTTCTACCTTACTTCAAACTGATCGTCTATGGGGGTCTTAAAATTCCGCCATTGATGAAGGCAGTTTATCATTAATCTGATGATACAGCAGCTGAGCGTGGTGGATCGGATCTTGAAGCAGCACGTAATTGGTTCCAATCCTGGGACTTGGTTTGACCAGTATTGTCCACAGAGTATCGTTTCAGCACACTATAACCTTTATTGCACACATCCCATCCGTGAACACAAATATGTACTCTATGTGGGCTGGCACAATATTGCTAAAAGAGGAAGAAGCTTTCACAGGATTGAACATATGTTACGATTAGAGATGGTATCAATACCAATGATTATAAATTAGTTACTTATCGAACAAAACTTAACCGCTAAGAAGAAATGTGAACAAACCAGGGTTTAGGCCGATCACTAACCAAACGTTAAGGAAATGTCACAGTTGTTGAAAATACAAACAAATTCTTAGCCAATTTACCAGTATTCTTAACTGCTCTCAATGATATTGCTGCAATTGTTCTGTATCAAGAAAGGAAATAAAAATAAAGGGGATGCTCTTAAATCCTAGGAGATTTTGTGTATTATAATACTAAGCAGGTTAGTAGCTATGTGGAGCTAGTCTAATGGAATGATTAAGGTAATTTAACATTCATGTGAAAACTAAAACATTTAGAGGATGATGTACATAGGGTTTACAGAGGAGATGACTTTTTAAACCATAGTTTGGTGAGCGTTGATATAGTAAATAGAGGAAAGAGAAAATTATATAAATGCTGTTTAAGAATAACAAAGAAACCAGTGTACACCGTAATGTAATATTTTGTCTTAGGAGTTTTCGATTAGATTCGCGTATTTTAGTTTCCATATATCTATTATTTGTTGTTCTAAGTTAAAAAATAAAAATAAAACGTTTTGTGTTTTCTGTTGATATTATTAGTGTTTCCTTTTTGGTTAGTTGTTATTTTTTGTAGTTTTTGTTTAATAATTTATTGTTGTTGTTACGTGTATATTGCATGTGTTTAACAATTTCAAGTATTTTCAATAGAGCGAGCTCTTCTTTGGAAAATATATTAGGTTATATTGAAAATAAAAATATATCTTATAATCTTAATGGTTTTATTCGGTTTAATATTGTGGTATTGTACGAATGAATAAGGAGTGGCCTAACAGGCCACCTGTTTTTAACTGATCAAGTAAGATCTACAGTAATGCCCTTGTCATAAATTGCTCTCCCCATGCTGGATAGAGAGATAAGAAATAAGACATGTGGAAGGAGGGTAGATAGTCTGACACAAACGGGAAACTGTAGCAAGCCACGCGACAGGGAACTGCAGTATGTATTGTATGCACGTCCGTTTTACCTTCCTGAATTCTTCAATCATTTTAAACTCTATCGTTTTAACTAAAAACCTTAAGTTTATAAGATAAACGAAGATATAAGGGGGAATGCCACTTGAGGCCCAATGCGTTTTAAAGGGGTATCAATGGTTTAGTTAGGTACATGTAGCTTTAATACCAGATATATTAATGAAACTCTTGCACAACTAACCTTACAGTTAAAGGGCTGCATTACAGTAGAAAATCAGTTTTATACAGCTAAAAAATATTAAAGCACTTTAAAAATTATTTTGATGATTTTAAATTAATTGGATGAATGTAGTGTATTTAAAATTTTTTTGTATTGCATCTTTACGCAAAGCAAATTTGTACAATAAAAATTAATATATCAAAAATCAAACAAAGACCAAAGAAAATGGAAAAAAACAAGTAGGTGAATAGCTCAATTTCTATTATTGAATTAATTATTTTACGTTTCACCTCAACACTAAACGCACACCGTTTCAGTTTATCCGTCATTGCCACTGAACTTTACAAGCACTATAAATACATTAAACAGTATGGTATTATCTCCCAACTTAGACTACTGTAAAGCAATGAAATGTTGATTGTCCTGACAGATTATTCATGTTGAGACACGTTTGTTTAAATACGTTAAAGCGAGGTTGAGTAGAAGAGTATAAATTATGTTAAGGTCTAACACTATAAAATTCGTTATGTTGGTCATGTTTACCAGTACCATTTAGTAAGTTCGTAGCACAAGGTTTTCAACATCGTTTATTGTTAATGTAAAGGTCTAAAGCCAAATCATTCAGAATTTAAAATTTAATGTCTGATTTCGATTTTAAATAAATATATATATTTATAATTGTAGTTATTACCCTGAACACTGTAGCAAAACACAGAGAGCCAGAGTTTGGTCGAATTTGTGAGGTCGATGTCCTGCTTGAATAGCAGGTGGGACGGTCTGAGCCGCCCACACCCACACAAACAGCTGACCGACACGGCTCCCTGTCGATCACACTGTTGCCAACTGACAGATGTCATTCTAATTTATGCAAAGCTAACGATACTATTTCTCTTCTTTAAATATGTTATACCCCCTAACGTATAACACGAAGGCTATAAAATTATTTAAGTAGAATTTAACCATTAAGTTAGTAGATTATTATCTGAATAAAAAATTTAAATCAAAAGTATACAACGTAGTATACAATTTAACCTGATTGAAAAAGAGCACTGAAAATATTATTTCATATAATTATCTGTTTTTATTATTGGCATGGATATGTCTTTGCTCTGGGGGGAGAGGGGTGTTGGCAATTTGGGGGACCAAAATTTGAAATGGTAACGTCTTTTGGTTAGTGATTTATCTTAGGTAGGTATTTTAATCCAGGTATGAATGAGAAATGGGTGTATTTGGCGCGATTTTGTGGTCTCGTTACTGACTAAGGCTGACATGATTCTTAAACAGGACTGTTAGTAGCCCAACATCCATCGTGTGCTATCCGAATTACAACTGGTCTAATTATGAGGACCTCTAAGTAGCTGCATTACTGGACAGGCCAATCTTAACCTCAACTGCCCATCGCCATGGGTCTAGAGAGTGTACGGTGAATTAAACAAAGCGAGGTACCGTATTGGCGTGAGTCACATAGGCTAGCCAGAGGTGACCGACCGTTCGTGCCTGAAAGGAGACTTGCAGGACTCTGACTTCGATCCAGTAACTTCTTTGCCTTTGGCTGGGCCAGTTACCCTTGGAGCTACCGCGCCGGAATAATACTTTTCCATACATTTTACAAGTGTATCTAGTAGATTATTATCTGAATAAAAAATTTAAATCAAAAGTATACAACGTAGTATACAATTTAACCTGATTGAAAAAGAGCACTGAAAATATTATTTCATATAATTATCTGTTTTTATTATTGGCATGGATATGTCTTTGCTCTGGGGGGAGAGGGGTGTTGGCAATTTGGGGGACCAAAATTTGAAATGGTAACGTCTTTTGGTTAGTGACGTCAAAAAAATACACCTGCTTTGGGAAATTGAAAACATTACCTTTAGACATATCCATAATCTAATCCATTTCCCACTGGTAATTAAATACAATAGTTTTTAATTGATAATTATTGCATCAAAACATAAATAGTACTAATCATTGTTAAGTGTAGGTTTAGCTGTTCACTTAACAATGTAACATAATTTCTCTAACATTTGCGTCCGACAAATTGCTAACATCCTTCCCACCTAGAGCTTAGACATTAAAAGAGCTTAGAAATAAAAAATGTTCTCAGAGGCAGTTTATTTACGAGCTACGGAGTAGAATGGATATTAATGGAAGATTTTGGCAATAATTTGACAGAGTAAGGGCACATTTATCACACAACCCTGACATTGGACGTCAAGGGTGCGTGTAACATGTACGGGGGACGGGAGAGGTCAGGGTAAGCGATCAGTGTAGTGCATGTGTATGTGTGATCCATGTGATGAAAATAATGCATGAGTGTAATAAATATCGTAGCTATTAGTTTCTAAATCCTATAGTCAGCAATTTAATTTTTATAACCAACTAGATGAACGGTGAACTTTGTACCGCCTAATAGGTTCTTCTTCAGTTCTTCTTGATCCTCCACGTTTGGCGAATCAATCCAATTCGAAACATGGTGGCTTTATTGTGTTGGATTAGATATTTTGGGTCGTAGTTTAGACTATTACCTAATAATTTAATAAAAATAGTGATACGATGAGATATATTAATAACATTCCCACAAAACAAGCAAATAGAAGTGGGCATTAAACCGAAACGGATCTAATCGGAATGCCCCAATTTCATGTTTTTATTTCGTGTTGTTTTAAGTGTCATAAATGCGCCTGTGCGTGTACTTTGTGCAAAACTAAATGTGCGAATTTAATTATATCCCATAATGGGGAGTGGGGAATAATATGATTGTCTACGCTGCTGAGGATGGGCATGAGATGTAGTAAATAAAACTTGTACAGAAAAAGGTACAGTGAATTTGAAATTTCAAGGCTATTTAAAGGTAAATAACTTTGTTTTTATTTACTGTTTACATTATAAACTTCTAAACTAGAGAAGATATAAATTTAGCAGGTTGTTAATTCTTATAGTACCTATGATCTGAGTAGGAATTATATCAGTAGGTGTGGTATACGTAAATAAGTAATTTGAAAATGGAAAAAATTAATTGTTTTAGTGCCTAGTTTTTTTTAAAGAGCCATATAAACCAATTTTAATTCTATGACTATATTTTTTGTTCAGTCCATATTACTAAGAATAAAAATAAATAAATAATCATAATAAAGAGTAATGATGAGCAACAATTTCTCAAATTGTTACCCTGTTTTTTTAATTTTTTTATAACTAAACCCTTTTATACCTATAAATGTGCTGAAATGTCCAAAATGTCAATAACATATTTCAGAAAACTGTATAAACAGCAATATTATTGGAAAAACGTGAGTTTTGAGCAAGGTTAACCCTCTTAAAAGGTGTCAAGGCTGTTTTATAAATATTATTTTTATATTTATTACTTCACAATAGGATGATTCTGGTGGGAATGAACACCTATTTTGTCTGCCTTTGCTAGCCTAAAGATCTGAGTTTACGTAGGCCTAGGTGTTTGTTCCTCGCGGGTTCAGCGGAGGCGGCGCAGTTTCGGTGTCTCCAGCGGTAAATATTTGCCCAGCTGCTACACCGTGAAATTAGTTTATTTCCAACAGATCCAGCTCCAGAGCCGTGTGTCGGTTGTTCGCCAAAGCCGCGCACCGCACGTGCTGCAGACATAAAGGATCGTTGATTTCCAAGAATACGCGCACTAAACACGAGAACCACGTAAAAACTGTTACAATCGACTTTCCCATCTAGGATTACAACTTAAAATAAAATATAGTAAATCATTATTAGTTCACCTGCTTCATCTATCAGTCCACCGTTAACTAATTGTACTTAGCTTAAGATTCATCATGAATTGAACATATACCCCTGTCGCAGCAGACCTGCGTACTCAGCGAATTTCCGAATCGACAATATAATAATAATAATATATGACAAGTTTGATCAAAATCTGTCAATAAATATGAGAATTATTTGTCTATTCTCTATAAGATTAACATAGGAAAGAGTGTGCAGGTTTGCTGCTGTGAGGAAAACTAAAAAGTAGGCATTTCTACCATAAACAATTTTTATTTTTAACATTTATACCAACTTTCAACATCTATCCATAAATAAAGGAGTTTGCCTATTCCCCATTTAATATGGGAAAAAAGTATGCAGGTTTGCTGCCATGATAAACACATAAACTATGATTTTTAGGCAATTGAAGCATAACATCTCAACAATATGAAGGTAAATACCAAGTTTGGTCCAATAATATTGATTGATAAGTGAAATGTTAATTTTTCCTGATCCTGCATAACATTACATTGGAGCCCCGAAATATAACGTACTGAGTTTAGATTTGTTTAACATCTCGCTAACCGTTGGAGATACAGAAAAACTTTAAGGAACTAAATTGTGTAGTTTTTTAAGCTGATTAAGTAAAACAAAACTGCTTATGATTGAGCTGATTGTTGCTTTTACTAATTTATAGCTAGTTTCAGGATGTTATTTTAGAACGTAAAACATAGTGGATGTTTTTACTAATTCAATAGGCCTACTGATAGGGGACAGTACCGCCATTAGTCCTTTGAAATAACTTGGCATTGTCTGTCAGAGTCTCCAGAGCAATTCCATTTTGCATTCGTTTAAGAAGTAGGAATTAATAGATGCAAATGTGAAATGGGACGAGAGCTGTGTGAAATTATCAAAAAACCTCCCTCTTACATTACCATATCCTACATTTGGACTTTAATTTTAGTTTTCATTTCCGACTTGTAAATGTTATTGTCAGTTATAGTACTTTATGGGATTTATCCACTATTTCACAGGCTTATTAACTGTCATCAGACGTTTTTCATTTTTAGATTTCCCGGGATTTGAACCCGTAATCTCTTCCAATGAAGTCCAAGACGCTGACCACTAAGCTAGCAATACACCCAAAGTGTTAACAAATAGATGACCGTTTTGGAGACGTCTGGTTAAAATCTACCGCATGGCTCTTAGCCACGGTATTATAAATATATTAGATTATCTTTCAATCGGGTTCGGTCGCTCCTGAGAAGGCAGCCTCCGGTTTCCGCGTGCCCGGATGACGGGAACACCGATCATCCGGCGCGCCGACGACTGCGTGACCGGATGTGGCCGGATCAGGTGTCGAGATTACACCGTCCAAGCTTCTAATGACCAGCTCCTCATCTCGCCACACCTCTATATGTGAACTGATCCCACAGATACTTTACAATTATATTTTAAAGGACACAGTTGCAAATTTGAGTCCACCGATGATAAGATGGGGATACCGAGCGTTTCAGAGATATTTTTAACGCATTAATTATGTCAACGACATGAATTAAACGGGATTTCATAGGGGATAGAAAATTCCAATTATTCTAGGATATCCCGTTTCAATCATCATTTACAAGTTTACTACCCGGTATATTTACATATTTCGTCTAGAATATCAGAACGTGACATACCAGCTAGGAGGTCATAGAGACAAGGACGCTTAGATGGATTATACGCAGGGGCGGCTCCAAAGGGGGGGGGGCAGTAGAAGCTATTGCCCCTCCCGAAATTCTGGTATAACTTTTTTAATCGTGATAATCCAAAAACAAAAATTTTCAGAAGTTAAAATCAATTACTTATAAAGGTCGATGTGACAATAAAGTCTAAAACAGTTAAAGATAGACTCGGCATTATTTCATGCATTTTAAATAACATAAAATGTATGTTGGTTTTATAATCTCGTTAACTGCTAAAAATATCAAGTTTTGACGTTGTTATTGCCTTAACAGCAGGCGGTTGGTAATACCTAATAACCGCATACCATCTAAAGTAAGTTTCTATGTTTTGTAAAATAATGTAATGATATTCTTGTAATCACTTACGTTAACCTTCAACGTCTCTAAAATAATGCATTAGTTGTAGCTGGAAAATTTAATTCAGTTCCGGTACCTATGTATAAATAATGTTTTAATTTTTTGGTTGGGAGGTGTGAGTGCCCCATCTCCAAACGCCACCCCCTTGTGCCCCCTCCGAGAATAGATACTGGAGCCACCCCTGATTATACTACGACACCCAGGAACTCAGTTATAATGGTTAGGTTGGGTGTACCAACTCTTGATATGTGTAACAAAATTAAAGCGCGTGTTCCATTTCAGAAAGCAGCCCAGTCTACCTTGGACCACTTCAGGGAGCTCTTTGGATAGCACGATGTCGCTGAAGACGTGGGGCCTCACCAGCCAACCGCCATTCTGGACGACCACCGTAAAGGAACAATTTATTCTACCCATAAAAAGCCTGATGCAATAATGCTCCCAGAAGTACTTCAGCACCCACAGGTGTAAGGCTAATGCTGTGATAGCCTAATTAAACGTGTATGAAGCTCACGTACGTATGAGTGCAGGGACTTAGTGGGTAGGCATCGCCTAACGGAAGAGTCCCACTTAACTCCATCAGGAGCGGGGTACTCATAGCCCTGGTTACCACCAGCAAAAAGCTTGGGTACAGTTTTCTACCCTCTTTCAAATCTATTTAACGCGCATTTAAACTTTGTTTTTCGCTAGCACGGCTCATGTAGAAGCCCCTCATCATTGTTTTTATGGCGCTGAATCCCAATGTGCTGCCACTGATGACACCTGCGCCGAATTCCTGATGTCGGGCGTGTTCCTAATCCTCTCGATGCACCGGGTGCTGGGCTTCGCCCCTCGCCGTAGCCGTGGTCGTGGACGTGACGGCATTAATTGACGAGGGCCATCAGCTGGTCACGTCTTCGCTTCCTCCGCCGCAGGTCAACACAACGGTTCATTTCCTCTAGTTCCGTTTGATGACGTAGAATCACTGACTTCGTTACTAAGTTTTAATGATTTAATTTGTATTTTGACGTTTAAGGATGGATTAGGCAACATTTGCTTCAAGGATACAATTAGTTCAGTTTAAAAAAGACGAAAGAAATTACGTAAAAAATATTGCATAATGCTAATTCACGCCCTGTTTTCATAGTGCCCCGGATTCGTATAATAATACAATTAGGGTTATTGATTAATATAATTTATCTTATCCGTTATTAATCTATCCGTTAAAATGACAATGAAAATGAACAAAACAGCTGATCCTATCGTTGTTGATTTTACCGTGATTGGCAAAAACTCTAATAACTAAGAACTAGTAGGTTGCTGAAACTATAGAATAATTATATTTTGAATTGCCATTCCCTCATTTTTTAAAATTTTTTTACTTTTACATCAAGGTATTAAAACATGATCAAATACGAAACTACTCTAAGATTGAATGCCAGTCCTGCTCCTGAATTTCTTGAAACACTTATAATGTAGTTTAAGTATCGTAATTGAACCGGTTACCTTCATTCAAATTGTGGAGCAGGAATGAACTCCATCTCGAACCTCCAACCAGTCCTTATATTTTATAATATATTTACGTAATTTCGATTCTTGACCAACCCAAAAACCTGTCATAGTGTCGGCTAAGGCTGTGTAAAGCGTTGACATTCTGCAACATCCGCCGACTGCCATTTCTCCGGCAACATTTTTGGCTTGCCCGCGACGGATACTTTCCCCCATTGTTTACGAGCGCCGTGCATCTTGGGTCTCGTGCACACCGCCTTTCAAACCCAGATTTATCGACTGCATTCGACAAACTGTTTGCTCTCATAAAACAAACTCCAATGGTGATTTCCTGAAACTAGACTACAAGAAAAATCCTCTAACTCTAGGAATAAGGTGTTTGACTATAAATTCAGACATGCTGATGTAGTACGCATTACATGATGATAGGTAGCGCTAGTTTAACTCAACTGGCGTTATCTACACGTATATGCACTAACAACGACATCGACTCTGCAGATTATGAGCTGACAGAAACGTTCCTTTAAAGTTCGACATATACTTCTATGGTATCGTAAATGCTAAAATATTTACAGTACGATATTTATATGTTTTCTTGCACACGTATTTCATACCTAGGTACTATACCAAAAGTGGTAGTTAAAAAAACATGTATAAACTGTTTCAATGGTCACACTTTTTAGTATCACGCTCATTATTATATGTAAGTTAGTAAAACGTTATTCAAAATTTAAAACTTTAAATACTATGAAACGGATAAAACAAAATTAAAATAAAATCCGCCTCTATGTCTTAACCACATTAGGGTCCAAGTAACTTGGTTTCAATTTTTCTATGAAGGCAGACACATTGTGATTGTAATTTAATTTCATTCAATGTCAGGTCAGTTACCAACAACTTTAGTTTTAAGGCAGCATTGAAGGTGAAGAATCGCTCTCAAACTATGTCGCAGACAAAATGGATGAATTGATCGAAATGAGACGAAAATAAAATTATGAAAGTACATGCACCAGTTTTCGCATTAAAATTCTTGGCGGCAACTTCTAGTGGGAGGACAGTTGCCAGAACATAATTAGCTGCAGTCCGGCATCTTGTGACGATGTGTATTTTACTTTCGCAGCATTCCATAATTGTCAGCCGGCTTATAGCCTATCACATGCAAGCTACAAGCTACAAGCTACAACCATGTATCGTACAACGTTAGTTCATTCAATAACTAATGGAGTGTTTTTATTTCTCGGCACTTCCCTATCCATTACTTTATTACCTGTCTGAAATGGTGACCTATTTGGTGACCTATGGTGACCGAGGCAGGTATTTTAGGTAAAGTATGAACGAGAAATGTCTGTAAGATTATTGTGACGCGATCTTCAAGTCTTGATACTAACTAATGCTGACATGTAATTTAGATAGTTCTACTAAGTAAAAGCCCAACAGCCAATGACATCTATAAGTGCGATCCGAACCAAAACTTTGCCACTGAATTTCGAAATGGTCTAGTTATGAGGATAGGTTTTGTGGATGAACTTAGTCAATAGTACGAAGGTTAATCCACAGCAGTGTATCCACCGATCATCGCTCAATTCAAGTATCGACAATTCGTGCTCCTCGAGTAGCTGTATTTCAGAACACGCCACCGGCCCAGGGTTACAGGAAACGCCACCTTCCTAGGATTACAGGACACGCCACCGTCCCAGAGTTACAGATCACGTCCTCACACCACCAGCCCAGGGTTACAGGAAACGCCACCTTCCTAGGATTACAGGACACACCACCATCACAGGATTACAGGACACGCCACCGTCCCAGAGTTACAGATCACGTCACCGTTCCAGGATTCGGATCCTACGTTAAACTGTAGGTATTTTATATGTCATTGGCTATTCGTTAACAGCCCTGCCTAAGACCCATATCGGCCTTAGTCAGTTACAAGGCTAGAAGATCTTACAACAATAATCTTACTTACTTCTCATTCCCAGATAAGCCACCATTTCAGAACGGTAATAACAATAATACTATTTATGTACTTACATAAAACCAGAATAAGGATAAACAAAAATCCGGATTAAAAAAGTAATGAAATATGTTCGACGAAGACATCTCATAAATAATTTCTTATTCGGTAAGCTAATTACGATAACAAGATTAATTACGACTAAATTAATGAACCATGTGTTGAAATCTCTGAAGAAACAAGATTCTCTTTCATTTCACTAATCAGACGTGAGTTGTGCTGGTCAGCCAGCTGACGGATCATCACATGATAACGTCTATGTTTGAATGTGTGTAAAGTGCTTTCTGCACATATTACATGTACATTGGACACGCAATTAATTTCCTTTACTTGGATTTTTAGGAGCAAGGCTTAGGTTTTAAAAGTTAAGCATATTTTTGAATTATTTTTTTAATTTCTACGTCTTATTTGTGTATGTGTATCATTCGTAAAACAATCTTATTTTCTCAACCTACTATGCAAAGTCGTACTTTACTCTCTGAAAAAGAGCATTAAAGTAGGTCCCCTACTACTTTTCGTCCCACGGGAGTTCCCTGACACGTTTAGCATCTGGGTAGGAAAATAGATATTTTTAGTACCAAGGGAGGAAAGGTAATCCCTTAATAATAACATAGGAAGGATCCGGAAACATGACGTTTACCAATAGACATCGCAAAATTTGATCAACATACAGGTTTGTCGTGGTGGTACCACTGTCTGTTGCGTCCGCAGCGTTTCCTGAGCGTCAGCCATTTTGTTTGTTTATGTTTACCTGAATAAAATGGACAGTGACAAAGTGTGCTAAACGCCACCCAATATTGCCAGAAATGCCAGTAAAATCCCAAGTTTCAAGTAATATTAAGTTGAGCTTATGGTGGTTCAAAAGGATAACAAAACAAATCAAAACCTTTGTTTATAACCAATTGACAGTTGTTGAGTGAATATGATTGCAAATAACAACATCGAATTAGTGCACCGTGAATCAGTGCTAACATCTTTACCTATAATTTTCATCGTCAAAAACTACTCGAAAGATGTTCTAAATGAATATCAGAAAAACTTAGGCTATGTAATTAACCCCTAGACTCGTTATTAAAATAAATTAAAATGCCTAATATGGTAAAAGGTTGGCAAAATCATGGCTTAATGCAGTTTTTATGAGATCACAGAATCATACATTACCCTTTCTATAAAAAACAATGAAACTAAATAGCTTTTCTTCCTTCGTTTTCGAGGTTAAGCTTTTTAATCCTTTTCAATGAGAGACATTTGTGAATAGCTCAATATATTTGTTTAAGAAATATTTACACTATAAGATAAAAGTATGTATAATATATGATAAAAATATATACTGTAGTAAGTAATAAACAAAACCAGTTTATAAACAAAACATTCTCCATGTACTCTGTAAAAGGGGAGAAACTAAAATGTCAAAATTTAAATTTAAACACAACTGAAATATGTGCATGGCAGATATAAATATATGTTTAAAAACTTACTTGTAGTAAGTACCGTATATATTCTTCAGATATGTTAGAGCTCATTTCATACCTGAAAACACAATTAGACATTAGTTTAATCCAATTGGGATTTAACATACAATATATAAAATGGTTTCTAAGGGCTTCACTAACTTCTCAATCCTAAAAAGTTGAAACTAATTAAACGGTTGTTATTAAAAGACGTGAAAATTATTAAATGTTACACTGTAACAAATAACATTATTCTTATGGAGCTACCCAATTTGCCTTCACTTAAGAAGACTTTAAGTAACTGTGACCGGTGAATCAATGGTAAAAAATAGCTTTGCAACTTTTAAAAGTATTGGCTTATAAAGCTGTTTGTATGATCTCTGTATTACCCCAGGTAGGCACCAGTCTACACGCCAGTAAGACATCAGACATTCACATACGTCACGCTGGGGGCTTCACCCTCTCTCGTCACGCCCCCCACCTAACTTATTTCGTCACGCTTTGCTATCAGACCACTTAACTATAATTTAAAATCCATTTTACATCTTCAAATCAAATGCTTGTTATTCCTGGTAAAGCAAAAATACATAGATATACGTGTCCAAATCAGGAGGAAATAATTCTCAAAAGGACTCTCCGTGGTTGGTAATGAGTTGGTATATAATGTAAAAGTATTTCATATACGTACAGTATGCTGTTGAATCCTTTCGAAAAAAAAGAAAAAGAAAAGTGTTAAGCATAATCTTAACATTTTGCTGAACACTTTACTTTTCCAATAGAGACTATAATATAGTAAAATAATACATTAATTGGTTTAAAAATAAACAGTTTACTTAAACTACAAGTAATGTTAGGTAATAAAATTAAAACTAACTTTGATTAGCACGAAAACAATAACGCAACCACTCCACAACTAAGTCAACTCTTTCAGATCATTTAAATTACGTACTAATTTGTAAAAAATGCATTAATAATAATAAAATCTGTCGTAAATTTTAATTAAGATGATAACCTGAAACTAATGAAAAAAACTTTTAACAAAATTTGTAATTGAGTAATTATTTTCCGTAATAAAAGTAAAAGATAACATTCATAGTTTCTAATGATGTGTTTTAGATTATGTATATTTATAATTCATAGTGTTTGTAATATTGTGTTCAGTTGACTTTCTTCCTTGAACTAAAATATCAATAAGGGAATTTTAAGTCAAACTAACCCCTGAATATGCGGGCATCAAATGAGGAGCCACGAAACGTGTAACGGTGTAACTGAGATTTGTATTAGGACTCAATTTGTAATTTATAGCCTACATGACAAAATCTAAAGTTAAACAAAATTCACTAAACAAATAGACTAGCATTTTTTATTTGCATTTTAAACTACAAATTACCTATTTTCAACACAAACTTAATCTATTTATTAAATACACTTTATGTTTTACTTATTAAAAATCAGTGCTCGATCAAAAATTACCTTTTATCTTCTAAACCTTCGAAGTAATCACAACAACTTAAGATTTACCTTATCAACAGATTTATATTTTCTTAATGTGTCTGTTAGTATTAACTAAACTAAACTAGTTTTACAGACGAGTAAAAAATTTAAAAAATTGCACTACCGTTTTTGCATCGAATCGCACCAAAACACTTAGTATAACAGTGACCTTCCAGCGGCCCTCGCAAAGACTGATTCACATTTTGCAGGCGCCCAGACAGATACCAATGTTTGACCAACAATGTTTGGAGAAACAGTCACAAACAACACAGATCAACAGCGCCGAGGCGACGATAAGTTGATGTCTACAATGATTGTTTTCAAAACACTCTGGACAGAGTGGCAGTGACATTGAAATTAAGATAATCAACTTCAGATTGTCTAAGGAGCATGTCAGCCTTAGTCAGTAACAAGACTACAAGAACGTGCCACAATTTTCACTCTTAAACTCAACCCTCATTCATGCTTGGCTTAAAATACCTACCTTGAGGTAGGGTCACCATTTCAATAATCTAATCCAGGAAAATTAATAATTACAGTAGTGTCAAATAATATTTGGTGATATAATTCTACATTTTTACTTCAAACCTTCAAGAATACAATATATTATTCTCGGTTATGGGGATCCGCCTCTATCTCTGGACCAAATTTTCATTTCTTTGAAAGTTTCCAAATATTACAATATTTAAAAAGGTACATTCAATTATGTACAAGTATCAAAAAATCTTTTCCTAATATGACAACACCATCTAATGAAAGAAATATACTTTACACTGTGATTTGCAATGAAAACTCTGCTCTGCTGCAAACTTGATTAATCTGCCGTAAATTTGATTATCTCGAAGCTGTAGTTTTCAGATTTATACTGAGCAATAGTTAAAATAAGTCCATAATTACCGCGCTTATTAATTTAAATTTTTATTATATATTCCTGATATCGGCCTAGTAATAAAGGTTTGCGTATATTCGACACAATAAAACCAAATCTACCACGTATCAGTTTTTAAATAAAATTACAAAATTGTACAGATATTTATATTGTAAATAAAGACGCCTAACATTTTTGTTTGTATCATTTCATTCTGAATCAGGAAATAAATGTAATTTACTATTTGGATCAGTAAAAAAGGTATTTAAATTAATCGAATGTTTAAAATACGTTAAGAGAAAATTAAAAACCCCGTTTAAATTGAGTGATTATATTTAAAATATATTTTTGGACGTGAATCTTCTAATTTAATAAAATATAAATAGAATATACTAATTAAGGGGGAAAATAAAAATAGTTGGAGATAGTGGTGTATCCCCTCAATTTTTGAAAATGAAACAGAATAGCAAATCAGAATTGGTTTAAGAGGGTTGCGTTGAAGCCAGAGAACAGTGAATCACGCTCCATTCCGACAAGGGAACCCCACCCCTTTGTTTGATCGATCAAATAGCCGAACGTTTATCATTGGCAGAAGTGCTCTGTAGATTTATTTGTTGCTATTTGGATCAACTTCAGCTTACAGCCTATCAGAGGAAAAACATTAGTCAAGCTATATTAAGAGAGCATAGATATTGTGTTATGTACATCTAATAATTTTTAAGGTACAAAAGAAAATCTTGACATCCAATAAATACAATTTTTAAATGAATAAACTAGAACTTTCCATCTGTATTCTCCGGTATGTTCAACTCCAGCATCTCTGAGGAATATTCTGAAAACTTCAAACTCAAAACGTATTGTTAAACTTAATTAAATAATTACGTGACTTTTTAAGTGCTCCAAAGTACTGTAATTCGTATTTATGTAACCACTTCGTGGGCATTTTAAGGTGTAAGGTGACTGAGATAAGAGTTACAATTAATTATTGATTGTGTAACCTCAACTTTTGTTAATGACAAAGGCCAACTTATTTATTTGTCAGGGTAACTAGTAATATTCGAATGAGAAAAGGACAAATCCAGTATTGAACCAACAAAAAACTGTTTACGGATTATATCACAGTCGAACCGGTGACCTTCGGGTTATGAATCAAGTAGTATACTGAATATCCAAGAAACATTACCCCAGAAAAATTGGGATTAATGAAATGTGAGAAAATTAAATTAAAATTTTTACCCAAAACTATTAATCTTGACGCATAGTTTTAACTGAATTAAAGGACTGAGCTCTCCTGAACCACCCTCTCCGTGATCGATGACCTCTGTCTGTCCCGTCGTCCATCACTCTCCATGACGTCACCCATCCCCATCACTTACCACCTCTTCTGTAGCGCGCTGCTTTACGTAAGGGGTATCCGATATATTAGGACATAAGTTCGATCTTATCTTCCACTCAGTGGATTTCCATACTTGACAACTATAAATCCCTTCATCAACTCGTATTCATTGGCTTCATGCATAAATTCACGTCACAAATTCCATTACACGTATTTTATAGTGATATAAAAAGGACTTATTTAAATTTGTGTATTATATTTAGACTAAAACTAGCAGTTAGCCTGTTCATTGTATGGTCTGTATGGGATAGTGTTAGGAAGCAGATACTTATTATCATGTCAAAATCTAAGCCTGAAATTAACTCAATTAATTATTTTGTATCAATTTAGAATTAGTTTAAGATTAAATTAGAAAATCTAAATCATTATTAAAATTCCTTATACTTGTAGATGAGAAAAAGATTTAAAATCAATGATTAATGTAAACAAACTAATATTGATTTCAATTTGAAGCTAATTATTATTTTATTTCTACTCGTATTAAATCACTTTTATAAATAAAATATTCTGAAAACTTAGAATTGCTCAAAACTGAGGTTTTGAAAGCTGATTACTTTATTTTCATAATTCTTAGGACCATATAAAGAAAACAAAAACCTTCCCCAAAACGATAGAATAACGAAAAGAAGTTTTATAAATGTGGGTGTTCTCTTTTTCACGACAAAAACGTTACAAAAAGAGTTTGATAGAAAGTTACATATGGATAGACGGATAGACATAAATTAAAATAAGACCTAATTCTAATTTTCCGGGGTATAACTAGTAAAAATAACTAAAAATATATAAAAATAAATAAATAAATTTATTTATAAATTGTAAATTCCAAGTAATAAAGAAAAAACTGAAATTTTATTTGTTTTTGTTTCGACGAGTCCGGGTTATCTAGGATTCTGGAAAGTTTCAGGATTAGGAAATGTAATTGCCACTAATATTTCGTGATTTTGATTTTATTACTTTCGTTTGACTCTGCATTCAACGCGCTTAATTGTTGATGAGAATTCAGTAGCGTATACTGTAACTCTACCTGCCATTCTTACATTGTGTTGAGTTTTGGATTTAGGTTGGCAGCACTGGAGAGGGTACCCGCATTGTATTCTCTCTAATTTAAAAGAATTCTGAAACCACTTTTTCCTAGGTTTGTGAGTGTACGACATGCACCTGAGGTGCTTAGCTTTTAAAAAGCATAAATACTAAACAATCGTTTACGTTTGAAAATATTACAGGCGCGAAACGAAGGAGCTCTCTGCGCGAAACCGCGTTACAGAAACAGAATCTAGTAATATTTAACGCAGACGTATTCTGAAGTATATTTTATCAAACCCAACCTATGTTTTTATAAGAAACCCGTAAACGGAAGTCTATTTAAAATCAATCGTACCTGGAAGAATCAGATCTATGATTTTATGTTTGACTTCAACCTACTTTTACACTAGGTGTAATGAACCACCAAAAATATTTGTAATTACTTCCCTGTTGGAAATATATTACATTGTGGGCATGAAAGGGAATGGTTTCAGTTCATATAAACAGCTGTTCTTATTCTTTTCAATACAATAGCTCTGGTACTTTCTATAGAAAAACCTGTTACATGTTTTTTCATCTTAAAAATCGCCAACATCCCCCGCAGAACTAAGACATATCCATGTCTCTGCCCATATGCATTTCAAACTGATAGTAAATTTCAGGTAACTGATAGTAAGTCTGTTTTAAGGTAAATTGTAAAATGGCATCCTAATGTGTTCATTGCTGACTAAACTAACGTATAATCAGTGTTAGACTAATCTATATAAATACAATTTGAGTTTTACCTTGTACAATAATTATAATTATACTATTTTTGCATATTTTTACGTTTAATATCCCAGAAAACTCGAAATTTCCCTTATCTCAATTTCTATCTATCTGTGTTTTTCTGTAACGATAAACGCTGTCTACTTGTAATGAATCTTCGTCAAAACGGGAACACTCTCAGTTATAAAACCTCTTATCCTTTACTTTTGAAGAATGTTTTGTTTATATTAAACTGACCCACGCACTATGAAAAAGAAATTGTGAATTCTCAAAACCCAATGTTAGACAGTTTTACAGAACATTAAACTATAAAAGTGATTTAAAAGTAAAAGTAATAAGAAAATAACTTTCAAATTAACGCCAATATTACGTAGTGTGTTTACATTGAACAATTTTAGACATAGATATTTCTTAGTTCTGGGGGGGTGTTGGCAATTTTTAAGATGGAAAACATGTAAAAGGTTTCCATAGAAACCACCAAAGCTATTGTATTGAATTTTTAAAATAAAAGAATAAGAACAGCTGTTTAGATTAACTGTAACCATTCCCTTTAGACATATCCATGATCTAACCTATTTCCAAGAGGGAAGTAAATACAAATTTTTTTAACCTATTTCAACTATACTATATTAAAATCGTTACGTTTAGCGAATTTTAATAATGATAATAATTTTCTTTATCTATACATTTATTAATCGTAAATCTATATAATTAAGCTAATTATAATTATAATTGCTATATAATTAAGCTTTTTCCTTTGTATTTATTTGTTTAATATTTCAAATTTATATTTTGTCATTATAATAAGTATCTTGATTATAACACTGAATCTTTCAATCTGTACAAATGACGTGCTTACTGCTGTTATAGCCTATTCTTAACACTAATATTAACATTTCAAATGGAAATCTTTGATAGAAAACAAAGGCGTTCGAGTGTAGACGTATCAAAGACCACTGAAACCCAAAGCCGGGCACCAAACCGTGACCCTGTGGTCAGTGGTGGGAGGGGGTGCTTGTGGTGAGAAAACAGCCTGAGGTGCAACCCCACGGGCATTAAAAATATGTCTTCCTGTCTCTGAAAAACTATAGTAGTATAGAAGTAATAAACTGGTGGATAAAACCTGGAATAACAAGTATTTGTTTCCTGAAAAACAATGGTTACCAATCTTACAGAATGGTATTATTTAAAGTATTTTAGGCTGATCTGATCAATCTGTTGGCCTATTGAAAATCTGAGACATTTTCAAGGGTTGTCAAAACTTGAATTCCGCTACCTTTCCTTATTTTAAAACAACACTGTCAAAACAAAGTGAAAGAAACTAAATTTATGGGGAGTCCGAAGACCATATCCTGCCACTGTTAGTTTGAAAGATTTTACGTAGGCCTACATATTTTAGGCAAAATACACTAATTAATTTCTTTATTTTAAAATACATACTCCGATACACTTTTCAAATACAGTAAATTTACATACATACATTTCTTTTTAAGTGTATATAGTGATATTTTTATTATTCAGTTCCCTTGGAAACAAAGTGATAAAAAAATAAATTTAGAAAAAAATAATTAAAAAATTCCTGAATCAAATTGTTACGTATCACATGGTTCACAAACAAAACTATATTTCATCAGTAGGGCCAAAAACGGGCATTTATAATACGAGTACAAGTTTAGCGTGCCAAGTTTACAAGTTTAGTCCTAGGAAAAAATGTACAACTCAACACATGTATCAAAAACAACTGTTTTTGTGGATTAGATTAGATTATTGAAATGGCGACCTAACCTATAAGGTATTTTAAGCCAAGTATGAATGAGAAATGAGTGTAAGAAGATTGTGGCGCGATCTTGTAGTCTTGTCACTAACTAAGGCTGACATGATCCTTAGGGAGGACTGTTAAGTAATAGCCCAACAAGCAACTAAGGGACCTACAGTTTAACGTGGAATCCGAACCACAGCCTCTGAATTGACGAACAAAATATAATGAGATATATCTAATGCTTCCAGAGGAAAGGTTTCCTACAGGAAAAAAACGTAAATCTTAGAAAATCGAAGTTTAAAACGTATTGGTAGGATGTGAGTGCCCAAAGTTACTAAAACCTCAATGAGATGTCAAATTAAACAGGATAATGAATACAATAGAATAACATTAAAAATTAAAATCGTAAGTTTTTATAATTTAATTTCATGCGACCCCCATAGCGTCATTTGAATAAGATCAATCACTAAAACGCGAGTGAAAGTTACCAGTTTACATGTAACAAATCAACATTGGTTTTGTTTATTTAAACAGTCACTCAGTGGTCGTCACTCGTCACTCCCCTGGAGGGTGATAATGTTATCTGATTGTACCTGTCACTCAACAAAGGCCTGATCCATCAACTGAAGAGGGAAATGGTCGAATACTTAACGGTTCTAGTCTGTTTCCCATACTACAAGATCTATATGAATAAAGTTAAGAGTTTAAGTTTACATTGCTTTAAATGATTACATTTTTGTTGTTTTTACGTTTTACGCCCCAGAAAGTCCAACATGGGTCTTGACTTAATTTCTGTATGTCTGCATTTCTGTAGCGCCAAACTAGGTACTCTTTGTAATACTTCTCCGTGAAAACAAGCACCAACTTTGATGAAACTTATTTTCATTATTTAAACTGACCCACGACATATTAAAATACAGATGAGCGCCCCAAAACCCAGTTTTAAACTTTATCAGCAACATTTTTTCGGAGTTTTACCAAACATAATTTCAGTAATTTAACAGAAAGAAATAACCAGCAGTCAAATTAGTACCTACATAATTGAATTGTTCGTTGTACCATTGATAATTTAATCTATTCCTATTTTGAAATTGTACTGCATTAAAGTGTGAAATCGATGGAAACAAAATTTTACCAACCAATCACTTTTCCTACTTCAATCTAATTTAAAATTAAAACTAAATAACTGAACTAGAATGTCTTTCTCTTTTTTACATATTATTGTTTTTTTACTTACTTTGATTTCAGATACTGTAAGTATTTAGTTATAATGACAATGAGTACATTTCTTAACAGTAAGTCATACATCCCAGTTGACTAAATCGTTTCCACAAGTTTCTTCTCCGCTGTCTCGTAAGAACTTTACTATAAACTTTTCACCAATAAGAGAAGTAGTCGTTGGACAGAGGTGATTCCAAGAGTGTATTATTAATCATACATCATATGCGTTTGTATATTAAATTTAAAACCCCGAGCAATATACAGTAGAGACGAAAGTGCAACTGGGCTTCGAAAACATTTTATGATTTAGTGTGCTACTGATGAAATAAAACATTTTATAATTCACATTTCAGAGTTAACAGTACCTCTGAATATCCAATTTGTGGTGCGTGTAGTGATACAGTATGTAAGAATATAGTTAATTCACAGAAATCAAATACAGTACATCAGGTTTATTAATCACAAAAAGGATGAATAATTCAAAATGGAAACAAAGTCAACAAAGATTAAAACATATGATTTATAAATATAAAAAAATTGTAAGACAGCAGTTAGGCACAGACACATAGCCTACTCCCCAACCAGTGACGACGTGATGTTAAAGAGGCATATTTATTTGAAAGTCTAAAACTCTCCCAAAGCGGGGTTTCCGCTCAGAATGATGAGGTTTATAAACGGAACTGTCTACACCGTTGTGTCTGTTGATTGGTTGATTTTTGCTGTTGGTTGGGGTGACTGGGGTTGTATCCGTTTCAGGTTGGTTTATAAACAAACTGTATGACAGTAGTAAGGAACAGCCACAGATTTCTACTCCTGTAGTTTTAGAGTAAAGACATTAGGGTTAGTTTGAATTTACTCGTTAATGTGTAAACCTTATCAAATCTATATGTAAATATTTATCAGCGATCTATCAGATTAAAAATTTAGTAAACCTTTTTGGAGTATGTCAAATTTTTTACAGCTAAATTTGTGAGTAGAGCTTATCACGTATCCACTAAGTAAATGATAAAATGTACGTTTTTAAATCAGATTTATAACTAGACATTAACACCGAATAAGTTATTTTGGAGACAAACACTGCACTGCCGGCAAATGCGGGCTTCACAGCATGATGATGATGGCGGGACGGATTTGATACATTCGCATAAGCTGTTCATTAAACTTTCAGGGGAAGTTTTAATTACATTTTGTTCACCGGCGACATGCGCGACCCCTGGCGGGGTAGAATGTGATTACCGATGTCACTCATTCACCGAGGGGGGGTTAGGGGGATACTCGCACGATTGACGGCTCTATGGTGTGCTCTACTGAGTTGCGCATATTACCAGATACAGGGTCCTACAAATATGTGGGTTGTATATTGTATCTAAATAACAATAAATATCATATGGAATTTAAACGTTTACAAGAAGAATTTTTTCCGTTTTGCAAGACTTTTCAGTCATGAAAACTGTAGTAATTTTTAAAGGACATTCCTTGTCCTTTAGAGGTGTGGTTTACAAGTTCAAGCTTGATTCAAAGTTTAAAGATGTAGCATATATGGATTAAAATACTCAATTCCAGTTTTAATGAGCAAGGTTACAATAGATTTTTTTCGTTGGGCTATTGTTTAAGTACATTTTATTAACATTAAAGGGTTCATTGTGGGTTTAGAGGGTGATGTAAAAACTATGATTTTTAGCACATGTATGGATCTCAACCACATGAAGCTAAATATCAAGTTTATCTTGATAATAAGTGAATTAATTTTTTTTTAATCTCCTAAGATTAAATGAGCCTCAAATACAACGTACTGTGTTTAGATTATATCTCGGTAACCGTTGAAGATAGAGAAAAACTTTTAAGGAAAATAATTGTGTAGTTTTTTAAGCTGAATGCAATGGTGAAATAAAAATTAGAAATTTTTTAGAAACTACTTGTAAAAACGCAAAAAAACATTTTGGGGTACAAAACACCAAATGTATTGGATATGTCTGGTTTACGAACTCGTGAGCATGTAGGATACATTTACCAAAGGTCTCGATCGGACCTTTTTTAGAGAGTTATCGTGTTCACAGACACATATACTATATTACATATATATTTAAAAAATTTTAACGACTATTGTTTTGGTCTCTGGGCATAAAGAGAAAAATAACATGGTTGATTTATGAATTGGTAATAGTTCTATGAAATTCGCTAAAAATCTTTGAAAACAAAAAACATATTTAATTCCCAAGGTTAGATCATGGATATGTAAATATGTTTATAAATTAGTGATTTTTTGTATAACAATTTAATAAAGATGTATAAACTGTTACATTTTATTTAAAAATGAAAAACAGAACTAGAAATATATCAAAAGATTGTCTTCAACTGTTTAAACTGATACAGTTTGTTTTGGTAACTGTATACATAAAATGGTCTAATGTGATCATTACATGTCTAACAGTGTTTGACACATAATAAATAAAATTAGATTTAATTTAGTTAGCTCAAGAGCTTTTAAGGACTTTCGTTAAATCTAGATTGCCAATAATTTCTCAGAGACATATCATGTTAAAACTATGATTAGTCAAAGTAAAAATTTGATAAAGATTTGAAAAATTAAATAAATCTGACATGTGTACAAATGTGGTTTTAGTTTCTCAATCTCATAACGTGTATAAAAACCTTGCCCGACCGTAGTAATATTTTGAGTTTAATTTATTAAGTCCAAAGTTTTGAAATCAATTAAACCCAAATTACACGGAGGAAATCCAGAAAACTCGCAAAGACTTGCAGAGTACCCGTCAGAAGTAGACCTGTATTTGTGACTTATCTTTAATCATCATGACTGAGGGCTTTGATTATAAACAAAAATGACATTTTAGACATTCCTGTATAGTTTTTGAGTTAAATTTGAATTTATACGCAGTTTATTTGACATGGTGTGACCAATTCCGCATTTGACATACTATTTATCTCAAGTCAAAAATAATACTTAATGCAGGGTTAATTAGACCTGAAACTTAAATTAGATATTTTTTTTAATAAGTTTTTAGAAACAGCATAATAAAAAATTAAACAGTTAATATTTTTCAGATTCATATGAGATGAAATCTTTTATAGAATGGTTTAAAAGTGTTAAAATGTTAAAAAAGATTTTTGATGGTAATTTTTCAGTGTTACATAGAAAACCAACAGCTGTTAATTTTAATACAAAAAAATAAGAACAGCTGTTAAGATGCAGTGAAAACACATTTTAAATATATTTTTTGTTTTAAAATATTTGTTTTCAAAGAATATTTTTTAAGTTACAGTTCTGAAATTTTTGCAGGATTTTTGAAAAGAGTGTAGGAAAATAACAAATTTCTACGTACTTAAATTTTGGTTACGTGCATGACTAACAAAGCCTTTTTTACAGAACGTATTCGCAATTTTGAAAAGGGGGGGTACTACAAAAAATGATTAGCTAAAACATGTCAATCAAAAAGCGTGTACGAAAACACACATATGCGTAACGAATAAGCGACACTACGCCTCATCCTGGCCCTAACGGCGCTCGTACCGTCTCAGATATTTTTTTCAAAATTATCATAATATCACGATTCACGTTTCCGTCTTTTAAGAATAGCAAATGAAGTCAAAGGAAGATCTTAACCGAATCCTCGCGTCCCAGTAACACCCAACGACACGTTGTCAGATGACACAGTCTGATATGACCTCAGGGACAACGGAAGCCCACATACTCCCGTCCTTGAGCCCAACAGACCTCGCATGTCCAAGGCCTCTGTCTGCTTGCTCTGTCACCGTAACCCTGCAAGTAAATTGCAATCAATTTGGTACATACCATACTAATGTGTATTGACATATATATTTCATAGCTCTGGGGGGGAGCAATTTGTAAGACAACATTTTTAAACATAAGAACAGCTGTTTATATGAACTGAAAACATTCCCTTTAGACATATCCATGATGTATTCAATTTTCCACAGGAAACTAAATACAAACAATTTTACTCGTATTCTTCTCTCCTGCATCAATGGGACTGTTATCTAAGTCCGCTGAAATATGCTATCTTTATGCACCTTTTGAGACGAAACAACGACGAATCACCCTCTAGGCGAATCACCTGTTCCTACTGCCTTCCAAACTTACGCAAGTTGGCTCATCGCTTGGCAACGAGGTGATACCCACAGTATCTTAGCTGAACGCTTAGGGGCGGTACTATAGCAGACTGAGATAACAGTTCCATTAAAGAGGAGAGAAGAATTAAACACTACTTGAACTTGAATCCTGCTACAAAAACCGTGACGTGGCAACTGACGGCATATCTCGATTAAAAAGGTAGCTTCATATTTTTGATAAAACATTAGACAACCTATTCATCCTAGTTGAGTAAGTGTAAATAAAAGGTGTTCAAGTCAAACTGGTGATTTCATGGTATGGGAATCTAAACGCAAATATTTCCGAGTTGCTTCCAAAGTTTCACTCGTCATCGAACGCCGTATCCACCTGGACCCACAGTACACCGTCAGACAAAGCGCTTTATTGGTATAAAGATTCTCTAGCGGCAAAACAACGAACTCCGTGAGATAGTTCCGCATCAGCTCATAAATGGCAGCACGACAGACGACGACGACAACTAAGTTTCATTGTTTCGTCAATTGATAGCCACTACTTGCCAATACACTCTTAGGGATAGACACCAACGATATTTCAGTCCACAAGACTGAAAAGGTAAAGGGCTGTAACCAAGTAATAAACCAATGGAAACTTAATATTTTAGTAGTATCAGAAACGTTTTACCCTTGCTTCCAGGTTTTAATAGCTCATGACACTAAACCAGATGCAATTAAATAAACTACGTAAAAACATGAAAGAGTATAAAACGATGGCTGTAAAAAGTACATTAATCATTCATGCAGTAGCGAGGTCCTCCAAAAGCTTTGTGTAAAAATGCGCTAAGCCTGGAGCGGCTGGGGAGTTTTCTGTCCCGAGCAGATTCTTTTCCAGCTGATAATTCCAGTTTCACGCCCTCTCAATTTGAAACCTTTCATTACCGAATGAATGGTGCCATGGAAACGGGAGGGGTGAAATTATCCCGGAAGTTAAAGATTCTTGTGCATGCAGGTGTCTTAATGTTTAAATCGCAGATATATCACAAACAAATTTCAATAATAATTGTTTTAAATTAAAAAATGTCTATCTAGAAGTAGTTTTAGGGATTGTAGTGATTGTTATCCATCACTATTTAAAAAATAACGATGCAGTATTATTTCTAATTCCAAAATAATCACCAACAACAAATAAAAATGAATCATTTGTAAAACTCAAAGAACTTGTAACATAAAGAGCGTACTTTAGTACTTTAACATATACTTAATTACTTATATACTTAACATATACTTTGATCACTAAAACATGCTTAGGAGTAAATAAACGAGTTTCAAGGTAAGTCAATAATATCAAACACTAAAAGGTTATTCTATGAAGGCTGGACAAAGAGTTTTTGTAGAAAATAGAAGTTATTATGATAAGGAGGATAAGTGGCATTTTTGCATACGCTAATACGTTTACGTGTAATTGTAGCTTTGAAACGTACATATACACAGAATTAAAAATGCTGTTACCAAATTACATCGTATAAACTTCATAGTTTATTTAAATTAAAATAATGCAGTTCACTTCTACTACACTACACTTATGTGTCTGTTTTCTTAAGGGGGGATAGACTTTTTTAACTATATTTTCCCCCACTTACATACTTTAAAATTTTAACTGAAAGGGCGATCTACCCAGGTAGGTATTTTAAGCCAAGTACAAAGGAGAAATGAGTATAAGATGATGACATGGACTAAGGATGACATGTTCCAGACAGAACATAGTCCATTGAATCCGTGCCAGGAACTTCCCAAGCAAAGATAGGAATGAGGAGACATAGTATTAGTATTGATAAAAACCGATAATAAATTTCCGGATTTTATAATGGTGCGTGCAAAAATCATTAAAAAACATAACTTTAAATTTTATTTGTTGATTGTATCGTAAATATGCTTTGGCATAATTTTTTAAAGTTTTTAGTGAAAACGTATCAAGTTACAGGGTAATTCATTCGAAATTTGACGTTTTTAATACAAGGAGTAAAGGAAAACTACTTATGCTTTTGAGCTTTTCGGAACGCTGATTAACAATAGACCCTTTTCCCGTAACCTATGTGAAATTTTGAAATAATAAAATCATTTTTCGTATACTACTGAAAAGTATTTTCAACACCACATTTTTTATCCAAAATTCTTATTAAATATGCCATTTTGGAGGCCTAAACGTTTGAAAATGTACAAAAAACAGAATTGTTATCTTAAACATGTCACCCAGGAGGAAGTTTGCGTGTAACAGTCACAAATGCGTAACGAATAAGCGACACTAGCACCGACCTAGCAGATTTCAGTTGTCCTTAATGCCGCTTGCACCGCCTTAACTACTTCAAGTTCGGAAACGGTCACGCTATCAACTAAGCCACTCTCGAGAGCTTCAGATGTGTAATGGTCGGATTATGTTCAGCAGGGGCGGCGAAGTAAAAGAAAAATTAGAAGCGATTTGTCAGACCCGCCCCTCAAACTCAGTCACAGGTGGCAGGGACATGGAATTCAACTTGAAACAGATTACAGGGAGTGTTTAAAGCATAAGTTTAAAGGGAAGTTTAATTAAATAATCTAGGGTTTAATTTTTAATTCATTTTAATGCTTCCAACTTGAATTGTGTTTATCAAAATATATTGTGGAGGAGGAGCAGAACACGTAAAGAGAGTCAGTCATTCAATCCCAAAGTAATTTAAAACTTACACTATCTCATATTTCTGATTATTTTAAAATTATAGATTCTTTTAAAAAATGTTAATTTAGCTTTATAAACTGGTCGGTACACACAAAAATGCTGTTTATATAATTAGAACCGTCTTAAGGTATTTTAGAAACAATAACCATATAAAGATGTAAAGTTTTATAAAATAAACCATTATTATTTTCAGAACAATAAGGTTAGTTTTTACATTTTAAACGGTTTACAATATAAAAATGTAAATTAATGAACTATTATAATGCTTGTCATATTCAGGCAATATTTTAAAGTTTATAAATTTGACTGGTCCATTTATTAAAGTGTGGGCGTCCAAATCAGTAATTTACTGGATTCATGATTTAGGATAAAAAAAAGTTATTGTTTTAATAATTAATAGTCTACTACAGAGATAAAACACATAATAAATTTAATACAAAAAAATAAATATTCGTTAAAAAGTGTTAAAAATTAAAAATATTTTGTGAGAATACAAAATGGCGGATATCTGAGAAATAAGCGTTTGAGGCCGTACCTCCATTGGGACTTTTTCGTACCCAATCACTGATCGGACGTTTTTCATGGGCACCCTATATATTAATATGAGGTTATAATTTATTTCGAGAAGCTAATTAATTGGGTTTAGGGACGATGAACTATAAACGAAGAAAAGTAGCACCACCAATGACTTTTGACATCATATTTGCCTAATCAGCCTGTAGCTACCGGCCATTCAGCCACCCCTTCTAAGACTTTCATCAAGACAGAGATAACCACCACTACGCTTGACTCTGTAAGAAAGAGCCTGCCATACCTTTCAGTTTACACTAAAATCGTATGTTGTTATATTTTGGTTGCATTCCCACTTGTAATAAACTTTGTATCACTATGATTCTTCTACAACATTGTTCAATCATCTGTATCAAGTTATGATACTCCCACTTGAGCTTATAATAGATTTATGTATATGTTGATCTATAATAGTTATGTATCACAACCTCAATATATTTGGGAATATATTGGAGGAGAGAACACCTCGTGGCTTGACACTTCGGGTTGGTATCCGTCAATCAAACCTGATGCAGGAAACGGAAGTTAACAGAGCCTATATGACAGGGTATCGAGCAACGGAGTGTAACAGGTGATATCACGAAAACATCGAGATATATATCGGATCAACTCTTGTCGATGTTTATTCGATGTTTCATAAGATTTTCGTTTTATCAGCTAAAAAATTAATTTTTTACTAGTTTTTACTCCCAAGAAAAAAAATTAATAAGCACCGAAGACCAGCCATTTTAACTATTGTTATTAAACTTATGTTGTATATAATAAAACTTTTTAGTAAATGTCGCAATGTACAGAAAAATTTAGGATAAAACTTTTAGTCGATTTTCAATTCAGTCTCTAATACCTCCACCAATGTTTTGTCACAGCCACGACTCTATAGTCGTAAAGAATTTAGTTTCCATTGTTTTCTATCATAAAAATTATCTTAAAAATATATTGTTTATCATGGTACTTAATTGCGTGCTAATTATATTACCTATAAAAAGGAAAAATAATGAATTTTCAAGACAAACACTTTTCATTTAATTTGACATTTCAACTACCAATCATTGGAGAACATTAGGTAATGATATACATCAGTTTTCAAATGAAACACATTTTTAAAGAATTTATGTGAAGTGGTCAAAATTAACTAATAAGATTGTTTTGAGACGTCTATCTTTTGAACATGAATAACTTACTGTAAACATACATACTTAACTTACTGTAGTTTGAGTAAGTTTACGTCATATGACGTCATATATCTCATGACAAAATCTCTAGCTAGACCTGGAAGATATTAAGAAACATTTTTGAAATTTAATATTTTTATGGAACAATAAAATGTATGGAAATGTATTCGCACTTCATCTGGAAGAACATTGCCCGAGGGTTCAGTGGCTTCTCTACCAAGGGAAATGTTTGTGCAATTTCGCCAAGTTTCATATCTTTACAACAATAAAACATCCACAATTCACAGTTTAATTTCCTCGGTAGAAACTTGTTTTGATATTTTTCTTATGTTCCGTTTACTTTATATGTAATAATGATACCAATTTACATCAGTAATCAATCAAAAGTTAGTTTTTAAGGAAACACGCATTGTTGTTTTGTCTAACAGAGCTATTAATTAATAAATCATTTTTGCAAATAAATGATATTAGTCAGGAACAAAGTACAATTTAACAGAATCCATTCAAACGAATCACTCTCATGCCCTATAAAAGAAGCACTAGTTAATATGGGTACATCAAATATGAAACATAAAATTAATAGAAATTCTATTTTAATAACCTTTAAGTTAAGATAGTCCAAATCATTGCAGAACTTTGACCAATTCTCTGATGGGTCAAAAAGTCATGGATTTGTTTTTAGACTTTATGATGTTTTCTCTAAAGTATATATTTTAAAATGAGTCTAAAAGAGATATACCAAGTTGTCTCTATAAATCAAATAAGAATTTTGTGTTTAAATTACTTTGAATTATGATAGTAATAGTTATGCTTACGTGTTAAACCCTTGAAAAAACATAAATGATTTTATCTCAATTACCGACTGTCTATTGTCTCAATTTCTGTCTGACTAAACCTATGTAGAGTGTTATTACTTGAAACTAACCTACGTCCTATCAGAATAAAATAATTCTTCTTTTTAAGTTATTGTTAATCCATCTTGAGCGATATTAGACACTTTTTCATTAGATCTAAAAGGTGTTTGATTTTATAGAAATAAATAACTAGATTTTAAATTCAATATTAGTTTGTATACATGCATAATTTATTTTGAAGTTCCTTCAAAATTATGCTATATTAAAATGTTATCTGGATATATAACGAATTTACAAATTATACAGATTTTCTAGTTTATACTAAAATAAATAATACTAAATAATTTGGGTTTTATTGATTTGTTTGTTATTTTAGGTTAATATTTCGCCATTATAATAGGTCAGGGTAGATTGTTTCAAAAGTCAAAAATCTCGTACGAAGTAGCTTACCGCTTGTAATGGGATGTAAATTTCCACGTCAACTACATCTTGCTCACCATCCTATATAATAGGCAAGCAATAATTCAAGCTAGAAATATCTGTTGAACGATACCTTTATCCTTTAACGCTTGCGACTAACACTTGAGTCTCTGAACTCTCGTTCACACACAATCTACGAGATGACAATCTCGAGCGATTTTTCAGAGCGACCCAGCTGGAGCGGAAATTTTCCCATCAGCGGAAGTTATGAGATGTTCTTTCCGCACGACCTGGCCCGCGAACCTTCTCTTCCCTGGGGAATTAAAACAACATTAGGAGCATCGGGACGCGAACCAGGACGCGACGGGATTAGAGCTGTGTCCGGGACACAACCAGGTACCCCCCCGTATATCAACCGCCTTAGGGGGTGTGGTTTATTTATTTATTTATTGATTCTTCAAACAGAAACCCCCATTTACAGTTAGTTCATATTCAAAAAATACACCAACCCCACAAGTACTGTTATTATTTATAACAGCTGTTATTATCAAAGTACCATTTCCAGCTGTTTATTATCACCACAGCATTATTGTAGAATAAACATAATTATTGTACCATAATTATAAAATTATTTGCAGTTTGTGAATACAGCTGCTATTTGTTTTAGTAGGAAGCCTTTCTAAATTATATTATAGTTTAGCTTCTTTGGGGCTCGTAAACGTGTGGATGTGTCAAAAATTACTCCAACATTCTCAAGATTATATTAACATGAAATATAGGGTGTTCTAAAAGAAAAATGTTCTATAAGAGAAATATAGGGTGTTGTGTAAGTTGGACACAATATTGGAAAATGGATCCCTTTACAAAATCCTTTATATCATAATTTTCTAAATCTCAAACAAAAATAAGGGAATCTTCATCATTTTTAAGTTTACTGTCAGATGTGTAGTCAAGTTTCCAACATTCTATATTGGCACATTGTTTGAAGTCGAACCCTAGGGTTTTAAGTAAACAAATGAACTCATGGTTAACAGTCATAAAAATTACCTGGGAGTTAAAATTTAAAGGATTATGAGTCATATTCAAATTTCTAAGTTTATTTCCATTCTAAAGTATATTTTTGAAGAAACGAGAAAATCTTTGTAATATAGAAGGTTTTAAAAAAGGGACTCGTAACAAAAGAGATTTTTTTGTGAGATTAAATTCATAATTAATTTAATTTTCATATTGATATGGCTAAGCTCTGAGGAGGGGGTGTTAGCAATTTGTGAGCCGCAAAAGGTTTAACGGGAGTGACGTCCTAACAGCTGATTGAACAGCAGATGAGAACAGCTGATTAGAGGGACTGAAAATATTCCCTTCAGACATAATCTAAGCTTTTCCACAGGTAATTTACTTCCCTGAGGGAAGAACAATTTTTTATCGTAATCAGAGTTATTTTGTCCCAGTATTTCCTGACAAATATGGAGAAGATTCTTGAGTGTCGCCGTGGAGGCGAGAATGTTACTAGAACGTTTATCGGAGCTGAGTGGTTCCGCATACATAGTGCTAACAAGTGAGAATGAATGAGCTGCCAACAGTTCAACCATAAGCAGTCTGTGGAACTGGGACCGTGGCGTGTTCTATAATCCAGCTACTTGGAGGTCTCTTGTGTGGGTTAACGCCCACACTATTGAATACTATAGTACGTTAATCCGCAAAGACCTTCCTCATAATTAGACCAGTTCGTAATTTAGAGGCAGTGGTTCGGACTCCACGTTAAACTGTAGGTCCCTTAGATATGTTATTAACTGTTGGGCTATTAACTAACAGTCCTGTATAATGAACGGTTCAACCTTAGTCAGTCACAAGACAACAAGATCGCACCTACACTCAATTCTTATTTATACTTGTCTATTATGTAAAAACGGTGGCGATGTCCTGTAATCCAGCTACTTGGAGGTCACGGTTTTGTGGATATTTGTGAGCGATGGTCGGTGGGTGTAGTGTTCTCTTGTGTGGATTAACGTCCGCACTATTGAATACTATTATTAATCCGCAAATACCATCCTCATAGTTAGACCAGTTCGTAATTCAGAGGCCGTGGTTCGGATTCCACGTTAAACTGTAGGTCCCTTAGTTGCCATCGGCTGTTGGGATATTAATTAACAGTCCTGCCTGAGGAACATGTCAGCCTTAGTCAGTAACAAGACTACAAGATCGCGCCACAATCATCCTACACACATTTCTCATTCATACTTGGCTTAAAATACCTACTTGGGTAGGTTGCCATTTCAATAATCTAATCTAACTATTTGCAATAATAGGGGAATAAATTGATGAGATATGGTCACGTGTGGAAATGCTTCCGATGGTTGTCATGGAGCAACCAGTTTTACCAATATAATCAATGTAAACTTGCTTCGAAGCCAGTTTTATAATAATTATAACCTCAATTAAAACCTCGTTATATTTCTTTATCCTTTTTAGTATTTTATAGTTTGAATAAAAACATGGAAGTAAAATACAGTGGACATAAGTAAAATGCCAAACTCCCAGAAAGGGATTCTTCGGTGAAAACACAAATTCTAGAATTAACTTTTCCTAAATTTTACTTTATACCAAATACCCACCATTTTGTGATATTTTACAAAGCTTTTATTTATTTGTTTTTTCATTATTTTAGCAAATTGCATGGGTAAATGTGTTGAAAACGTTACAAAAACAATGTCACATGTTTTAGAAACGTACCACATTACAAAGAGGACGACAGTGCGAGTTTTATGCATGTTGAAAATGTCAAAACACAAAATGGCGGATAGTTAGGTTTCTCTTTATTTTGATAAAAAAACAATTCCACGGACTTTGACACTTGACTTACGTGACATTATGTATAGTTAAATTAGTTCAATAAAAAGAATAACTACTACTATAACTCAAAATCAGTATAACTCATCTTAAACACTCGTATACGAGGAAAACCAACAATAAATCACACATGTCCTATAAAATGTTTAGTTTATGATAAACTATCAACTAAAAACAAATAATTGAATTGGTAAAAGATCCTCGATAAACCAGGGCAAAAGGGGAATCTTGATAAAGGAGGACAATCAAAGTAGTATTTAGTCTCGTCCGACTACGATATCGATTGTCCGAGATATCGTATTCTATATTCTTTTATGCAGACTGTCCAGGCATCCTTACGCGGGACTATTTTTTCGACCCTGTAACTGTTAGGAATCATAATAAAATTTAGAAGTATAAAGCCTATTTTATGAAAAAATTACAAATACATATTAAATTCTTAATCTAAATGAGAGATATTTCCAAACGTTTTTTTAGTCATTTCTAAATCATATTTTTTATTATTTACGGTATTCAACTAACTTGTGCTACGGGATACTTTGCCATTGGCCTTTTTCACACTAATAAAAACCTGTAAAACGCTGAATTAGCATAATAAAGTTTTGTCGTATTTCTCCAAACTTTCCAAAAGTAGCTAAATTCAACGTCTTCACAAGAGTATAACTCCAACACAAACACGCAGAAACGACTGCTACTCACAACAGATCAGCTGATTGAGGCTAAAGCTGCAATACCACAAGGAGGTTTTCATAGTAAAATAAAATCGATTATTTAACAATCGAATAACGAAGATAGCACCACATTAGGTGGAAAGGGTTAAATAAATAACCGGTGTATTTAGAGTGTGAAATTCATGATCCACTCCGTTTGAAGAGCTAACCACGTCCACGAGGCCACGAGGTGAGACAGAAGCGAACAGCAAGCCTGCGTGGTCCTCAGACCGTGAACCAACTCCGCTACGTGTCTGGTTACACATGTACTCTGTGATGTCACTTTCAGAATAATTCAAACCAACTAGACGACTTGACTCACACGTACGGTCGCGGTTACGAAATTAAACGGGTCTGTCTGTTTACTCCGGCCATGATGCGGATAGCTCGTTTTACAATCAAAAACTTCTAATTAATGACGTCTAAGGGAATAAGTACTACCATGCATTTAAATCTCTGAGTTTGAGACTCAGAGCTTGCGAAAACGCAAAAAAACCTGCGAAAACCTTTTATGCATGTGAAAGTGCATCCATAAAAGAGGTCTTCGGGGTTTTGTTGTCGGCCAGACTGTACTGTCTGAAAACAAATATTCGGAAAAGCAAGATTCTAGGAAAAAATAATATAGTCGAGAATACAAGCTGCAAATACGCCGTTGTAATTGACCAAAACTTACTTCCGGTTCTTGGACACCTCTCCATGTTTGTTTCCCCTAACAGCGGAAACTCTCGCGGTTGTAATTCGTAGCGGCTAGACGGATATAGCGTGGAGTAAACCACATAACCGCAGAACGAAAATCAGCTTGTTTGTGGGATTACATCTGTAATAACTGTAGTCATGACAACGGCACATCTGCATCCCTGCATCTGTCAGCTAAGGGTAGTTTAGTGTTCAAATGAAAATGTTGGGCTACTTACTCTTTGCAAATTTTTGACATATTATTAGCTTACGAGGATGGCGACCTACCCAGATAGGTATTTTAAACCTAGTATGAATAAGAAATGAATAAGAAGATTGTGGTGCTATCTTATAGTCTTACTACTGACTAAGGTGGAGCTGTTCCTTAAACAAGACTGTTAATTAATAGCCCAACAGCCAATGACATTTAAGAGACGCACAGCACAGTTTAACATAGAATCGGAAACGTTTTTATCTCTGGATTATGAACTGGACTAATTATGAGAATGGGTTTTGTGAATTAACGTAAGTTAGCGTTCACATCACACGACAAAACATCACATCCACCGACTATTCCTTATAACTATTCGTGAGTTGCATTTAGCTGGATTACAGGATAGACTACCGTTCCATACAAAATCGTTGACAGCTTCACAAAATCTACATGGGGCTAATATTTTTTATTTTATTTATTTCTTTTTATTTCTTTGAACACAAGGACCACCTCAATATCCTCCAGATCTTTAAGAAAATGTTTCTTTCTTCATCATACATAGAACACCTTTTAATATAACGCGAAAATTATGTATGTTTTAGTAATTCTTTTAATTTTATTGAAATAATTCTGAAACCTTGTGAAATTGGATTGTTCGAAACTGGACTCAGCTAGTTTGACATTGGATTATATGAATCAGTTGCTCTTATTAGTCATTTGCAAAGCTACAATAATTTATTGTACTCGCCCTTCAATCTGATGGTGTGTATGATAATTTTAAAGAACGGTAAATTTTATAACCAAATGTTTACTCAAAAATTGCTTAACAGAGTTGTGGAAGAACAGGAGATATTCACATAAATATTGTACATAGTTTTGATAACTGGAATAAAATCAGTTTTTTATGTATAAAACAGATTCGTTTAATACGATGCAATTTCGACCAAATATTTGTCCACCAATGCCCGTAACGGAGCATCACATACTGTCTTCATATCTGCTTAACTCCATCATTCCGTTGTCACTTGCTTTCATTTCTTCAACCAATCAGCTGGCTTAACAACAATTGCTTGAGTCACAACAAACAGTAACATCTGGAGCATCTAATCAAGGAGCATAGTTCGTCTTACTTTCCTCTTTGTATATCATATGTGCATAATGAAACACCGCTTTCATTTCAAAGTTTTACAACCCGTTTGGTACCACGAAGAAAAAAAACGCTCACGGAAACTGCGAGGGTAAATTACTTTCGTTCTTTCGACACGGAATTTATCCTCTGACAACTGTGACTTTGATACGCATTCCATTTCCAGTCACGCTAGTCACAGAAGTAATTATAACCTATCAAATTCTCAGTTAACATGAATAAAATCTTCCCTTAAACTAAAATTAATACTTCCAATGATGCGCAATAGTAAACTACACTCTACACCAATAAAGTTTGTTGAAATTAAATTAAATTAAACTATTCAAAATCGATATCGTCTCTAACTTTACAGATCCATTTATTTGGAATTCATTATTGGTTAACAGGGTATTAACCTAAAAATTAGTATCTTACTGTGCAGTGACATTTTTAGGTAAATGAAGGCCAAATAATTGGCCTTCTAAGTAATTGTAATTACCGAAGTGAATTTTTCGTAATAAAAACACAATAATTTTTCCAGAGGCTTTTTTCTCAGTTTTTTGCAAAAGCAATGATTTTTTGCGAACCCCTTGCAGTTCACATTGATCTGTTTTGAGATTTTATAATATTGGCGTTTGAGGTTTCACTAATCACAATTCAATAGTTCGATAGTTCTTAGTTGCATATTTACTTCCCACAAATTATTGTACGAACTAAAGTTCACCTTTTATAATTCATGGCTGCTACCTCTTTCACCATCCTACCTATCTCTATCGTACCATCCAATATCCCACTCTATATCTCTACCACCATCCAATTCCCATCCTTCTACCATCTAATTCCACCCTACCTCATTCATATATTCCATATCCTAACCATCCCATCCACCCATCCTCCATCTACATCATCACACCTCTACATCCTCTATCATATCTCCTACCTCCATTCATACCTTCTACCATCCATCCTCCCACTTCTACATCCTCTATCATATCTCTTACCTCCATCCATACCTTCTACCATCTATACTTCCACTTCTACATCCTCTAACATACCTCCTACCTCCACTCATACCATATACCATCCATCCTATCAGCTCTACATCCTCTATCATACCTCCAACCTCCATCTACCTCCTACAATCCATATATCTTCCTATCATCCATACATTTATCATCTATTCTCCCACCTCTACATTCTGTATCTCCCTACCTCTATCTTAGTTATTTTGGAATCCACCGGCACTACCTAAATATTTCACGACCACAGCCAATCAATCAATCAATCGCCATGGAACCTCAGTTCTGCAATCCACCCGTAACCCCACAAGACCTGTGGTGGAGAGTGTTACTACGGATGTGACATATCGTGTTAGTTCCGCTGGTACTAGGGACTAATAGCCGTACTAACACGTGCCTGGGGGCCGCCCTTGTAGACTTGGACCGCCCAGCAGAGTCCTGGGAGCTGTTACAAGCCCCAATTACAAGCTGCCTTGTAATGATACAAGTCATAGTACATAATACAATGCTTTCTTAACAACCCACGTGTTAATGTTAGTATCAACAACAGAAATCGGAATAAATCCAAGTTCATTATGATTTCCAATTTATTTTAATTTCTTGTTTTCGGTTAGTGTCATAGCTAGTTGTTATACCTAGGAAAAGTATTTTTCCTCAGAAAACGTTTAAACCTAACCTAACCTATAGAAAACCATTACTCCATGGTGTAGGATTTGTCATTTGATTTTTACTTGGTCAAGAAAAATAAAAATAGCATACTTTTCCAATGAGTGAAAGGGGTTTTATACTTCTGTTACGAGAAGAAATTTCATCTTCCTCAGATCTTTAATGAGAAATCATTGTGAAATATTGAGTGATCGTGTCAAGGAGGATTAAATTGTTACATCTAATAATGAGAAATCAAAATACGAAGTTCTGAGACGAAATTATGAAACCCATTTAGGAACATATTTTATGATTTCTCAAATTTACAACAGGCTAAGGTCACAGGTTATTTTTGATTTACTTCTAGTTAGTACAACTTACAAACCTGTTTTTCATTTCAATTGCATTTTTCGTAGATGGAAGTAATTACAATGTAAAACCACGGGAATAGAATAGAAATAGAATATTTTTCTTTCCAAAACCATGTTTGTAGAATGCATGAACAGTTCACGAAAGGATATTGCGCAATCATACAGGATAAATCGAAAAAATGGAACTACCATGTCGTAAATAAGACGGAAAGAGAAGTACAGGGTTATAAAGAAAACTGGGGCAGGAATCATATCGATCGATGGGCGAGGGTTGGTATTGCGATAGCCACACTATAAAATAGCTTGGCGGCAGTAACTTAGTATGTGTGAGGAGCTGAGCGTGTGAAGGGAGATAAAAGATACGTTTCGCCACGGTAAACATGGGTATTTCATGTATGCTACACCACGCTTCGCCACCAAGTACTCCCCTTATTGGCTTACATACTATTATTATTAAATTATTAACTTATAACTCTTACTCCACTCAAATCAAAAGAGATTTTTGACCTCGCTAACTTTAGCCTTGCTCAAAACTGAGATTTTGAGAGCTCATTATTTTACTTTCATAGGACGTGGTTTATTTTAGTGGTAAAAAAGTAAACAAAACCCTTCTAAAAAAAGTGTGGATAATGGAAACACGGAGAAGAGTTACAAAAAGACCTTATCCTGATAAAAAACAGACAGACAAACGGACAGTCAAAGAGACAAGCAAAAATTGAGATAAGACCCATTTCGGCTTTTCTGGGGTATGAAAAGTAAAATAGAACAAAAATATTATAAAACCAACCAATGTACAGACAAAACTTTATTTTTATACATTTTGGTCATCCTCTCTTGTCTTGTAAATGCATACTTTTTTAATAATACAATTCGTATAAATCTCAAATTAAACTACAGAACTATGAACAGAAATTGAACAGATTAGACGTACTTCAGCTTTTCTAGGGAATAACACGTAAAAATAACAAACATTATCACAATTTCTGTGAACTTCCAAAACTATAATTTTATTTATATAAATTAGGATATATTTTGTTGCTAAACAATATAAAATATGTAATATGGAAGTTTCCCACCATCAAACGAAGTGGACGACCGAGACTTCAGCGAGGGGTCCAGATCTGGGGTCGTAAACGGGCTAAAAATATCGAGGAGGCCGGTAGTGAAGTGTCATTATCACTCCAAGGTCATCTGCAGCTTATCACTCTCTCGGGAGTGGGTAACGTGGCCGTCGTCATTAGCGAAAATACATATGTTATCACAGTTACGACACCCACGACGAGTGGTGTGCGATCGTGGTGTGCGCTGTCACTTCACATCTGGAATTTGCACGATTTGGCAACACCGATGCCTAAATGTTTACTTTTAATAGAGTTTCTTGAAAAAATATTTATTTCTTACACTCTGACCTTGCTCGATTTGAAAACGTAAGGCCAAAATTTTTACTTCTACTCGTACTATAGTTTCCTAAAAAAATATTTATCGCTAAGCCAATGAATTTGCACGATTTGGCAACAGTGGGACCAAAATAATTACTTTTAGGCCTTGTACAGCTTATGACTCTTGACCACTAGACTCAGAGTTTACACGATTTGGCAACGTCAAGGACAAAATTTATTTCTTTTAATACGGTTTCTTGAAAAACTATTTGTCTATCTAAATCTGCACGAATTGGCAACGCCGAGACCATAACTATACTTGAACGTTTCTTGGACAATATTTTTCATCACAGACGAATTTTTTAGTTTTGGCATCACCACTGGGATGAATATCAAAAACTTTCTTTTCTTCTGGTAAAATTTTTATACAACTATACGTCACCTAGCACTAGAATTTTGCTAAGCTTACTTTTGAACACATATTTAAATTTCAAGTACATTTTTTAACCAAAAATATGAAACTATGAGTATTTATATACGAAAATAAAATGTCTACATAATTTAACCAGAAATTGCACGAATTGCCAATGTACGAGAACCTTTACCGTGTCAAATACATTTTCATGGAAAACCACATCTATGGTGAGACCATAACCTTATTCAAAAAGGTTTTATGGTTCCTAAACGTTTACTTCAAGGATGTATATCATCGTATTTTGTAAACTTTTATTTTGTACATTGAGTTGCTGTGTTACGTTATTTTAGTATGTACAGCTTTCATATTAAATATACACCTGCTTTTTATCACCTTGAATAAGAAAATATAATAATAGTACAATATATTTAAGTTTTAAATGATTTTTTTAACATTGAGATTTAATTCATTTTTCGTAAGCAATAACTTTTAATACTACACAATGTAGAGTTCATGAAAAATTAGTTTACAAAATTAAAACTAGTTCCTACTGTCATCAATCGAATCATGTGTTGTCTGTTAACATTAAAACATTAATTCCTCAAATAAAACATTATAAAACACTGTCAAAAATAATCTACGAACTTACATGATTGAGAGAAATGCCAATTTAACATAGGCCCTATATCAGCTATAAGTATGCTAGTATGGTAAGCGGTTTGATAAAAAATACACGACCTAAATATAATACACAGAAGGGTATGATCTTTTGCATGTATTTTTTTTAATTCCATATCTCAAAAATAGTACGTTTCCGTAGTTCCATTGTAACAATACGTTTCCAAATTGGTTTTCCGTGCAATGTCAAGTCTTAACAAAAATTATGAAAGCGTAACTAATGTAAGGGTTTTTCCAAGGTAACAAAAACATCGTCACATATTAAAATAAGTGAAATCCAACAATAGGACAGCCACACAAACCAAATCAATATAATTACAAAAAGATTAACCTAAAACGTACAGTCTTTGGGATTGCAATGAATGTTCTTGACAGGAGTTATTTATTGAAATTGCACAAATAAAAAATAAGGTAGTGAAGTACGGTATATTTACTTTTAATTAATATCATAAGATTCATAACACTATAGTTTCGAACCTATATTTTTTATATGACACAATTTTTGAAGACAAATGAACATTAAAAATATTAAAGGAGTTCACTAATCGAAACCTATGGTTATAAAATGTTTACAGTTTTTAATTTTGTAGTTTGTTGTACTCTGCCGGCATTTCTCACGATTAATATTTTAGATGGGAATAGAAAAATGCATAAAACAACCAATATCACAATCGGCAAGTTTGTGAGAGCATGTAGTCTATCGTTCACTAATCACTCCGTGACCGTTCAGAGTTTTTAATGTGTTGTGGACCATGTATTGGAAACTAAATAATTTTTCGTTTGTTTGAGGGTATAAAAATGCCAATTTTCGTAGAGGCTTAATCGATTCAGAAGCATCTAAACGCCCTTTTAACGGATCTGTGCAGTATTATTTATTTACACCACCCCCACCCATCCACTGTTTACCACCCCCAATTTTGAACGTAGCATAAAATTAAAATCTTACTTCTGGATAAGTGTATAATGTAGAACCATAGTTTTATCGTAAAGCTGTAATTAAGGTAGTTCCAAATATATTTATGCTAAAAAAATATTGCATAATAAAAAAACATCGGTGTGTCGCAAGGGTTCGTACTAACACCGCAACTATTACTTTAGTTTTTTTTCTTAATTTTTATTATGTAACATAATTACCTGGTATTTAGGAGCGAAATGTATAATCCACGATGTTTAAGATAAAATCCACAGTGCACGACACACACAAACACCAAGCGCAGCGGAAACCCGACCACAAGCGATCAGCTGGCAGACGACAACTGAGTAAGTAAGATGGCTGCCGTCAGGGGCGCGCAGGTCGGCCGGTATTGATGCGGCTTCCCGCCAACTCCCACTCGTTCTCTCTTCCTCTATCGTGGAATACCTCTCTCTCAGTTTCCAACATAATTGGCTCACTTGTCCGACGATGATCCTTCTATCGCGACACAAAGTTTATGTTCGGCTGCGGGAAAGATAAATCAATTGTCAGCCGATTCGATTAGGTGGTTAAAATTTGTTGGGGTCTAGCTTTGCCTCTGAAATTGTAATTGAATTTCAGCTCAGTAAACAGGGGTCGGCTTTGAGAGAACGTGCTTTCAGAAGGTTGTGGCGAGATGCATGGAGGAGACTGGGGATTTTGTGGAAAATGAGACCATTTTGATAGTTTTACTTCCGATAATAGGTATTTATTTATCAAAATGTGGTTCTAAGGCATTCTCTCAAGAGTCTACAGTATCTGCGACTGTAGTCTGTGTCTGTAGTTCTTATAGAAATAGAGCTATTACCGCAGTCCTCGTGGGAAGATCCGGGAATTAAAATGTTTTTTGTTTTGGCGTCCCCAAATTCCAAAACACCATTCGATCGAAAGGATTAAAGGTGAGAAACCTTTAATCCTTAAAAATATTCTAAAGGTATTTACTTCTCCGTGGGAAATAGGTTAGATCATGGATATGTCTATAGAGAATGTTTTCAGTTTGTTCATCTATCCATGTCAAAAAAGTAACTGAAATAATGTAAACCGTTGCTAGGCAACACTTCCGCTGCACTTTTTGCGTAGGGTTTAGTGGGGAGTGGTAACAATTGATTAAAATTTGTTACTTCTGTAGTACCACTGGATTCAGCTATAAAAACAAATAATTTAGTACGTTGAATATTTGCTCTATATCAATCGTATGGTATGTGATGATGTCCGTACTAACAATTTAAACATTTATCTATAAACATAAAACTAGTGGACTGGAACATTATAGTTCATATGTATTTATATGTCGTAATAACGTCCTAAGTGTCGTTGTTTGATGAAAATGATGTGAGTTGTAGAACTTAGACTCGAGTTGATTGTTAGAATGTGAAAACAAGTAAAATATTAAAGGCTCCCTTAGACTACCTTTGATTCTTGATAATTCCGTTCATCTTAAACGGAGTTTTATTTTGAAATTGAAAAATATCCTGACACATCGTGTTTAATTGTTGTAAGTTTATAGATAGTTCGTATCTTTAAAAAAGATTAATCTACCAGAGAAAATTTGAAAGATGCTTAAAATATATTTAGAAAATGTTTCTAAATAATACATCTTCGAATAACCTTATTACATTTCTGATTAAAATATAGGAAAGGTTAAACTTTTTACTAAACGGTGTTAGAAATTTGTCACATATTATGACCAACATATTGGTTGGTTATATTGGTAGATTATTTCAACACGACGTAAATTTATTGCGACTCATAAAACAAAATACAACAAGATTAATTATTTTCTTTAATTTATAGAAGTTTTTGTTTGTTTGTAACTTGGTTACATCACTCATAGTACACTTAAAAATTGGTTTTTACCAAGAGGAAGGAGAGAACATGGGTATTCTATCTAAAATATATCATTGAAGGGTGTATGAAAAATGTTTGTATTAACGTCCCTGTAAAAAACAGGTTAGATCATGGATCGATCTAAAGAGAATGTTTTCAGCTCATATAAACAGCTGTTCTTATTAAATAAAAAATTCAATACAATAGCTCTAGTAGTTTCTTTGGAAACCTGTAACATATATTCCATCTTACAAATAACCAACACCCCCTCTCCCAGAGCTAAGACATATCCATGTCAAAAATTTAATGATAAATTTGAAACATCAATGCTTTAAATTATATAATATTTAAACAATGAAAGCATGTGCCGTACACTGGTGCCGTTTATTTTTTAATTCTTGTTTAGTTTATCTTGAACGATAACTGTGTTTGTATTTGGGCAATTATAAGCAGGCGCCAGTGAAGCGATTTGTTCCGAAACAGAGCCAGCCACGAGTTGTAGGCCTCTATAATCGTTGTTTACAAAGCTGGAACATGTGAATCATAATCGGAACTGGTGTTTGTTTACATTGCTAGACATCCTTCGATAAAGATCGTACGCTCTAATTTAATTTAATTAAAGATCGTGAACTAATCGTATATAACTTGTATCTTGTGTGTAACTGTGAAATTTTGATGAATAAAGAATTTATTTATTTATTTTAATCAAACTCAAAATAGTTATTTGTTAATCTTATATATTTAATACACTAGGCCTATTTTTGTGATAATTGTTTTGGAGCGGTGGTTCTACCAATAACCATGTCCAAGGTGTCGTTATAAAGGTCTTAGCATGTAGTTTTGCCATCAATTAAAACAATTTTGAAAATTCACCTTGGTCATGGAAAATAATGGGGCCAAAGTCGCGATTTTCCCCATAAACTTAATCTGGAGGTAAACACCGACGATCGAGAAATCAGCTGTTTATTTAAGGAAGTGGTTAAATAAACAAATCAAATCTGCCAGTTAAACATGGTTCTTTCTTTTGATATGGATATGTCTTAGCTCTGGGGGGGTGTTAGTGATTTTTAAGATGGAAAACATGTAACAGGTTTCCATAGAAATCACCAGAACTATTGTATTGAATTTTAAATATAAAATAATAAGAACAGCTGTTTAGATGAACTGAAAGCATTCACTTTAGACATATCCATGATCTAACCTATTTCCCACAGGGAAGTAAATACAAACATTTTTCGTTTAATGACGACATCATCGTACAGCTGGCAATAAAACGCCAGTTTTTATTTGCATAAAAATAAAACGTAACCAAAATGAAAATCTGTTGGGAAAACCTAAACTTAGTTTCTAAACATAGTTATTGGTGGACAGATTGTCTCCTTGACAGCACACGATTTCGTGCGCCAGGTACGCTAGTTTTTTTTTAAATCAGGTTATAATTATGAAAGTAAAATGTCTTTATACATTTATGGTTTTACCAAAAGATAAAAATGTTTATGAACAGGTAATATGCCCATACTTTTTGAACCACCCTCAGGACCAGTTGGGGAGCTCTGTAGCCAGCCGATCCGCCGTAGGGGAACAACGTAACCTGCCCAACAGAACCCAGACACATCAATGCGCTGACATTATTTCATAATTATTCACGTTAATTTTCTGTTTAACATTTGTTATTTCATATAGATCAGCACTGTTCTGATTTGATGGTTTTAGCCACTCCCGGATGTATTCCGGCAGCTATACCGGAAACGTTAATGCTGTGATTGCTCTATGACGCCCTTACGCCGGTGTGTAAGTTGCTCACACACGTATCGGCCAGAGGAAGGTGGGTTTAGCTCGGGTATGGACCGCTGAACGGTGTAAAATTATAGGTGTGAGTCACAACATAAACCCTACAAGAGTGGGGGTACTCATAAAGAGTCAACACCTACCAAAAAACACATAATTTTACAGACGTACGAGTGGTGTCATATTATTTGGGAATTCAAGCACTAAGCATGATATTTTAATCAAAATCGTTACAGCCGTTTTTGAAAAATTAGGATTTTTACGTTATCAAGAGTTTTTAGGACTAAACTACCGTTATGAATAAAAAATTTAAAAAAATTAAGAAAACGCCCTGGTATATAACAAATTTACCTAAATTGAACCTATGTTAATGCTCTCTATTAATTCATACACATACACACTCACACAGATATAAATCACTTCAATCCACTTTTAGGGTTCAGGAGGCCTCTAAACGGAAAAATCCACTGAAAACTCAAATACGAAAATCTTAAAATCAAAACGTTTTTGATATGCTGTCGTATAGGGGTGAGAAACTAAAATGTAATCCTAAGACTTACTCACTGTCAAGATGCGTTTGAAACACAGTGAAATATAGTCAATTCCATTAGCGTTGATAGAGCCCGTTATAACTCCACTGGCAGCGAACCTGATAGCTGATGGTGGCACGCCCTCGCATCTCGCGATGCTCTTATCAGCAGCCGTCTCGCTGGAGCTGATAACACGACGCTGAAACTTCACCTGGAGTGAAAAAAATCCGGCAACCCAACCGGTGCCAATAAGGTTATTATTATTATTGTCTTTCTGAAATGGCGACCAACCTAGGCCAAGTATGAATGAGAAATAAGTGTAAGGTGATTGTGGCGCGATCTTGTAGTCTTGTTAATGACAGACAGGACTGTTAATTAATAGCCTATCAGAACCACGATTTCACCTCTGAATTATGAACTGGTATAATTATAAGGATGGTATTCATGCGGATGAACGTAGTATTTAATAGTGCGGACGTTAATCCACACCAGAGAACATCACATCTACCAACCATCGCTCATAACTATCCACAATTCTTGCCCTCCAAGTAGCTGGATTACAGGACACGGTCGCTAGCCCCCTAAAACCATTAACATATTATAACATTCTGTAAGTTTAAGGGGAGTCGAACGGGACATCTTGTCCAAGTTATTATCAGAATACCATTATTCTAATTGTTTCCTTAAGAAACATTAATATCATATTTAAATTGTCCGGAAGTCTTAGTTAAATAATTATTTTTTTTTTCTCTAAATTTTTTCTGAATAATTATATAAACGTACGAATGAAACTTTGCACAAACATATGGCAAATAGACAAAGCTACTTATGACAATTTCTCAAATTCCTAAAACAAAATGGTGGCTATTAAAAATTTTGTTTCTCAAATAACTCGTGAACCATTGATTTAAAAGAAAATTTACAAGAATAACTTTTTTTAGGTAATGTAATTACAAATCGATTGACACCAAATTGTTTCAAATTAGACAAATATTAACTGAGATATGGTAGCTTTAGTGATAGGTGGCCGCTAGAATTTTAATGAAGGTAAGCAGGCGGAGACTGTTGCATTGTTGTGGCAGACTCAAGTCGCATGCCTTTACATGCACTGCAACTCAGCTCTAGCGGTCCATTTTAGCGGTCTATGTACCATTTTTCATAAAACCTTAAAAATTTAAAAAATAATCTTAAATTTTCTGTTCTAAAATTAACAGTTAGTTGGACTTTTCCAACGCGTCTTGTGTTTAGAATCTACACAACGTTTCGAGAGTTGGATAAACTACTCCCGTTTTCAAGTGCCTAACAATATTTACATTTGTACAAACAAAAGGTTATTTCTGTTTATTATTTGTACAAATGTAAATATTGTTAGGCACTTGAAAACGGGAGTAGTTTATCCAACTCTCGAAACGTTGTGTAGATTCTAAACACAAGACGCGTTGGAAAAGTCCAACTAATTGTTAATTTTATAATTAATAACCAACGCCATTATGAATTTTCAAAACTTTGTTTTCTGTTCTGTAAATGTTCTTTTGACATTTATATGGGAAATGGACTAAACCCCGGTATTTTTTCTACCTAACGTCGATCTGTTGTTATGAAGCATGATTAATTAATATACCAATGACGAAATGGCACTGGGTCCAGGTTTGACCCTTGCTGGTTTCGATCCCGAGACCTTTAGTTAATTTATACGTGAAATCATACCATGAGTTCGGCAGTCTTTAAACTGTTTACATCATTACATTAAACCTCCATTGTTACTCGGTGTACCTTCTCTCGACCACTCACACTGGAGAACAATGATGCGAACGATGCGGGAAAGTGAGCATTTAGCTTTCTTGTGAGCTAATCCAGCTTTCAGCATGGAAAGTTTTGACATGGATATGTCTTAGCTCTGGGGGGGTTGTTAATGATTTTTAATATGGAAAATATGTAACAGGTTCATTCTATTTAGACATATCCATGATCTAACCTATTTCTCAGAGGGAAGTAAATACAAACATTTTTAATAAGCCTCAAATAAAAAATTAATTCATAAAACATATTACACAATAAAAATGTAAAATAGGTTGATTAGATAAAAAAAGAATATATAAAATGTTTAAATAAAAAATAAACAAATTTAAACAGGTTAATACCAAGACTAATTTAGAAGAGCTTACAGCAATTTTTTAAAATAAGAAACAGGAAACAGTACACTTTATAAAAGACTCTTTAATAATTTGAGCGCATAGTGAAGCAAAATTCCAAAGATTTTGACTCACATTTGGGAGGTCTGTGGATTTATTTCAGACCTGCTATTCCAAAATTTTATGGGTTCTTATCTCATTTAGGCACATTCCAAAAAACCCCCTACTCACTTCAGGTAAGAAGAAGATATGATATGCCCTAGCTTACCTGATTATTACCGCCCCCATTTTTTAACTGCGGAAATTAATTATTTCTATACGTAAATTTAAAGTACAGTACCTTAATTTAAAATCTGGTCGGCTAAATACATTACATTCCTAACAAAAACTTTCATTTATAGCTTCTAACAGTTGATTGAAACGTTGTTTAATGTAAATAAATCTCTTCAAAAATAGTGTGACCTAAGCTTAGAGATGACTACTAAGTGATGGAGAGAATTGTAATTTTGTGATTTTGTATTCCATCATCTCTGATTGCTTTGCTTTATAAATTCCGATTTCTTCTCTACTCAATTCCTTCTCTTCAATACGTCCTTGACCTTGAAACTAAAGATCATATACTTACAATCTGTATGTGTTGTATTTATCACATGATAATTTTAAGTGGAGTAGTTTTTCAATGGCCTTTAATGTTTCTTCTGAGCACAATAACATTTTCCTACGGTAGTATAGTGACTACACTGTCCAAACATGATTAATTGATGAGAGGAGACCACCCTCCTCCGTAGACTGCATGTCTGTCTGTCTGTCTGGCAGGGGATTTATTGAGATTTGCCAAATTGGGGGACCTTTTGTGACCCCTCCCACCGCGGCTGTCTCATTTCACGTCCGAATCGCGTGCGAATTATAAACACTGCGAGACTGGCAGCTGCTGGGAGGGGTGTCGGATACTCGTATAATGTGTTTCATCAATATTGCCCTACCCATGGTCTTGCCTATTGATGCCCCAAGTTTGAGTTAGCTGTTACACATCACAGACTTTTAAGTAAACTGGTACGAACCATTATATTTTGAGGCGATTCCGGAGAATTAACTCTAAACTTTTTGAACCCAACACTAAAATACAAATTGTTACTTGAGAAAGATAATAAAATAATCAAAAATGATTCTAATCTCAATAAAGGCCTTATTTACTTTTTTAAGATTCCAATTTTTTCATGGTTAACCTAATACTAGATATAAATAGTTTTCAGAACCACATAAACTAAGAGTTATTTTTACATTACATTTTTACGAGTTAATCTTTTACAAAGAAAAAACCAAAATGAAAAATATTTCGTAAAACATGTATTATATTAGATTATTGAAATGGCGACCGTACTAAAAGGTAGGTATTTTAAGCCAAGTATGAATGAGAAACGAGTGTAGGATGATTGTGGCGCGATCTTCTAGTCTTGATACTGACCAAGGCTGACATGTTCCTAAGAGAGAACTGTTAATTAATAGCCCAACAGTCAATATCTAAGGGACCTACAGTTTAACGTGGAATCCGAACCACTACCTCTGAACTACGAACTGGTCTAATTATGAGGATGGTCTTTTGCGGATTAACGTGGATCATCTTATGTTTTGCTTTATCTTATAAATGGAAACGCACGAGCAAACAGAAAACACAAAAACAAACACAAAATACAAACACAAATAGAAAACACAAACTTAATCGGGTTACTCGACCATAATAGTCCATATAGATAAAATTAGATTTTTAAATTGCCTGAAATTACAAACCGTTAGGTTATTTGAAATTTATTTACCTGGAATCTAGATATCGATCTGACCTTAATTTTCTCTTTCCTGTAAAATACATATTATGGCATTTTATCAATAGAAATGCACTTTTTTGTTATTTGTAATTTTGATAGGGTTTGGTACACTTTAAACTATCCTTTCTTTTATAAGTAGCATGTTCCTATAAATCTAAATACATTTCTGGACTGTTGTTAACAACATTGTCCACATAGTAGTCGTTTATTAAAACCGTTTTGAAATGTTTGTATCATTGGCTCACCTCAGATAAGTCTGTATTCATAATCATTGTAATCATTGTAGCTATTATATCGTTGTAGGTGGTGTTGGTATCATTAGCCGGCATCATTAGCCACCGTAATTAACGACCCTGTAGAAGGAAAGTTACTATGGCAACTCACTGCCTTTGTAGTAGACATCCTACCTAAGCGTAAATATCTATTATTACGTATTTTTATTTATGATTACACTTCTTAAGCTTTGAATGGACTCCATTCCCACGGAGCCTCAATATTCATGAGCTAATGGTTCCAGAGTTATCTAGCCACAAAACCATTGTAATTATTTTTATATTTTCATTGATGAATCCTTCATCACAACAACAATCATCACAAATTGTAAAAAGCTGAATGTCTATTTTTCCCAAATTCAATCAATAAAAGTAAGTTTTATGAACATTACTCCATATTATGACTAAATTTTACTAACTTTACTGTTTTTTTAATCAGAGACTCTCGATAGAAAAGTCATGAATAAAACATTTTCCTTAGTTTTTACACGGGAAAACTGAATCTAAAAATGTGAAAATAACACTGAATCGGCTTCCACATCGAAACCACACATTATTATGATATGAATCCATCTTAAAACCAAATCAGATACATTGTGAACAGCTATTTGGATGTGCATGTAAAATAAACCTAGACATCATCCTAATTATAGCCTTAATTATGATCCTTCTAATTATAACAGCACAGGTTGACCATTATAGATTGCCTCCCTCTCATGTGTCATCTTGGGTCAACTCTTGGGAGACATCAAATATCATGCAAATTGACAATTTAAACGGAAATAAAAATAAAATCACTTCGATAGTGGAGCTCATCATCGGAATGTAGGAATGCAATTGTTTAAGGACTTATAAATCATAACTGTCCTCTATTAAAAAATCTGGTTGGAGCTTGGTAGCAACACGTATGTATTTGACGCAAACTATGCAATATTTATATTGTCTACTTCAGTAAAACGTATTACCATTACTATCATAATAACTATTAGCAGGATCTTTGAAATTCATAATGTCTTTAATTATTAATTACTAATTTTTTCTTGTCGGTGGAGAAACTCCTCCCGTTTTCAAAAGTGATTACATTTTTTTAGTTATCAGAGAGTAGTGCGTAGTATACCTATAGTGATATACCTACAAATAGAGATTACCTTTTTGATACGACATATCAAATAAATATTAACTTAAAAACTGAGTCCCCTCTAGAAACTTTGCGTTGTTAAAAAACACAGACGCGTTGAAAAATCCAATAAGATAATAGATAGTCTTTGCCGATTAACGTAGTGTTCAATAGTGCGGACGTTAATCTATCCACACACGAGAACACTACATCCACCGACCATCGCTCACAACTATCCACAGTTCGTGACCTCCAAATAGCTGGATTACAGGACACGCCACGGTCGCATATGATACCAAAACCCCTTGATTCGTTTAAAATGCAGGTATTCAGGTATAACAGATGGTAAAAAGTGAGTTCGCGTTGTAAAAGTTTAATGAAAAATTAAAATTGGACTTGTTTACCTTTAGTTCAACATATGTGGCAGGAGAGAGATACGGGGACGGTGAGGTATAACGACTTTATTGCAGCACATGTGTGCATGGGAGGGGTGGGTGACGTAATACACTGCTAGACAGAGATAGCGATGTGTGAATACAGACTGCTAGGAGCGTCCTTTGCAACACCATCCGTCTACTAGCAATGACGTTTACATTTTTTGTGATACCGCCCCACCTATTGCGTATTTTAAAGTGAATATATATATTTACTTATCTCACCGTTTTACATTAATGAAACCCTAAAAATATTTAACAATATATATGAACAAATGACAGATATTTTTAAAGTAGCTGTTTAAATTTTTGGGTGCACCGTTGGGATTTAAAAGTTTTTTGTTTATAATTTGTAACCCGACCCAGTGTCAAACAATCCCAAAACTGTGGTCGGGTCTTGCACATGAACTTAATCAAATCGTAGTTCCATTGAATGGATCAAACAAGTGCAAGGGAAATTTATGGATAGCGATAAATATAATAATATAAAGGAAGGATGTGATTTAGATAAAACCATAGATAAACAAAGTACATACAGTATTATGCATAATTTAACGTGTTATTACAGCATTTCGTAATAATTATTAATATACAGTGTAAAATTGTGATGTTTGTACTGGTATTCAAGACGAATAATTTATTATTATTATTACTAGCAGTAAGCCCGTCCTTTGTATGGGTTGTACGATTAAGTTTAAAGAAGAAAGATTATCATACTAAAATGTAAACCTGAAATACTAAACAAATCAGTTCAAAGAAAACAAATCAATACCCAGCTTTATTATTTAGCATTTCTTTACAATTAAATATATTTGAACATTTATACTATTATTAAAACTAGTTATGAGTTTTTTTATATATTTTGAATAACTTTTAATAAATGGGTTTAAAGTCAGTTACTAATATAAGCTAACTAATTAAGATTAGATTAGATTATTTAAAATGGCGACCATACCACAAGGTAGGTATTTTAAGCCAAGTATGAATGAGGATTGAATGTAAGATGAATGTGGCGCGATCTTGTATTCTTGTTACTGACTATAAGGCTGACATGTTCCTTAGACAGGACTGTTAAGTAATAGCCCAACAGCCAATGGCAACTAAGGGACCTACAGTTTAACGTGGAATCCGAACCACGGCCTCTGAATTACGAATTGGTCTAATTAAGAGGATGGTCTTTGCGGATTACAGTAGTATCCCATAGTGCGGACGTTAATCCACACAAGAGAACACCACACCCACCGACCATCGCTCACAACTATCCACAATTCGTGACCTCCAAGTAGCTGGATCACAGGATGACGCCACCATCCCAGTCAAAAATATTGATTTGACAGCTGTTTGTTTTTCTTTCTATTATACTAAAAAGACAGCTGATTATTACCACAAGTTGATTCTTTGTTACGGAAATTGAAAGCAAAATACGACTAATATAGCGTAAAAAGTGGGGTTTTAAAATGCCCGTTATTTACTTTTCTAGGAATGGCGGCCAGTTTGAAGCATTAAAAACCCTTCTCTGGAATCTAGAGAATGCATGAAATGATTGCAATAAAAGTTTCAATGTTATTAGTTCTCCCGTTTTTTTTCAGAGAAGACGGCGCATAATGCCCCCTTAAGTGTCACAGACAGACACAAATTGAGATAAGACTTGTTTTGACTTCTCTAACCCACGAAACGTAAATATAATTAAAAAATTAATACTGTAACTCTGAGACAGTACAGACAAAACTCTAATTTTATTTATATGGGTTTTTATTATGTAAAATACGCTGTCTCCAACCACTTTATGTTAAAGTTGAGAGAACATTAACGTTTTTCATTTTAATTTAGGCCTGATATTTTAATATTTTATCAAGGCAGTTTTAGCAGAAGGGGGTGCTATATAATAATCACTAGTGTAGATTATTTCTTACATAGGCGATTTATTCGCACATGCTACCTGAGTGCAAGATAACAGTTCTTTTTTTGTACATTTTAAAACATTTTTTACCTTCAAAATTACCTATTTTATAGGATTGTTGGATCAAAAATCTACATTTGAACAATTATATTCCGTTGTACAAGTAAATGAGTTTTTTCCTTTTTCAAAATGTTAAATACGTCATGTAAAGAAGCTTTGTTATTCGAAAAGTTACCAAAATTTAAGTTCATATGTTGGCATCATTAGTTGTTTCCCTCTCTATATTCCTTTCACCAATACCGCCAAATTTCAGAACTATTTACCCGCTAACTTGAAAATATTCACCCAAAACTTTATATTACTTTAAATTTAACTTAAAATCATGCCAACTTATGATGGAATCAACAAATAAAAGTGTAGTCGCTTTTTCAAGTTAAGTTAAAGTTTTTTTAAGTTAAGTGAATTTTTTAAAATAGAATAGTAGATTTTACCATGTAAAATACTACATTCTACTACTCAATACAGTACTACATAATATTTTGACGTTCATCGGACCAACTGTGTATACCGCTAAGAAATCTGTTTATGAATAGATGTTATCAACCTGGTCATACTGGACGCTTTCAAACTTCGCTCTTCAAGGCGGGTGATTCAGGAGAAGGAACCTTTCAATCTCTTGGGATTATAAGATCTTTGCACCGAAAGGTTTCAAAATCGATATCTAGAGATCAAGAGGTAAACGTTGGGTGGAACATTTATATAATTCTCTACTACCTTTGCAAACTTCCGGAAATCAGAATCTGTGGAACATTCCAATGTCTAAAAGCGGTCATACTGTATCCAGATATTATACTATCTATAACATAAATTATTTGGAAAATAGTTTTAAAGTTATTCAATACAGTATTACTAAACTACTAATTAGGTTTACCCATTGTTGCTATCCCGACACCAGCTTGAATCTACATTATTTGAAGAGGTTCTAGCACAGGTTATCCTTTATATTATTTCACAAATATACTGTATGCACTGTTCAATATTACCACGCCATTTATTTAATTCATTGAGTTTATTTAACCCCTTCGTATATAACCCACCTATGCGACATACCTAGGTAGGTATTTTAAGCCAAGTATTAATGAGAAATGAGTGTATGATTGTGGCAAGATCTTGTGGTCTTGTTACTGACTAATGCTGATCTGTAATCCAGCTACTTGGAGGTCACGAATTTGGATAGTTGTGAGAGATGGTCGGTGGATGTAGTGTTCTCTTGTGTGGATTAACGTCCGCACTTACACTTAATCCTCATTCATACTTGGCTTAAAATACCTACATTGTAGTATAGTTGCCATTTCAATGATCTAATCTAATCTAATCCCTTAGATATGACTGTTAATTAAGTAATAGCCAATAGTCGATGGCACCTAAGATACCTCCAGCTTACGTTGGAAAGCTTAATTTCAATCAAGCTTAATTTAGCTATTCCATGTAATAGTAGATAGACCTCCAAAGTCTATCTCATCCCACAGCTAGAGAAACACTCCAGAAACTTCCTATACAGGATGTTTTGTCGCTTTGGACCTGAAAATGGAGTTTAATAAACTCCAGAACAAATAAGAAACCTTACTGAAACTTAAAATTATGGACTCCATAACGGAAGTAGTAAATGAACTGACAGATCGTAGACTACTCGGCAGGGTTACCAATATTATCACATGTGCAGCCAGATCGAAGAAGTCGCAGCAGGGTTACATGAGGGACGACAATACTTATATAATATGAATGACTTGGAAACATCTGACTTTTATATTAACTATCAGAAATGAAACATTTCAATTAAAATATTTATGTGTACTATTTTATAACAATCTCAAGCTACTAGCAAGTACCATAATTGATATCACAACATATTAGAATCTTGAATCTTACTCAGGTTTAGATAAGAAACCCCAAGAAATGTTCAGTGGTGCTAAAGGTGCTAAAACCCCACTGGAGGATTACTCAATTTAACCATTTTAATTTTCAAAATGTAAAATCGTCTTTAAAGTAAGGTAAAATTACGGATTTATTCATTAACGCATTTAATGTTTTACAAACCTCTACAAATACAAGACAATGTTCTCATTTAAAGTTTGCTGTCAGATCTTTATTTCATAAGATACAAATGTTAGAGCAGTTTCCCTTTAGACATATCCATGATCTATAACCTATTTCCCATAGGGAAGTAAATATAAACATTTTTTCTCTGGTTATTCTGCATTGCACAACCATGACTGATCAGGCGACGTGACGTGAAGATCGTTATCACAATCACAATGACCTTGCAAGGTCACCGATGCACTTCCGCCGCTCAATTGGTGCACTCGGCCAAGGTCAAACCAGAACACAAGTTCGTCAAATGATGTCATTTGAAAATGCATTTAACTAAATAAATATAACATTAGCGAGGCTAATTTTTTATCACTTTATTTATTCTTCACAGGATAACACGACATGGTTATGAACATTTTTCAAAAATGCCACATTTTTTGTTTACAAACTTTCAAAATTGCATTTCTGAAATGGTGACCTACCCTGGTGGGTATTTTAAGTCAAGTACGAATGAGGCATGAACCGAGTGATTAATGTTTGTGGCGTGATCTTATAGTTTTGTTACTGACTAAGGAAATACATGCTCCTTAGACACAACCGTTAATTAATAACATAACAGCTAATAGAATCTATCTGACATAGTATAAGATGGAATCCGAACTAAATTGTTGCCTCTAAATTACGAACTGGTCTAATCACGAGGATAGTCTGTGCGGTTGAACGTAGTATTCAATAGTGCGAAGATTTGATGCTCTCTTCAACACCAGAGTAGTGTAGCCACAATTGTAATCTCCTTATAGCTAGATTACAATACACGAAATCACCTCAGTCGTACTTACTCAAATTACTATAGATTGAACCATTAGTTTGTGATCGTGGCTTTTACAAATTTTAACTTAATAGCTTTAAAGGAATAAGTTTACTTATTCAGTCGGGACAATTTGCTTATTTCAGAAGAAAATATTAAAGACGAGCATAATGGAGTTAGCAAGCCCATCTTTTATAAAATTGAATGTATGTCTGTATGTATATATGTATGTATGTCCTTTAAGCGTTGCCAAACTACTCATCCGATCGCCATGAAATTTTAGGAAATTGCTCTATAAGTGTCCGGGAAGGTTTTAGTGAAAAAATATTTTCGAAAACCCCATAAGTTTCCATTTTATGGAGTTTTAAATTTCTAATGTTAACCTTATGGAGAGTAAGTTTGTTTACAAATTGTCTACAATGAAAACATTTGATTTCTTAGCTACAGCTGATTGGTTTACTTTCCATTAGCAATACCGTATGCTTTACTATCCAATGCCATCTGAATCATTCATAATGTTAAACTATGAAGTAAATGTGTACTGTAAAAAATGAACAGCTTTATTCACCACGTTAATAGTTTACGGTTTTGGGGGATTATGTATTTATATTTTTATTTTCTGTCTGATTAAAGTCACGTGTTTATATGATAATTACAATGTTTATATTATTACGTTTATTATAATAATCAGCTGTTGTATATCTTTCTTATAAAAGCCGTATTACAGTTAGGTTTCGTTTGGGTTTGGATTGGATTTGAAAATTGTGAATTAATCCACTCAGATTTATTTGTTTTATGGGAATGATATTAATATGTTTTATCGTTTCAGTATTGTTATTCACTATGCAGCGACCCAGAATATATAACATTTCACAATGAAACCGTATTGCTATTCGACTTCAGAACATGGCCAATCTTAAAGTTAACATGTGTTTACTGTGAGGCGTTACGAAGTTCGCCGGGTCAGCTAGTCTTTTATAAAAGGACTAGAAGCGTCAGAGCCGTGCGCACAGACTGATGACCGTCTGTGCTATGTGTATGAAGAAAGTATGAAAAAAATTTGCTATGAAGAACCAACTAAACATCCTTAACGGTGTAGTGCATTCTCATTCTAATGTTTAAAATTAGGGAATTCCTTCCCTGCGCGTATTTGCAGCTCAAAGGGCAAAGGGCCGACAGGAACTACGCTTGTTCCGTAGGTAATCAGGGTCATCCTGCGACATCCTCCGGGTTCAAAGGGCATAATGGACTCAGAGGGACTAGAAAAATGTACAGGGTGTTTATTTATTTCGGTCAGCCGGTAAAGCTGGTATGCATTTAGACTAAAATATAGTTAGCTATTTAATTATACTTTCCAAAAAATGTACATGATAATTGGTCACGCGATAGTAGTTCGTTAAAAGATTGTTGAGGTGTTAAATTAAAGTATAAATAATTACCTATTGAACTAAATAGTTACATTTTATATTACGGAACAAGATAATTACGTGTCAATTAATTACCATGTATAATTTTTTTTAAATCACTAATTATTTAATTATCTAAACATATTAAACTAGCTGACTCGGCAAAATTCATAACGCCTAACAGTAAACACATGTTAACTTTAAGATTGACCATGTTCTGAAGTCAAACAGCATTACGGCTTCGTTGTGAAAGACTAGATATTCTGGGTCGCGGCATTGTTAACAATAATACTGAAACCATAAGACAAATTAATAACATTCCCACAAAACAAATACGTCTGAGTTTATTGATTCACAATTTCCTAATCCAACCTAAACCCAAAACAAACCTAATTGTAATACGGCTTGCATATATAAGATTAAATTTTCTAAATCGCGGAATTATTTAAAATAATACTCGCGTAATCTAACATTAATTAATTCCACTCTCACAAAACAAAAAAAACTAATTATTACACTGGGAAAAACAAACCAAACAGTAATGTATTCATTTTTTTAAACAATCACAAACATTCGCTGAAAATCTCGCACAGTAACGTTAGCTGTCAACTGTTATATACTATATTTAGATATACAACAGCTGATTATTATAATAAAAGTAATATGTATAAACATTGTAAATATGTTTTATTTGGCCAACATATAAACATGTGACTTTTAATCAGACAGATAATAAAAAATATAAATACATAATTCCGGAAAAACGTAAACTATTAACTTGCTGAATAAAGCTATTCATTTTGTACAGCACATATTTACTACTCCATAGGTTTGCATTAATGAATGATTCAGATGGCATTGCATACTAAAGCATATTGCAAATGGAAATTAAACCAGCACCTGTAGCTTAAGAAATCAAATCAGAATATTTAAATCTTTCATAACGAAGAATTGAAATTTGACTTCGGAACATGGCCAATCATAAAGTTTACACATATTTACTGGGGGTCGTTAGGAGGTTCGCCGGGTCAGCTAGTTTACTAATAAAAGTATTCTATCTATTGTGTGTGCAAATAAAAATGTTATTGCATTTTCTATTAGATTGGCCGTCGTCATTTGTTTTTCTCTTCGAAAACCACTGTGAGCAAGGGGTAATCAAGGTATCAAAGAAGAAAATGAAGAGAGGGGTCACGAATAGACACGTGCCTATTGATCAGAAACAAACCTCTCGCCAAATATAAGGTAGTTTAACACCAGATACGTATACGTTTGATTACTTTAAAAACAAAACAAATCAAATAAAAACATTTCTGACACTAAATTGCCACGAACTTTGTTTTCGGAGACTTTCCTCTCTTGCATTTAGTTACTTTGCTACGAGTGACCAAGAAGAATTCTACGAGTAAATTAGCGCTTAGGTCGGTAAAGAAGTACGATTACAAGCTTTCTCTGATCCCAACAGATCGCAGCACTGGTCAGGAGACGTCGTTATATGAATGAGAAAACCCTTTTGATACGAAATTATCTATAATAAATAATGAAACCTTAAAAATGACTTTGAAAACTTGAACTTTATAATGCAATTTAAACCTCACATAGCATAATAGGTTCTATATCTTTCCATAGTTTGAGTATTTGACCTTTTTAAAAAAAAGTTCTCAAGGTAAATATAGTGTGAACTTTAGATTAAATAAAACCCACTGAAACCAACTGAAACTCATGGAACAAGTTGAAGGATGTTGAATATAATTCAATTTTTGCAGGATTACGAGTAGATTCGCTCTTTTCTACGAGTAATCCTAATATTGAAATTAGCTAAAATTTCCTGGCTGAAAAGAGGACTTAGTCCTGCAGCAGCTATGGTGGGCTCCCAGCTCACTGATGCACATCCTGTCCCGTGTCCTGAACAAAACATGGTTTTCAGCCTTCACCTACATTGATAATACCAAGTTTACTCTGAACTGAACCCAATTGGATGTACCCGATCGCATGAAAATTTTAATTTCTTCCAAGAGGTGCTCAAGGTTTTGATAATATTCCAATTATTATCCAATACATTATAGTAATATTTTTGACAATTGTACAAAAAGCCGTTCAAAATTTACGATTTTTGACTATCCGACTCCCCTAAATACGCAGTAAAAATTTCAGCTTCTTGCATACTTTTTGAGACGAAACCCCCAATTTTCGGTATACCTAAACCGCAAAAAGGTCATGCAATTCTTTATGAAGCTATGAAGTTTGTAGACTAAAGAATGGGAGTGCAGATGTAACTTAAAAAAATATTTTAGTATATTGGAATAAGCTTTTCGTCTTGAATGTTATATTTTAATGTTTGAAAAATATTGAACAACAGACCTACTAAACAATTAAATCAAAACTTTGGGGTTAAATTCCTCTTAAAATACATACATGGGTAGTTTCCAAAATCCTTTCCAAAATCTAGTTTACAGAGCATTGCTAATAGAAACAGTGTTATAGAATAGGATTCTTATATACCTTGTTGCTGCCCAACGCTTGTGCTTCTTCTGATAGACTATTCCTATTGGTCTTCAATAATGAATTTTTAAATTATTCTTATTCTTGGATGTACAATTATTATCTGTTCATATGTTATCTGTTCATATGTTTGCAACCTGTTATTGAGCCACCTCTTCAACTCAGGTTGGAGGTACAAGTAACTCTTCTTAAATTAACTTTTAAAAGATAAAAAAATTGAAATGAATTTAATTATTTTTGATTCATTAGAAATTTTCCTTATAAATTATAGGATAACTTATAAAAAATTCAAAATTCTTTAAAATTTTTAGGAAAATTATCAATATTACTTTCGTATTATATTCATAATAACGTAAAATCGATTTAAAGGTTTTTTATTACTTTAAATGAATATTCATAATCTACGTAATTATAATACTGTAAATGATTTCATTTCCGGCCTGGTTGCGTCCCGTAGAGGGTTAAGGTGGGAGTCCCTCATTGTCCCTATATAGGATCGTGCATTAGCATTCCCTCTACGTAAAAAACATAAAATTTATTACAACGTTTTCATTGTTTCTTAAACTAAAGTAATGTTATAAATCTAGAATGGTTTTACTGACTTAAGACTAATGCTGCTATCTGTTTTGAGTTAGGGCAAACCTCGTACTGCTTTACCGACCCTGGCGTTTATTTACACATGAGATTAGTGCTGCTGTCTGCTGGGGCCAGGGTGTATCTTGTACTGCTTTGCCGACACTGGCGTTTATTTACACATGCGATTAATGCTGGCGTCTGCTGGGGCTAGAGTAAATATTGTACTGCTTTACCGACCCTGGTGTACACATGAGATTAATGCTGCCGCCTTCTAGGGTTAAGATGAATCTTGTACTGTTTTACCGACACTGACGTTTATTTACACTCCATACTAGTGCTGTAGTTTGCTGGTATGACCTGGAAGCACATGACCTCCCCAAATTTTACTTACTAGCCAATTTAAACTATATAATAGAGACATGTTAACCAGCAGAGTATAGCTCAATGTCAAATGAAAATGCGTTACAACTCAAATCAAAACTAAAAATGTTTTAGGTTATCACAAAACATTTTCCATGATAATAATATATAATACAACCCGTAAAATTTACAGGTTTGCTGCACGTAATACCTTTGACTATTTAGAAAATCATCATTTTGTAATAGTTAATTGCAATATTTAGTTTACAAACTACAGCATCCGTTAACTTACTGACTGGTATGTTAACTAAAAAGCCGCAACAGTGTTGCCCCTTCGTTGTAGCAATTTTACCCCGACGGTATGCTAAAATTACCCTAAATTATCTATAATCTACTGAAATTACCTTACATTTTAATTTTTGTTTTTATTGCTATAACATTGTTGTATAATATACCTTTAATAATTGTCAATATAATTAGGTTTTATTGGCAGCTATCAATATTCGTCATACATTGTTCTGTATTAGAAACATGTTCTTTATTTAGTATTCAATACTAGTTATAAGTTCTTATTACCATTAAATAGATAACTTTAGAATATTACTCTTATCATGGATGTGACTAAGCTCTGGGGCTATGCCATTGACTGTTGGGTTATTAATTAACAGTTCTGTCTAGAGAACATGTCACCCTTCATGTTTGCCATTTCAATAATCTAATCTAATCATATGGGTATAAGGACATTTGTTTAGAGGAACTTGAAACATTCTCTTTGGGCCTATCCACGATCCAAACTATTTCCCAAAGGGAAACATACATACAAAACTTAACAAAAATTTTGATAAAGTAAAGTAAATTAATTGATAATTTAACTTAGTTTACTAAACTTAGTACTTAGTTAGATTACTTTTAAAAATTAATTATGAAGTTGGAAATTGAAATTAAAACAGCTCCCTAAATTACCTCATCAGTCAAATCTAGCAAATAGCCTATAAAGAAACAAAGAACAAATTTACCCCATAGAAAAAATACTTCCAAAACTATGTGTCATCTAAAGAATCTTATCCACCTTTCGCTTACTGGCTGTTAAAATTATCAAAAAGGTCCTAATAATGAAGATATTACCCACTGCAAAGTCTGTGACCATAAATATCACATGTGATATAGATCAGAGGTATACTAACACCCTCTTTTTAATAGTCAAAATCGATTAAAAACCCTCAAAACTTAACCAAACGTCTATATACTCCAATCAATTACCCTAAACTTACCATTACCCTGTAACTTACCCTAGGGCTACCCTGATACTGGGAACACTGGATTGCACAAACTTCAGCCTAGTGATGCGATCTGTTGGGATTTAGACGAACTTTGTACTGCTTTATCGATCCATTCATTCTATTGAGCTGTAAGTTCACCCTGTGTCCGTCAGATGGAAGTACTGTACCAATCTTAGAACGGTAAATAACGTTTATTTCATCTCTGTGTTGAACGTATGGTAAAAGTTGTGACAAAACAATAAGTTTGTTAAATATTGAAAGTTTTTATTCGTAATACTATTATATGAGTAAGTTCCAAGTATATCTTGCAAAATCATCTGGAAAATATATCCAAAGAATATATTTTAACCTCAATAATTACCTAGTATTGAGTATAAGAAAGTAATGTCTAAAAAACTAAGTGAGGTTAATTTTTAAAAGAACCCTATCCAACCAGCATAACGAGCACAACGAGGTATAAATACAAATTGAAATACAAATTAAATATAAATTATATATTTCACTTAAAACCCTTGGTCTCTCTCTATATATGTGCGATTTCAATATAAATAATTAGTAAATCCCATGAACTAATTATAAAGAGTTCCTGTAGGATTTATGTGAGAATCACACCGTTAAGTGGTGCATAACCTTGCTAAACCCACCTTCCCCCACCCACCAAAACGTGTGTGAGTAACTTACACACCGGAGTAAGAACTTCATTTGGGCGAACATATCATTAGAGTTCCGCTGTAGCTGCTGGAATACCTCTTGGAGTGGGCAGAACAATCAAATCAGAACAGGGCCGGAACAAATGAAATAACCGATGTTAATCAAAATAAATTAAACATAAACTTAAATTAAGAAGTGTCGACGCATTGCTGTGTCAGACTTTGGCTGGGGAGGTTACGTTGTTCCCCTACGGTAGATCATCCAGGATGGCGATGGGCCTTGGCTTCCAGTCCTCTGCGACGTCATGCCATCTACAGAGCTCCCTGATGTGTGTGAAACAGTCCATGGGCTTTACTTTTGTTAAAAACGTCAAGAGTTGGGACTCCCAACGTCCCCATAATTACGGAGTTCCTGACGAACCACGGTTGTCGTGTGATTCGTCTCAGCGACTTCGTCTGGATGACCTCTAGGCGTTTTTTGTTAGTCTTGCTGGCCAGGATCCACCACGCTTCTGAAGCGTATATGATACAAGAGCGTACAATTACTGTAGTAGGAACTTGGTGACCTTCGTCCTGACCGGGATCGGTTTACTCGCTTCCAGGAGCAGCCACATCCTCTCCAGGATTGCTGTGGCCTCGGCAACTTTTCTGTCGACATGCTGTTTGAAACATAGGCGTGGTTCCAGGGTGATACCCAAGTACTTCACGGAGGTCTTCCACGGTATTCCTACTTTGTCTAGCTCGTGTGGAACTGCTCTCAGCATTATGATTATCCCATAATATTATCTCTTGTATACGTCTAAAGGGTCATGCCCAATTATACCTTTAAGCTCTAAAGGATTGTTATTCTGTTGGGGATTATGTTAGTTTTGTTTGATCGTAAAAATTTCTGGAGCTAATTTATTTATGTTAAGAGCACTTAACACGTACGATTAATTCAATAAATAGCTTTAATAAAATATTTAAATTACTGTTCGTATCAATGAATATGAATGAAATAATTAATACTGAAAAGATCGTACCAAATGTTTTATATCACGTTTATTTGGCTTAAAGCTAGTGCTGCGATCTGTTGGGATCAGAGTAAACTTTTATTACTTTACCGACTTAAGCCTTTATTCACTCGTATAGATCGTGAAACATAATAAAGGCTACAAAAGCTTCTCTTGTATACGGCAGATATATTCTGTATATGAATTGTGTTAGCCAATCGACATAGAGTGAATATTCAAAAAGTGCTATTTTTGTTGGTTATAATTATGTTCATAAAAATTATTAGATTTAGGCACACTATAATAATCTAAAAAACTTGAAAACTTGAGAAGAACAGAGGGTATTCTTTGTTCTTCTGCTGTGAGTTAGTTCTGTTATCCTCAATTCGAGCTGTCACACGGCCAAGGCGACCACAGCTTCGCGGTCCAAGGTTCACGACCGGTCCAGGCGGAAACGACCTTGACCAAGGTGAGGCGGTTCACTTCCTAGACTTCCGGTCGATCGCCCCTCTCTGGGATTTGTAAAATGCGTTAAGGCCCCTGCAGAAGAAGATAGTAGTGGCGTCCAGTAACAGTCCGCCAACCGTCTTCGTGTGATGGGATACTGGACGCTTCAACGGCCAGTAGCTAGTGCTCGCCAATAAAGACAAGCTAGTGACCGGTCAGATGACAGTACCGTACGTGAACACGTGACCTATTGGCGGTAATCATTGTCCGTGACTTAAAGGTTTTTGGCTGCCAGTAAAGCACTGGACGCTGTGAGAGGATATGCCTTAGCTTTGTGGGAGGGGGTGTAAGCAATTTGTAACAAAAGAAAAGCTGTTTAGATGAGCTGAAAACATTCCCTTTAGACATATCCATGATCTAACCTATTTCCAACAAGGAAATAAATGCAAAATTGTTTTATTTATTCACTGAAAATGAATATATCTTCAGAAATCTGTCATAAACATTTTGCATTGATTGAATTAAAAGTTTGTTAAAAATGTTATATCTAGCTAATAAACGAAAATGTTAGTAATGTGACATTTAGTGTAATATTTGTTGCAACAAGTCAAACGGCACACACCCTGCATAACGCAGGGTGGCCGCAAGGATTGCAGATCCTGGTGGACTCGTTGGAAAGGCACACCGAGCAGGGATTTCCCTCAGCTGGCCTAGTCCCCTCGTCATGCTCGCCCAAATGGTTATTTAGTTCTCCTTTCTGGGCGTCAATGTCTCCAACTTCCATATATAAGTTGAGCAGAAGCGTCAATATAGTAAATCTATATGAACTGTACAGGTCGTCCGGGCATGCAAAAATAAATTAATTATAATATGAAAGGTAACAGCTAACTTACATGATACGTATCGCGGAAACGGTGAAGCTACCACCACTGCTCATTGTGTGAGCAGTCTGGGATTGAGAATTTTTAGTAAGTTTAGGAGTGAAGTAATACAGACATGACGCAGAGAGTACACCCCCTCTGAGGGATCAGGTCACAGATGGCACGTGACTGGAAGGGAATGAAGTGATTTCTGACCAGTGAACTACTCGGCTCTTCATGGTCGCCCATAGTTAGAAATAGAAAACTTTACTTTAAATATATTGTTAAAATAAACGGTATCAGTGGACTGACAAATACTTCCTCCCTTAAGTCAAATTATAAACTACAATCTTTAATAAAACTATCATATTCTTAAACGTTTATCTAAATATCATTTAATAATATATTCTTTCAGAAATAATCATTCAATTTCTGAAAATAACAGCAAGGGAAACAAAGTTAAATTAATAGCTAGGATTATATGGGGGAGAACCCCCACTAGGTAATACCAAGCTTTTTTAAGTGAGTTTTGTTGGGTAATGTGACCTTACGCTGCATAAATTGATTTTTTAATATTCTCCATAAGAATAACATTGGGCACTCTCAGACACCGTGCTGTGTTTATCATAGTCAGTAAAATTAACTTTTCCATAGAAGAGTTAGTCAAATAACTCAAGAAACTAATTTGTTTAGTATTTTAATGTGGTTTCAATGGTGGTAGTCCAATTATATTTCACCTTTAGTGTTTTCGGACTACAAAGGAAGTTGATTTTTTTAACATTTAAAAGCCCGTAACATTTAAACCTTCATTTTAACAGGTTACGATCTTTTTAGGATTTTTACTCACAATCGGGGTTGTGAAAACCTCCCCCACTACTGTCCCCGTGTGTAGGGGCCTTTTGAGTTCAGTGGCCGCTCAGAGGACAGTAGTGCAGCCACGTGCCACGTGACCTATTGGCTGCTAATCGAGCTAATATTGTACGTGCCAGTAAAGCACTGGACGCTGTTATAGTTGTTGATCCGCGGTCGAATGGTTTTTAAACCGTGTATTATGTGGAGTGTAGATAATATAATGGTATTTTTAGAGTGTAGAGAAAATTATACCCGGACTATGTTATAAAAATGTTCCGGAAAAGACTGGGGCGGTGGCGACGTCCTGTAATCCAGCTACTTGGAGGTCACGAATTGTGGATAGTTATGAGCGATGGTAGGTGGGTGGATTCTCTTGTGTGGATTGACGTCCGCACTATTGAATACTACGTTAATCCGCAAAGACCATCCTCATAATTAGACCAATTTGTAATTCAGAGGCCGTGGTTCGAATTCCAAGTTAAACTGTAGGTCCCTTAGTTGCCATCGGCTGTTGGGATATTAATTAACAGTCCTGTCTAAGGAACATGTCAGCCTCAGTCAGTAACAAGATTACAAGATCGCGCCACAATCATCCTACATTCATTCCTCATTCATACTTGGCTTAAAATACCTACCTGGGTAGGTTGCCATTTCAGTTAAAAGTATAAAAAGTATAAAGTACAAGAGTACTATGGAGAATGCCATGTTAAAATTGAAGAATGACTTGGTTTCTTTGGAACTGCATTTTCGTATTCCTTGTTAAATTCTTGATGCCACACTGGCCGTTACTAGAACAGTTGTTATAATGGCAGCCAGTACGCCTACTGTCCCCGTGTGTAGGGCTACAGTTTTGACTGTCCGCCACTCGTGGACGTCAGTAGGCCCCTACTGACTGCTACTTTTGGTCCTGTGTGTAGAGGCTTTCGTTACACATTAGGTGAGTAGCCGTTTTCAAATGGTGGCTGAAAATTTTAGCTTCTTGCCGCCGCAGGTTGTTCATTGCAGGCAATTATCCACTTCCAAATTCCAGACTCTCTATCTCACTCACCTAGAATCAACATACGAAAAGGACATTGAATTGGATAATTATGTTTTTGAGATTTTTGCATGCCATTATTTCAAGACGGGGAGGGTGGCGTATCCTGTAATCCAGCTACTTGAAGGTCATGAATAATTGTGGATAGTTATGATCGATGATCGGTGGATGTGACATTCTCTAGTGTAGATTAACGTCCGCACTATTAAGTACGTAAGTACACAGTACGTTGCCTAATGTAATTCTTGTGGAAAATAATTTAAAATCAAAAGCTCACTTAATTACATAGATACTCTTCCAACATTTGCCACGCAAATCAATCTAGTTAAGTTTAGCTAATACGTCCATAACAACTCAAATTTAATGTTTCTTAAAACAGCAAACCTACTTACTCATTGTCCATGTAATTTTTATGGGAAATAGATAAATTGGTATAACTCGCTTATTGGTATGTGATTTTACTTTACTTAGTTAACAAACTTAATATAATCATATTGCAATGTAAAACAACCCTTATTGCATATCTGAATACTCAATACAATGAGGAATTTATAAACGTATTAAAATATTTGTATATATCAAAATAAGACCAAAGGTCTCCAGAAAACTCTCAAACGTTGAAAAAAATAAGATATGGTTTAGCATGGTGGGCCATCATAAACGCATTAATATTTTAGAGTACTTTTAATTGTATAAATGGAGGAGTTGAAATTCTCTCTCCTCACGCCAGCAGGCTGCCTGCGATCTCTTTTGATTGCTATCACTGATGCATTAACCATATTGATTGAAATGATCATGAGAAAAAACAGGCATTTTCTAAATTCAGACCGCAAACACGCAAGGATTGCCCTATGATTTATTAACTGGCATGGCAAATGCAAGACGAATCGGAAATTGAATTTTGTTTGAAATTTTCAATTCAAAGAATCTGTAAATCCTTAGGAGAGCAAAGTTTCCACATTTTAAGGAAAGAGAGATAATTCAAATTAAAATTGAACTATGTTAGCAGTCAAGCTGTCAACTAGTTAAAATAAAGCAACACAAAATCAGCTGTTAATAATAAAATATTTAAATTAATGTAATGTGGGACTTAGCCTTTGTTAACGCATCTTCAATATATTGAATAGTAAATGGGTATTATTACGCATTATGATTATTATTCTGTAAAGTCTAGGTTAGATTAGATTATTGAAATGGGACCATACTACAATGTAGGTATTTTAAGCCAAGTATGAATGAGGATTGAAAGATGATTGTGCCACGATCTTGTAGTCTTGTTACTGACTATGGCTAACCTGTTCCTTAGACAGGACTGTTAATTGCTTTTGTAATTGTCATAATTGCTCCCTTACATAAGAAATTTAACTGTCAACCTGACTGAATGTTTTCAGAAAAGCAAAATATTGACCCCGTCCGTCCCTCTCCCATTTGCTACTACCCAAAGACGAAGAAGATTTTTAAACTGTAGTACCCTTAGATATTAGGGCTTACTAATTAATTACTTAGGGGTACTAACTAATTACCTATCTAAGGAACATGTCAAACTTAGTCAGTAACAAGACTACAAGATCTCGCCACATTCATTTTATACTCACTTCTCATCCATGCTTGGCTTAAAATACCTACCCGTTGCCATTTCAAAAAGTAATCTAATCTAATAAAAATAGGATATTAGATTAGTATCGACGTGAGGCGGGTTTGTGGATCAAGGGCTAGGGCGATGCACCTTACCCTTGGCACAGATCTGGCTCGCTCCTAGAGGGCGTGGATGGAACAATGGCCAGCAAGGTCGTTCTTGAAATTGAACACTCAACAATGAATCAACCGTCCCTTCCCGCGCACTCTCACGTGCAATCAATCAAATAACAGCTGTTTAGGGCTCACACGGTCAATATTATTGTATAAAAGATTGCGCAATCTTATTAAAGGCGCGACCATACGAAGTCGAAAATCGGAAGTCGGATGAAGTTGAAAAAGATATGGATGAAGTGGTTAAATAAAAGAAGTGACTTTAATAAAGAAAGAATGCTAAATAAGCTTCGAGCAAATGAACCAAGTGATTTTAAAAACATTCTCAGCTCAGACGCAACATCGTTTAATGAGTTTATAAGGTTGGTTGAAAGATTATACTACTATCATATTGATACTAATAAATTCGACTACACCCCCAGAAAATGAACTGGTAGAAGATAGTTGTGAATAATGGTCGGTGCGAGTTTGTCAGACGACATAAATTTTCAGCTATCTCCAACCTTTTAAGGACAGGTGTGTGGATGTGTGCAAACTCATCGTTTATCATGAACAACGTTATCATAAAGATGTTTGGTAAAGTAGTTTGGTCAGAGACATTCAGAAAGGTAAAAAAATACAAACATGTCAACAACAAATATTTCTCATATCTCTATGTAATGTTTCCCCGCTACCGACCCAATGTCAACAGCTGGGCGGATAATGTGTTCAGATATGTTAAAATCTGACAAGCAGACCACTAATTCCAACCTCCAACATGATCCTGGGCCTGGAATTTACAATGGGTATACTCTTTTCCAATAACACATTTTTTGTTTCTGGGTTATTCCAATAGAAACGAACCCTCTATTGCCATGTACTTGTAAAATTGTTGTATATTGTTAAAACATCTGTGAATGATGTTTTCAACATTTAAGCTGAATGATTGTAATAAAACAATGGGCTAAACATTAATAATCGTGCTCTTTTTTGCATTTTCATTTAAATTTAAGTTCATTATAATTTGTTTTTAAATTTAATTTTTTCGAACTTTAACTTTTAACTTCGTTTATAATTTTGTAACTTCGATTAAGTAAAACTAGAGGTATAATTTACAGTACCAACATGGTGGTAATTCCATGTAAATGAATTCCACGCAGTATATTTGAACGAGGAGCATAATGTATTCAATAAGAGATTGAAAATGGACCATAATAATAGACTGTTGTTGACGGTCAAACCTTTCAATTCGATATTCCCTTTCATTCTACCTGAGACCTTCAATCACAGACTTCCTTGCCAAGAAAATACCAGTTACAAAACGTGTAAAGGTCTCATCTCTTAAAGCGTTTTGGACTGTGGAGAGTATTCATTTGCAACATTTGATGTCAATATGTAGACTCTAGATATAACAAAGATTAAAAATAGATAAGTATGAATTACGTGTAAATATAGTATCATTACGAAAATGACAACACAGCAACTAATGAAACAAGAATGAGTCGTACAGGTTACAAGAGCTGTAGAAACAAACACTAGTCTGAAAAATCACCAAGACATACAAATAATTTATATAAATAGAATTGATGTGAGCTGTTTGTACATAGGTTAGAGTATAAATTAACTGAAAATTGAATAAAAGTGATACCGAAACTGTAAATCGAGTTGTTTTTGAGAAACAAACTGTGTAAAACACAAGAAACCGTAGCCAAAATAACAGAGTTATTGCTAATAAAATGTTCAAAAATGTGTTACTGTATTTTGGCTACGACTTCTGCGTCTTACGCAGGGTTTGATAAAATAGAACTTAACTTACAATTCCAGTACCAATTTTATTCAATTTTCAACTAATTTTACATAACCCCTACATTTGACATTTGAAAAACAGTTTGGCCACATTTTAACGGGGTACTGAAATCAGTGCGAAATCTTTTACTAGCCGAAACCAGCTAAAGGCAAATTTCCAAACCCATGTTTATCTATACTTTTCATTATTTTCTCAAGTAGAACTCGTTCTTTAATTCTTTCAGTGGAATGAACCAACCTGCATTACTGACCAAATTAATGATCAGAGGTAGTTGAGTATCAAAATTCTTCATGCATTTTCACAGGATTGAACCAAGGTTTTTCATGAAGTTGGCACTACGACACCTCTAGTCCCTACATCCCAGCCGCACATTGACACCCTCTCGCTCCAGCGTGATGTACGTTAAAGCGGAACAGGAAGAGACCTCTCAAGGTGGGAGTCGAACCTGGGACCGCGCCAGACGCTGCTCAACATGATCTATAGTGAGGGATAACGATGTGCTGTCTACCACTGTAAATGGTTAGAGTGAAGACGATGTATCACAACACTGCGATTCGATAAGTATCGGTACTATTATCACAATACTGCAATTCGATAGTATCGGCGATGTTTTCACACTACTGCGATGCGATTTTGCACGTATCGGTGCTGTTATTGCGATGATGTCATTCACCCCTTCCCCGACTACCCCCTAATTGGGTGTAGTCTTCATGTAAGAAATGAGGTTTGAGTAAAAAAATTTTGTTTCTTAGTTATTTGTAAATACTTTAAAGACACTGTACACTTTATGTCATAAATAAATGTTTAATAAAATAAAATAAACTACATTAATAATGTAAATAATCATTAGTTTGAGTTCCTATTGATCAAAAATGGTATCAAAATAGTTTAAACCTGGCTCAGGTCATTTTTTACAATCCGCAAGTATATCCGCCGACCGTCCGCTAGGCCCAAATATTTAGCGGATATATCCGCCTTCAGACCGGGTAGGGTCAATAGGTTCGGTGATGTTATATAGGAACAACGAGTCGACACGTAGTGCTTTGTATTACGTTATTAGGAGAGTATAACAGAACAGTGTATCACAAGACTGCATTTCGATACGTATCGTTGATGTCATCTCTACTACGTTTTGCTAAGTAGCGCTATCCTGATACTGAGTTTTAATTACGTATGAATTCTGTGTGTCGCGATAGTGTGATTCAGTACTGGAAAAACAGATCATAATGGTATCAGGGTTGCAGAACTTGGGCATTATTATACTTAAAATTTACATTGAAATAGCAGTTCTGTATAGTAATTTTTTTATTTCCAAGAGGTTAACAAGTAGCTGGCATTTGTTAGCTGTCTTTTTAAACATTTTGACACATTTTATGGTCATAATGATTAAATGGAAAAATATTTGTTAATATTAGAAAATCAATTTAAACCCGTCCATCTTGTGTAAATTTAAAACAATTGGATGGTTAATTAGTTATGCAGGAGTTTTGGGGTCAATTATTTAACAGGCAAACAATGTGCAAGGGTTAATAGACGAAGCCTTTAACAGACAAATCAATGTGCAAGGGGTTTTTCTGAGGATGCCTTTAACTGACAAAGAAATCTGTAGGAGTTTGAGGACGAAACATTTTTGTGACAAAGCAACCTGAAAGGGTTGAGGAAGAAGACTAACTGACAAAGCAATCTGCAAGAGTTTGGGGACGAAGCCTTCAAATAGTCAAGAAAACCGCAAGGGTTTAGGGTCAAAGTGTTCATCTGAAGGCTTTTAGGAGAACCACAACCCCCGGAAGCCCAGGACGGCGGGTGTAGCGGGTGGGGAGTGTTATCAGTGAGTCACGCCGAGCGGCGCGGTCTTCACCTTGGTCGGAGAAGGTCGCGGGCGGAGTCCGAGGTCCGCGTCAGTCGTGCCGCGACCATGGAACAGGAAGCACCGCCCGCGACACCGGAGAATGACGACGATGTCACTCTCTACAACCTCAACCTGGCCACCATCAAAGACTCCCTGGCGCTGGCCGAGAGGCTGGCCCAGGCTAGCCTGATGACGTCACCGGCGGCTAAGAGGAGACTCCAGGCGAGGAGTGTGGAGATGGGACTCCAGGAGGATCCCCCTGGAACATACGTCCCACCGAAGCACCTCCTCCTATACCTCGTCAGGTATATATTTTGCATTCCCATGCCGGTGTCATTTTATAAATAACAGTTCAAACCCTTGCATTGTTACGTATCATTAGTAAAACTAATGCCTTCATCGTAATAAGTATGTGGTCAGAAGAGCTAATTAATATAGAAGTCTATGTCACATTCAAAAGTAACAAAAATGTAAACACAATCAAAATGTAACAAAATTGTGTAAATCCTTGAATTACTCCCAATAATAAACCCCTTAATTGAACAGGAGAAGGACGATGAAAAATTGTTTTAATGCATTATTGCATTTTTAAATAGTTTAAAATGTCTATTTTTAAAATATACAAGGTATTCGGTCTGTTTACTTCTAAATTTAATAAATGGCGACACCCTTCAGGGCTGCTATAACAGATCTTGTTCCCCGGCTGTATATTTCTTAATAGTTTTTCCATATTATTTGAGTCGTATTGTTCAATGTTCTTTCTAAACAAATTTTGTAATTTTCCAACTTAAAAATATTTCATATGGAGATATTCATGTAAAAGTGTTAGGATACTGTTAAAATTAATACTCTTTAACGTATAAAGGTTTAAAGATGTACCTTTTATATTTTCTGGAATAAATGTAACTTTAAGATCAGAGGGTTGGCAACGCACCTTTCCCTTAAGCCTTAAGAACACCTTTGTTGAAATTAGTAACATTTTATTTTATAAGATATTTTAATTCATATAAATACTAGCTGTAAGCCCGTCCTATGTACGGGTTGTAGGATTCAGTTTCAAGAAGAAAGATTATCATACCAAAACGTAAACCTTAAATCCTAAACAGGTAAGTACAAAGAAAATAAATAAATACCCTGGTTTATTATTTGGCATTACTTTACACATAGATTAAAACATTTTTATACCATTATTAAAATTAGTTTTACCTTAAAATAACTTAATTATTTTTTTAAATAGTATGATTTAGAAATGGGTTTGAAATCTATTATCAAACTAAACTAACTAACATTGATTTTAATTTAACAGCTGTTTGTTTTTATTTCTATTAAATTCACTAAACTACAAAGACAGCTGATTATTACCAGTAGGTGATTAATTGAAAACTAAAAGCAAAATGCGACTAATATCGCGTAAAAAGTGCGTTTTTAAATGCTCGTTATTTACCTTTCAAGGAGCGGCGGGCAATTTCAAGCATTGAAAACCTCCTCTGGAATGTAGAAAATGCATGAATTTAGATTCATTGTTATCAGTTCTCCCGTTTTTTCGGAGAAGATATCGTTCCTGGAGCGTCACAGACAAACACAAATTGAGATAATACTTGTTTCGGCTTCGCTATCGCACGAAACGTAAAAATGACTAAAAAGTGAATAACTTTGAGCAATGAAAACAGATAAAACTCTAATTTTATTTCTATGGATGGAGTATTAAATATTCTTAGTCTATGTAAAGTTAACATTAACCATGTAACCAATTTTCTAATACAAAAATTTATAATTTCCCAAATTGTGAAGTAAATATATTATATATTACTTAATAAGATCTGTTTGTTAAAATAATATTACAGAATATAGGCGTAAATTTGATTCTATTACTTTGGAAATGTTATATTTGACAGTTAAGTTTGAAACAATTTTTTATATTATTGCGAAAGTGCAATTAAGTGTACAGATTCATTACCAACATAAATTTATATCTAAAATAATAGAGGAAAGTATAAACAATAATAAAAAATCAAATAAATTACAAAAGCTTTGTAGAAAATATTGTTTAAAGAAACCAACTCCTAAAATTTAAAGTTCAATTCTAGGACGTTCAACTAATGTTTACACGATGTACCCACGATTTATGGCATAAACAGAAGTTTATTTTTAGTCCGACCGTTGGACAACAGAAATCTGTGTCATGTTAGTTTATTGTTTACCACTCGTCTCAGATCTGCCAGCCGGCACGGCCAAACTTGTTTTGTTATTGGTTACTCGACACTGTTTTAAAAGTTCATCGCATTTCTGATATGACAGGAACTTTAGACCGTCATATGGCACTTTGCTAGTGTTCTCAATGACTTCATGGAGCACTAAAAAAGTTCAATATTTTTGTGATGAAGGCGATTTGACGGAATTATTAATAATTACGACATGTATTTCACGCGGGTGTGGACGGTGGCATAACGTATGATGTACGTTTTCGTTGAATTACAATTTTTTTACCATATCCATATGGTAATGCATTAGACATGTCCATGACCACTATATCCCAAAGGGAAGTAAATCTATTTATGACATGGATACGTCTAAGCTCTCGGGGGGGATGTTAGCAAAATAGCGAGACGCAAAATGTGTAACGGAAGTGATGTCATACGCTTATGATGAGAACAGCTGATTAAAGGAACTGAAAGGATTTTCCCAGACATATCTATGATTCAAGATATTTCCCACAGGGAAGTAAATACAATTTAAGTAGGAAAGTTACTTTAGATGGAAAAATGTACCATACTCATTTTTATTGATATTTACATCAAGTTAAAAAATCATAAAAATAAATAGCTATGAGCTCCACCGAGATTGTAATACATCGGATGGCTTGTGTTGCATGTATTTTATATGTCAGTTTTTAAAGGCCTAACATTTTATCAGGTTTTGGAAACTCCCTATCTTGATTTTACTGTGTAATCTCGACCTTATGTTACTTAAGAAATGAGCCCGGAATCACACCGGGGACCTTCAGGCTATAATCATGTAACCAATGAGTTGCGCAGAATTTTCATTCATTTGAAATAAAAATAATATAATATTCCAAATTCGATAAAATTAACTAACTAAGGATAAATGAATTAAAATTATATTTAATATTTTACGTTCTGTATTAAATTTTTTGTTGTCTGTGCTGAAAATAATTCAAAATGAATATTAAATACAAATAAATAAACACAAATTTTGGATAGAAACATTTGTTTCGCTAATTATCTGTGTTTACTCATATTTTTAACAAAGTAACTAAAAAAATAGTATCGTGATGTGGCTAAAGTGCACCAGTGTACCTAACTTAATAAACATTGGACAAACAGTGTAGTCTCGGGGTTTGTACAAAGACTGATAGACTGACGATAGACAAATCCATTGCCAGTTTCTTATATCAGGCAGACATAAGTTTGAAAACTACATTTTTAGATTTAGGGAGCCTCAAAATGGATAACCACTTAAACCTAAATTCGAAAACTTTGAGGAAAACAATACTTTTGCCATATACAAGGAGAGAAAGTAAAAAATGTAAACCAATGTGAATGTAAATATTGTGACAAATAAGTACTATAAGAAAAAATACTATGCTTTAAAAGTACGGGAATGATTTCAGTATTCATAAACAGCTGTAATCATAACTATATTACAACACTTCCGTTACACATTTTGTGTCTTGTAAAGTGATAAACCCCCCTCCCTTAATTTAAACATACTCATGTAATAAATAAAAGCATTATACAAACTTATAAGACCATTCTTTTGAAAACATTAACCAAAATATCTTAAAACTATTTTTCTCTTAATATTTTACTGCAGTTAACATAAACTCTAAAAATGCACAGGTGAAAAATATAATGTAGGTACAGTGCTATAAAATATGGGTTATTAAAAATGAATAACATGTAGGAGGACCTACAGATGATTTTATCTCAGTTTTGAACTAAATATTCTAAAATATAACAATGGTGTGAATGTTTAAAAATAAACTATTAAACAGAAAGTATTGTGCCGATGTTTGTATTGTACAAGGTCAATGCATGTGGGAGTGTTAACAATGGCGCACTGGGTCAATTAGAACGGCGTTGCCTTCATGCTCTAACTGACAGACTTGACAGTCCTAACTATTCATTCAATGTTTTTAGAGATCAAATCTTACATTTTACCCATTCATTATTATTTATGTGATTTTTTAGTACTATTTGGAAAATGTTTTGTCAGATTCGTAACTTATCTAAAATAAACTAATTTTGAATTTTGAAAATCTATATAAATAAAATAGCAAAGCCGAAATTGGTCTGACCTTTTGTCTTTTTGTACCAATTCTACGTGAAAGTGAAAGGATCAACAGTTATAAAACTTAATTTCCTTATTTTATTTCTTTCGAAAGGATTGCAAACGCAAAAGACTTCGGTCGAAGCAGAGCTTCCCGCCTTTCAACGGTTTCAGGCGTGTGAGGGGGGGAAACGCTCCCAGACAGCGTCCTCAAGGGTTCAAGTTAGGTTGGTTATTTATAGTATAAATATATTTTGGGCGGTAATTTCAGCACTATTAACACTACAGCAATCCCACGAATTCCTTCCTTTCTGAGTTTTTTTTTAAATTCTAAACTGGCCCAAGTAATATGAAAATTGAATAACGAGTACCAAAAAACCCAGTTTGAACAGTGATTTAAAAGAATGAAATACCCGTCAGCTGTCAAATTAAAATCAACATAAGTTTGATGACATTGATCATTGGTTTTAAACCTTTTTCAAAATCATACATCATCAAAATGTAATCTTTTGTTTAATAATGTGTTAAATAATGTTTACACCGTTAAAAAAATAAAATTTCAAATTTTTATTTACACTAATTACAAATGGTCAATGTGCCCCCGTATGCTGCACGACAAATAACTATATTCGTCCTGCATACGAAAGAACTCCTCTCTCGGGTCACTACGCTTTTTGAATTTTATGGTTTATGCTTTTTCTAGTCGGGGCTTCAATAACACGATCAACTCGATGCGGAAAGCCTGGTGCACCGTAATAGAAGACGAGTTTTTGCTATGTTACACACAAAAATCTTATTTTTCATGGTAGCCATTTTACTAACAAATGATGGTAAACAAAATGGCTGCTCATTCTTGCAATGCATTTCGGCCGTTTACACAACCATGGTCAAAAGAACTTTATAATTTCCTTTTTCTATTGGTATACATTTTATGTCTGCCCGATTTATACTTTTTGAGATATAAAGTCATGAAGTTAGGTCCATATTTTTAATTAGCCTTTCAATTCTCGGAAATGGCGACCTACGTAGGCAGGTGTTTTAAGCCAAGTATATATGAGAAATGAGTTAGAGATTATTGTAGCGCGATCTTGTAATATTGCTAATCACTAATACTGACATGTTTCATAGGCAGATTATGTCAGTCATGGCAGGAATTAAGGAATTAGTTCTGGTAATTAAGGACCAACAGTTTAACGTGGGATCCGAAACGCAATATTGCCACTAAAGTATGTTAACTAATATTATTTTATATAGTTTACAATTAGTTGAGTTAGGTTAAATCTGTATCATTATTAAAATTCCTTATACACCAAGGTAATATAGCATAATTTTAAAACAGGTCTAAAATCAATTATCAATGTAATGTCTAATATAGTTAAAACTGGGGTTTGAGAGCTTATTATTTTATTTTCATAATGCGTTTTCCAGTTGAACGTAAACAAAACTATAGAATCCTCCAAAAGAGATAGAATAAGAAAATAAGTTCCATAACAAACTGCGGGTGCTCTCGATTTCACGGTTTCAAAGACAATTTGATTTGTATATAGTTTCCATAGTCTTTCGTGTTACATAAAAACAGACTGACAATAATCGAGATTCGACTTAATTCGGTTTCTCGGAGTTATAAAACATGGAAATAACCAAAAATATTATAGTTCCAAGCAATGTACAGACAAAACTCTAATTTTATTTAGTTTATGTTATTAGGTTAATGGGAACGTTTCGATCAAATTCTTTACTAGTTGTGTGGCTAATGCATCTGATTCACACTGACGTCAGCGATAAGAGTACCTGTTATCAGTGACATCCGCAGTGATGGATTACCGATACTGTAGGTGCAACTGTAAACCATGACTGATCTATGTTCTTCTCCAGAGTAGATCTGTTTGGATACTAAAACAACATTCAATAACTTCATCTGAACTCAAATTCAAGGTTGTAAACGTTTTATTAAAAACGTTAAACTAATTCCGTTGTTCAACACATCTATACAGGGTGTCCCATATATAAAACGCCAAACTCTGGTAAATGGTTTAATGAGTCAAAATAAACAGAAAATCTAGAATAACATTTTTTTCGAAAAACGCTTCGTTTACCAGATATCCGCCATTTTGTATTTTTACAAAATAATTTATCTCAAGAACAGTTTGACCGATTGGGTTCATACTCGGTATGGTTATTACTTCGGTCAAGACCTAATTAATAAAAAATAACCAGCTTAGTTTGATAAAACATTACTAAATGGCGGCCATTTTTAAAATTTAAATAAAAATTACTAGAAAACTGTAACTTTCATCAAAAGTGTCAAAAATGCTTTATTGTAGCCCTTTCCATTACAAATCGTTTGATGTAACTGTTTTTTTTTCGAAAAATTCTATTCTTGGTTTTTGTTTATTTTGACCCATTAAACCATTTACCATAGTTTGGCGCTTTACATATAGGGCACTAAATCAAATTCTAGTTTTCTCTGTATGATAATTGACGATATTTTTGGTTATTTTTACGTTTTATAACCCAGGGCAGCCAAAAAGCGGTCGTCGCACGGTTTAGTAGTGTATACCACCCCAAATGGGGTGTTCACACGAGCGAGCGCTAGCCAGACCGACCGTAGCGCGCTCGCGCGACCATCGCAAGCACTCGCCACCTTTACTAGATCGCAGCTGGTACCTGTGATCACTCCACTGTCGACTGCTTCCACCGCCGTCACCGGCGACGTAGTAGCTTTGACCATCCATTAATAATGGATAGTCAAAGGTAGAGTAGTGAGTGGACAGGCATTGGACGGCGCACACGAGCTTCCAGTTGACGCTAAAATTCGTGTACACGTCGCTTTGTACAATATGGATTTCAGTGGATTTAACGTTGAGTGAATTCATCATAGAATAAGCCAAAAGGAATCCGCCCATTTGAGACACCACATTGACGGAGTACCACGATAAAATTAAGAAGCGAAATTCGTGGAGAAATTATGTTCAGTGATATACGAAGGTTTCTCAGAAAATAGCATTCGTTATCTTGTCAGCTAGTTCGTTAAATGGCCGAATGTTCATGCAACAGAAATTAAAAAATTACATTAATCTTCTTTCAGTTCGTTAACACGGTAACAAAAATTTGCTAAAATGCTCGATCTTTGTAAAAGTTGATTTCTAAAAACAGAGGGAACCAGGAAATGTTGTGTTTTGATTTCCTGTAATATAAGAAAGACAAGTAGCAAGAAGTAGTTTGTTGAGTCACCGCTACTGGGCTGCTGTAACGCAGGCGCCGGCGCAGCTACGTCACCGGATGTAACGCTTACTCTCGCCAGGGAAAGTAACCCGGTGACCGGAGTCCGGAGTCATGCTGAGAGTACCATCCGGGTACCCGACACGAGGTCATTCCTACTAAATGGGAGAGAAAGAGAGGATCGGTAAAATAGACTCTGTCCAATACTGTATTGCAGTTTACATCCAAGTCGGTAACATTCCTTTTCACGACTATGTTACCGACGTTTTCTACTACTACTTACGCCCACGACAAAATAAAGGTTTAGGTAAGTCGGACTCAGGGTATGAGGGTTCAAACTTGCACCGTTGGTCCGTCTCCTAAAACTAATGGCTGAACCCCTATCCCAAATTCGCTCACTTATACCAAGTTAAAAAAAACAATTGGACTACTATCAGCACGTTGTTGCGAAAAAATATGACACATCCATTTACAGTATTGTATAATCCGAAATTATATACAACGGAGTTATTATTTATATGGCGCGAGTGATAAAATCGACTATTTAAAAAAGCATCGTTTTATCTTTTTTTGTTGATCGTTTAATAAAAATACCCTGCCATAGTTTTGGAATGTTGGAATTAGTTAGATCTTAAATATACTAGATTGAATAGTTCAAAAATCCACTTTGAATAGAGAAAAGGTAAAGATCATTAATTTATAAAATTTTGAAACTACTTAGGGCGATTGATAACTCGTTATTTTTTAGGCAGACGTGGGAAATGATTTTAGCACGATACATGTCTATAGTGAAGGAACCTCCGTCGAAAGACATCGTGATACAAACCCCACGAGATTCCAGAGCCAATTTTAACTTTTGGCCACCCTTTAGCAGTATCAAGCCTGCCGCCTCTGCTTCTAACTCCTCCAGTGTGGTTGTGAACGAAAATATACCAAACTTGCTACTCCCTTAAAAATTTCCACCGTAGACTATAACCTGAGGAAAATAGGTCAGCTCCAAGTTATGCTCGGGCGTATGTATGCTTATTCCTTAGATTACGGCTCAACCCAACATGTCCGGAGAGGATTTTAGAAATATCCTCTCTCCCCGCTCTCACCGAGAACATTTTAAACTCCTTCAACCTTCGGCGGGACCAGAGGTGGAGAGGTCGCATCGGCCGCCGGCCACTATCACTGATAACAACTGATAACCGTCCTTGAACCGCGCTGATAACGGCATCGCGATGCCTCACGTGCGTCACTAGCGGATATCTCATTGTTCTGATGAACCACCCAAGCAATAAAATTATTGTATTTACTTACCTGTGGGAATTAGGTTTGTTCGATCATGAATATGTCTAAAACGAATCGTAGGAAATTTGACTGGTCCTATGCCTGGCAAGGTCAACCGGGACGACGCTGGATATGAGTCTGAGTAATGATGAGGATACTTTTTGCGGATGAACATATTATTTAATAGCACGGACGTTAATGCTCACCAGAGAATTTACCATCGATATCTATATTTACCGTGTATAACCATCCACAATTCGTGAACCCCAAGTAGCTGTATTACAGAACACACCGACGTACAGATTATCCACAACTCTGTGGACAGCACAAAAGAGAACACAGAACATAAAATGCTATTTAAAAATAATTTGAGAAATGCAAAATTATTTTCATAACACAAAATTATTAGGTATGTACAAATTATAGACAATATCATCAATACTTTAGAGGTTACAAAAAAATTCACTTGAACTAAAAAGACCTTAGCCACTTGAATGAGAGCCGTTTTAGCATGTAGCCTTGCCCTTAGTCTTTCACGTCGGGTGCGTTATAGTGTGCAGTTGCTAAACACTGTGTTGACCGTGGTACCAGAATACCTGACATTGACATCATTGCCTCTCTCGTCTCGTATCTCCATTCTCAAGATCCAAACTGGCTCATCCTACAACCCATCTGTTCAATCCGATAACAATTTAGTGATATGTTTCACTCAAACATCTGTCGATACCCGATAATATCGCATTTCAGAACATCTATTCCTGTACAATTGTATACCAAATTTTGATCAAATAACAGTAAAAATATGGAATTATTTTTTGCATTTTTTACGAAATAGTTTTTTGTGCATCAAGTTATTAAAGTTGCACTTTTTGTCCCTGAAGGAAACTTAATTTCCCGACAAAAAAGACTTTAACCCCATGATATACACAAAATGTTTCCTCCACCAACATATACGAGTAACTCAAGTTACAAATAATTATACCCACTATAAAATAACCTAAACTAAAATAACCTAAAATTGCCAAGTTGTGGCTAGCATAACCTCAAAGCAATCAATGCAATATATCAGCTGATTATTCAATAATCACACAGTCAGCTGCCGCAACTACTGTCAGCTGCTTTTATTTCTGATAATTCAATACAGGATGCGTCAGATTTATCCCATGTCATTTTTTGGGATTACTTTTAGTCCCAAGGAACTATAAGCTACATATTTTTACTACCTTAGGACTAAAATTGTCACTTTAGAACCACAGAGTAAAGTACGGTTTAACATAGAAGTGAAGAAATAGCTATCTGTGTAACTAGAGCGCAAACGATGTCATATCGCACGAGAGGTTCATATGGCAGCACGAAGCGTCAGCTGAGTGTTGCCAGAACTTCGAGGGCGGCCATGACAGTTTGCACTCGTATTACACACAAGAGTTTTCCTACAATAAAAAAGTCATTTAGGTTATGTTTGATTTTCCCGTTGGGATAAATGTAAATATTACTTTTAGGTTTCCGGTAACCTCAGTTTCATTGCGCAAAACCGGTTAGTATTGTTGCAACGTCTACCGTCTATCAGCTGACTGAGCGCTTAACGCATGTTATTGGTTAGTTTCATATAGATTTGGAGCGTTCCACCCATGTGATTGACTTATATCCTAGTGCAGATATGTACTGCTTATACGTTCTGCCAACAGTGCGAAAAGTGCCTGTTATCGTGCGGTTGTAGGAAAAATAACATTTGACGCCCCGAGGCAAAATATTTTCTTTCTTCACAACCAATCTTTTTATTGAAGGTAGATCATTCAACAAAAAATAATTATATTTACTTCCAAATCATGGATATGTATGAAGGGGACGTTTTCAGTTTCTATGAACCGCTGTTCTCATAACCATATGATGTTTGCGTCTTTAAAATTTCTAACTCCCCTCCCACGTGCTTAGAAATATCCATGGTAAAAGTTAAACATATTTTCCTGTCTAAGATGACTACTAAATAACGAAATATACCTAACAAAATATAAGGTACATAGTGTTTTTAAAACAATACCATGAATAAAACAAACTCTCTACATTGTTTAGTACAAAACAATAACGTATTTTAACACGTATCTGAACTGTATTTACACTTATATTATCTAATCTTGTACTATAGCAGAGTGTGGGAAAGTGGGCGTTATGAGCTGTAAAAACAAACAAATAAAGATAAGAAATTGAACATCGAATCTGTATTCATATTATGTACCTAACTCCCTTCGGTAATAAAGTAGAAGGAAAAGATATATCAGGCAAAAAGTCAGACATCTGGGTTTATATTCGACCTGGTTAGTGACCTGTAAACTGATAATCATCCCTAAAATAACCTTGAGGTCACACAAGCTCTGATCAGATATTTTCTGTAGTTAAAAATATTGAATTAATTAACAGTTTTATCCATACCAACAGTTTATAACATTGTTTTCAGAATTATGACATTGCAAAATGATAACTATCGTTTTTCCATAAAAATGAGAGCATCCACCATGATGTAACTTACTTCAATTATTCTATACCTTTTGGGAAGGTGTTTGTTTACTTATGGTGCTTTTGGTTTTTTCAAGTTTTTGTTGTTTTAGGATTTTTTTAAGATGAAGATAAATTAAAGATTATAAATTTACCATCCTCAATTTGGCATAGATAGATATAATTCGACTTAAAATCCTACAGCGAAATTTTTGCCGAAAACTGTGAAATTAAAGTACGGTATATTAATATCTATATCAATATTGCAGGATATTTCAATGCAACAGCGGATTTGTATTTTGTGTACTGTTAACGTAAGTATGTTTTGAATTACATAACGGACCACAGTACAACGTCAGAAAAAGCTTTTTATTGGTGTAAAAACCTCCTCTAGCGGTGAAACAGCGAACTGCGTGAGATAGTTCCAGTATCAGCTCACAGATGGCAGCATGGCAGACGACCGATTTGCTAGATGCCACCACCACTCGCCTCTCGCCTCTAGATACAGCTATTTGGAGTTATTTCGGCGGGCACGGCTTGTTCCAAAATGATGATGGACTGGGATTGTTTGTCACAGTTCATCCGGGGCATCCCTCTTGAAAATAAAAAATTGATGTGGACCACGAGATGCCATTTCTGAGCACCCAAGTCTTGGAGCGAGCACCCATGGCTTAAGCCAAATTTAGGCCTAGCCTAGGATGTTATTTAGTGGGTAGAGCCATTACTTTGTTATTTTTATTTTTTCCAGGAGAGTCCCACTTTCGCACTATTTGCTGGTCATCTGTGTACGTAATGCATTTTTCCGGCATCACTCTTAAAAAAACTGCTTACCACTGGAAGGGTACGAAAGCGCTAAAAGGACTAAAACAAATGTTGATTGGGTAATTAAAAATTGATGTTCAATTTCATACGGTAACTATGCCCGGGATTGAACCGGCAGCCCTCAGATTACGAGTTAAGTACACGACCAGGAATTGAGGAACTCGCAACACAACTGCCGCAAAACCTCAACCTCGCAAGGCCAGGGCCCCCGAGTCCTTGGCGCAAAATCTTTGCTTCGCTAGTTTACTTAACTTCCGCAAAACCCACAAAAAACCACGCGGTTCACTTAATGCGGGAGTGACATTGGGTAAGCGCTACTGTACAGGGTGTCTTATAGATGTCAAACTCTGAGAACAGGTTATATGGGTAAAAATAAAAAGGCAATTGAGAATACTTGTTTTTCCAAAAACGCTTCGTTTGCAAAATATTCGCCATTTTGAATATATTTAAAAATAATTAAAAGTTATCTTCTAATTTGTTTAACCGATATTTGAAATCTCGTTAAAAAGGTTTAAATATAATTGATCTACTTGAGAAAATCAACTGGGGCCAATTTAAATATAATTAGTTGCTGCCTCATAACATGTATCGCAATGTAAATTATAAGGTTGATTGAAGTGCCAACGACCGTAGTAGTTAGGTAATAACTGCGCAAAACAACCAACGGCTACATTATACAATTATTAATTCTGCGAGGACTGTACGGAGTGTAATGTGGATGGTGATATAATTGCTATACGCATTCCACAATATCCATTACATGGGCGGTACCAAAGAAGATAGTTATTGCTATTTTCAGAAAGACTTTCAAAATACAACATCAGGTGATAAAAATTACTTCATTATTTGCATGTGGAATATATTTGAGACAACGGCGCTCTCTGGTGCATATTTTAAAGCGAATACGAGTAGGGATGAGTGTATTGACATGAATGACATGAATATGTCTTAGCTCGGGGAGAGGGGTGTTGGCAATTTGCGAGACCAAAATAGTATATGCTTAGTGACGTCATATGGTTATATGGGCTACTATTTAGAGTAACTGAAAAAATTTCCTTTGACACCTATTTCACACAGGGATGTAAATACAATCATTTTTCCTCCCCTTACACATGTATTTGGAGAAATAAATATCTTCGTAAAAATTTTCGAATTTGAGTTGAGTAAATATATCCGTTTTGAGGCTTCCTGAATCCAAAAAGTGTTTTTTTCGACTGAAGTCTGGGATTGTCTTTCTGTATACAAACCCCGAGACTACAGGGGTCGTCCGATTTCTATGAAATTAGGTAGGCTACACAAGTGCGCTTTGGTTATATCTCTAAACCATTTGTTTTAAACCTGAACGTAATGAAATTGCGAATGTGTAGAACGGTTCTAATGAACCGAAGACTGGAAACTATTTTATGTGTCTGTATTTTAGCTTTATCTACATAAACTAAAGGGGCTTATTTTTCCTAAACAAGCATTGCACAGTTTGAGTCGCTCTATTAAATCATCGTTATCTTTATCTAATCAATGGAATGTTGATGATAAACTTACCATCCATACAGCTTGTTTCCTACATAAAATTCCCAATTTTATATTTCATTATTTAAAAAAAATTAAATATTTGTACTCCTTCCAAATTAACAAGGCGGTTACAGTCAAATAAATATATACAAAAGGTTTTGGTAGATTCTACTGGTGGATTGGACGGATTATCAGTAACAAAGTATACATAACATACGTATTTAAACCACGTCTATTTAATTTTTACTATCGTCTTATTTAATTTTTTAAAGTGTTAGTGCAAAAGATCCAAAACCAGAATATTTCTGCCTGAACCAAACCTGATTAAACTAGTTGAAACCCCACCGAAGCCTAAAACCACTGATTGTAAATAATAATACTACTTTGTGAGACCGACAAAGTAAATTTTTGAATTTTTGACATGGATTTGTATTACCTCGAGGGGGGTGTTGGCAATTCGTAAGATGAAAATTTGAAAAAGGATTCCATAGAAGCTATCAGAGTTATTGTATTGAATTTTTAATATATAAGAATAAGAACAGCTGTTTAGATGAAGTGAAAACATTCCCTTTAGACATATCCATGATCTAACCTATTTTCCAACAGGAAGTAAATACAAACATGAAAATAAACGTCGTTACTTTATACCCTATACATTTAGTCTCTCACAAATCATAATTTCTCTATTTTCTCTACCATCCAGACATACTTTAGCCTCATTTTAACTTTTATGTACTTTACATATTGTACTAGTAGTAATCCCAGATTTAAATTCCTGTGATCCGAACAATATGACAATCTAAACACTCCTTTCCTAATTTGATTACGTTAAAAAGGTTTTACTGCATATAATTTAGAACGTTGAATTTTGTACATTATTGAATTCAATGGGTTTTATAATTTAATCAAAATATGATTGGGAGAACTTTAACCTATATGTTTCAGTAAATAAAATTAGTGTTAATATCAATTGCAGTGAACCAGCATCGCCTAGCGCCGCAGAAAATGCGTTAGACAATTTGCAAACATCGCTCATATTGCGTTTGCCGTTTCGCAGGTGCTTACGTAGACGCAATTTTTAATTATGCAGATTTATACTTTTTGATGTGTTTAGTTAAAGTTATTATGTACAAATTACTATTCACGCGTTTAAAGACAGAACATATTATTTAAATAATATAGTTAGTATTTTTTAATTAGTCTAATGAAAACATTTTCAGTAAGGAGTGTTCATACACGTGTTTTATAGGATTTTTCAGTTTTACCACAGTTAATAGACGCTGATTTGTTTTTACAAAAGCAAAGAACTACCAACAACCTACATTTGCTCTAACAACCAATCACATCCTAACATTCAAAACTGTCTTTAAGGAAGGGTATTGAAATTTCCACATGGATCTAATTTACATAATATTCCAGCGATTTATCATCTAAGGAATATAAATAGTATATTTCATTACAAGGATGGAAAGTGATTGTTTCCGCTCCACGATCTAGTTTACAAGTAAGGTGTTTAGCCGAGTGTGGAATTCGATCAAGGCACGGAATAACACTTTTAATCCTAGTTATGAACGATATTTTTCATTACACTGTAATGAATAATGAATTAAGAGAGCTAATTAAGTAATATAATTGTTCAAAATGACCTTTAGAAATTTAGAAATTCAGATTATTGAAATGGCAACCTACCCAGTACGTATTTTAAGCCAAGTATGAATGAGAAATGAGTGTAGGATGATTGTGGCGCGATCTTGTAGTCTTGTTACTGACTAAGGCTGACATATTCCTTAGACAGGACTGTTAATTAATAGCCCAACAGCCGATGGCAACTAAGGGCCCTACAGTTTAACGTGGAATCCGAACCACGGCCTCTGAATACAAACTGGTCTAATTATGAGGATGGCCTTTGCGGATTAACGTAGTATTCAATAGTGCGGACGTTAATCCACACAAGAGAACACTACACCCTTTTAGTTGCCCATTTGATTCCCTCAGTGCCGGTACAATGGCAACAGTAATATCGTTTACAGCTATATTAAATTTTTACAACCTTCACTAACAGTATTGTTGAAGATACTAGCGCTGGGCGCTACTAGTGCCAGAAATCGTAACTATATACTAGTGTGGGTAAATCGCCAGCTGATTTACCTAGCCTCACTCACAACAACTAATGAAATAGTATATTTCGTCATTAGTCCGGAAAGTGACTGTTATCGGTGCGCGATAGTTTCAAGTATGAGGCGAAGCCGAGTACTTAAATTCTATAAAGCATCGATATAGCACTGTGCTACAAACAGTGTTTTTCATCATACCACCTTATAACAATTATTCGATTCATTCATCTTAATCTAATTTGACCGAGCTTTGCTCGGATAGAATAAGACATGTTTTTACAAGTTAATTAGAAAAATTAAAACAAATTTACTGCCCAATGAAAACATTTATGTGGTTGAAATAAACCCGATTTAATACACCATAATTAATATAGCACTGAACAAAAAGTATCGTCCCTGGTGGGGATGAAACTCGCGGCCTATAGTTCTTGAGGCCGACACGCTACAACTCGGCTACGACGTTAGTCAATTGAGCGATGCCGTTTAACGTCTTTTAGCCAAAGCCGATCATTTACTGTTTAATTATCCATACCGTTATTATTAGCCTGTGATCAACTGATTTTGTTATAAACGGAATGAGGATTGAAAAGCAAAAGAGAAATTTAATTTACATCAATTAATTGGTTTGTTACAGTGGCTTCAAGCAATACAACGAATACGTTTTCTATCAAAACACGGAAGATTTTGGAAATACTTTTTTCTGCTTTATTTCGCACAGCTATGTTATCCTTAAGTTTTTACAAATTGTTTAGTAACCTGATAATTTTGTATTTATTTAATTCATAAAATAAATATTAATGCATAACCTCTATATTGTTCCCCGCCATCTTCAATCAAGAACTGTCAAACGGTTATAAACAGCTGTTTTGGTTTGTATTGTTTACATTTTATATTCCATAAGCGTAATGTTAAATTTTTAGATTTTAAACTTAATATTACAAGAAAACACGAATTTTCCTGGACATTAGACCTATCTAGAACTTATTTTCTACTCGGAAATTAGTTATTTCCAAAATTTAAAGAAAATCCTCTGTGCCGTTTATCCTGTGCAAATATATATATATATATATACAATATTTTAATATATATTATATATATATATCAATTGCTCGTATTATAGTATTGGATTTGATAGTGTGTTTTCAAAACAAACTGTAACAGAGTAAACTAACATCACACGTTTTTTCTATTGTTTCATTAGTTTATATTGCTAGAAAGATCAGCTGTTTGGCTTTGAAACAAAGAAATTAGTAAATTAGTATTTAGCAGCGCTCATAGTGTCAATTTATGGAAACCTAACTTACTTTCCGTACTTGTGCCTTTTCCAGTTTTTCCGTATTGTTTACTAAGGCCGTATGATATTGATTAGTTTTCATCACAGCTGACAGATCGCAAATAGCAGTTTATTGGGGTGGTACAAAGAAAAAATATTTTATATAGCGATGTACTGTGACGTTCAACGCTAATTTTATTTATTGGATTAGCACCTGTTTCTCATAAATAAAAAGAGAAAGAAATAATTTAAATTGTAAAATCTATTTTTAACAGTTTTATTTATTTAAAAATTAGGTTTTTAAATAAACGATCCTCCATTTTTAAAACAAACGTTTTGACAGTTTGATTTTGAACTGCTTATTGTGCAAAAAACTATGAACGTAAATAGCTTTTTAGACTCATATTAAAAGAAATTTCACTTGATATTTACAGGAGGAAATAGTGTCCAACTGTAGGACTTGAAGTGTGTCAAAAACCATCCTGTTTATTCCAACGGTCCAACACTCTAAAGTTCCGATTCGATAAAACGTGTAAAAACAACCGTAACCGGCAAAAAGCGCTTTTTCCTATTTAGAATAAGGTCGACGTTATCTTATCTATTAGTAACTACGAGAGCAAAGGTCAGCTAGATACGAGGTCCCCTCGGATAAAAGCTGATTCGAACACAAAACTATAGTTAATTCGAACTCGACCATCGATGAAGTTCAATGTAATCAAGTGCATCCGTACAAGTGTACAGTGATTGGCAGCACTGTTTCCGACATCTGTGTTTACGTGTTTAAATTTAACACTGTGCCCGGTGCCAAGACACATCGACTGCGAGACAGGATGTCAACTCAGTCTCGTTCGACTTCCGTTGTTAGTGGTTTGTCAGTGTTGTGAGCAAAATTTAAATACGAGTACAAAAACGTGTTCACTATTTTCGCGACTAGGGAACAATGCATTGTAGATATTCTCGGTAGTGTAGGGAAGTTACCTGCGGTGTGCCTGGGGACTTTGTTCGCGGCGTCCTGACCGTCTCTACCACGGAACCGTACGTGAGCTGCAGGCACCTCCAGAAGGTGCTTCTTCGGCGACTCATCAAAACAGCCACGTGTCCTAAACCGCAAGCCTCGACGCCGCATGCGGCAGTCCTGGAGGATGCGCAGGATCCCCCTGGGAGTCCGAGGGTCCCGCGCATTCCTAAACTCTCCTTCACCCTCTCGGACTCCTCGACCGCCCAGCTATGCCCCACTGGCTTGTTGGAAGTTCTCCACTCACCCATGCCGACGGTCTCCTCATTGTCTCCGTACGTATTTACCTGACAATATCCGCCGCCTTTGTCATGTAATGTTGCAGATTTTATCTAACCCTAGGTTAAGGTGTTTGTCGTTGGTATATAACCAGGTATTCTTGTGTAGTCGTAGTTCTTCTGCGATGTCTGCTCTACCCCAACGACCTAATCCTCTCTTCAAACGGCTCGTCCTGACAAGGTACTCACTACTATACTGATATTATAGAAGCCGTGTTCATTTGTGACGCACACGTAACTGGTCCTTTTTACGACGTACCTCAAAATTATTAGTTAAACCTAATTATAGATTTAGCAGCTTGCTACCAAAACGTAAAAGTAACACAGGAATTGATAAAACACAAAGTAAAAATATATTTACTACCAATAAAACTTTCTAGGTAGTTCCATTTCGATAACATACAATAATGTGCCCACTACTCGTATATCAATCACATAAACTGGAATGATAATCGTAAAACTCTTCATTGATATATTCTCGTGTAGGCTCTATCTTCTCTTACATCATAAGACAATAATTTACGAGTTAAGTAAGTAATAAAATACTGTACAACATATATTGATTTCTTTGTATGCAGAATTAGTGAAATAATTTTAAATCATATTTTCAGATTAATGACAGTACGTTTATAAATAATTTTATAAACGTAAAATAATTTCCTACTACCAGTTAGAACGTTAAATATAAATTTATCGTCATTGAAATTTCATAATGCAAGTTCTTGCCTATAATGAAGTTATACAGTATATACAGTGGATTTCGATACAATTAAGGATCTTAAGGGTTAAAATTACTTTATTTAAAAGTTTTACTCTATATCTATAACTATAAATATTTAAACAGTGCAATGTAAAACCATTAAATGTTGTAATTTTCTTACTGTTACGAAATCCATTCGAGAATAATTGCATCATTTTATGAGGCTCTAAAATTTTTAATGGTAATAAATTAACGACAATACTATAACCAACGAACAAATAAAAGTTTATTGCTTCTTTTCTAAGTACAGTCGAAAAGTTTGTTCAAGCTATCTAATTCATTCAGTCATCATATTTAAGGTATTTTAAGTATGGATAAATTATTCTGATGAATTCGTTTCATGGTATAAAAATGGTAGATTTACCATTGAATGATCTGAGAACTTGAAAACATTATATTTTAAACGGTGCCTGACCCGTCTTTCCTACAGAGTGCAATACCTTTCTGATCGTTTTCTGTGTATGTAAAATTGAAGGCGCCAAAACATAAAGAAACAAATTTAAAATGTTATTATTTTCGTGTTTTTCTTTTTTCCTTTGACAATTGTAATTATATAGTGTTAACTATTTACAAGGCTGTGTAGTTTTGACTTACAGGCTGTGACACTATAAATTACTACTTATTATGTTTGTTTATGTTGGTTTATAAAATATTAACGAGTATTTATAAATTTTATTTTTAATCGATTGTAATTGTTGTTTACTTTTTCACCTCATACACAGTATATAGTTTGAGTTAAGAGTGGATATATCCATTTTGAGCTCCCTGAACCCAAAAAAGTGGTTTTTGGACTGATGTCGATCAGTTTGTGTCAGTCTCAGTCTGTTTGTTCCACCACCTAACAAAACACACTCAAAACAGATTGGTATTATCTTGGGGGCGGCAATTTGGCTTTTTTCTTGTTAAGTTAAGAAATAAGGTTTTTTGAAACAATATTTTTTATATTATAGGGATATTTAAAGGAACTTAAAACATGTGATAGTTTTATTTACTTTTTTTTGTTTTATTTACTTAGAGGATAAAGTAATGTAATAAGAGCTGATACCGTTTATTTTAATCTAAAGTTATATAAAAAATAATGTGTTTTTATTTGTAATTTGTGTAATCTGCACTTAAAGAGTATACCTTTGACATATTACACCTTTTTATATTATGATTGTAGGTTTCAATTTTTATAAACATTAGGGTTCATTATTTTAAAAAAAACATATAAAAAATAAAATTTAAATTCGTATTTGTTTTCATAAAGTGTATATTAAATTTATACACATAATGTATTAAAACATATAATGACTAACAAATATTAATTCACGTTTAAATATGTGTTTTTGTTATTGTCATTTGTGTAATCCCAGGTACCTTTGACAGTGTTTTTATGTAGTGCACGAAACAAAAATTATTCTGATATTTTGCTTTTATGTTGATTTAATCCTTTGTTATTTGTGTTAAGATAAATTTCTCTTTGTGTAGACTATTCTTCTGTTTTGAATTTTTTATAAATGGGCATGATAAAAATTTAAATACTAACTATCGTGTTTAAAGTCCATGATATTCATAATTAATTGTTTTGAACAACATATGGTAGATTAGTCCATAAACATGAGAATTATTTGCCTATTCTCCGTAAGGTTAACATAGGAAAGAGTGTGCAGGTTAGCTGCTGTGAGGAACACTGAAAGAAGTCATTTCTACCATGAATAATTTTTATCTTAATACATATTTATACCAACTTTCATCAACATCTGTCCATAAATAAAGGACTTTGCCTATTCCATATATGATTAACATGGGAAAAGAGTATGCAGGTTTGCTGCCATGATAAACATATAAACTATGATTTTTAAGCATAAATGAATAGATCTCAACCACATGAAGCTAAATATCAAGTTTTATCCAAAAATATTGATTAATATGGGAAATATTAATTTTTCCCTATCCTCCATAAGATTAACATTGGAGACCTACAATACAACGTACTGTGTTTAGATTTTATAATATCTCGGTAACTGTTGGAGATAGAGGAAAACTTTAAGAAACTTTATTGTGTAGTTTTTTAAGCTGATTCCAATGGTGAAATATAAAATTAGAAATTTTTAAAAATTACATGTGAAAAGCGCATTTTGGGGTACAAAACCCCCCCCAAACTATCCGTTCCCATTGACCGATATGTCTGGTTTACGAACTTGTCAGAGCATTTGTAGGAATACACGTCTCTACCAAATTTGGTCTCGATCGGACCATTTTTACGAGAGTTATCGTGATAACAGACACACACACACACACACACAACATATATATATATATATATATATATATACATATACATATATATATATATATATATATAAATTTTAACGACTATTGTTTTTGGACCCTGGGCACCTAAAGACGAAAAAATAACATGGTCTCGGGCTTAAGTCTTACCATGAGACCTACGGTAATAGCTTCTTCCCTATGGGAAATTCGCTAAAATACTAAATTATTAGTATAATTTTTAAGGTGAAAATATTCAATTTTCATAAGTCTATGGTTATTTATGGGCTATAGAAGTATAGAGATGGGGAAGTTTTCTAAAAGTCAACATAATTAATGTCACATAGTGGAAGAAAGTTTGCGGTCATTATGGTTAGTCACATTCTCAACAAAAGTAACAAAGCAAAATTAATTATTATTAGCGATTTTTTAGCCTGTATCAAATTAAAAAAATTATTTGCTTACACAAAGCGTATGATTTAAAAAATCAAGTCATATTGGTCATACAAAAGTCATACAAAAATATAATTTATAAGTATGAAAATTGCCGCAATTTATAAGATAAATATTTTGGATTTATACATGTGTACAGTAATAAATTTAACATGATAAGGCTAACTAACGACGAAAATAATGTTTAAGATAAGAAAAACGAAATGATAGATAGGGGCTAAACTAAACTAAAAAGTACTAGGCGTCTAGAAAATTAATTTCTTACGTATTTTTCTCGTGAAATAAAATAGTTCTATGGTTAGCTTAAATGGGTTCTGTTATAAGCGATATGACATCATCAATCTCATCCAACATTCAAACGTTATAATCAAAGAACTCGTTAGCCATTAAATACATTATAACAGTTCTTTTCATTCATCACGTTTCAAATGAAAAAATGCCATTCAACATTTTATAAGTCATAAAGGACTGGATATTTTACGTGCAAAATTCTAACAACTGAAATCTCAGCAAACTATTTTTGCGTTTTACAACTATAATTTGCATCAGAAATTTTTCCTGTTTCGAGTAAAAAACAGGAAAACAGCTAAAAAATGGAGGATTTCTTAATGCGAAAGTATTACAAAATACTTGATTCCGAAATTTTGAATGAAATAATGTTTGTTTTATTTTTTCTCCTACGCATAGTATCTGGAAACCCGTATGTTTTAGTTAATACAGTATTTTAGAATTTGAGCTGACTGTTTGAGCCGATCCTGAGCAACGCCTTTTTTGTGACAGGTGGTAATCCTTTATGAGTATTGTGAGTACCCCCGCTCCTGCGAGGGTTATGTGTTATGTGGCGACTCCACACGTGTCGGGTATGTGTATACCCAAACTAAACCCACCTCCCCCATCCGACTCCGAGCGACGCCGATCTTCTATGAAGTATGTTCATCCAGAACTTTTTGTTTTGAATTTAAATTTTTAAGGGTATTTCACCCTCAAACCCCCTAAAACCCGAAATAATTTAATGACAAAAAACACAATAAAATCGTTTATAGACTTTTCAAATCTATGTAAATGCCTCCCGCATATTTTGGGCTCAACGGTTAAAAATTAGTAACCTTTCAAATGCCAAAACACATTTGAGACTGAATTATAAAATTATTAATTTTAATAAATACGTTTTATTTAGTACTAATAATGCTGACCTTAAAAGTTTGCATTTTTAATTATTTAACTAGATAAAAGTTTACAATGAAAACTTAAATTACGGCCAGTGGTAAACACAGTATGTTGTATGGCTTCACCCAATGTTGTTCTTATTGGGCATCAACAAATAAATTTTTGTGTTTAGTTTGTTTTATTTTTTAATTATGGTAAAAAATGCTAATAGTTCATTGCATTGAGGCTATCTCGTGATTTCTATAGTGAAATATCTGTAATGTTAAATAAAAATCAATTAAAGTCAATTTGTAGTGTTATTTCCTCAGTAAGGAAAGAGCTGGAAATGTGTGTAAAATTTATTCAGCAAATATTTGCACACCAAATGTGGTTAGATTTTGCTCATTAATTTTTTATAGTAGTTTGTTAATTAACCGATTGTAGGATTTGTGTATTATTTCGTACTCGAAATCTTTAAACAATTCCCAGTAATTTACCGCAGCCTTCTCACCCCCCGGATACCAGGGAATTCCCGGACATCGGCAACACTGTGAAGAGTTTCTCCTAAATATAGACCGCGATAATCGCATAGTTGTTGTGATGATCCGACCGTCCACGCACCCTGGCGAGCCGCGCGGCAACCAGTTCATTGTTGACGTGGTGGCGTCGCACAAGCACGCATGACTCTGCTGTTATCTTTATCGTCAAGGTCAATGTAGTAGGTCAGAGCGCGAAGTCAGAGTCACCATGCTGCCTGTACTTGCTGCAATCACTAGGAGGATCATTACAAGGTAATACGTCACTACTCATTAATCTAGCAACTATCTTCGTCAGTTTCGTGGACTTCTTGGTTCTGGTGTTAGGTTTCCTTCACTTTAGTCTACACAAGTGCCAGAAGCTTTTATGTCACAGATTAGGTTAAACCGTTTCACCAAGTCCTTGGACATTAGGTCCATAGCAAGCGTTTACTTATGAACTTACACCAATTTCGTATTACAATTGCGAACGTAAAGTCAAGACTAAACAAAATGTCCTAAAAATTATTTGTTTTTCTTTAAAAACTCTCTATCAACTTCAAACAATTTTACAAAATGGGGTACCGTATTTTTAAAACACAAAATACTCTAATATTTAGTTAACCTAGTACAATGTTTTTAAAATGTTTCCGAACAAAAACAAATGTTACTCAAATCTAAAGACAGATAAAGTGGTCAAAGCATATGTATCAGTGCAGTATACCATATAAGTGGTATGAGTACATGATTGTAACAAAGTTTATGCACATTTTTGTTTAGTCCTGAGACCGTAAGCAGACGAACCTCGAACTCTGCTGGTTGATGCATATTCATTATCTGAATTCGATTGTCAATGAATTAAACGGTACTGGTAGTGCGGTAGTGGTGCATGTCATATTAGAATGCTATTGCTTGTGACATTGTACTGATAAAAATTACAAAAAGTATAATGGAAATAGTTGAGTTAGGGAAGAAATTTGTTTGTTAGTATTTTTCGTAAGAATAACTTTGGCGCTCTTGGACTACGTACCGTGTTTACCACGGACAGTAAATTTAAATTTTCTCCAGAACCCTCAGTCGTAGACTAATGAATTGGAATTAGTATTGTACGAGCCAGTTTTAATGGAGATAATAAGCAATAATCTATAATTGAATCGTAATTTAAAATCGTTTGAGCCGTTATTCGAAATTTCTTATTTTTCCCGTTTTGAAGGGTTTTGGGGTTAACTACAATAAAAACAAAAGTTGCTAGGGATACGGTGGATAGTCGAACGAGCCAAATTTCATCCAAATCAGACCAAAGGCGCAAAAACGTAAGCTGTGGCTCTATACACATCAATACACACACAAACACCTCGAAAATAACTTTTAACTCCAAAACGGATGGATGTATCCACTGGAAAGTCAAATTCAACATTTTTTACGAAAACTATACTGTCTTTTAATACTAACTTATCATTACTTATCTAAAATGGCGATCTACCCAGATAGGTATTTTAAGCCAAATATGAATGAGAATGCTAATAGAATGATTCTAACGTATAAGCGGGAAAATAAAAAAATATTTAAATATTTAACTAAAATGCCAGCCTGGGAGTAAACGCGACTCCGTCGAGAGATTAACAAATCAGATTAAAGTGAAGAGGGCAAGGGGGTAGAGGGTTGGCCTCAGCTGTTATCTTGAAAAACTTGTTCACCTTGACGTCATTTTAAAATAATCTCTAGTATCTATGAATATTTTAATTGTTAATAGTTAAGGATAAACAGATTATTCGGCACAGTAATACAGTATTATGAGGACATAAAGCTATATACATCTCAGAAAGTTCATTACCTGTATGTTTGGTTACAAATTCCATGCCGGTATGACATGGCTGACTAAATGGCGCATAAAAGTTAAAATAACAAGTGTGAAGCTATCACTTTCACTAGGACTAGAAGGCAAGCTGACAATCGCCGTTTTATACTGAATGGGGATGGTATCGCGTGGAAACCCAAGGTCAGGTATTTGGGAGTTGTTCTTGACAAACGCATGACACTTACGCCTCACGTTGATCGCCTGTGCAGACTGGCTTCGGAGGGCCTTGCCAGCATTGGATCTCTCCTTCGGTCCACAAAATTGTCAACTGGTACAAAGATCAGGCTTTATGCGGCTCTCCTCCGACCAGTGATCACTTATGCCACCCCTGCATGGTACCACCTGACCTGCAAGACTGCCAGAAAGAAGCTCCTTGCTGTCCAAAGTAGGTCTCTTCGGCGGGCAACGGGGTCTCCCTAATTTGTGAGGAATTCCGTAATAAGGACTTCGACCAGCGTCCTTTCCATCAGAGCCTTTGTGGATAGACTGACCATGAAGCTCGAAGATTCTGCAGTCATCACCGTGGGACCACATTCGTCACCTTATATCCCAGGAAATTCCCCAACTTTGACCACAGATTCCTGACTAAAACTGATTCTGAAATTGCATTACTGATCCTACGACTGCTGACGACTGACTAAGTGTACTGACTATTGACATGTAGCTCACGCTACTAGGGAGTTGGGCCCCTCGTGACAACCAGTAAATGCTTCTCAAGAGCGGAAACTCGTAAGAAAGAGTTGAACAACTCAGTCATCCTTCTACCTGCCGGTATGATGTAACTTTGTAGTTTTGTAACATACAGCTGATGTTTCTACAGGATCTGTTGATTTGTCAAAGAGTGAGTCACAATACTTTATCCATTTAACTGAAATGGCGAGCTACCATGTTAGGTATTTTAAGCCGAGGATGAATGAGAAATGAGTAAGATGATTGTGGCGCGATCTTGTAGCCTTGTTACTGACTGTTAAAGCTGACGTTCCTTAGACATGTCTGTTAATTACAGGCCAACAGCCAATGACATCTAAGGGACCTGGAGTTAACGTGGGATCTGAACCACAATTTTGCCTCTAAATTACGAACTGGTTTAATTATGAGTATGTTTTTGCGGACGAGCGTAGTATTCAATAGAGCGAACGTTGATCCACATGAAGGAATACCACATCCACCGACCATCAATCATAACTATCCACAATTCGTGACCTTCAAGAAGCTGGATTACAGGACACGTTATCTCAGTGACTTTTCATTTATTACAAATAAATGTTTTCAATCAAAGAGATGAAAATAGAGAATGAATATTGTTAGGAAAAAGGTAACAAATTTATTAGTAGTGAAGAGTATAGAAAAATAACCCTGTAGCAACAGACCGTGCTCCGTGAATTTTCATCGTCGGAGAGTGTAATCAAATACTTGATTCATATAGTTTTTTAACGTAGGCAGCGATAGGTAGCATCTCCCTCAAATTATTATTACCTCACAGAGGAAACTGGTGAAACCAGCGATGACACCGTTTATTTCTTTAGCAACAAAATTTGAATAAGAAATTATTTTACGAGTATAAAATTGTTTATTCATATACTGCGTCTGCACTCTGTATTGGTGATTCTACAAGAAGAATATAATTTGTCTTACACACACAAGTCGACTATTGCTTCCATGCAGATGTAGCCATGCTTGGGATTTGGCATGCATGACGAATGTGAGGTACAGACAAAGTCTGCGGAATGTGAGCAATATCCCGTCATTGTTGTAGAAAGTTCACAATGTGTAGGCCCTATACCACGAATGCTCAAACATCTATAGCTATCCGCGTCTGGTGTTTATTTCGTTCTTCGCTTTTCAAGATCTAGTGCCAGAGAGACCGAGAAGTCCGAACTCGAAAAAAATATTTTAAATTATTCCATTTAGTTAATTAAATTGAAAATGAAATGATTGGAGAATATTTTTTAACGTTCTAATAAAAGTGTATATACATATTTAGAAAAATGCTTATAAGAATGGAAATAGGAAGTGGAGCTGTTGCCGTGGTCTTAATAACTGGAGCTGGACCATGGACTAAGTTTTTTTTCCATTTTGGGGTCTCCATATCCCAAAAACATTTGTGTTCGTGCAATTGTTCGATTTAGTTAGAAATCCACCCAAGTTGGTCTACCTGTAGAGGGTTTTAGGGGGGATTTTTTATTCCAAAATGGGGGTTTGAGTGTTTCTACACTTAGTATATAAAAAAATTACCAGCACCCTTAAAATCAGTTCGAAAAATAAATAATTTAGAATAAATAAATGTGGTAAGTTATAACTCGCTTAATTATTGACATAGATTGATAAAATTTGACATGTGTTTAAACTTAGTTAACAGCCTCAATATAAGCATATTACCATGTAAAACAACCCTTATTGCAGCAAATCTACATAGCCTACTCGGTACTATTCGATTATGATGGGAATAATATAAGTTATATGCAATTCACTCTACTCACGCCAGCGTGCTGCGTGTGATCTCATTTTGTTGTTAAATTTACTATATAGGGATTGAACTAAGCATTTTGTTTGTTTTCCTGAGCACGTATTTAATCTTTTTATAACTGAGTTACGTTAACTGTCACGAGTAATGGTGAGGGATGAGTTGTTTTATAACCCTCTCAGTCTTCTGTTCCTTTTCCATTTACGGAACCCTAGATAAAATCATTTCAACATACCCTTGTCGTCTATTAATTGAAATTGAATTGAAAGTGAACATTGGGTTTTCGCTAGATTTAGTTACTATTATATAAATGCAACTTATTTTTTATTTAAATTAGTTTTTGGGTAAAAATAGATGTCAGTTCACAGAGCGTTAAGTAAAATCGTTTAATTTTTTTCTAGTGTTTACATGCAACTGAATTTTAGTGGATATGATCTATGAATCCAAAATCCGAATGAATATTCTTCGCCATTTACCAGATCGGTGTTCATAAGTGTTCACCGGATTTGCAGAAAACACATGTTCTCCAGGAAAGAACGTGTTAATACAGTCGCAGCTAAAGGTCAAGACCACCAACGTCACGTGACCGCTCCTACTGCGCACGCGCATTTCGCACAACTCGACGCATGCGCGCAACAGCGACCTTGTACGAGTCCAAACAATTTTGTTTTTATTCTGTCTGCGTGCCGTCGTCGCCATCGCTGCCGGTTCCTAGTCCATTTTCCTTGTACGTGATGTAGGATGGAGAATTGATTGTCCAGAAGGTCCCTCACAATGCACGTCTGTAGTGACGTTAAAGTGGTTTGATGTCGGAACTTTTTCTATCGAGAACTTTTTGTAGCTTCAACAAATTTCCATAGGTAATATATGCAATTCCTGTAATCGTCACGCCAAAACATAGCTACTAACTAATTTTAACAAAGACGTGTCTTAGCTGTGGGGAAGGGGTATTGGCAATCCATTGACCAAAATTTGAAACGGAAGTAACGTCGTATCCTTTGTAATGAAAGCTGTTTAGAAGAACTGGAAACATTCCCTTTAGATATCCATTATCGAAGCCAAGGGAAGTAAATACAATCATTTTTACTTTCTCCCCTTATACATAGTATATGGAGAAAGTATTGTTTTCGTCAAAATTTTCGAATTTGAGTTGAGGGTGGATATATCCGTTTTAGGGTCCCCTGAATCCAAAAAAGTGGGGTTTGACGTGATGTCTGTCCGTCCGTGTGTCTGTCTGTGTGTGTGTGTGTGTCTGGATGTGTACAGTGCCACAGCCTACCCCGTTGGTCCGATTTAGATGAAATTTGGCATGTATATATATATATATAGTCACCGTATCTCCAGGTGTTTTTTCATTTTTTTGAATTTTTGATTTTTAAGGGTAGTTCACCCCTAAAAACCCTTAAAAAACGTGAAAAATCCAATTTTCTCAAAAATGGCTCTAACGATTTTAATTAAAATTTGATAGCTTATAGTGCACAGAGTAATAAATAATTTGACACCACCCGCATGTCTGTAAAAATGACGGTTCAAAAGTTATGGGCTTTTAAATGTCAAAAAAATCAAATTTTTAAATTTTCAGCGAAAACAATAAAAGTAAAGTTTAACTTGACTGGTACCATTGAAACCAGCTTAAAAAACTAAACAAATTAGTATTTTGAATTATTTGTCTACGACTAACGGTTCCAGAGAAAAGTTAAATTTACTGTCCACGATAAACGCAGTACGTTGTCTGAAAGCGCCCAATGTTATTCTTATGGAGAATAAAAAAATCAATTTCTTCCTTACTTTCCAACCGTTTTCCATGAAACTTGGTATGAAGTGTAAGGTCAAATCACTGAACAAAACCAGCTCAAAAAGCTTGGTATTACCGGGGGGGGGGGTTTCCCCTATGCAATTTGAACAATAAATTATTAAATGATATTTAGAATAACTTTGTAGAACATGATAGTTTTATTACAGATTGTCTTTTTTAAATGTACTTAAGGGAGAAAGTATGTGTCAGTCCACTGGTACCGTTTATTATGTTCTAAGATGTATGCGGTGGCGAATCTAGGTGAGATATTGGTGGTCTGTCTGTGTACGGTCTTCCCCGGAAATTCTTTGAAATTTTAAATGGATTTTTACGTGTTTTCGTTATTTTTAATAGGTAGGCAATAGCAATTTTTTAGTTAGAAACATTGGATTATAATAATAAATTAATATTTTTGAAATACAAGTAATAGTATAATTTTAAAACGTAGTCATTAAATTATCCCGTTTACATGTGGCGTTTAAGAGGAATTAAATTATGGTTGTACAAAATTCATTTAAATCTACATCTATTTTACACATGAATACTGAATTACATGAATTAACTGAGTACATTAGATTAGATCACTGAAATGGCAACCATACTACAATGTAGGTATTTTAAACCAAGTATGAATGAGAATTGAGTGTAAGATGATTGTGGTGCGATCTTGTAGTTTTGTTACTGACTAAGGCTGACATATTCCTTAGACAGGACTGTTAATTAATAGCCCAACAGCCGATGGCAACTAAGGGACCTACAGTTTAACGTAGAATCTAATCCACTGCCTCTGAATTACTACAGAATTAACTGTGGAAATATTTAATTTTGTAACTGTAAGAAGGTAGACGTGTACTTAAAATGTAAACACAAAATCGTAATTTCAAACTAATAAATATGGTGGCGACATCCTGTAATACAGCTACTTGGAGGTCACGAATTGTGGATAGTTGTGAGCGATGGTCGGTGGATGTAGTGTTCTCTTGTGTGGATTAACGTCCGCACTATTGAATACTGCGTTAATCCGCGAATACCATCCTCATAATTAGACCAGTTCGTAATTCAGAGGTCGTGGTTCGGATTCCACGTTAAACTGTAGGTCCCTTAGTTGCCATCGGCTGTTGGGCTATTAATTAACAGTCCTGTCTAATGAACATGTCAGCCTTAGTCAGTAACAAGACTACAAGATCGCGCCACAATCATCCCACAATCATTTCTCATTCATACTTGGCTTAAAATACCTACCTGGGTAGGTCGCCATTTCAAATTGTAATCTAATCTATTCAGTCGCACATTAAATTTATTTTGATGCCCAATACAGTATAATGAAAGATATAGCACATTTTTCATGAATAATACTAGTATATTTTGAATATAAAGTGTGTACTGTTGTAATGCACATTTTAGTTGTTAAAAGTTGGTACTGTACTTGGTTTGAGAGGAGTTAGGCTAAAGCCAGTTGCAAGTTGTTTGAAAGTGCTGAGAAGTGCTTTTGAAAATAAGGGACCAACAAAATTAGGTATGCTATTTGAAATCGTGTTTTTATTGTATTTTCCATTCAACAAACTTTTGGCGTTTGTTTACTCCATGAATAGATCATAATATTTAGATTCTCGTTAAAGGACCATTAATTATTAGTTTTCGTTAGGTCCCTAGAGACCAAAAACAATAGTCGTTAAAATTTTTATATATATATATATATATATATATATGTATATATATATATATATATGTATATATATATATATATGTATATATATATGTGTCTGTGAACACGATAACTCTCGTAAAAATGGTCCGATCGAGACCAAATTTGGTAGAGACGTGTATTCCTACAAATGCTCGGACGAGTTCGTAAACCAGACATATCGGTCAATGGGAACGGGTAGTTTGGGGGGGTTTTGTACCCCAAAATGGGGTTTTTTGCGTTTTTCACATGTAATTTTTAAAAATTTCTAATTTTATATTTCACCATTGGAATCAGCTTAAAAAACTACACAATTAAGTTCCTTAAAGTTTTTCTCTATCTTAAACGGTTACCGAGATATAAAAAAATCTAAACACAGTACGTTGTATTTTGAGGCTCCAATGTTAATCTTATGGAGGATTAGGAAAAAATTAATTTTTCACTTATTATCTAATATTTTTTGATGAAACTTGATATTTAGCTTCATGTGGTTGAGATCCATACATTTGTGCTAAAAAATCATAGTTTATGTGTTTATCATGGCAGCAAACCTGCATACTCTTTTCCCATGTTAATCATATGGAGATTAGGCAAACTCCTTTATTTATGGACAGATGTTGATAAAAGTTGGTATAAATGTTAAAAATAAAATTTTTGATGGTATACTTTCAGTGTTCCTCACAGCAGCAAACCTACTCACTCTTTCCCATTTTAATCTTATGGAGAATAGGCAAATAATTCCCATGTTTATCGACAGATTTTGACCAAATTGTCATATATTATAATTATTATATTATTGATTTGTGAAATTTCCTAAGTACCTTCTTAAGTGAGGTAAGACATCGACGGCTATTTTTATTGTATTTTCCATTCAACAAACTTTTGGCGTTTGTTTACTCCATGAATAGATCATAATATTTAGATTCTCGTTGAAGGTAAATTAATTAACTTAGTTTTCATAGTAATAAAATCTACATGATTATCATAAAACAATCGATAAATTGTGATTAAGTGTGCAAAACCAATAAATGGATGGACAATGTGCTGTGGATGAAAATCCCTGATCTAGGGGTAGTATAATTAATTAAAATTTGGCACGTTGAGATAGTAAACATAGCAACATGTCATTGAATTAATTTCCCTCATAAAATCCTCCTTTACTTATATTCATCTGTAAATATCTATCAGAATGGGTCGGTGTATATATGAATTGGAGTGGACTTCATCCCCTAAAATTTCATCTTAGGGGTTACTTTTCGAAATAGGGGTGATATTGGTAAGCAGGTTGGGGTGAACTAATACAAATGAAATAAAACAAATTTTAAAAGATAACTTAATTTTTAAAGGAATAACGAGTAATAATTTACAATATTTTTGGTAATTTTTTCTATTCTGATTGTTTCTGATAGGGTATTCAACTCTAGGTAACCTGGTAAGATTTGTACAACTGTCCTATGGAGTAGTACAGGAGACAAATGTTTCGAGTGTCCTTCTCTAATATCCTTTCCTATAATATAATTTGGAAAACTGAAATGTTGTGCCAGATACGTCGAAAGTTTAGAACGAATTGCCTTATGCATCAGTATTAAAAATTTACATGCCCTAGTTTTGTGTAGTTTCAACCACCTTAAATTATGATAAGAAGACGTAATGCGGTCATCAGGTTTTGAACTGACACGATAATTTTGAGATCTTTGTAGGCGAATCCCAAGTTAAACAGATATAATTATAGTACAAACAACAGAGCAATGATCGAAAATCGTAGACTAATGTATTTTAATGTTTTTATCGATTGAAGAATAACTAATAAAGACCTTTCAATGGAGTGCATTGCCGAAAAGTGCTGTTGCAATTCTAAAACGAGGATGGGAGTGGATTTAATTACCTAATTATATTCAATAGTTGGAATCTCATGTGAATTTCTCCCTTAAGTACCTTCTTAAGTGAGGTAAGACAGCGGCTACCTCAATTTAATGTTTTACATAAAAGTTTAAAAGAATATTTTCTGTTTTTCGTAAGTTTTTCTGGGACGCTGATTACTTTTCAGGCTCTGTTTGTGAAGAACTCTGCCCGAGACTCTAGTAAACAACCAGACCGGTGAATATCAACATTCAGGTCTCGTTATGGCATTCAACCAGTCATATAACCCAATCCAGCGTCAATTCACCTCTTACCCGCTAACAATTTTATAAAATATCTCCTGTTACTGAGGAATATATTTTATTGAAGAGGGGATTATTTTATTTACATCAGTCGATTTCTGTTCCTCAAGGGATGTTTTTCACAATAATTTATTAACCTTTCAAGTTTGATTGAACATGAAGTTGAGATTAATAACTGAAATGGTTTAGTGATAATATTCTCAATAAAAAATTTAAAATCATCTTAAATTTGCAGAAGTAGTACAATACAATTAATTTGTATTGTACTACGGATGTTAATCCAGTGCAGGGAATATCGTATCCACCGGACACAGCATACAGTATAACTATCCACAATTAATTGTTGACATTATATACCTAGTTTGGATTGTTTACTTTGCTATTTTCTAACATCTATTAATTTATTTCAATTTCAACGCAATTATTTTTTATCGAAAGTAAACAGTTTTACCTCATTATAACATTAATTTGAACAAAAATAGTCAAATAATAAATAATAATCACACATCAGGGTCTTTCCTGAAACGAAAATTGGATACTTTCACGATTAAAATCACGTTCCAGTTTTATTGTAGTGGGAAACTAGGGTAAAACTATCATTGATTCTGGACAGCAAAAGATACAGGGAAATATCGATCCGGAAATGGTGACAGTTGGTACAATTGCGACGCCTACATTTTGTTGTTTGGCAAATCCGAGGGTACGGTGGCGCGGTGGGGTGGACGAACGTAGAGTTACTCTAGTTGTGTTTTGTTGTTCAGTCCAGTCAGTTCGCTTCCGTCACATTGTCAACAACTGTTCTCGCGTGTTAGCCAAGTGTTGGCACCGCGCCAGTATCTAATCTCCGACCATGGTCATTCGCTGTTTCTGTAGTTCCTTTGGTTCTCAACTATGTGTTTGTTAAAAATGTGAGTCCATTGTGGGTTTCCTTTTATTATAGAACACTTTCTGGCATTACCATCTTACATTTTTCAACACAACCTTAAATGTAGCCTACAATATATTACATAATAATTTATTCTTACCAGAACAAAACACATTTAATACATAATGTTATGTCACCGGCAGTGTATCTGATTTTGGAAATGTGGGGTTCATTAACAATTTTAAGATTATTTGAATATAACTACCAATATCATACAATTTAAAGTAACAAAATAGATTATACATATAAAATATTACATTTCTATTTTGAAATTGGTTAGTAAATGGTTAAGTATCTTTGTTAGTAAGAAGCTTCTACAGTCAATTAATACATCACACTCTTCTGTCACCCATATTCACCTTGAAATACCAACCTGATTTGGTGTCTCTTGTGATTAATTAAAAATATTTTTTGAACTAGAATTGTTACAATATTTCAAAAACTGAAGAAAAATATTTTTTAATTATCATCAATCTGTACAGGTCCAAATTTCAGTACAATGTTTTTGACTTGGATTTTCATTTTATTAATTGTTTTATAATTAATTTCTTTGTTGCCATCACTTCATGGTTAAAATTTTGTACTGAAACAGTTTATACAGATAACTTCAACTGATGCATTAAGATATTATGAGTATCAACCCAATCAAACACAGTAGTTCTCCTAATTTTTAGTCTCCTAATTGTTTTAACTTATGTTCATTAATAAAACCTCATATTGACAAATGCTGAAAATTTATATTTCATCACTAAACGTTTGAAATGAAATAAAATATTTTATTGCTGTTAGTCATATACAATGAAATGAAAAAGACTAAGTCAAATTTAATGTAATAATAGTGACTAGCCTTTGCAACTTCGAGGCAACACTACAATGTTATATCTCGGTGAGCCTCAAAAACTGTTGTCTTTTGCCTTTTAAAGATATATTTTGACTGATTAGATCAAGACCAAACTTGTATTTTTTATTGTGTTGACATAAGGTATTTTGAAAAGCTGTATAAACAGAAAATCGCTTGAAAAATAAAGGCATTTTTTGTTATTATTACACATGCTGTTAAATAAGGCATGCAAAATTATACTATTATTTTTTTAATTTGTAAAATTAATTTGCATTTAGCCTGTAGGATCGATGTGGATTTAGGAACCAGAACTACGGCAGTGGCAGTATAGCGTGCAATAACAGAGACACAAGCAAGGAACTGCAGACCCATATTGATCAATCAAACATAGTTTCTCTACAATACTTGCCCGTTCAGCAGTTGTGGTTATGATTGGAACCAACTAGGACCTAACTAAACGTTCCAATACTTATCAAACGATTGCATAAACTGTAAACACACATGTTAATGTATCTTTATGATCCAGTAACTAACCAGTATTCTAAAATAAAATATGTGATCCGGAAAAACAACATCTTCATGAAGATCTGTAATTAGTATTCAATATTTTTTATTTGAAAATTTGTATGTGCCCTTAACCCTTTAACTGCGGTGTAAGTTGTCACGCTGCAGTTCAGTACCGCAGGTTTTTTTTGCAGTCTCACACATTTGATACTAGAGAGCATGTGGCATGGGCGTAGTTTTATGAAAATCCACTAGATGCAGCATCAAATGGTCTCTAACTTCTCATGGTCAATGTAACAGTTAAAAAGAAACAGAAAAAAGCTACCAGACGACTTTTATTCATGAGACTATCAGCTGAGAACATCAAATCCGAGTTAACTCGGACGTCGCGATTGCTGTAACTAGAGCATTGCACGAGTATAGGGGGAGAAATATAGAGAAATTTTGGATAATCTCTGACACCTGTGAATGTACTTTATATAAATAAAACGAATTGTCCAAGATTTGTTTATATAACTGGCTTTACAAGAGAGGTTTAGAATTTTCCTTCTTCTGGTTTTATTATCATCAAAAACATAAGAGCATAAGAGTTCCTTTTTGGAAATAATCTCTATTATTTTTAACTTATTCTTATTCCCTTTTATTTCTTACTTTGAATTTGAACACCAAGGAGTACACATATTATAATTTAGTTCAGAGTTCAGACAATACTATTTCAATGTGGATATTTGTAAGCTGAACAGAGCTAATTTTAACTAATGAAGGATAATTTTAATGTATTCTATAACATGAAGTTTTTGTAACTAAAATTACTAGCAAAGAAAGCAATTGGGTCTAGAAAATTGTATTAAAATTTAGCTCAGGATTGAAAGAGCACCTTTAACATGTGGAATTTCCAATAAAATTAATCTTAAATAAAATACATTTAACTCTAATTTTTGAACGTTTATTGTATAAACGTTCAGACGGTTTTTTATTTGCTCTAAAAATTACATTAATACAGTATCAATAAGTTTGTGTAACCCAAACTTTGTTAATTGTCTGCAACTCGTCAAATACATGAATCTTGTTAAAAGAGGTCAGCAGTTTGACAGTTTTGTGAACAGTTCATCAATAATGATGTTACCTGTCAAGAACCTAATGGATGGAAATAACATGATGCCTTTTCTTTGGTTTGGCCCTGTAGTTCTGAACAAATATAAGTATTTATTCTAAAACACTTGCTCTACACCTTGAGATGTAGATGTAGGTTACTTGTCTGATCACTTTTAAAGCACCTTTTGTTAAAAAAATACTGGAGATTCAGGTTTTGGAATGAATATTAAAACTTTTTTAATTAATGACTGATAAATCTAGTAAATGAGAGATATTTATTGATATCTTTGTGTAATATTGGGTTTGAATTTCATTCCGTTGAAAATTTGGGAAGAAGACTTATGGTACCTAAATTGTGGAACACTGAAGGAGTAGATATACGAGTGTCATTCAGTACTTAACAAAACAAATTACTATTCCTGAAAAATGGCTCAACATATCAAAATGAAACTTTCAGAAGATAAAGTTGGCATCATTGTGAGACACCTGATCAATTATATACTAAAAATATAATATTATATGTACTCAATTAACAAGGAGTACACATATTATAATTTAGTTCAGAGTTCAGACAATACTATGTGAAGTGGATATTTGTAAGCTGAACAGAGCTAATTTTAACTAATGAAGGATAATTTTAATGTATTCTATAACATGAAGTTTTTGTAACTAAAATTACTAGCAAAGAAAGCAATTGGGTCTAGAAAATTGTATTAAAATTTAGCTCAGGATTGAAAGAGCACCTTTAACATGTGGAATTTCCAATAAAATTAATCTTAAATAAAATACATTTAACTCTAATTTTTGAACGTTTATTGTATAAACGTTCAGACGGTTTTTTATTTGCTCTAAAAATTACATCAATACAGTATCAATAAGTTCGTGTAACCCAAACTTTGTTAATTGTCTGCAACTCGTCAAATACATGAATCTTGTTAAAAGAGGTCAGCAGTTTGACAGTTTTGTGAACAGTTCATCAATAATGATGTTACCTGTCAAGAACCTAATGGATGGAAATAACATGACGCCTTTTCTTTGGTTTGGCCCTGTAGTTCTGAACAAATATAAGTATTTATTCTAAAACACTTGCTCTACACCTTGAGATGTAGATGTAGGTTACTTGTCTGATCACTTTTAAAGCACCTTTTGTTAAAAAAAATACTGGAGATTCAGGTTTTGGAATGAATATTAAAACTTTTTTAATTAATGACTGATAAATCTAGTAAATGAGAGATATTTATTGATATCTTTGTGTAATATTGGGTTTGAATTTCATTCCGTTGAAAATTTGGGAAGAAGACTTATGGTACCTAAATTGTGGAACACTGAAGGAGTAGATATACGAGTGTCATTCAGTACTTAACAAAACAAATTACTATTCCTGAAAAATGGCTCAACATATCAAAATGAAACTTTCAGAAGATAAAGTTGGCATCATTGTGAGACACCTGATCAATTATATATTAAAAATATAATATTATATGTACTCAATTAACAATGGAAAGTCTAATTGACGATTACGCCATGGATGAAAAATGTGGGGTGATCAGAATTTTAGTCTTGAAAGGTAATAAAATCCACAAAAGAGTATTAAAAGTGTATGCGTTTAGTTGCTTCAAATAATTTCAAATATATTGTAGAAAAGTCTCAAAATGGCTATATAAAAAGATTCAGATGAACATTGCAATTGACAAAAGCTCGATGTTGGGGCTCCCCTCTTGAATCTTGGATCGATGTGTTAATTCAGGACAGTAGGTGTATCAATGTTGAACTGATAGATGAAAAAGTATCTAATTTGACCATTGTAGCCTCCAGATCACTGATTTTACTAAAATTTAAGGTTAAAATACCTCTAGTACTGTCGGTGATCTTCAATTATTATTATGGTACTGACGACCAATGGTTTCGGACTTAAAAGTCCATTCTCATGTCAGAATACCAATTGATAAAAATACTATCTCTATACTAACGTTGTGAAGAGTCATTTTCAAAAACACTTACACACACACGGAACAACGAGACACAAATTATAAAAAAGTATACGTGAGTATTGAGAATCTGTTGCTGAATACAGGAATACTGTAGAATACTTCCACATACGGTTAAACTGACGAGATAGAAACTCTTTCCATATATCCCTTACAACCTCATGCTTCCATCTCTTTGTACCCCTTGAAGGAGTGTGCAAGTGAAATATTTTCTCTCCAGTTAAGAGATAAAATTAATGATGCAACATTGGCTTAAAAATCATACAAAGAAAGTACCGAGGACATTTAAAATTAGGAGAAAGATCGGACGGGTGTATAAATGTTTGCAGCGGACTATGTTGAAAGGTAAACAAACTTTTTTGCTGGTTAAATAGACCCTTTTAGAGGTATAGTAATTTGTCTCACTTTTAAATTTAACCCTTTTACATGTGAATTTTAACTGAAGCTCTGTGTTTAAAGATCCTGAGTTCTAGTCGCTAATGGTAGTTGAGGAGAATCAAGCAGTCCTTGTATGTCAAATAATCCTGGTTCAAAAACAGTGGCTTTATCTACTATGGTACTTCATTGCCTAATTCATTGTGCAGGCCCATACGAACGACCCGTTGAATTTTATTTATTTTTTGTATTTTAAAGAAATCTCTTTCTCTCTTCCACATAAGTGATGCTCATCCCACTTCCTAAGCTTTATCTTATTCTGTACAACAAGACCGATTTTCTTTACAATGTAATGCTGTGGCAACTAATGATCCTAAACCATGTGTTACAGGATGGGCAGTTTCAACTCGGCCCCAAAGATCCTCAACGAGGACACGCAGGATGACGATGTGCAGCTGCCGTCAGAGATGTCTTGTGATGAGCTGCTGAGCCACTGCCGGACTCAGGTGGAGCCGCCTCCATTGCTGGCCAGGCGATTCCGGCACCTCCAGCCAGGTGGGTGTCACAGTCTTTAGCGATTCGTTTACATCTTCTCGTCTATCTTGGCCATCACACCCTCTCCAGAGGATAGGGCAGGAGGATTCCGATCCTTAGTGGCAATGGAGGGCTTGGCCTGAATTCGAAATCGTAAAAAAATGTGGGAACAAAATGATGTTAATTATTATGTGCAACTTGTTGCTACCACCCAAACTCAAGAAAATACAGGATTTTTTTTAGTAACACCAGCTGTACATTCAACATTTACATTAATAAAAAGACAGCTGATAGGTCATTCCGTTTATACGCTTAATGTTTCTTTTTTTTTTAATAAACTTTTAAAAAAGTAATAATTTTGAAATGATTATATGCTAGAGTAGTATGGTGAAAAGTATTGTTCGCACCTTGAGCCAAAAATATTTTGTAGATCTGAGGGTTAAACAGGGGCAACTAGGGCAAAATATACTATTTCTTATTACTATTATTGAATAGTTTAGTTAAATGAATTAAATTTGTGATTTAATTTTTTCAACCTTTTTACTGTTACTAAACAATCTGAAAACTATCCAGGAATATTTGGGATTTATAAAATCATTATCTGAGTTCTAAATTAAAGGTTTTTCATTTTTTATTTCACAAAAATAGTTACTCAAAATAGTTTCTATTGGTAATTTTGTATACATGTTTCGATGTCTTTCTGAAAAATGGTTTTGTAGAAAATAAACATTACTAACAAGAAGCATGCAGTGGGTTTCCTTAATTCTTGTCGTACCAATTGTAGTTGAAATTATGAAATAAAATTTATCGAGTTATTGTAGTTGAACATTTTTGCCTCCTATCACGATTGCATTTATTTTGTTTTACTTCAGGTTGACTTGCAAGAAGCCAGTTTATATATAATTTTTTCAGTTAGCAGCAATTTGTTATATACTTCTTCTATGAACAGATTTGATCCACTGCAAATTAAGAAATCTTTTTTTGCTTCAGATACAGAAAAGGAAGATCGCTCAAAAATTATCAGGATTTTACAATGGAACCTTTTATCACAAGGTATGTAAATATTGAAATTTATGGTATTTTCTCAAAATTGCACACACTATATTCAATAACCAAAAATGGTTTGCCAAGGATAAAACCTGTTACACGGATAAAAGGTTCACTTAAAGGTACGGTAATTTTGTATATTTAACCATTGATCACAAAAAAACACAGATTTCAAAAGTGAAACTTAACAAAAATAAAGTTTTGAAAAATAAGTATTTATTAAAAAGTATTTAAATATGCATAGTAATATGCAAAGTATGCAATTTGTTATGTAACGTTGCATGCCTATCATTTTTAACAGTGGCAGCGAGACACGCGGTAGATTAAATATGTAAATAAGCTAAACTCGCTGCAAGTGATAAAGCCATATCATGTGAAAGCTGAAGTTGAAAGCTTGAAGTTAAATTTTACTATGAAAGGTCACAACTTTTTACTCAAATAGTTTATTAGTTATTAATCTAAATATTTTATTTATGGCTTCGGTAGCCTAAATTAATCCCATTGATGCAAAGGTGGGATATATCATAAAAACATCTTAACTATTGTTTGTTTAGTATAAGTTTTAACTTCATAATTTTCTGATTTTTTAAAATAAAGTATAAAACATGGCTAAAATTTTTTATTTTTTGTGCAAACATTTTGAAGGCCTCCAATTAATGTAAAATGTATCAGGAGGTGGTATTTACATTTTTGGGACAGAGGAAGTGTCCCGATAAGAAATAAAATGTGCCCCTGCGTACCAATCAAGACAGTTGAAGCCGTGCAGAAGTTGCTCTGAAGATACTCATGACACTAGAGGCACACATGGACATTGACATTTCACATTGTACATAGTTTTCAGAAACTGGAAGTAACTTTCCGTAACTCTAAATACAACTTTATCTTACATGTAAGAAAGAATTATTTAAATTTTACATTTTTCATAATAATTGTGAATTGCAAATTTTAGTGCAACAATTTTTGTTTGCAAATTTTAATGCAGTTTGTGCCGATGGTGTAAGAATTTTATTGACCAACTTAAACTTTTACAAAAAACTTTAATAAATTTTGTATTGTTCCTCGAGCACCAATTAAAATGTCGATTACTTTTTTTAAATTTTTATTTGTTATTTTTTCTGATAATAACCAATTGTTTTACCATTAATAGATTCCTTCATAAACTTTTTCGGTTTGGTCTTCATTACATTTAAAGCTATGTAATTGTCATGTCAATATAAGCTTTGTTATTTTTTCTTTCAATGAAAATTATGTCACTTATTTTTATTGACCTATTTTTTCCGAGAGCCGTGACATCTTCGAAGACCTCTTATTTTCATTTGTTTCTCAGTTGATCCGCTATTATTGTTCTTATTTCATGTGTCTTGAATTTCTCATAAGACTGGTGTGCAGGCATTGTCTAAGGATATGAGCAAAGTGATTCAAAAAATTCTCAGTGTTTTCTTACTATATACTTCTAATTTGTTTTCGTATTATAAGATTTCTTTATCTAAGGCATGACTTTGTGGACAATCGGTATATTAGAGTAAAACTGATGACCCATAGAGCAAACATTTTTATAATAGTTTTTGCCTTTTTCCAGCACTTGGACAATCCAACGACAACTTTGTGTCTTGTCCGGACGCAGCTCTTGAGTGGACAAGACGGAAACATCTGTTGGCTGAAGAGATTATCCGATACAACCCAGATGTTGTTTGCCTCCAGGTGTGTTAAAAACTTTTTGTTATTGTAAATAACAGTAAGTAACAGTAAGCCTGCCTCTATAGGGGTTGTAGGATTCAGTGTTAATAAGAAGATTACTTGGGGCTGTAATCATGACAAAATATAAATCTGAAATATTAATCAAATAAATAAAATGAAAAAAAATCTCAGCTTAAAATATTTTTCCTCAATTTACGATTACATGGATTAGATAATTTGTATCATTGTTAAAATGTTTTATACATTAAGATTACCTTTTAATTTAGTATCATTTTGAAATAGGTTTAAAACGAATGATCGATGTAAAAAACCAAAATTAATTTTAATTTGACAACATTTTTAGTTATTTATTTCTATTATTTCACTTCTACAGATCAAATGTTCAAACTTTTTTTATCATGAGACTCATTTAATATGTCTCATATTGCTCAAAACTGGGTTTTTGAGAACTGGTTATTTTATTGTCATAGCGCGTGGGTAAACTTAGAGTAAACAAAAACCTTCTCGATATGGTATAGATTAATGAAAATAAGTTTCATAACTCTGGGTACTCTTATTTACGCAGAAAAGCGTTACAAAAAGACCTTGTTTAGCATTACCATGCATTGCAGTGCATTGTTGGAAAGAGAGAAATTGAGATAAGACTCATTTCGGCTTTTCTGGGATATGAAACTTAAAAATAACCAAAAATATCATAATTCTAAGATAAAACTCTAATTTAATTTACATAGATTATGTTCTCTTTTTGATTTCACCTACCTATACATATAAGAAGAAAGAATTGTTTTATTACAATTTTAGTAAATTAGTTTTCAATGAATTCTTCCGAATATCCCTAACGAACATAGTGGTTTTTGAATTTATACCTAACTGTGTGGTGTCTGCATGTGTACCTGTGTACGTGTACATAGTTTCTTATGTAATAAATGTGTGACATTCGATCCAATAAACCCAATAAAACATCTGATTCTATTGTCAGAAATCTAAAATCAAAATTATCTCTCTGCTTAGGAGGTTGATCACTTCAAGTTTCTCCAGAAGGTTTTGGGGACCCAAGGCTTCAGTGGCACATTTTTCCCAAAGCCAGACTCTCCCTGTATGTACATCAAAGGCAACAATGGACCAGATGGTTGTGCCATTTTTTACAAGCCAGAAAGATTTGAACTGGTCAAGATTGAAACAAGGATTTTGGAGGTGTGGAGGGTGCAGAGCAATCAGGTAATTTGGACTTCAATTTATTCTAATTTATAAATACTATTTATTTTAGAACGTTTTAATTTATTTTAAAGTACCTTTAATTAGGTTTAAATAGTAGGTAAACTTAGTTAAAATTTGTACTTTTCCTAGGATTACTGTATTAGAGATGAAATTTACTTATTGACCGGATTACCAAATAAAAATGTGAACCTATTATCAATTAGTGAACTGTTAAGGAACAAGGTTTTTAGATGACTGGGACAGTAGTGTGTCCTGTAATCCAGCTTCTTGGAGGTCATGAGGTCATGGTAGTTATGAGGGATGGTCAGTAGACAAGATATTCCCTGGGACGATGTGGATTAACGTCTACTGAATACTACAATCATCCGCTAAGACCATCCTCATAACTAGAACAGTTTGTATTTCAAAGGCAACATACTTTTATATAAGTGGTTTGGATCCCATGTTAAACCAGTCCCTTAGATGCCATCGGCTGTTGGGCTATTAATTAACAGTCCTCTTAGGAACATGTCAGTCTTAGTCAGTAACAAGACTACAAGATCGTGCCACAATTATTTTACACTCATTTCTCATTCATACTTGGTTTAAAATATCTACCTGAATAGGTAGCCATTCCAAATGGTAATCCTACATGCATTTGCTGTAGGTTTAGAGTGTAACTCTCCTGGAAGAACTCTCTTCTTCCTGGTTAGGAAGAAGGACTCATACTCCTTAAGAGGCTAGAGTTATTAGGTGAATATTTTTTATTGCTCATTGATAGGTTTGAATCTTGTGTTCTTTTCTGGGAGGTTAGTTCAATTTCATACTTTTTGAAGACCTTTGTTCTGGAGCTATAGACTACAATATACCTCAGGGAACTGAAGTTGAAATTTTTAAGTCTTCCAATCCTCATGACATATTTCAATTTCCAGGTAGCCATTTTGGTTATTCTCCGAGACAAGCTCACAGGACAGGAGATCTGCGTTGCTACAACTCATCTGAAAGCTCGTAATGGAGCTTTGCTCTCAGCTCTGCGCAACGAGCAAGGCAAGGATCTGTTGGAGTTTGTTGTCCAACATGCTGAAAATCGACCTGTCATTCTCTCAGGAGACTTTAACGCTGAGCCTACGGAACCCATATACAACACAGTTCTCTCCCATGACCTCCTGCGACTCTCCAGTGCCTACAACCAAGAGACAGAACCTCCCTACACCACTTGGAAGATAAGGTAACAATTACCATTGGAGTTAGTTGTAGTACATTATTATATAATAGATTATAGATTTATCAATTTAAAATTTGAATAAATATAAATCAGTGGGAACAGATAATCTTGAATATTTAACGGTAACATTTTTAAAACTTATGGTAGTTATATAAATAGACATTGGCAATGCTATTCAGAAACACTCATCCCTCCACCAGCCTTGTAAAAGGAAACCAGTTGACTGTTGCTGTGTGGAGATGTCAACATTTTTTTGCTCTAAACTTTTAAAGAACCATACAATTTCTTATGCATAGGTATTAAAGCAGATGCAAACTATTATTCAGCTTCCTAGTAACCTATACCTTATAGTCCTTTAGCTGTGAACGTGTCAAACGTACTTTGTATAAGTACCAGAAAATTAAAAAAACTAAATACTGTAATAAAATATTACTAAGGGAAAGACAATCTAAAAAGGTTTATCTTATTGTTTATATGTTATAAGTTCTGTATTATGAACAAATTAAATAACCATTAGTTTACTGTCAGCGTAGTAACAAAACTCATCATTCATGTACGTAGTGCTAATTTATAATTTTAGATCATTTTCCATTGATGGCTTAATATATCGCTTTGAAGTTAGTTAGGGCTTTTTTCCACAATTTAGTAGTTAAAAAATGGGAAAGCCTTCACGCACTCTTGTAAGCTTTGACTTATGTGACGGTTTGTATTTCAGGGAAGACGGAGAGGAGTGCCACACCATAGACTACGTGTTCTGCTCCAAGGACCGTCTAAAGCCCGTCTCACTTCTCGAGTTTCCTTCCGGGGAAGAGATCGGCGCTGACCGTATCCCCTCCATGGCTTACCCATCCGATCACTTCTCCCTCGTTTGCGATCTTCGCATCAAAGAATCTGATTCCTAATTCTGTTACCACAATTTCCATTCCAGTTTCATCTCTCTTCCATCATCTCAATTCTCTATCATTGTATTGTGAATTTTCAATATGTTATTCTATTTAAGTATTCGTCTATTTATTTGTTATCTTAATTTGTATATATCTTCAAAATGTGCCTTTATTTTAAACACTTTACCACCATGTTTTTGTTTTATAAAACAATTTTACTTATACACTTTTTAGCAGACAATTGATAAAAAATGTATATAAGGGAAAATATTATATCTGTTTGAACAATATATATAACTAGAAGTGAACTATATTTTTAAAATGTAACAAACCTTTTATTCATTGTTGTGCTTAAAACAAAAGCATTTTTCCCACTAAAAATCTTTTTTGTTTTTAATTCTGAATTAATGTTTTCAAAATAGATCAAACATTTATGTGACAAATCAGGCAATTTCTGTGCCATTGGTTTTAATGTCAATACAAATTTGCCCAAGTGTAGGTTTGTCGACCAATCAAGACTGTACAATATACTGAGCCAAACAAATATGTGTACCAGACTAAATGTTAATCGTCATGATTTTAATTTAGTGGGTGCAGAATGTGCTGTGATACTAGTGTTATTCGTGTTATTTATTGTTTACTGTCTGTTAAAGTTCTCCGCTTGTGAGAAGTTTTTTGTACTAATTAACACACCAAAGAAAGTAATATTAGTAAAAGAACTTAATAGCAAGCTTACCATTATCTGTTTTAAATAAATACCAGTTTTAATACATATTCTTTTTTTGTTTTTAATTTTTTTGGCTTACATTTATAACATAGGACAGTGTTGGTACCACTGCCCTATTTGTTTTGCAACATATATATTTTGCAACATATCTGCCATGCTGGGACCGCCATGATAAAGTTACTTCTTTGTTGAACTTAAAATTATATTCTTTAATAAGAATAAAAATTTAATCATACTTTCTTAAGTTTTAAAATAGTATTTGTACAATGTTGTATATACAATAGTTTAAGCTAGACATAGTATTACGTCTCAACAATAGTCTATGTAAAATTGTTAGATATTATAAATTTAAAGTCAACCAACTCAAGCTCTCATATCGAAAAGACATTACAGTAGTTTCAGTGTGTATTTTATTTAGTTCATATTTCGGTGGCAGTTGTTTGTTCTTGACTAGTATTTTTGATGTAACTGTATAAACAATATTCCTGAAATATTGAGGATTGTTGTTTCAAAATAAAAAATCAACAGCAATTTTTATTGATGTTTTTATTCAACACTTTGTACTTGTTCAATAACAATGGATATTTATGATATACAAGGAAGATTAGAATAGATAGATTTAATTCATCATCATCGGTTTAGCAGATCAAGTCTCTCAAAGGTTCTGTCAAGCTTCTTCCATTCACTTTCGTCTTTTAAAGCTCTTGGGGTATTCCCTGGTGTGGATTAACATCTGCATTATTGTTTTATTATTTTATTGAATTATTGTTTGTTATACTAAGTTCCATCTTAATAATTAGACCAGTTCATAATTCAGATGCAACATTGTTTCCGAATCCCATGTTAAAATGTATGACCCTTAGATGTCATTGGCTATTGGGGTATTAATTGACTGTCCTGTCTAATCTAATCTAAGGAAAATATCAGCTTTAGTCAGTAACTAGACTACAATATTATGCTGAAACTTGTTTCTCATTAATTTTTGGCTTAATATGTCAGAGTAGGTAACCATTTCAGTGTAAATATCAAAATATCTTCCTAAGGTCTTCTTTAGTAAAATCCATTCGCTTCTTGTTTGGTCTACCAACCTTTGCCACCAATTTTTCTTTCCATGATCATTAAAATACATACATTTTTTTAGATACATCTAAAAAAACACTACAAATTGAGAGGCTGGAATGGTAATAGCAAGATTATTTGAGATGAGCGCTAAGTCCTTGACTGTGAAACACAAATTCTATTTATTTTTGTTAAACTACTTTAACCCTTTAAGGAGTACCATATTTTTTTGCATCAAAATAGTATTGACGTTTTATGTTTACGCAAAAAGGAGTAGTGATGTTTTGAAAAAGTCATTTGACGAAATTTGCGCAAATACATTTTTATATGTTTATAACATGATACAGATCGATTCTTAGGTCATAAATCAATAATTAAAGACATGTAGCTGTGCGGCACGTGAGTATTGGTGTATTCGGTAGGGTAGGTAATCTGTATTATACGATGGTGGCTGTGGCGGAAAAGGTGGCGGCTGCGGAGTGAAGTTTCGGTGTGGGAGGTGGTGGCAGCGTTTAGGCGGGGAATAAAAGCGTGTGAATAATTTTTTTCAGCGTGAAATGTGCGAGCATTCTTTACAAAAAGAGAAAAGACGTAACCTTTCAGCGCAAAGAGTGTAATGTGGCATTATGTGTGCGTCCATCTTTGGAAGACTTTCATACGAAAAAAGTTCATTTTTGGGTATTTTGAACCAAATACACATTTTCTGCTACATTTACAGTAGGCTGCAATAAATTTTAGTGAAAAAAATATTTTACTCCTGAGGTGTGATTTGATATTTTCTCCTTACTCCTTACCAGCTCTTAGATAGTGACGTTTTAAATGTCATTACTCCTTAAAGGGTTAATAAATCACAGGTTTCAGTAAAACTTTGAAAATATTTGCCTAATATAAAACTGTGTTTTTGACAGAGCTCATTACTTAATTTTTATAGAGCGTGAGTGTATACAAACTTTCTACAAAAATAAAGAATTCATAAATAAAAATGTTTCAACTTAGTAGATGCTCTAGTTTCTACAGAGAATGGGAACGAAAATGTCTTGATTAGCGGCAAGAAAGTATTGACACCCAGTAAAACTATGAATGAATTCATAAAATCTCAAATGAATTAAATGCCTTCCTGAAAGATTATGGTCGATTCCTGGAAGCAGGTAATATCCTTCGTGAATAAGGGTAGGCAAGGTCGTCTGAAGGCCACTCCCTCCCCAGGACAGTCAATTCATAATTCAAAGTTGAGCCTGCCACTTTATTGCGGCTTCTTGCACACCATAAGTGTGTTACAAATCACTTCGCTGATTTGAATTGGTCAACCTTAATTTTATTCCTAATCGAAATAAGAAAAACCGTTTGCTTGTTTAGCATTATGATCAATGTTATGTAAACATTAATGAGTTAGCTATAATAACAAAAACTCAAGAACAAGAAAAGAAAATATATATTGGGCACACACAAGACAATAGTAATTTTAATTATTGTTTATATTACCAGTAAGAATACAAGAATTACAAATAAACTTCACTGGTTGCTGGTGACAAATAAAAAAAATATAACTCAACTATTACTAAGGGATAATTTAAAAATTGAGTTATATTTTCCATAAGTAATTTAAATTTGTTACAGAATTAGTAAAATTTATCATGTTGTAATGACAATTAGCATGGTATAATTTTGAAAAAGGTTTTATCAGCTTTGATAAATTAATATTTCTATTTAAAAACTTTCCATTACATGAAATTACATATTTTAACTCATCTTCCCAATGTTCAGAAAATGTGTCTAAAATCATACATAAACTGTTTTATGAGAGCTCAAAATTAAGTAATTTTAATAGGAGTGGGTCAGTTTAAAGTATACAAAAAAATTGAGGGCTTCCTAGAGTAGAGCTTTCCTTGTCTAGGGAACATATTGGATTGTTGGGTTGCAATATGAACCTTAATTAGGGTATTGTGTGGCCCTTGATCTGAATTAGTTTGTAGGTTCTTTTCGATGCTTTGAGAATCTGGTAGACTTTATGTCCCATTCTTATGAATCCTTTCTTTACAGTGGATGTAGAATATTGCGCAGGAAGATGTGACTTCTAACCGTCCTAACATCTAACTTATAGCATATAACATCTAACTTCTAATGCAATCACAGACCTTACCTAACTGAGCAATGTACAGAAAAAACACAAATTTTACATGGATGGTAACATGTTACAGGAAAACATTGTAAGGGCTGTTTCACATTAGAACAACAGGACAGGTCGTTTACTTGACAACGACATGAAAATTAGAAGCATTCACATTCAAATGACAACGACACTCTAGTTGATCCAGATGTCGTGCATCAACTGGGATTTCATACAGCCCAGATATTTATGTAGATATGTGTAGATGTACTATTCTGAACATATTCTAGAGTCAAATGGATAAACTAACTAGGAAATAACTATTGCATATTTTGGTCATTTACAAATGAGTTTGATCTGTAAATAAAAGTTGTAGAGGTGGAATCTTTTTAGAACTACTGTCTTTTGAAATGGATATGTCTTAGCTCTGGGGGGGGGTGTTGGAAAATTGTAAGATGAAAACTTGAAACAGGTTTCCATTGAAACTACCAGAGGTATCGTATTGAATTTGTAATATACAGGTAAGAATAAGAACAGCTGTTTAGAGAAAGTAAAAACATTCCTTTTGACATATCCTTGATCTAACCTATTTCCCACAGGGAAGTAAATATAAACATTTAGAGTCTTAGCTCTGGGAGGGTGTTTGTGATTTGTAAGATAGAAATATGTAACAGGTTTCCATAGTAACCACCAGAGCTATTGTATTGAATTTTTAATATAAAAGTATGAGAACAGCTGTTTAGATGAGGTGAAAACATTCCCTTTAGACATATCCATGATCTAACTTATTTTCCACAGGGAAATAAATACAAACATTTGTTTTGACATGGATATGTCTTAGCTCTGAGGTTGGAGGGGGGTGTTGACCATTTGCAAGACTAAAATTTGACATAGTGATGTTATAATCTTAGTGAGGTCATATGGCTATAAAACAGCTGTTAGAGGAACTGAAAATAGTCCCCTTGACACAGTATAATTTAACCTATTTCCCACAGGGAAGTACACTACTGTAAATTCAATCATTTTTACTTTGAAACTAGAAAATCAGAAATTACATTTCTAATACTTAGAAATTTATTTTATAAAATCTAAAGAAATTCTACTAAACCTTTGTCTAGATCATTGCACAAATATACAAACAATGATCACGTTATAGTAAATTTAATAGCATGATAAATTAAAAAGAATATACATCCTCAAGTTTAATATTTTTAAACTATCATATGGTAGCTAAAAGTTGTTCAATTAATTCATTGTTACATTTTTTGTTTGTGGTAATGTTTTTGTTTACTTTAAGCGGTTAACCTCCTATCTGATATCTCAGTTCCAAATTTTAGTGATAAAAATTAAGAAGTTAATATTACGTAGAGGCATTAATCGTGGAAAGGTATGAAGTGATTATAGAATCAGTGAAGTTTCAAGAAAGATAATATTGACATTTCAGGCCCTTCTTATAAAGTATATGTACTAACAAAATGACAGAAAATGCAGAAGGTGAGATAGTTGATTTATTGATAAATCAGAGGACATAGACCTACTCTAAATGTTATCAGAGACAGGAATCACTAAAAACACAAAATTGTATGAAATCTTGTCCTTTTCCTTTTTAAAATGCTATGCAATAAGCTAAGTACTATGCTATTAATGAAGCGATATGTAATAAGCTACATTTCAGGGGGATGTGACAAACTTGTTCTATTTAAGAAGTTTGATTAAAAATTACAATTAGTTCTGAAATAAAACCAATAACCTCTTCAGATTAAAGGTACTAGAAAAGTTTTCACTCTTTATTTATGAAATGTCTGGAACGATCAAATTTTATACACTTTAAAAATGAAGTGTATTACTGTAAACAAAGTTTGACAATTTTTAGACAATCATGAACATTTTTTGGAACTCAAACTGGTTGTAGTTTTTTTACATAAATAGATTCCGATAAATCAGGAATAAACTTAAGAGGGGGGTTTTGCACTACCATTATTCAAATTCAAAGACGTAATATTAAATATCTCTACAAGTAGATATAAGACAAAAATTAAGGGTATCAGTGGAATGACACATACTTTTTCCGGTAAGTAAATTAAACTATCACATTTTTAATATTTATTTAAATTTCATTCAAAAATTTATAGTTTCAAAAATAGTCAATAACCAATTTCTTAAAAAAAGATAACATGTCAAAATAATGGTTAGAATTTTCGGATGAAGCCCCAATTCTTTCTAGAGATGTGACACTGTGCTTCATACCAAGTTTCATGAAATACGGTTGAGAAATAAAGAATAAATTGATTTTTTAAGATTCTAAATATGAATAACATTGTACACTCTCAGAGAATGTAATATATTTATAGCAGTACATTTAACTTTCCTCTGGAAAGTTAGTCATATGTATAACAAACCTAGACATGTCATTGATATGAACATACAGTATATTACACAAAATGTAAACCTTCCTGATTTGTGGTAGGGGAGGAACAAACAGCCAACAAGTCTGGCAAGCAGAGGAAGCCTTTCATCAGTCCGACCAGCAGGTTAGCCAACAGTTAGTCTCTATCTACACACATTCATGGAAAATTATAGAATAGTTTTTTATTTGCATAGATTCAATATTATTTCAAGATTTTGAGGCAGTTTATAGACCTGTATCCCTTCTGGTATTCTATTGTGTAAAATCGTTGACCGTAACAAATTTTTTAATATTGGTGTTCAGTACTTTCCTAATAGAATCCTGGCGAATTTATTTCAAATATAGGAGGGCTTCTTCATAAACGTGAGTTGTAGTTTGATCCATAGAGACATGTCTTAAGTCATGACTTTATGGTAGTCTTATATCCTCAGAGATGGTAAAATGTCTTCTCTTTGGTTCAGGATCTCCATTGGGTTATAATATTCCCTGAGATTATTTTTTGGGGCCTGCTAGAGTTCTGGATCTTTTTAGATGCTAGAGGTTATCAGCCAAATCCTTTCTTAGATTGTTAACTCATATTTGACACAAATAAACTATCATAAAAATACAAAAACACAACAACCAAAAATACGACTGATAAATTACAACTGTATCTAATCTGTAGCTGGGGACTGTATCTGTGTCGAGAATTGATAATATTATTTAATATTTTAGAAGCTATACGTCAGGCGACAAGGGTAGAGTCCCCAAAGCTATATTGATTAATTGATGACAAATTACAGTTTAAGTAGATGGATGGTTCAACTTACTAAGTTACTAAATTTATCTATCACCCTACAAGGAGTCTAGGACTTTTGGTTACTGCACCTATCCCATTGATCATCGCAGGGGGCCATGATAAAACCCGTGGCCCGGAACTATGGCAACTCCTGTCCTCCCTGGCTGGGATTTCATTTGTGCTGGGGGGAGGCGGCGGGCGAAGACAGACAAAGAGCTTTAAAACTTTAAAACAAAAAGAAATATCACAACCAAATTTGTCATGGTATTAGCTTACTGGAATAGTAAGCTACCTTTTTTGTACAGAGTGATCGGATGTCACCTTTGGGGTACGGCCCATGCGGAGAAGTAAGTTTAAAATCTTAAGGGTAAGCTTAGGGTGATATTAAAGGTCTTGTTAAACTAAAAATAATGTCCTAAACATGGACTTCTAAAGGTTGTTAATTCTGAATTAAGTGCTGTTCAAAGTCTTAAATACTTACGTATTTAAAATTTTGAACAAATCCGACAAATCAACCATTTGAGGTCTCAGTTTACGGCATTGTTTTTACTTGGAACAATACCTTTAATTTGATGTACATATCAAGATATGCATACCTTGAAGATTTTCATCTCACTCCACATGGGCTGCCCCTATAGGTGACATCTGATCATCCAGGACATGAAGCTCACTATTACTAGTAATTCTATGTCAAATTTAGTTGTGATTTCTCTTTTCGTTTCAAAGTCGTCCTAAGACTTAATCATTCTTCCAAGAATTCTACCTATCACCCAGACTCGCTCTTACATCTCCTGATTTCGGTGATTCTGGGGCAAGGGAGGGACTTAAAGGGATAAAAGTGATAATTTGTGGGATTAAACAATCAGGCAGGGATTTTCAAGGAGAATTTTTTGGATGAAAGCATAGTTGCCAAAAGGTCGTGGTCTAGGGCTAATTAGGGTCCCGACCCTTGGTGGGGGCTGGGCAGTTGCCAAAAATTTGTTTACCTTCTTACGATGTAAAAAAGGACCTAATTGGGGCGGTCTCTTACTATGTTTGTATAAACTAATTACGTTCAATGTTCGTCAATGTCAAGTACAATGTACCATTATAAACAAAATCATGGCTACAAATGAATATTTTAATTTTGCTACTGTGTAAAAGTACAGATAGTTTGCAAATTATGTATTATAGGTAGTAAACTTATCTTTTTTATATATAATGGATCAACCGTTAGTCATCACTTCAATCTAAAAAGATAAAAAAGATAAAATCAATGTCGAAACTCGTATTTATTTCAGCCATTTCATCAATGCAATATGTTATTCAAGGAACCATACTTGTTCACAATCGAGAATATCTTCTTCTTAATACAAAATCTTGAGGTTACTGATTCCATTCACCCGTTCCCGCCACTTTTTTCCATGAAGCTATTTTTTAGTTGAGAGTACGACTTTCATACCAAACTGAAGATGTGGCACCTCAAATGACGGTTTACATGTAACAAAATTAAATATTTTAACGAAATTAAACTACATAAAGATCATTCCAACGTAAAGTGCATTTAGTGCAACCTGGTTGTAAACAACTGAAATCAAAATTTGTTAGTTATCCAAAGTACATTGATACATGTTAATTGTTATAAAAAATCCTTGTAAGGTAAAATATATTAGAGAAAGATGAAGTTTAATTCTTAAATTGGCAAAATTAGAATTGTATACAAGCCTTTTTCAAAATCATATTCATAGCCTGATTCTGTATTTATACAGTATTTTTTAAAGAAAATTATTTCTCGTTGATAAAACAGTCCGGAACATTTATATAATGATTTTATTTATTACGTTGTTTTTAGCGACCTTCTCCTTTACTCTAAAAACCATTCTCTGATACCTCCACTTTCCAACGGGGTAATAACAATGTGAATTAACTATGTCTTACTGAGCTTCCGAAAACCCAAATGTTTCTTAAGAATCAATTCACACTTTAACGAGCAAATTAACAGAGGGTAAATTAAAAAACATTTACATGTCATCTAAAAACTGTATAAATGATTACTCTACTTTTGATTAAACATAGACAACAACATTACTATTTTATCAAACATCTACCTCCTTATCAAAACAGGTTTAACTCATGATTAAAACCTCGGTAAGTAAAAATATTTTTGATTGAGTGAGAAAATATATACCTTTACGAAGAATAAACTCATTTTATATCTGTGTAGTAATAGAATTTAACTTCACTCACCCTCTCTCTGTTGGTTTGACTAAATATTACTTACACGATTTACTAAAAATTCCTTCATTCATCCAAATTTACAAATAATTATAAAAATATTACTATGGTTACTATATTTTTAAAAATATATAAATTAAATCCCACATAAATTAAATCATTCATCCACATAAATTAAATTAGAAAGTTCAGACTAAAGTTACCATTGGGACACAATACTAAAAGAAAGAATTTTATAAAATGTGTTATTTAAACCCCTAAGCTGCTGGTCATATTTTAAGGTTATAATGTCCTTTAAAGTACAGGGTATTTCAAAATTAATATCGGGTATAGTGTGTAATAGTATTAAATAAAGTATTAAATAAAAACTACAGATAAAAGTGATATAAATTTAAAATAACTGAAAGAGCGTTGTTTTTGGCTTCAGTGCGCATGCGTGTGGAATGTTCCTGACAATTATGACTATAAACATTTATTATATCATTCATATGATTTTTGTATTTGTTTTCTTATTTGTCAAAATTGATTGAATATATTGATTTTAAGCTATTGTGTTTAGAAAGTAATCTATATAAAAAATTAGAGTTTTGTCTGTACATTTCTCAGAGTTATTTTTTTTTTAGTTATATTTGTGTTTGTGCGTTAGAGAAGTCAAAACAAGTCTTATTTCAATTTGTGTATGTTTGTCTGTGGAGGCATTTTATGCCGTCTTCTCAGATAAAATGGGAGAACTGATAACAACGAAATTTATTCCATGCATTCTCTACATTCCAGAGAAGGTTTCCAATGCTTGAAATTGTCCGCCACCCCCTTAAAAAGTAAATAACGGGTATTGAAAAACCCACTTTTTACGCGATATAAGTAACATTTTGCTTTCAATTACCGTATCAATGAATCACCTACTGGTAATAAATCAGCTGTCTTTATAGTTTAATGATTTAATAGAAAGAAAAATAAACAGCTGTGAAATCAATATTTGTTAGTTTGTATTGTTCATTGATTTTAAACTCATATCTAGAGCATATTATATTAAAAAGTTATTTTAACGTATAACTAATTTTAATAATTGTACAGTATATGTTTATCTATTCTATATATTCTAATCTATTTGATTGTAAATAAATGCTAAATTACAAATTATTAAATTAACAATTAGTTGGACTTTTTCAACGCGTCTTGTGTTTAAAATCTACACAACGTTTCGAGAGTTGGATAAACTACTCCCGTTTTCAAGTGCCTAACAATATTTACATCTGTACAAACAAAAACAAAGTTGGGTATTGATTTTTTTTCTTTGAACTGGTTTGTTTAGGATTCCAGGTTTACATTTTATGATAATCTTTCTTCTTTAAACTGAATCGTCTGTTGTATTGTTTGGACTATGTTTAGAGGTACAATATTTTGAATTGTATCGGGCTTATTTAAACCCATACCTTATTGAGGAAAGAATTAACAATTAATATTTCTTTGAAAATACTTGTAACTTTCAATTTATAATACTGTAATAATTTTATAACCAAAATAACAATATTCAGAATGTGCGGAATCAATTAAAAGAAATATACCATACACTTTGTTTTATTCGTTACAAATACGAGAAGATTTTCATCTCACTCCACATGGGCCGTCCCTTATAGGTGATATCCGATCATCCAGGACACAAAAATGTAGCTCACTATTACTAGTAATGCTATGCCAAATTTAGTTGTGATTTCTCTTTTCGTTTTAAAGTTTTCCTAAGACTTAATCGTTCTTCGTAGAATTCTACCCCGTCTCGCTCTTACATCTCCTGATTTCGGTGATTCCGGGCGACTTATGGACTTTTTGGACTAAGAGTGATAATTTGTGGGATTAAATAATGCGTCAGGGATATTCAGGGAGAAAAGGGAGAATTTTTTGGATTTTTTAATTATTTTTTAATTATTGATTCATAAGAGACCAGTAATACAAACGCTAAAAATTTATTAACTAGTTGATTGAGGAATGGGCCAGGTTAATCAGTTAAAATGATATTTTGTTGCCAAAAGGCCGCGGTCGAGGGCTAATTAGGGTTATGACCCTTGGTGGGGGCTGGGATGTTGCCAAAAATTTGTTTCCCTTCTTACGATGTGAAAAAGTACCTTATTGGGGCGGTCTTACTATGTTTGTATAAACTAATTACGTTCAATGTTCGTCAATGTCAACTATCATTATGAGCAATATCACGGCTACAAATGAATATTTTAATTTTGCTACTGTGTAAAAGTGCAGATAGTTTGCAAATTGTTTATTATAGGTAGTAAACTTATCTTTTTTATATATAATGGATCAACCCTTCATCATCACTTCAAACTAAAAAGATAAAAAAGATAAAATCAATGTCGAAACTCGTAATAAAATAATACAAAATCTGCTAGTTAGGGATCCGACCCTCGGTGGGGGCTGGGTAGTTGCCAAAATCAGTTTCTCCCCTACAAGTTCATCTGAAACAAATTAATTATTGATTCATAAGAGACCAGTAATACAAACGCTAAAAATTTATTAACTAGTTGATTGAGGAATGGGCCAGGTTAATCAGTTAAAATGATATTTTGTTACCCTAAAGACACGTGATTAATTAATTGGGTACCCATACCTCACCAGGGCTTAACCCCCATGACAGAGATCAGCATCCTCTGCACATGGTTGTAGCTTGACGGGCTGCACAGGCCTTAAAAGAAAGTATTCTTGTCATTACAAAGTTAAAAATAAAATTTAAACACTTTAAACTGGGACTGACTGTATAAAGATTTAGTACTATTTGCATTTCAGAGAAACAATGTGAAAAGTTATTCACCAACTAATGAAATGAGTAAGAGTTACCCAATTTTTATAGTACTAAGTTTTCTCATTAATAGATCATTTTTTGTTTGCAGCTTTATTGATTTTGGAAACATAGAAAATGAGTTTTACACAGAAGAGGGGATATCTGGAGCCGCATTGTACAATCCTCACAAAGAACGAGTTTTAAAGAGGCCTGCTTCGTAAGTTCAAATGGCGAAGATCCTTTTCTGAACAAAATGAAATTCAATGATTGTAGACGACTAGTGTCCTACAATGATTATAGGACAACACCAAAACTGAAAACAAAAATATGTATCCTATTCAATCTATTCCTTGCTTACGCTTAAAGACTACAAATCTGTGCTTGTGCAAAGATAAGGTTGAGCTAACATAGTACTGAAAAAAATATTGCAAACAGTTCAATTTAAGGAAATGACATCTTGCTTCCAGGAGAGGATGTTACGCTACCTGTGGAGTTACCATATTATATTTTTTAATTAATAATCAAAATATTTTCTTAGGGCTTCCCTATCCCTTTGGCTCCTCATTGTCTCTCTCCTTGGAGCTTAACCTTCGGCTCAGTATAAAAACCTAATCTGACCCCCATTCATGGGAAGGTGGGTGTCTTCTTAATCGTTTGCCTGAACAGGCAGATTAATAGAAAGAATGGTTTCTAGGTGCGTGTGCTACCCTAGGGTCATAGATACTCTAGGAATACACTCTTTTACTGCCTGATGGTGTCATGTCATTCAGTAGAATTATGATCCCTCATAAGGTGTTTTATAGCCCAATTTTGTGGCCTGGTTTGGATTGGTAGGGTTTTTGACGAATTAAAGTATACTGTTTAAGTCCTAACTTTTCCAGACCTATAACTCTACTTTTCCTAGTCAATTTACAATACTTCACTGAGAAATACTTGCTTTGCTAAGGCTTCTTAATATTTCAAACTAACTTGTAACATTTAAATGTGGTGAATACATTTTGAATACACATACAACAAATGAGAGATTAAGACATGGTCAATAATTCTAAACTTGCTCTGTCAAGTCCTTGAAGAAAACTATTCCTTTTTCCATTGCATAGCTTTTTTATCAACAAAATTAAATGGAATAAAGAATTTACAGGCTGAATCGAGTTTTTAGCCTTGTAATATATTATTAAATAATAATTAAACCACATAAACTAACCACATAATCTGATTTTAGATTTTCCACAGGAACTTTGAGATATCTACACATTTACTGAAAGGAAGCATAGGATGTGGTCTCCTAGCGATGCCAAAGGCTTTCTCCAACTGTGGCATTGTCACTGGCGTCATATTCACAGTATTTCTCACCATGCTGTGCATCTACTCTATGACAGTGCTGGTTTGTCAACTGATAATAACAATAATATTATTTATTTATAACTTTGCAATAGACCTACCATTAAAGAACACAAAAAAACTTATCAATACAAACAAAACAAAAAATGAAGATAAATAATTCACACCCAAGAGATGAGTCAACTGTATTTGGGTGGGAGTTTCAGAAGTTTTTAAGAAGTTAAAAATAATTTCTGTCATTTAAAAAAATTGCAGACAAAGTGATCTCCTGGCTTACATTTTCAATTCAGAAAACAAAAGTATTTCCTAGACAAAATAATACATGAATACATAACCAAAGGACTAATTGAAAATAAAACAATTTGATAGCTTTTAGGTATACAAATTCTCTAGGCCGTTTAGTAATTTTGATAGTGTAAAAGTGCCTAATGATTAACTGAAGTTATGTTTCATTCGCGCAAAGCTGAAGACGCAGAATGAGCAGTGCAGGCGACTACGTGCTCCATTCATTCCTCTTCCTGCCTCCATGAGAATTGGGTTCAAGAATGGACCAAAATGTCTGCGCTGGTTAGCTCCACTCGCTGCGTGAGTTGAGCTAAACCGTTTGTTGTAAGCTATAATTATAGCCTCAGTTCTAAAATTAGTTATTTTTAAGTAAGCAGTTTTCAAATAAAATCAAAACACGCTAGACATGAGGGCACATCTCTTGTGTACTGTGAATTTAGCAAGAGGCTTAAGTATATTGTGCTACAACCTTGGTAGGGGCACCACTTTCAACACTTTGGAGCACACAATCCCCCTCCACCACGGATGGTCTCAAGTTACTTCACCCGCCAATACTATGTAGTAGACCATCACGTTGTGGTTATCGATGGTAGCCAGACAAGTTAGGCCCACTACCAATCGTTCTCCCCAAATTCACCAGTCATATTGGCTATCTGCTTGTGAACAGTGCTGAGGTGAGCAACACCTTGCTTTTGGCAATCCTCACTATGGAAGGAACAGGGATTTGACTAGTTCATTTTAGATCTGACTACTATCACTACAAATCCAAACCCAGAAGGGAGTGAAGTAGAAATTAATGTAAGATGATTGAGTTGCAATCTTGTAGTGTTGTTATATACTGTTAAATTACTGTTATTTGTAACCTAATTGATAAGAAAAACAAAAGAAAAGTTTGTTCTCTGGGTTAATTTTACTTCAGTTACATAGTTTAAGGGGGAAGTCTGGCCAGAAGGTTAGGGCTCTGACTGATCATCTGGCGTCAACTATAGTTGACAATCAGTAGCGAATGTGTTAATAGCCCAACAGCCAGTGTCATCTAAGGGATCTACAGTTTAACGTTGGATTCAAACCACAGATAACTGTATCTCTGAATTACAAATTGGTCTAAATTTGAGGATGGTCTTTGCGGATGAATGAAGGTGCTACTGCACTACTGAGGACGATAATTCAAACTAGAAAATAATCATCCACTGACCATTGCTCATAGCTATCTACAATTCATGACCAAAGTCAAAGTAGCTGGATTACAGGACACACCACCATCTTAGTATAAGTCTCCTTTTTTAATTTTACAACCAGCTTCATTTTGGGGTCAATGAATTTGAACCAAAAACCTTCTATTGTAAGGCCTAAACCCTCTAACTGTTCACTGACTGGAAGTTCTGTGAATGTTCCTAGTTGTACTGACAGCCTAGAAGGGTTGTCAGAGCCTAGTAGGCAGTAAGCCTCTACACCGATGACAAGTTTTAGAATAGCTTGATGGCGGGAGAGGCTGCTCAAGTAATTGCTGGAACCTTTGTCTCATCTTGAGATAATAATATCCCAAAATGTTAACCCAGGCTTATTGTTTGCCCTATGATGAGTTTGATTTGTGAGGCTATTCCTGTGCCTTAAAGAGGTGCAGGATCTTTTTACCAATATTTTACCATTAAAAATACTCATCCAATTGCTGAAGACCCAAAAGACCATTTTTTTGCTACAAAAGAAAACAAGTAAATCATTTAGAAAAGCCTGCAAGGAAAAGGTAAATCTTAATATAGTTTTCTTTGTTTCAGACCGTTAGTTGACTTTTTCCTTGTATCTTGTCAACTTGGATTTTGTACAGCTTATGTTATTTTTATTGCTTCATCAATAAAAACAGTAAGTACGATATTCTGTGAACGTGTAATTTAAGGGGAGGTGTAACTTAAAGGGTGAAATATTTTAAGCACTATGAGTCATTTTGTTAAAATTTCAAAAGTTTGGGGTATATGAGTTCTTGAAGTTCCATTAGAATAAATGAATACTAAAAAATCTAAATTATTTTGTTCCTTGTCGCAATAAACCTATGAACTCATTCCCCAAGTAATTCTCGTAGAAATAAAGAAACATATATCATCAATGTTGTTTGAAATATTATAATAAATATCAGAATGCAGCTTCATATAGTTGGAAACTTACTTACTCATTCCTCATGTCATTCAGATGGAGAAAAGGTGAATTGATTTTACTTCCTTTTATAGTGCTTAACCCGTTAATTAAGCTTAATCTGTATCATCACAAATAACTTGAAAATCAATGGAAGCTTACCGATGCTAGGGGAGTATTATATATTCTGTGATTGACCAGCCCATGGTGGAGGGATTTGCTCACTTTTCATTTAGAAGAAAGAAAGGAGAAGAAGAAAGAAACCGTGTTTATTTCAATTTATTTTAGGTACATTGCAACAAACAATGATTTAACAAAACACTACAGGAACAATGGTCAAAAGACCATCTGCCCAGTTGGCAATTACACTTGACAGTACTATACAATTAATAGTAAAAACTAGCTAAAACTAGTTTTCTCCCCAGTAAAGTCATGATCTTAACATTTTTCTGACACACACAGACAAATAAATGTCAAATAAACAATATTAATAAATAAACAACCAGATAAAAAAATAAGTATAATATATATTACACAGCTATACAAACATTTTTTAATAATTAATCCTTCATACCCACTACTTCATTATCATCGTTATTATTATTTCCCTATATTACCTTCATTCATCCATTTATTCTTTTTCATTTTCTTTTAGCGAATTTCCCATAGGGAAGAAGCTATACCGTAGGTCTCATGGCGAGACTTAACTTCTTTAGGTGCCCAGAGTCCAAAAACAATAGTCGTTAAAATTTATATATATATATATATATATATGTGTGTGTGTGTGTGTGTGTGTGTGTGTGTGTGTGTGTGTGTATCTGTGAACACGATAACTCTCGTAAAAATGGTCCGATCGAGACCAAATTCGGTTGAGACGTGTATTCCTACAAATGCTCGAACGAGTTCGTAAACCAGACATATCGGTCAATGGGAACGGGTAGTTTGGGGGGGTTTTGTATCCCAAAATGGGGTTTTTTGCGTTTTTCACATGTAATTTTTAAAAACTTATAATTTTATATTTCACCATTGGAATCAGCTTAAAAAACTACACAATTAAGTTCCTTAAAGTTTTTCTCTATCTCCAACGGTCACCGAGATATTAAAAAATCTAAACACAGTACATTGTATTGTTGGGCTCCAATGTTAATCTTATGGAGGATAGGAAAAAATTAATATTTCCTATATCAATCAATATTTTTAGATAAAACTTGATATTTAGCTTCATGTGGTTAAGATATATCCATTTATGCTTAAAATCATTGTTTATGTGTTAATCATGGCAGCAAACCTGCATACTCTTTTCCCATGTTAATCATATAGGGATTAGAAAACTCCTTTATTTAAGGACAGATGTTGATGAAAGTTGGTATAAATGTTAAAAATAAAAATTGTTTATGGTAGAAATGCCTACTTTCAGTGTTCCTCACAGCAGCAAACCTGCACACTCTTTCCCATGTTAATCTTATGGAGAATAGGCAAATAATTCTCATGTTTATGGACAGATTGTTATAAAACTTGTCATGTATTATTATTATTATATTATTGATTTGGAAATTCGCTGAGTAAGCAGGTCTTCTGCTTTTAAATAATTGCCTAACTTACGTCGTTTTGACTTTTTGAAGATTGCAGAGTGAAAAAAATAGTTCCTCTCCAGCCAGTAAGGCTTTTAATTTAAATCCAATAATTGAGTGCGAGCCCTAATTACCCAAGCAACCAGTCTGACATCCACACTATCAGACTTGAGCAACCTAGGCCTGAGGCCGAGGCCGAGGTCAAGAGACAGGTACTCGCTGTGATAACGCGATGTCAAAGTCTACCATACACACCAGTTCCACCACCGGCCCCGTTCCCGCTCCACCACCGCCGCCAGCTGAGCCGCCAAGTGCTCCACTTTGCCACGGAAGTCGAAAAATACGTTATTTGACTGTCCCTTGGATTTAAAAATTTTGCACCAGCCTAAATTTTCGTCCACCATCTCATAACCGAGAATTTTGAGAAAACGATGATCCAGCTTTCATTTAAAGTTTCTACAAAACTTGGAGTTTGTAATATACTGACCTGAAAATCGGAGATAATTTATTCAGAACTAGAAGAAATTAGTGGAGGTAGGGCCAGCCCCAGGGTGTAGGTGACAGAGCAGTCGCCTACCCAAATTATAAAATTTGGAGTAAAATACCTGATTACCTTCAGGAAAATTTTTAGCCAGACTAAAAACAAAAAAAGATCTCTACAACTGTTAAAATAAACCAGTTCCTGTAAATTGTACTAGGGGTTCCAATTTACATTTGGCACCCTTTGGTTAACCAACCCATCCTTTCCTAAACCCTATAAAACCCATTCTTCACCTTCCTTCACCTATCCTTCACACAACCTTCACCTATCCTTGACCTATCGTTCACCTTCCTTCACCTATCCTTCACCTTCCTTCACCTATCGTCCACCTTCCTTCACCTATCCTCCACCTCCCTTCACCTAACCTTAACCTATCCTTTACCTTTCGTTCACCCTCCATCATCTATCCTTTACCTATCCTTCATCTATCCTTGACCTATCCTTCACCTATCGTTCACCCTCCTTTATCTATCCTTCACCTGTCTTTCACCTTCCTAAATCTGTTGTTCACCTTCCTTTACACATCCTTCACCTTCCTTCACCTATGCTTTACCTTCCTTCACACATCCCTCACCTTCTTTCACCTATCCTTCACCTCTCTTCACCTATCGTTTACCCTACTTCATCTATCCTTCACACATCCTTCACCTTCCTTCACATATCCTTCACCTTCCATTTCACCTTTTCATCCTATGACACTCCTATTATCGAACACACACTGGAGATATGGCAATTATGGGAGCGCTCACTTTCCGGTGGCTAGCACTATAGTTTTCAATTGATGTAAACCAGCAGGACATTTTCCTGTGTGGATTGGGATAAGATACCGGCCTCCAAATCCTCCTAATCAACAACAAGAACTCAAGCACATACTGCAAACCACCGAGAACAATGGAATTAGAAGTTAAATTTCTGATATCAATTAAGAATCAACCTTGTATTTGAATTTTATTCAATTTTCTCCAATATATTTTGTCCTCCAATAGTTGACTTTGTTCCAGGTGGCAGAGCCGAGGATTGTAGAAAATGTGGACATAAAAATATACATCCTCATGATATTCATTCCTGTTTGTCTGACAAACTACATACGTGATCTGAAGAAGTTGACACCACTTTCTCTACTGTCAAACATTCTCATCTTCGTCTCTCTTATTTGCTGTTTTTACATTGTCATCTTTGTTGGAGATTGGAAAATAGATAGCTGTGAAAATATGGTATCGCCGAAGCAATGGCCTCTATATGTTGGAACAGTTTTATTTGCTCTGGAGGCTGTGGGAGTAGTAAGTTGTAATATATGTTTACTTTATACTGAAATTTTAGATTGGACGACTTAATCAGCTTCAAGAAAAAACAAAGTAGATAAAAAAACATATTTAGTTTGTTGAGTCAGATTAACACTAGACTAAGTATATTTATGATCAGTTCTTTTATGTTTTCCCCAGAATCTAGCCGAACTATTTTCTCAAAAAAGTGAGCATCACTTTGAAACTAATGGTATTACTCAACCGTGAACTGATAAAAAATACCCCTTAATCCATTCATTACGGAGTCTCAAAGACGACTGGAACTTTTATCGTGATGGAAAATGTCCGCAATAAAAATCTAAATAACATAAATCCACCATCACCAATAGTGAATTTCAAACAAATAAATGAAAGCATTTGTAGGCTTAATTGGGATTGCAGTGGACACCTGTTTTGCTTTTGTGGTTAGTGGTTATAAGAGGGGGGGTGGGCATGTTTTATGCTTTTTGTGTTTAAACTTTGATATTTCAAGAAGATATTAGTAATTATTTTTATGTTACAGTTAAGAGTAAAAAGCTTGACACTTCTAGGGTTAATGAAGTGTTAAGAGACAGACATTGGACGCACCGACACTTTTGTGGGATTTAACTCAAGTCAGTCAGTCATTGCACATGTTTTAATTAAAAATATTTTTACTTTCTCCCCCTAATATGATAGTACGAGGGGGTGCCCAAAAGTAAATAGAATTGAATTGCTATGGCCGGAGCTTTTGTAGTACCGATTTCTACAGCTAATGCCCGTCTAGTGCAACTCTTTGCCAGTTCAGAGACGCGTCGGCCGTTGGCCCTTCTATTTATCTTTAGTTTTTGCTAGTGCAGTTTAACTGCTGTCTTGTTTCTATGACGGTAAGTTTAAGTGAAAAACATGATGAAATTGTTAAAGCATTCAAGATATTTTACTCACAGACCATCGACATGCAGACAATTGTTCAACTTTCAGAAATCACTGGAATATCTTCTACCTTGGTTCAGCTTTTTTTTACTAAAGATTTAGGATTGAAATACATTGCTGCCAAAATTTTTCCTCCACCATTGACTGACAATTAAAAAAAACATTGAGTCGAAACATGTTGCGAACTGAAAAACAGCTCAGAATTGATTCAGGTTTTCTTTCAAAGGTAAAACTGGTGATGAATCATGGTGCTATGGTTACGACCCAGATACAACACAACAATCAAGCATCTCAAATTATTTCAACCTTTTCATCGATTTGGACAGCTGGTGGACTTCCAGAATGAGGTTTGTCATCAACCGAAATGTCTGTTTATTACATCGAGTTAACGACTCATACACTTAACTTTTGCCTATAGTATCATTTTTTTAAGCTGTTTTCAAAATTATTGTTTCATAACTTTATGTTTCTACAGTGTTTTACCATGTAGAAAACAAAATACTTCAATAAAAACAACAAATGCCATCATGAAAAACAAGACAGCAGTGAAAGAGCACTAGAAAAACAGTCTCTACAGACAAACAGAACAAGCCAGGTCAACAGCCTAAGCTGCTCTAAACTGGCAAAGGGGTGCAATAGACAGTCACTAGCAGTAGAAACCCGTACTACAAAAGCTCCGGCCATGGCAATTCAATTCCGTTTACTTTTGGGTACCCCTTGTATAATTGAATGTAACTTTTTTTATTCAAACATTTTGAATAAAACTGTTTTAGGGTTAGGTTAGAGATATGCTTTATTATACTTAACCACTGAATCTAATAAATACTATACATTTTTCAGATAGTTACCCTTGAACACAATATGAAGAATCCTGATGACTTTCTCGGCTGTAGGGGAATTTTTCCTTGGTGCCTGATTCTCGTTTCCTCCTTGTACATGTTCGTTGGTCTGGTTGGATATCTAAAGTATGGAAATGACGTATCAGAAACTATATTTGCGTCTCTACCGAATGAACAATGGTACCTTTTATTGAAGTTCATAATATGAGCTATTGGTTATATTATTCACACTTTAAGCTATGTAAGTCATATCATGTGATGTTAATATTTGTTGGCCAACAGTGGCTACAGCATATTTAAGGGCGGAGTTTTCAGGAGCCCCCTTTTAAATTATAAAAAAGAAGTAGGGAAATTAGAGTGAATAATATAAATAATAAATCATGGACAAGATTTTATCTGGATACTGCTGACAGGATATTGAAAATCTGTTAATTTTTGGCGTGAGAATTTGCAATAAGCTTACTCTCTATCTTTCATGTTGCTTAAGAACTGCTGACTTTTACTGATTTACTCCCTAAAATAAGCTATATGAACATGATATAACCAATATATCTGTAACTTAAACTTTTAATTTTTAATGTAAATTATTAGATAATCACTTGAAAACTGGAGGAGTTTTTTCACCTCAGAAATATGTAGTTAAAACACAAGACACATTGGAAAAGTCCAATAAAAGATATTGAATAAAATAAGTTAGTCCATAACTGCAATTCTACACATAAGCATGGACAAGCAGGTATGTGCACCTGAGATTATGCTCCCTTCTCAGTGGTTGTGAAAAAGGTCACAATCTCTACTTTCTAAGACTATTTTTGATTATCCATCATATATATCAGTTTAAAAAAATATTTTAAATTATACTGTTACAATAAAGAAACATTGTTAACACATACAATTTTCAACGACCAAGTTGATTCAGCTGTTCTGAAGAAAGCAATCAGTAATTATGTTTCAATTCATAACTTTCTTAACTTTCACAAAAATTTAGGATATTTAAAAAAAAATCTTTTATGGTAACAGAGCTGAAGTTGAGCACAGTTAGTTCTTCCCAAAGCATGCCGGTGCACGACGCACATGCTCATCGTGGTATGCAAGCGTACAACTAGTGACAGTGTCTACTTACTTTAAAAACAACTTTATCATACTTAACCCATCCCACAACTGTAAAACCTTCATTATACCTTTTCATTTCCTTCATTGTAATCAGTTTGAATGCATCCACAGGCTTGCTTTGGCATGTTACGCTTTATACGGATTCTGCATATTCCTTACATATCCACTTCAGTGCTTTGTTCCTCTGGAAATCCTTTGGGGAAACTATATAAGGCACATTATTAAAAACCCCTTGAAGGAATTCATTTTTGAGTATATGCTCAGGACTGGTGCCGTGCTGTTAACTTGTAAGTATATTTTGTATCTCAGATTTGGTAAGTTGCATTATGAATGTTTTACGCCTCTTATCACAAAACATTTACACCATATTGTTACAGTTGTTTTATATGTTGGACTGGGATCATAGCCTGTCCTGCTTGGAAGTCACAAATTGTGGATAGTTATGAGCGATGATCGTTGGATATGGTATTATCTGGTGTGGAATTACGTCTGCACTATTGACTACTATGTTCATCCGCAAATACCATTCTTATAATTAGACCAGTTTGTAATTCAGAGGCAAAATATGTCAGATCCCACATTAAACTATAGGTCCATTAGATGCAATTAGCTATGATATGTTAATAAACAGTCCTGTCTAAGGAACTTGTCAGCCTTAGTCTGTAACAAGACTAAAAGATCATGCCATAATCATCTTACACTCATTTCTCATGGTTGAAATGAGTGGCTGCCTGGATGGGTTTGGTAGGTACCATTTCCGGAAGGTAATAAGGTAATAATTATGTATATGTTAAGAAACACTAATTCCAATAGATTCTTGGTATAGTAAAGACACTGCAGCATTTATAAATTATTGGTAATAATTGCTTTCTTCTGTTTGTTTTCATAACATTATTTTCCTTTTTAGAATGGTACAAATTATTACCATATGTAATGTTTTATTTATAGACCAGCCAGCAAATAGTGTTACACACAGTGCAGCTACAAACATTACACTAACAGTTCAGTTAAACAGTTTATTCATTTCATGACAGATAAAAAAAACTGTTTAATAAAAAATGGCACAGTACTTCCTACCGTTGTGCTTGATGACACGGTCATCGAGGAAGCCCAATTTGTTATTTCACTTTCAAAACTTGTTTATTTTGGCTTGATTGAGAGTCTGATTATCCATTACTCCATTAATTAATAGTGAGAGTATGATTACTCCATTATCCTCTAGGGATCATCAAGCAAAGGCAACTTAAATAGAATTTTTGTACTCCAAAAAAGATGTATTTTAGATTAGATGTATTTTGAAACTCAGGCCTATAGATTAATGTTTTAATCCTTTTAAAGAATTGCAAATTTTAACAGTTCCAAGCATTTATATGTTAGAAGTAATTAGTTATGTTAAAGAACACAATTTTGTTAGAGCTTATCAGCATTCTTACAACACTAGAAATAGAAACTTTAATCCCTCTGTTTCTCATAATCTAAAATTATTTGGAAATAAGCCTGACTACATTGGACTCAAGCTACTAAACCAAATTCACCCCACATAGCCCTGATTAATAATTTTAAAATAGTTCAGACTTGAGCTCAAAAATATTTTAATCGAACAGTGTTATTATGAACTCCCTTTTTACCTCACCTAGACTGATTCTCAACCAGACCAAAAACAATCCATAGACAATCCATAGCAGCCCGGCCTAATATTACCCAACTTAATAATTGTCCATGTGTTTTTCTCTTCTCTGCCTAATGCTTCTGATACTGACAGAATGACAGCATCAATGAGATGGTAGTACGAAATTTGACTGGTCCTATGCCTAGCAAGGTCTAAGATCTAAGGCCTAGCGACGCTGGACATGTATATGGATATAAATCTGAAACAAAATCCTCATGGTATGCTAACTCATAGTAAAGCTCATAAGGGGCATTAGGTTTTTTTTAAGTATAAAATTGTAAAAATAATGTGTTTTTTGCTCTGTAAAGTTAATTTTGTACTGCAATATTTCATGTATATTAGGAGAAATTTGTATTTGAATTAAAAATAATAGTGATAAAATAAATGAATAAGTCTGTTAGACGTGTTTTGTCTGTATTTCGGGTTTTTGCCGCGGGCATTTTGTTTCCGGTTTCGGTGGGACACGTCCATTCATTTCAGTTGTCTTTGAGTCTCAGTGACGAGTGGGCGTGTTTGGTTTCTTATGTATGTAATGGTTTGTTTGTAAGTTTTTTGACTACTTTAAACTTTTATATTTTCAGCTTTATACCGGATTATGTATTAATTGTGCTATGTTTTAGACATTAGTTCACCTGAGGACGGATTAAGATTCCAGATCCCGAAACCCTGTGGAACTTTGTTTTACATAAAATCGTGATGGAAAATGTCCGCAATAAAAGTCAAAATAATAATGTATTGTTTCAGTCATTGCAGCCTTGGTCATACCCCGAATTGACGTTGTCATCTCTCTTATTGGAGCATTCTGCATTTCCTGGCTTGGATTGATATTTCCTTTTTTACTTGAATTACTTACTCGATATCCCACCCACAACTACGGATTTTTAAAGTGGGTGTTAATTAAGGACATATTACTCATTATTTTCGGTTTTCTAATCCTTATCATGGGAACATATGAAAGTCTAGACTCATTTTTCAGTCCCGATTCCTAATCCAACTGAGAGTTTGAAAAGTCCTTTTAAATTTATTTTGTTGTAAAATATCAACTGAAAACTGAATAAATAAATATATATTTTTTAAATACCAGTTATTTGTTGTGTAAATAAAGTATTTTTAGATTAGACTAGATTATTTGAAATGGCGACCATACTACAAGGTAGGTATTTTAAGCCAAGTATGAATGAGGATTGAGTGTAAGATGATGGTTTCATTAATGGAGTGTTATATAATGTAAGATATATGCCTACTAAGACTAACATTACTTTTGAGCTATTATAATAGCTATTAGCTATTATACAGGGTGTTCATTAAAGTCGGGAACAAACTTTGAGGGGTGATAGTAGATTTCCTACAAACATTGTCGAAAAATCCTTTATTTAGTCGCTAGCCTCCATTTTTTAATTAAAAAAAAAACGTTATCAAGAACTATTTAAGATACAGAAACCAAACTTTGCACACATATTCCAAAGAGAAAAATATTCTCAAAGAATCATTTAGTTTGCTTTTATGGTTTCAAAATAGCGGTGGTTAAAAATATTTTAATCTAAATAACAAAAAAACCATCTACTTTATAACATTTTTACAAGATATAAAAAAAGATTCCAATTTTAATATCAAATCGAACGATACTTTTGTGATAAGCGAGAAAATGCACTTTTAATGTTAGAATACAGGGCCCATGTGCCGCTGCGGCTCGGCCGTGGTGAAGAAGCCGCTTTGTGCCAGCTGAACTCCGCTTCATAAAAAGTTACCTTAATAGTTTTTAATATGCATTATACACTCCAATATGCATACTGATGGAAGAGTTAGGACAATAATTGCCGCCATTATAAATAAACACTATGATCATGGGGTGATCCCCGAAACACGTGTCAGAATAATAAAAATGAAAAAAGAATAAACTGGCATTATTTATTTCGTAAATATATACAGGGTGTTCATTAAAGTCAGGGAAAAACTTCGAGGAGTGATAGTATTCATCAAAATAAACAAAAAGATTCCTATAAACATATGTCAAAAAATCCTTCGTTTAGCTGTTTCCGCCATTTCATATTTTATACAAAAAACATTATATATCGAGAACTATTTAAGATGTAGAAACCAAACTTTGCACACATGATTATTGGACAAGGAGAAAAATATTCTCAAAGTATCATGCAGTTTGCTTTCATATTTTCAAAATAGCGGTGGTTAAAAATCTTTTAATTTAAATAACAAAAAAACCTTTAACCTAATCCAAATTTTACATGGTATAAAAAAGATTTCAATTTTAATTTTAGATCAAACGGTACTTTGGTGAACGAAATCCGTCCACGAATAAGCGAGAAAAAGTACGTTTAATGTTAGATTACAGAGCCCAAACGCCACCGCGGCGCGGCCAAGGCGAAGACGAATTGTTAGTTGTTAATTGTTGTGCCAGCCGCTTTTTCGCCACGCCCGCACCGCGGTGGCGCATGGGCTCTGCTAGCTAACTTTAAAAGTGCATTTTCTCACTTATCCGTGGACGGATTTCGTTCACTAGAATACCGTTCGATTTGAAATTTTTTATTTCTTGTAAATGGTTTTTTTGTTATTTAAATTTAAAAAATTTAACCATGCACCCCCATTTCCAAAATATATTAGCAAACTAAATGATACTTTAGTATCATTTAGAATATTTTCCTCTTTGACCGATAAATATTTGTGCAAAGTTTGGTTTCAGTATCTTAATAGTTATTGATATATAACGTTTTTTGTATAAAATGGTGGCAAATTTTTTTGTTTATTTTGATGAGTACTATTACCCCTCGAAGTTTGTCCCCGACTTTAATGAACACCCTGTATATATTATATATATGCTTATATTATATAATAAACTTAAATCAAGTAAGTACTATATAATATTATATCAGTAGCCCTAATGGATTATCTAAATAGTGATTTTTCTGGAAATAAATTATTTTTTTGACTTTTGACTTTGACTTCTATTGTGGTCCTGGGCTGAACAGTCACCATGCGGGTCATGTGAATAGCTCACTTTTCCACAGGAAATTCCCAAAAAATGATACTTTGAGTGGGGTATAGCCACTTACCCACCAAGTACCATTGTTGATACAAGCAGAGCTATATTGAAAAATATCTCTCGCAATTAGTAAATCGACGTATTATAATCATATTATAGACTATATTTGCATCTATGTTTGTATACAGATTGTAAGTTTAGGTACATAAATTAAGATATGTAAAGAAAAATCAACACTACTATATTGTTTTGATATGGACATGTCTTAGCTCTGGGAGGATGTTGGTGATTTGTAAGATGGAAAATATGTGACAGAGCCACCACCAGATATATTGTATTGAATTTTTAATATAAATGAATAAGAACAACTATTTATGTGAACTGAATACAGACATTTAGACTTATCCATGATCTAACCTATTTCCTACAGGAAAGTAAAAAAAACATATTATTTGCCTTTAAAAACTGCTATTTTCATTGATTAACAAAGAACCTAAAAAATAAGATAAACACGATATAAGTAACTATATAGTTTATGATTTAAGTTAAATAACAATAAACCACAAGTAAACTTAAATTACATTGATCTTGCATTTTATAAGTTGTGTACCTATTTGATGAGTCTAAATTAATTTTATTGCAAAAATGAAAAAATCTTTTTACACATAAAAAAATAAAACAATAATTGTATAATAATTACATAACTGTTTTAAGAATATGCAAATTTTAAATGATAGCTCTTTAGACATTTAAAAAAATTATAATAACAAAATATCAAGCTACAAAAAAAAACAAAAAACATATGATTAGCAAAACATTAAAGTGCCTTTTTAACCATAAAAATTATATCAGCCAGAGGATAATATATTGATTAGTATATTATTTTTTAAATACTAAATAAAAAGGCTTTTACATCACGATGGCCTCTAGGGATACGTGAGGTAGTTTAGAAAATCTTGTGAGGGTAAAGACAAATACTTTGAAAATGTCAACCATGAATGAATACCCAAATATTAATTGCTGGAAAAATGAAGATAATAGTGAATATGAAAATTCTGTTTTCAAGACTGGACGTTGGATGGACAAATCCTGTAACAAACTTACACTGATTGTATTTAATCCACCTATGCATCATCATGAAAAGAGGTTTTCCGATCAAATCAACTTGATAACCAGTAATGGAAAAATTTTGAAAGTTCTACAGTTTAATAAATACTTCAACTTATGTCAAAGTAATCTAGCAAACGTAAATGTAATAGAGTATATGAACGAGGAGATATGGGGAATGAGAGAAATAAATAAAATCATACCTAACTCGATAAAAACCCTGGATCCTCAAATCAGCCAATTACTAGCTAAAGTCATCTTCTCTAGAGCTAATCAAAGTCCAAGTAAGGCTATTTCTTCATATTCAGAACAAAAGATCATACAGCAAACAAAGCTCTTTGAAACAGCTCATTCATCACAGCGAAAATTACCTTTAGAGGACACTACTCAACTTCCTAGCCACTTATTTGAAAAATCTCAATCACCTCATCTCAACTCAGCTACAGAGGAAATGTACTCACATCCCTGTGTAACTGAAGAACTTCCTTTACTTAAGCTCCACTCAGTTCAAGAGAATATGTACATCCCAAATCCACGTTTATCTGAGGAATTTCCTTCACTTGCGCTTAACTCGGATTCACAGGTCCCACACCCTCGCTTGAGGACGAGTTCAGACATAACACATCGTCCCCGTCAAGCTGCAGATTCTGAATCTAAAAAACAAAGCGATATTGGGGCTACATCATCTCTTATCTCACTGTAAGGTTTGGTTATTACTTTCTCCCCTTATACATACAATATGGAGAAAGTATTTTTTTCATCAAAATCTACAAATTTGAACTAAGAATGAAAAGTTTTCTTTAGAGGCTCCCTGAATCCAAAAACTGGATTTTGGATCCTTGTCTGTCTACTTGTTTGTCAGCCGGTCTGACTGTAGTCTATCTAACCCTGAGGCCACTCCGATTTAAAAAAAAACTATACCAATGTACACTTTCTTTAATGGGTAGTTCACTTCTCAAATACCCTTAAAACAACTTTAAAATTTTACAGGAAAACATTAAATTTATAAAATAAATTTAACCATCATCATTAAAAACAACTCAACAAATAAACAAATTATTTTATTTCTGAAAACACATTTCTAAGAGCATATGATGGTGTTCTTATGGAGATCACTAAAAACCCAATATCTTCCTTACTTCTCAAATGTTTTAATGAAATTTGGTGTGTATCCTAAAGTCACACTGGTCAATAAAACCCACAAAAAATCATATACAAGAGGAGGGAGACGATGAATCCCCAAAAAATTTCAGTATTTTGGGACCTTTGGAGTATTCCATATTTTATTAAATGCTGTTTTTACTAGAGTAAATGATGTGATTATTTTCTCACAGGTATGTATTATTTTATTCACTTTTAAAGAGAGAAAGTATGATGTGTCAGTTCACTGATACTGTTTAATTTTTAACTGTTTTAAAATTTTATATATCTTAACTAAATTTAATCTTTTCCGTCAAAGTAAGCACTTATAGAATAATATTTCTCAAGCACAAAAAGGTTCAAGTTTCATTGGATTCCATGTTAGAAAAATATCTGCAGCACCAGTAATATTGGTTTTAAAATATATAATTACAACTTTACATTGAAAACTTGTTCAAGAAGCATAGGAAGTCTTTCAATATTTTTAGTGTAAAATGTTTTTAAATTAACCGTATGATATTACAATTAGGTACATGAAACGGAAAGCTTGAAGCTATGAATGATTAATTGTTGGCAGATATTCATCTCACAAGCTGCCAGTAGCGATGCGAAGCACCTCATTTCTACCAAACTTTATGGAGATGCTAGATGATGAAAACTATGACCCCTTTGAGCACCGACATCCTACTCACCCTACCACGTGAGTTAAAACCTCAACAGACTAGAATTTCCAGATTATTTATAGTTTACTTTTGGTTTTAGTCAACAACAGTAACTAGTGCAATTATTATATTCCATTTTTCCTCACAAAGCCTCCGTAAAAAGTCATGATAGCAAGAATTAGATAGTATTAATTTGTTTATTTTCAAGGAATTCCCAAAATTTTTACCTCACTCTTACTAATGTGGCTATTGAAAACCTAGTAGAGATCTTTGGTCTCACCAAAAACTCCTCTCCACACTATGCGGTACTTTATACTTTTAACTGAAATGGCGTCCTGGTAGGTATTTTAAGCCAAGTATGAATGAGGAATGAATGTAGGATGATTGTGGCGCGATCTTGTAGTTTTGTTACTGACTAAGGCTGACATGTTCCTTAGACAGGACTGTTAATTAATAGCCCAACAGCCGATGGCAACTAATGGACCTACAGTTTAACGTGGAATCCGAACTACGGCCTCTGAATTACGAATTGGTCTAATTATGAGGATGGTCTTTGTGGATTAACGTAGTATTCAATAGTGCGGACGTTAATCCACACAAGAGAACACTACATCCACCGACCATCTCTCACAACTCGTGACCTCCAAGTAGCTGGATTACAGGACGTCGCCACCGTCCCAGTCAATCTGCCATATACAATACAGCTCTCATCTTCATTACATCCTTTTTACTTTGTCATTCCAGCGCACTCTTGATCTCCCTAATGTTCTTCTTCCTTCTAGTTTTCCTTTCATAAATTGTTTTATCATTGTCTCCTCACTTCTTCTTTGTACAGCTTTATGGCCAAGCCTGGGGTGGCAAATCTTCTGATTTGATCATTCTTACTGGCTCTATCCTTCATGTTTTTCCTTCATTCATGGGACTAAATATCCTTCCCAAAACTTTACATCCAAAACTAAATTGCAAAGAATTCATACCTAGTCACTTTTTGATCTGTTCAATTTTTCTTGTAACAATCATTCATTTCATGATTGCTGGAGATTAATCGATGTATAGCTAATTTTGAAGGGAAGATCTGAAATGAATACTAAAGAATTGAGCTATAAAATAATTTTATTTTTCTATTATTTTATTATGATCATTCACGATTTATACCATCTAATTAAAAAACTACAACTTAAAAATAATTAATTGATCTGAGTGTTTATTTTTGTTGATTTGTCTCAAGTATCATCCTCCATTATATTGAGTCATATAACCTGTACAAAGGTAAAGCTTACTGTAAGTTTTTAATGATTAAACCAGCCAAACTTATATATCATACACTAACAATTGTGTACATTGAATTATAACTGTTTTGTGGCATTTAATAAATGTTTTGCAAGAAATAAAGTTTCTTTCAAGTGATATGGAGTAAATTTAACAGGTTCTTCTTGATTGTTTTAGGGACCTTGATACCTTAATCCATTTGATAAAAGGAAGTTTGGGTTCTGGTATATTGGCCATGCCTTGGGCTTTCAAAACTGCAGGCCTCTTCTTTGGCCTGTTTGCCACATGTTTAGTTGGATGTATCAGCGCATACTGTGTCCATATTCTGGTAATAAACTAGTAAGTCTATGTAGTACTATCAAAATATATTTTCAAAATTAATTAATACTTTACCGTTCATTTAAACATTAGCACACCTTAACATCTTTTGTGTAAGCTAATATGCTACTCCAGTGCTCGTGTGGTTTACTGAAACACGAGCGGTTGTGTGGAGTGCCACCGCATTCCACTTGTTTTTGTTGTTTTTCTTAAGTAGTATGAGTTATCTTGATGATGTATTGGCATTTTATGTTAAATATACACATATAAAACATAATTGATGTGATTGGTGATGTTATAAAACACATAATTTAGACAAAAAAAATATTTTGCAAATTTTACAATACAATAAATAAATATTGGTGCATAGGAAAAATTATTTTAAAAAATGATTAGGAATAATTTTCAACAATGCAATTGAAGCCCAAAACCAAATATGACAACATACTTTGACAAATGCACCTAATTAGCACATTCTTGTTACACTTAAAAATTTAACAAATTTCACAATAAAATAAATAAATATTGCTGCATAGAAGTATTATTTTAAAAACGGTTAGGAATAATTATTTAAACAACCAATATTATCTTTTTAAAGTTCATCAGTGTCTTCATCACTGATAACACTCTCATCATCTTCCGTTTTTGCTAGCCAACGCCATAACTGTTCTTGGTTGTCCATTGTTCATTCATTAGTTAATACCTGCACACACTATAAAAGTTTCATATAAAAATAATGTTAACCACGTGAAATAAAATCCACAACATATGTCACTCAGTGGAAAAATATATATCGGAGTGTGAGGGAAAGAAGGAATTGAGTGGGGGCGGGGGGGAGGGGAAGATGGGGGAGGGAGGAGGGAGGGGAGGGAGTGAGGGGAGGGGTGAAGGGGGTGGTGGGGGGGGGGGTGGGAATTCGGATTGAACTTATAACTGCGTGGAGTGCACTTGCACTCCAAATAGTGTGGCACTAAGGGAAAAAATCAATAGAAAATTTGTTTAGCCCGGATTGGTTGCTGTCACTATACTAACAGGTTTCAGGGGTGTCGGAGGGAAGGTATATGACTGCTCAAGGTCACACGTGCTGTCAACTGCATTTTATGAAAAAAAACAAAATGACTGGAGTGCCACCGCACTCCGCGTGACCACCAGAGTGTTAATCAAATTATGATAATAATATTGATATTATTTTATAGATGTTTGTTTTGTTTGTTATGATGTTTGCTGTTTATTGATGATTTTTTATAGTGGTTTCTAAAATATTTTACCGAGGTACTAGAAAGGCCTTTCAAGCACCTTCATTAGTTCCTCATAAGATCAAAATCGTGAACAGTTATTTTCAAGTTATCCATCTTTAAAGAGAAAGAACAGGTCAGAATCAAGAATCAAGATCTTTATTGGCCATTAGATATGTGTATAGATTGATACATTAGTCTTCGTCTTAACTAAATATCAAAATTCAACATTAACAACCAAAATCATACAACATAAATAAGTCATCATAACACAGCTTAACAAAATTTCACAATAAGTCAGACATGTAACAGTTAATAAACTCGTGAATTTAGTAAAACACTTTAACCATGAAGATACTTTTGAATTTTTGAACTACTAAATGATTGCCTGCAAGATTCCTGAGGTTGAATATTGGCCATTACTCTAATTGCTTTTTTTCAAAGCATGGCTATATTGGCTGCACTAGAATTTCCCCGTAGGCGTGCAACATAATTTAGATGTACATAAAACAGGCCATTTACACAGTGTTTCAGTTCGTGTAGCAAAAAGATGCAGGAGATCGCAAAAGTTTTTTACAGACATTATAGACATGAGTTTCCCAAGAAAGCTTACTACCTAAAAAAAATTAACCAATAACTTAACAAGGTCATAATTTATTTCAAAATTGTTTCGGTTTGGAAAAACTATGTTATCAGTCTTACTATTATTGATAGTAAAAATCGCAAAATACCACTCTCTAGCTTCTCGAAGAGAACTGGTTAACTTTAAGTTGAGGGCACAGTGATCAAAATTATAAACAAAGATGATACATTACGACTGAAATCATTAAAAAAGACTAAAAATGGAAAAGTACCAAGCACCAGCATTGTAGAACACCTGCAATTATTCATATAATTGTCTAAATATGCAACTTTCAATTATTTTACAGATAGAACATATGGAAAATTATGGCGAGCGAGTACTTGAACCATAGCTTATCTTCTAAACAAAAATATATCCACTGTGAAGTATAGAGTATCGAGAAAATAAAATACATCAATATGCTGTGTAAAATGTTTATGAACTAGATGTTTTGAGCATGGCCATTAACAGTTAAAAAAAACATATTTACATGAGTGTAGCAAATAATGTATCTTGAAGTAAATTAATGCAAGCTACATTTAAGTTCCTGGTTAAAATTAGTGAAGTAATTTTTGTATTGATTATTATGAATTTAATTTGATTACTGAAGGTTAAATGCTCACATATACTGTGTAAAAAACTCAAAGTTCCTTGTCTTGGATTCGATGACATCGCTGAGGTGGCATTCTTCGCAGGCCCTCAACGGACCAAGAAATTTGCCAAGTTAGGAAGGTAGGTAAAAAAATGATTGCTACTTTAAAATCACTAAAGTAAGTACAAGAGAACATTCCTCTCACATAAGGTGCCTGGTACAGACATTTCTTGCATGAGTCTGATGCTGTATGACAGCCAGAATTGTAAATTACGCAACGTGTTAGTTAATTTGAATGGTTTTTGACGCTGGTGGATCACAGAGTGAGAGTCTATGTTAATGGATCCTGATGAATAATGTGTAAAGCAATCCTTTGGAAACACAACTCCTCCGTGTTTAAACCAAATTTAACCTGCCCTTGGCCGAGGTCAGATGTGTTATGCGGATGGTCGAGGGAGAGCTCACCTTTTTAAACAGCTTGTTAACAATTTATATTCCATGAATTTCAAACAACCTACATTATACCACTTTTCTGTAGCTATTGTTCTAACCTTTAGTAATATATTAAACTAAAAATAACTAATTTCACAATAGAAAATTATAAACTCTCAAACTATAAACCTTTTTTAAAACTAATTTAACTTTTTAAAATTAATTATTTAAAACACAGGACATAACATACATGCCAAATTTTATCTAAATTGAACAAACGGGGTAGGCTGTGGCTCTGTACACATATAGGTAGACACATGGACGGACAGGCATCACGTCGAAACAGATTTTTTGGATTGACTGGACCCTAAAACTGACATATCCACTCTCAACTCAAATTTGAAAATTTTGACGAAAACAATACTTTGTCCATGTACTATGTATAGGGGGAGAAAGTAAAATAAATAAATACACAAAACACATAACTTATTACTAAATTAAAGGCCTTTTTAGTTGTGCAAGTTGTGCTTACTCCACTGTAACTCTCCATGGAACAAAGGTTCAAGACAGAGTGTCACTTCTTAACCTCTCCTACCAAATCCCCCTCACTACTGACATCCCAAACAATAGGCATTCCAAGTTTCAGGCCGATATATTACAAGCTCTATGTTTTGTAGAGACTTAAAAAAAGTGTGTTCACCCCTCGACCATCCACCAGGGATTAAGGTTTGAGGTGATGAAAAATAATTTGTAAGATTAATTTTGGGAAGGATTTTGTTTTAACTTGGATTTTGCATAACTGGTAATAAGGTGTAGTAAACACAATCACCAAAACACATGATTCTACTGTATATCCAGGGTTGTGCAAAACAGACTTCATATAAAGTCATAAACATTTATTTAATAGTAAATTTCTGCTTCATAAGATTTTAATTCGAAAGATTTCATATTTTAATGTTTCAATATTTTATTTTTATACTTTGTAGTTCAAAAACCCACCCCAGAAACAAAAAAAATCAAAAAATGTGTAAAAAGTGTCATTTTTAAACTCTATTCAATACAGTGGCTAAGTTTGATTTATTTATTGAACAAAAATACTAGGATAAGGCCCGTATTAGACTTGGTCACTTGGCGACGTCACCGGTTGCGTCACCGGTGACGACACCGGGTGACTGTACGGGCAGCCAGCCGCGACACCAGGAGAGTCACCACTCATTCAGCGCTGTCGTCTCATCCGGATAGGACGTGCACTGTTTTGTTAACCTTTGAGTAAAATGTCTAGCCAACAAGTGAAATGTAAAACGAGTAAAATGTCTAGTGATAAGAAAGGGAAAAACAAGATGATTGTGTTGAGCCCCAGTGTAGTGCGTTGTCTACTCAACAAGTAAAATGTAAAACAAGTAAAATTTAAAACGTAAAACCCAGTGGTGACAAGAAAAGTAGTCGCAGCAGACCTCTACTCAGCGAATTTCCAAATCAATAAGATATGACAAGTTTTACAAATGTCATTACATAGAAATTATTTGTATTCTCCATAAGATTACAAAAAGTTGTTGGTTTTACTGCTGTAGGAACAGTGAAATTAGGTTTCTACCATATATAATTAATTTAACATTTAAAACTTTCATCAACATTGTCCATAATTAAAGGATTTGCCTATTCCCTATATGATTATTATGAAAGAGTATGCAGGTGTGCAAAACACATAACTATGATTTTTAAGCATAATTATAAAACCACTGACTAAATATCAAGTTTTACAAAAATATTATTAATAGAAATATTAATTTCTATGCCATAAGATTTAATTAACAATACAATTATGTTTAGATTTTTTAATATCTCAAAAACCACCCCAAAAAAAAAATCAAAAAATTGTGTCATTTTTTAACTCTATTCAATGGCTAATATAATTGATTTATTTATGTGAAAAAATGCAAAAAGGCCCATTTTGGGGTACACCCCCCCTACCCGTTCCCATTGACGACATGTACGAACTCGCGACACTTGTAGGAATACACGTCTCTACTTTGGTTTGTTGGACCTTTTACGAGTATGTGTTCACAGACACAATATAAAACGAGTAAAATGTCTAGTGAAAAAAAAAACAAGATGATTGTTTTTGGACTCTGTGCGTTGTCTACTAAAGAAGAAAAAAATAACAAGTTTATTAAACCTACGGTAAATATGGGAAAAAAACAATATTTTCTTCATATTTCTTCTGCATTTCTTCATATTTTTCAGACATGACGTCCTCTTACCACACTGGCATCAAAACAACTGAACTGCAGAACACAAAAATACAGTGGTGACGCAACAGCGGTGACTGTGTGTAATAGGTGCCATTTGATTCAATACCCAGCGACAATTCTTGGTCACCAGTGGTGACTCGTCTGGTCACGGGGTAGAGTCACCGGTCAGTCACCAATCGCTGGTGACGCAACCGGTGACCCTAGTGTAATAAGCGCCGTAAGAACTAATGCCCACCGACTAGTCAGGTAACCGGTGACGTCGCCAAGTGACCAAGTCTAATACGGGCCTAAATTATGAAATTGCCTCCCATTTTCTTTTCAGGAGTTAGGTCGTCCATATATATTAATGTTTCTTATCTGTACAAAACCCTTCTTGTAGACTGCACTTCAAAAGCTAAGGGGGTGTTTCCTGACAATTTATTAATATATAGTTTACATATTTATATAATATGTAAACTAGAATATGGCTATTAAACGTAAAATATTTACAATTTAAAAATTTAATTTTTTCTACTTCAAAATATAAAAATATTTTAAATTATATGATTTGAAACAAATTTTAAAACCCAACAACAGGTACACTTTCTACATCAACTTGTGGTAGGGTACTTATTAAAGTTTAATTTTCTAGGTTCACTGTGAATTTTTTCTTGGTAGCTGATCTTCTAGGTTGTTGTTGCTGTTATGTGGTTTTTGTTGGAAGAAATCTTAAGCAGGTAAGATATCTGAGAAGTTGTTAGTGATTTAGCTGTTTAATATTTTTGTGATATATACTGTTCAATATACTTTGTATTGTGTTACCACATGACATTATTTTCATAATCATTATAGACAACTAATGAAGACTCCGCGGGAAAAACCCTGTTCAATCCATTTTTTCCGGAAAATAATATTTCTGAACGCATATTTTCATATTTTCTTATAAAGTCTAACACATTCTAATAGCAAAATTTGAAAAATGCAAGATAATTTAATTTACATGCAAATAACCTGTTTAGTTCAAAAAGTACAAGCAAATTTTTTGTTAGCCACTAGAGAGCATTTTATAGAGTATAGAAGTACTAAATTAAAACTCTCCTATAATATCCACAAAATGTGACTGAACAGATTTTTCTTACAAAAATAACTTGTGATTTAAGGTGAGGTCTTTAGTTGTTCAATTAGAACTACTGAGCTATTATAGCACAGCTATAGCCAAAGCCAATAAAAGTTAACTATTACAAAAAAACACAGGAACATAAAGCGAAAATTTCTGTGTATATAACTGAAAATTTTCATACTTAGACAATATGCAAACCATGATTTTCGTTGCTCAATACTACAGTCGAAAACAGCTGATTATATTGGTGTGTTGAAAAGTAAAACTCAGCCATTAGGTGTTTAGGTGTTTCCTCCCCAGATTGACACCCTCTTCATACATGCGTACTTCTGTTTGGCTTCAACATTTGGCTCGTCAGCAACACACCATAGTCAGTTACAATAACTACCACGGTCTGAAAAAGCATTCAAGGGGCTATAAAGCATACTCTGGCGGCAAAGGAGGAAACTCCAAGAAATAGTTCCAGCATTAGCAGCGAGTTAGCTAAATGGCTCAGCAGCTTAAAAGTTAACTGAATTGAAGATGGCTTTAACTGTCTTTCACCTGCCTCATGTTTGACTGTTGATTTTTCAACGGTCGCCTGCTGTTAGTTATCTACATTTCTATACATTTAAAAGAAAAATTAGTTTTATATAATCCTTATGTAGAATTAGAAAATCTGCTAATAAAAATGGAATGCTGAAGGTTTTGGATGCCAACATGGATGAAGAAATAGACTTGAGGATCTGCATGCTAGGCACGATGCCGCTCTTTGTCCTCATCTGCATGATTCCTCATCTAAAATGGCTCGCTCCGTTGTCCATGGTGGCCAACCTACTGATGGCCTTGGGGATGTTGATCACCTTCTACTACATCATCATAGACCTTCCGTCCCCCACCACTCGCCCTCAGTTTTCATCCGTTGGGCAGCTTCCGATGTTCTTCGGTACATGCATCTTTGCCCTTGAAGGAATAGGGGTGGTGAGTTCTACGCCTTTGTTTAAAAAGATGCAATTTAATCCCCTAAACTGTATAATTGAGTTGACCTAAGGTTTTTCATTTTGGGATTGACAATGTTTTAGGAAAGTTAAGGAATACAAATGAATTTCTTTCATTAAAATTATTTTAGTGAACTTCCTAATCGAAAGCAGAACTATTACCGTAGTCGTCATTCAAGACCTACACCCAGGATCATTTTTTTCAGTTCCCTTAAGGCCAAATACATGATTCAAGACTGTATATATATATATATGAGGGTGTGTGTCTTGTCTGTTAACATGATAACATAAGAACATACTATTACATACATAGACCATATATATGTTAGAACATATATGTAACATACATATATGTATATATATATGTAAGAACATACATATTAACATACTATGAGTGAATCAAGATTGAAGAAAAACTTTTCAGTGCTTAAAATCACACACAACAAAAAACATCTGCTCCCGCCCTTCGTCCGGATTATTTTTGATATCTCCTCGACATCACGCAGGTTTAAAAACTCATCGCCAGTAATGTATATTAACGCATTACAAGTGAGTCAAGAATGATGAACTTTTTAATGCTTAAAATCATACACAACAAAAAACAACATAAAAATTACATTTTATGTTTTAACAAAAGCCATATGGTTGTAAGACCATATGTCAGTACTGTATGTGTTTTACTTAGTGAACAGCCTTAATATAAGCAAATTACTACGTAAAACAACCCTTATTCCAGCAAACCTGCATTCTCAGTACTATTCCAATACTATGATAAGAATAATTCGCTCTATTCATGCTAGCGCACTGCTCGCTATTTGACTTATGTCAAAACTAACTGTACAGCTTCATGTAGTTAAGTTCTACTATGTTGTGGTTGGTTGCAGGTCATGCCTCTGGAGAATAACATGAAGACACCCCAACACTTTCTTCCTTGCTTTGGTGTGCTTAACTTTGGAATGGGTTTTGTTGTTACGCTCTACGCTTGCCTCGGGTTTTTGGGATATCTTCGATATGGAGACGCCACTGAAGCCAGTATAACTCTGAATCTTCCTGACAGTTAGTGAGTTTCAAGTTTTTTACTGGGCATGTAGACATAACTTTAGAATGTATGTGCCAAGTGATATACGAGTTGAGTTAACAACATAATAATAATAACAATTGATATCAATAAATAAAATATATAAAACACTAAACTATGGTTTTAAAACTGGGTACAGTATTTCTATTTAAAGTTAGCAAGGATTAAAATATAGACTATTGAACAATTCCTTTGCTGGTGAAGGTGTCATTTGTAGATTGAATGGGGAGGCACACCAAGAACACGTTTTGGTTTACTCCTTGAGTTATATCCATGGGTAAGAAGAATATTTTTATTTAAGAAAGATATTGTTTTGAGGATATATACGTAAATTGAAAGAATTAAAGGTTTTTGTCTATTGAATAATTCAAAGAATTTTACATAGCATTTCTCAAAAACTGCTTCTTTGGAAAGATGGATCTTAAATGAGTTGACATGTAACCCCAGTTCCAAACTCAACGATTGACGTCTTCGAGACATTTGCCTTTAGTTGGTTCTGCTCTAGCCAGTCAAGAAGAAAATTTCCCTGCAGAAATGTATGATTTTCAAGATCATCTCTGGATGGATTTGAAAAGGTGAGGAATGTATTGTCAGCATATAAGCATACATTTTAGTCTGGTGCACGAGTATGAAGATCATTGATGAATAAAATGAAAAGAACAAGGGCCAAGGATGGATCCTTGAGGTACACCTCTTTTGATCCAACTTGTTTCTGAAAAAAATTAGTAGTTCTTGAATGATCACTAGCAGTGATTTTGATATACTGCATTCTTCCAGTGATAAATGAACGAAAGCATTTGAGAGCCCCTCCTATGACGCCCATGTTGCTCCTTTAATGGAGAAGCAGTTTGTGATTAACAAGGTTGAATGCCTTGCTGAGGTCAAAGAATAAGGCAGATGAAATCCTTCCATCATCAATTGAGTAAAACGTAGCATTCAGCGTAATTTTACCTCTGATGAAACTGTTGGTGGAATAGCAGTGCGTCTCTAGTTAAGAATGACACGGGCATACTCAAGACAATCTTTTCAAAACACCTTGAAAACCTTGAGATGACCGAGATTTGGCTATAGTTTCAAGATTCTCTTACACTGCTCTTCTTATGGATTGGTGTAATGATAGACAATTTGATGGAAGCCGGGAAGTTTTCCAACTAAAAATGACTCATTTAATTTATCAGATATGATAGCGGATGTGAAAGCTTTAAGGAAACTCTCCTGAGTAAGAATGAATTTATGCAATCCACCTCAGCTGAATGTCCATTCATCAAAGAACTATTACCTCTTATGTAAAAGTAGGAGACAAAAAAAGGGAATGCACTGGAGAAAAGCTACGATGAGTTGACAATAAATCACTTGTAACAAAATAAGAGAACCTTCCAAAACCAATATAGTACTCATTGAAAGCATCACTTTCAGATTTGGGATCCTTCACAACACCTTTTTTTAAGTCTTGACAGCTAGAATCTTGTCTCTAGCAAAGTGCCATCAGAGCATCTCTTCCAGTTAGTAATTTCCAAAACGTTTGGGTCCTTTTAGATGAGGTATTCAGCTTTTGTGATACATCATCAGACAAGCTAAAAACTATGTTTCAACAATACTTTTTCAGTGAAATGTATCGTTTTCACATTGGATGCAATGAGAGCACGTATTTTGTATCAAGATATAGGTTCCTTAAATTATTTCTGAATTTGACGGCTTCAGTGTATACCTACTGACATTTTTTTTAAAGGAATCCATTTTCCACGTGAATACATGAAGAAGTACTCATTTCTATCAGTCCAGTTTCACTTTATATGTTTCACAGAGCAATGCTCAGTCCCTGTTGAGGTCACAAATTGTTAATAGTTACGAACAATGGTCGGAAGATGTGATATTCCCTGGTGTAGATTAATGTCCGCACTACTGATTACAAAATTCATTCCAAAGACTATCCTCACAGTTAGACCAGTTCGTAATTCAGAGGCACAATTTGTGGTTCCGATCCCATGTAAAACTGTATGCCCTTACCGCCATTGGTAGTCGAGCTATTAATTAACAGTCCTGTCTAAGGAACATGTCAGCTTAGTCCAGTAATAACACTCTATTTTCAGAAGCAGTAGGTCATCATTGCAGAAAGGTAAAGAATATTGAATGGTCCGATAGAAGATATTAGGTGGTACCTCCCTACTAGGTATTTTCTATAGCTAAATATATTCAAAGAAAAAATACTGTAGGAAACGTTAAATCAGTTAATACTGCCTGTATATGTTTATAACCTTAATACTTTGAACTTGCCTGCACTTTGAAGTACTGGACTACGGACTTTGAGCTTCCAAGCTGGGAGTGCACAAAAAGCCGATTGGGACACATTTTTCCTTTTAGTAATGTAATGTAAACACCTTTTTGAATCTAAACTTTTGAAATTCAATCAAACTTAGACACCTTGGAATGGATTAAATGGTTGTATGAGGTATCAATAGTAATTATTACGTTAAAGAAGTAAGAGGAGTTTAAAAATAACAACGTAGTTGTAGATTAGTTTCTAGGGTATTTAAAAAAAATTTGAATTAAAAATTAAAAGACAATTTTTTGAAGGATATATATTATTTAGAATCTGAATAAAATTTACGAGTAGAAGTAGATCCAATATCATTGGTTCCTCTTACATTTATTTAATTTATACTAGATATTTAACAATAACTATTTAACCATTTATTTTGTTTCAGTTTGGCTCAGGCTGTAAAATCAATGATAGCTATAGCCATATTCTTAACTTACGCTCTTCAATTCCATGTACCACTGGAAATAATATGGAAAGGAATCAAACAATATTTTCCCAAAAACCATTACGTGGGACAGTACATACTCAGGATCTCTTTGGTCATTACAACGGGTAAGAGCAAATTTAGAGATCTTAGCATAATTATTTCCTTCTAGAAAACAGTTAGGGCAGGTCTTTGATCGCTGTTTTGGCAAATTATGCCAGAAACATAAGATAATTATTCTTGACTTTAATTTCTTGAAAGAATATTTTATAAAAAATGTACTATTTTAAACACATGAGTTTCTGGTAAGTGGAAAAGGGTCGAACATATAACCACTGAAAGTTGACACAACATAGAAAGTTTGAAAATAACACACCACCCGCAACTACAAAAACTAGCAATTTGCCCCTTTAGAATACACTAAGTTTCACAGAAAAATTAGAGAAAACATGATATTCTTGACCTTTTTTAAATTTAAAATACAGTATTCTAAATAAATTATCTTAAATAATTGCAATCTAATCTATAATATTATAAAGAATAGGTGGTTTCTGTATGTTTGTTTGTGGGTTTGTTGTGGCAAGTAAATGCGAAAAATACTGAACCGACCGGTTTGAAATTTTACACAAAGGTAGATCTTAAACTCATGCAACACATAGGCATACTCATTTCCTTAAAATCCTCTCGGGCTACGCCCTGTGAACGTCCTAAGTTTCAATGTTTACATTTTTAGAGAATGAAAACATAAAATTACTTGAATGTCAACAGCTGTGAACACTAAAATTTGACAGTTCGAGAAGCAGAAGACATGGTTGCTGTAAATACCCTGGGATTCAATGTTTACAGTTTTTAATGTCAACATCCGTTTACTTTACATTTTGACAGTTCGGGAAGAAGAAGAAATAAGGTTCATTTTTAGAGTTAAACTGCTGGATCAAAATTAATATTGCCGAAAGTGGTAGATTTTAAGTTTTCTCCCAATGACTGTCTCTATTACGTTAATCCTTATCCTCTACCAATATTTGACAGATGTTACTTTGTCATGTTTTATGTGTGTCATTAAATTACTCGAGTTTTGTCATTTTATAAACATTGAAGAATTAATTAAGAATAACTTAAATGTATCAGTAGAGCCTACGAACACCTCTCTGCCTTTTTTACCCGTGCGAAGAACGGGTACTTTGGCTAGTTTACAACTATTTTGCTTACTGTAAAAATTGTGGATAAGCGATGTTCGGTGGATATGATAAACTTTGGTTTGGATTAACGTCTGCACTATTGAATACTACATTCATCCTCAAAGACCATCTTGATAATTACTCGTTCATAATTTAGAGGCAAATTAAGGTTCGGATCCCGTATTAAACTGTATGTTCCATATAAATCCCATTGGTTGGTGGGGTATTAATTAACAGTCCTATCCATGGAACATGTCAGCTCTAGTAAGTAATAAGACTACAAGACCATACAACAATTTTCTTATTCATAACTTGACTTAAAATACCTCAGTTTAGTAAGTTGCCTTTTCAGAAAGGTAATGTAACGTACCCAAAGCCTTGATTGTCCCCCAACAAGATTGTCCTTGTTGGCTTAATCTCTGTGTTATTTTAAATTTTTATTTGAATATATAATTTTGGTCCTTTAATTTTTTATCTATTTCAGTATACAGTACTAGGGTTTAGGCGGGGATATGAAGTTTATAAGAGGTATCAAAGTTAAGACAAAATTGGATAGAATTAGGAATGAGTTGAGAAGAGGAATAGCTCAAGAAATTTTGAAAGAACAAGTAGAGAAATCGAGATTAAGATGGTTCAGTCAATTTTTGAAAAGTGATAAAATTCCAAAACAAATGAGTGAAAAATGAACGGAAGAATGCCAAGAGGAAGACCCAGAAGAACTACTCGATTGACGAGGTGAAGAGGAAGCAAGCGGAGGATGTGAAGGATGAGGATGTAGAGGAAGAGGAATTGTGGAGGAACAGAAGAAAATGGGGAGAGCTTGTGAACACCCAGACTTGAAGGTCGCTGGATTAAGAGAGGATATGGATGTATGTCTATAACTTCAAGGATATGATTTATTACTTAAGAGATTAGTAGTTAAATTTTTTGGGAAAAAAAATTTTATACTTTGACTCTTGACTCAACTGACTGTATGTTTCAGTTTTGATCTCGGTCGCCATCCCCCATCTTGGTCCCTTCATCTCTCTCGTAGGCGCTCTCTGTCTCTCCTTCCTCGGACTACTGTTTCCAGCCATCGTTGAGATCTTAGTCTACTGGGACCTTGGGTTTGGCTTCGCCAAGTGGATGCTGTGGAAAAACATCGGACTGATCTTGTTTGGATTACTGGGTTTTTTCACCGGGTCCTATGTCAGTATTTTGGATATCATTGCAGAATCTAAGAAGATGCATTGATACATTTTTTAAACTCTTAAATTTAAAGCCATGATTTGGTGAAGTATCCTGATATATTAGTTAATGCATTAAATATTTGTTCCAAAATTAATTACTGCTGTTTTAATACTGAAAAACTTGTGAGTAAATTAAGTTAAAGTACAATTTAATTTGATTGAAGGAAGTATTAATTTACGAGTAGTTAAAAAAATCATCTTGGTACTAAATACTGTTCCAGAATTTTAACTAAAGCAGTAAATCAGATGCTCAATGAGTAACCAGATTTGCTGATGTGGTATTTAATATTTCAGACAATTAAAAATAAGTCCTAGATCCCCTAAATTGATACACAGCATTGATTAATAGTTACATTATAGTGATAGTATGTCTATGAATGGTCTTCATTCTTGGACAGCCTTGATGTAGATTTCACCAGGAAAGTAAATGAAACCAAAATCTAACAGATACTTACATATTTAATTATTACATATTTGATTGCACAAGGTGCCTCGTATGCTGCGAAAGACAATTTGTGAATGATAAAGCAAATTGCAATAAAATAATGGTGAATTAAGACTATTCAGTATTATTTTGATAATTTATACCTGTCTTTTAATTAATTTTCTTCAACGTAAAATAATCTATATAACAATCGAGTCAGTCTTTTACTATCAGATATTAAAATATGAAAACATACCAAACTCAAAGTAAATGCATTTAATTATGTATTGTTCCCTTGGTATTAGATCACAACTATTATTCGCTTATGTACATAAGTTATTTGTAAACATACCTAAACACTTGACACAGTTCTAGCTAATCTAATGTGGTTTGACCTTACAATTAAAATAAAACACAAAGCTCTTATACTCAAGATATAACAAACAAGTCAAATAATTAGCTTTTTTGCCATTTTTCTACCTGGGATAGCTATGATTCGACTATAAAATGTTAAAATCCTATTTCAAAAATAAAATATGAAATCTGGTTAAATTTTGTATACATTAGAACCTCCCATATCTGACCGCTCCGCCCATCCGTTTATCTATGTGTCCCACGCTCCCGTAGTTGCCGAGCGTGACAAAACGTAAAAGATTTATTCTTCGATTAGGTATAAATACTCTTATTTTTCAGTTATTATATATATCTTCATGTTTTAATCGATGTAATACAAGTATGTTAAGGTTTATTACAAGGATGCAGAGCTATTTGCTTCCTAGGGAATGTGTTTAATTTGCCCCTCCTGATATCCGACTTTTTGGCCGTTCCGACCTTGGCTCGGTCCCGTCATGGTTGGATATGGGAGCTTCTACTGTATTTCAAACCTTGATATTCAAGTGACAGTTAAAACTTTTACAGCAGGATATACTTTTTATGACTATTTGATTCTGGAATTAAAGAAAACTCTGAACCTGAAAACAAGGAGTATCTGAAGATAAAAATATCTTTAGGTTACTTTTACACAACAAAAAAGAATGCCGTTGGAATGTAGTACTCAGATAACTAATTATAAGTATTCAGATACATAGATAAAAATTTGCCTACACTTTAAACAAGCCAAAACTCATTTTATAATAAAATCCACAAACTTGGTATGAAAAAGTATTAAATAATGTCTTAAGATTCATAAAAACGTCACTCAGTAGTACCAAAATTTGAAGAGAATAAGTCTACTCTTAATAAAAGAATACATTTTACAATCTCAATTATGAATAAATATATTTATAATAGATAAATAAACTAAATATTTAACCGGATGGTCGAGGAGTGATCTCACCTTTTTACGCCTTGTTAACAATTTATATTTCACAAATTTTAAACAAATTATAACATAGTATCACTTTTGTCTACTTTTTAAATCTTAAATTATGTACTAAACTTAAAATAACTAATTTCACAATAAAAAAATAAAAACTCTAAACTGTGAATTTTTTAGTAATCTAATTTAACTATTTTAATTAATAATTTAAAACACAGGGCACTATTAAAAAGATATTTTCTTATTACTCAGTGTATCATAAAAGATAAAAAATACATAATTGATTACTAAATTAAAGTTCTTGCTTACTGCATTGTAACTCATCAAGAATCAAAGTGCAAGATAGACTGAAGCTCAATCAACCTTCCCCATAAAATCCCCCCTACTACTAACGCCCCAAACAACAGGTACTCCAAATTTCAGGACGATATATTACATGATTTTTAAAAAAACATTAAGTTTGTAGCATGTTTTGTAGAGACTTAAAATGAAATGTGAGCGCTCCGCTCAACCCTGAGCCCTGACCATCTGCAGGTTAAACAATCAAAAGAGTTAAAATTTAAAAAAGCATAAAAAGCAAATGATATTATATCTTAAGAGGAGATAAACCAAAATATTTTATTAAAATGGGTAAAACAAACTTTAAAATTACGATAGCCATTTATGTCTAACCAAACCCCTTTCCCCAAGGTGTAAAATGGAACTAGAAGATTACAAAAGGTATCGTTTATGATGTTGCGAAGTATTTTTATTCAATAAAATATTTTTGGGACAATACCCCCGAAATACTGCAATAATAGTAGTGGTTTGAAACTTCTTTTTATTCTGGCAACAGTTAAAACTTTCCGGATTAAACTATGACCAGGTTTTGATACTGTATTGTATCATGTTAATGTAGTCAGAATATCAAGCATTTATTAGTCAATGAATTGTAAAAAAATTAAAAACAACACATTTATATTTAGTTATTTATAACTGCAGTCAATCCTTAATTTGATCACGGAAGGTACGTAACTTTAATTATTATAAAGTCCTATCGCTATTTTCTATGAGAGGACGCTAGGGGATTTATGGGGCTAAAAACATCAACTTTACTAACTAGCTACTAAATCAGAACACATACTTCAGCATATTTTTATTTTCATGAGATTTGTATCTCAAATAAGTTATAAAACTTTTTTACTTTATTTAACTTAATACATGGAAAACCATTAAACAATTCCATTCAACCATCTGGCAGTCAAGTTAGCATAGCTTTAAAAGAGGTCAATGAAAGCTAGTATTAAAAATTTAAATGAATATAATGTATTTTCTTCCTTTTGGGAAATAGCTCAGATCATGGATATGTAGCAAGGGAATTTTTTCAGTTCCTCTAAACCTAAACAGATGTCCTTATAACCATATGACGTCACTTTCATTTCAAATTTTGGTCTGATGGATTGCCAAAACACACCCCCCAGAAGCTTAGACATATCCATGTCAAAATGAAGGGGAATTAGAAATTAGGGGGTTCCATAACATCTGAAATCCTTCATTTTGGTATTATTTTGAACCATTGTCAATTAAAACTTCAAACCATGACTTTACAAATATAGGTTACATAACATAGCTAACATAACATGTACCCCAGAAAAAGGAGTAAAATTTGTATCATCCTTTTTAACATGAATAGACATACAATTTACACTTAATATTTGAATATTCACATCTTAGATAATCCAATATAGCTTAATACAATAACAATTTAGTTCATGCAAATTATATTGTGCACAAACTTTAACATAAACACAAAAGAAAACATTTTACAAAAATAGTCATCTAAATAATTTTAAAATTATCTTTAAATAGAAATTTTGTAAATAAATATTATTATTGACAATTGACACATTTACTTCTAAAACAAACTAAGTCGTAAAAAAACTATTTCACTAAATGCGTTCTTAATGTAGGCCTATTGTGTAGGTGGGGAAAGTGATTCTGCATTTTTATTTTAACATGTTTAAAATAAAAATTTTCATCAGTTCTTGGGCCTTAAAATTAACTTTAAAAGCTATTCCTATACGTAATGACACAGAGTTGAAAAATTGAATTTTTAATTTAAGTAACAGGAAGACATTGAATGATTTAATCATATATCTCAATTTCAAAATGTGAGTATACAACTTTTCAACTTCCACTATTTAAACTAGGTTACACGAAATATTTTATGACTCAAATTATGTTTCATATTAAGAAATTATCATACACACTGTGGACAATATATATTGATACTATTAATATGTTCTTTAAAATGATCGTAAAAACAAAAACCATATTATTACTTCCTCACTTATTATTTGTTCCCAGATTATGAATGTATGATTATGTACTCTGATATAATTCAATTAAAGCAAAAAAATAAATAAATACTAAATTTAAAAAATACTTACTTAATTTTTAGACATATGTAATAAGTCTTCTAAAATTAATACAAGTGAAACAGTAAATAGCTTTAGAAGCTTACACGAATTTAGAGTCCAAAATATTTTGAATTTAGAGTCCAAAATAACCAAGGTAGACTAATCTATTCACAGACATTGTGGTAATAATTGAGGTGAAGTAATTGTGTAAAATAAAATTCTGTTTAAGGTTTACAAAGGATGTTACACATCTAGGCAGAGCTAAGCTAAGCATGGAGGTAGCTACCATTTTAAGGACAGTAAATGTTTAATGCAAGCCCTAATACAGCACTACGTTTTAAATTATTAGAAAAATTAGTATTAACAATTAATTGTCAACTTGTTTATTTCAATTGAAAATTAATTAATAAATTATTTTATTGTACATAGAGTTATTTGGACTGATAACTTTTGTTGTAATAAAACAATCTTTAAAAATATGGTTTAAACCCTGATTGGTAATAATTATGCTTTTAAAGCTGTAATACGTATTACAATAGGGTTTTCAGTAAATGTTATTACTTAGATCAGTACAGTAGACTCCCGATTATCCACAAGTGGACTAACCACATTGCGGCTTATCCGTGATTGGCAAAAAATAGCAATTGCGACAAGAGAAGTTTAATGCGTAGACATCCATCCTCGAGACTGAAAATTATACCAACTCCCTGCGACACACTTAGCCTTGAGTGAGCGATCATACACAACTGTCCTCCATTATGCAAAGGGACAATATATATAACATTGAGTGAAGGTTATTAAGGACCTAGTTTGCTTTCACAGTCTTTTTTAACTATTTCCAGTGTATTTTAGATTAGGTTTGCTTCATCCACGATTTTGATTATACACATAAGCCACTCATTACCATAGATGATTGGGAGTCTACTGTAACTATAACATTCGAACAGACAAAAGGGAAAAATAGAAGTCAATCCCGAATAGGAGAAAAGCTACAAACTTCAATGTCAAAACAAGCAGAAACTCGCAGTTATGTGATTTGATGACCGCATGCTAATTCATTGGGTATGCACAAAAGGTGAAGTAGGAGCTTTAAGCTTGAGTCACTGTGTTACTAATGAAGTAGAGAGTGGTAAACAGCAGTTGAAGGGGCGTTTTCCTACCTCCGCCATTAAGCTAACTGCGCTGTGTGGTCCGTGCTCCGCAATTGCGGAGACTATTGGTTGCATTGAGGCCAAATGAGACAGTCTTTCTACTCCACAGTGTACGACTAGCCGTTAAATGCATTGCTTGCATGGCACTAATGGAAAACACTTTTGTGTTGTGTTGGAATACTATCACGACGGTCATTGCTACGTCTACAGAGGTAGCTGGACCATAGAGCACGCAGCGCAACATATTGCAAAGCTAGGAAAACGCCCCTTGACAAAGGGTTTTTCCCACCTCTAGTTCAACATGAGGACATAAAAATCACTAGCATTGAAACCCAATTCAACATTAAAAAAATAACAGTTTGTTTTGTCAAAAAATCAAACAAACTTGACTTTTAAATATTTTATAATAAAACACTATATAATGTAATGGTTTTTCATAATGAATCATGCATGATTTTCTCGCATGTATAAAGGCTTGCACTGAAGAAAAGGTGAAAAGGAAGAAGGGATAAGGAATGATAGGATTTTAAAGACTGCGAATGTGTCTCGATCTCCGCAACAGTAAGCAACACGCACTCAACCCGCTGTTGGACGTCTTCACCAACTCCGAGACATTGACTGCGTGGCGGGAGAAATCTATTTTGTCATAAAACACCTAGAATCGAGAACTAAGTTAGATAATGGTTTGGTTCTAAATAACAAACAATACTCTTATCACCCTTGGTATTCACAGTGTGAAGAATTCTGTATCAGAGGACTCATACTTTCTCCAATGAGTAAATTAAAAACTACAACCTTTAATAAAACTATCATACTATCCTCTCTCAACTCAAACTAAAAAAATCAAATTAAATTTGTTATGATTGAAAACATTGATTTTTACAGCTTTGCGTTAAGAAAGGAAATTCCGATCTCTCAGTCGAACATGGGATCGATTTGAAAGTGGCCGTTCTCTAGTTAGTACGGCGTTTAATTTGTTTTGTCTAGTGAGTGCGTTGTCGTTTTCAGCCTGTGTGGCAAAACGTGTGTATAAGGCATTTACCTACAAGGAAAAGGTAAAAGTTAGTCTAAAACCTGTCCACTGAAAAATAGCCAATACTTGTAAAGTTAGTTCAATAAAGAAGGAACATAAATTAAATGTAATATTTTTCCCAACTATTAAATACGTACTTAAAATTGAATCCTGTACTTGTGTACTACTGTAATAACCATTACAATATGTAATTAATCCTAGATTACTAAGCTTCTTAAAACTTCTGTTGTTACTAACCATTTGGTAAATATTACTACTTTATATATTTGTTACTCTTGTCGTATAATTTATCAACTTAACCATAAATAATTTTAGTTTTAATTTTGTTTTATTCCCTAAAGCTCCCTCTTTTTATAAACTCCAGGCATAATACTTTTACTCAAACTTTTTTTGCCACTATCAAATTGCCATTGTGGAATCCCATAAGAAAATAGTTTCAAAAAGTTACGATAATTAATTACTAACCATTCGTAAAATTTACAACTGTTATATTTATTTTAGTACACAGAAGGCTCAGGAATATGTTTCAGTGAACTCCTTTGTTAAACACCCAGTGGCTATACCCCTCCTGGAATTATATACTGTAAAAAAGTCTTCAAATTACATTAAATAAACAAAATTTGGTACCTAGTAATAATTACAAATGGTTAGTAATCTAGGGTTAATATTGATGCACAATGTAAAAAAACCTTATTTTGAAGTTAAAGAAACTCCTGACAGTAATCACAAAGTACTTGATGGATAATCAAGACTGTCCCCTTCAGGGGTAGTCAGTTTTCCACTACACGGGAGGTCTCTCCTTTTGGGGAGGCTGGCAAATCCGAGGTACCCTAGCCAAACTGCAAGACTGTCTGTCCAGCTTATCGTCTTTCCTCCTTCCAGGCAAAGCCTATTTCTCTCTTTTGGACCTTAGCTCACAATCTTTGTTCTTTTCTGGGCTAATCTTGCTCAATCACCTCCAATATTCGACCCTGCATTATGGGTGTATTTTCTTTTCTTGTTCTTTTAGTCAGCCACCCCCCACCCCTTGTCAAGGTGGAAAACTATATGCCGAAGACTGCGTGGAAGTTGGGCATAAGTCCCAAACTGACATACTGGGCATATGAGGCTATCGTCAAACCAACGGTGAAACGTCCATCTTAATTTGACAGGGTCTGGACAAGCCTCCTTCCAGCCTCGTAGGCTAAGAGGAGGGCAAAAAAGGGTGGTGTGATCAGCCTCCCCGTCCTAGAGCAGTCTAAGATGCTGATCAAACTGTTCAGTAAGGAGAGCTGCTGGGGCTTTTAACAGGACACAGCCCCACTGAGGAAACATCTCAAGATTATCAAACTCACACAGTCAGAGAGGGTTGAAAATCATTGGAAGGGCTTTTCTAGACCCAAAATAATTAAAGAGCTGGGTGTCACAGTTGTTTGGCTTTGTAAAAGGCCTATATTTGTATAGCTCTAAACCAATCAGGGTGCTACAAAAGATTTTCAGTTCAAGGTAGCATAGGGTAGCTATACCCTAGCCCTGAAAATATATTTTAAAAATCCAGGCTGTCGTTATTTGTATTTTCTAATCCTTACGATTGCGCAGTCAGTTTCTAAGTAGCCTTTCTAGGTGTCCTTTAGACATTTAAAATTTAACTCAAAAACAGGACAGATGATGAAGTCATTATACTGCCTTCAACTAACCTTGGCACTTTCTGGTATTTCATCCTCCGCCCTGTGGATCAGAGTGCCGTTGATGTACAGCACGTTGGCCGCCGCCTCCTCAGGAACTGTCAGGATTTGGTAGCTGTAAGTCGCCTCTCGCTCAATCCTCTACACCAATTAAGTAACCGGTAAAGAAAAAAGTTTCAGAATAGTATAATCAAAATCTCTTTTTGGCTCAGAACATCTGATATAGGTAGTGTCATAAGCATACATAACACTAAAACTAGTGTTCCTTAGAACACTAAAAATACCCCCGTCAAAGCAGACCTGTGTACTCAGCGAATTTCCACCTCAATAATATGGCAATAATAATACAAGTATATGGCAAGATTGATCAATCAATAGCTGTTGATAAATTAGAGTATTTGCCTATTCTCCATAACATTAACATGGGAAAGAGTATGCAGATTTGCTGCTGTTAGGAACACTGAAAGTAGGAATTTTTACCACAAACTATTTTTATTCTGACCACATACCAAGTTTTATCATTATCTAGACATAAATGAGTTTGTCTATTCTCCATAAGATTAACATGGGGAAGAGTATGCAGGTTTGCTGTTGTAAGGAACACGTAAACAATGATTTTTTAGCATAAACGAATGAATACCAACCACATGAAGCTAAATACAAAGTTTTATCCAAAACTATTGGTTGGTAAGGGAAATAAAAATGTTTCCTTATCCTGCAAAAGATTAGCATTGGAGCCCCAAAATACATGTACTGTGTTTAGATTTTTTAATATCTCAGTAACCGTTGGAGATAGAGCAAAACTTTAAGGAACTAAATTGTGTAGGTTTTTGAGCTGATTCTAATGGTGAAAGATAAAATTTGACATTTTTTTAAATTACATGGGAAAAATGCAAAAAACCCATTTTTGGGGTACAAAACCCTTGCAAAACCTCTTTGTTACCGTGTTCACAGACATATATATATAAAAATTTTAACGACTATTGTTTTTGGTCTCTGGGCACCTAAAGACGAAAAATTAACATGGTCCCCGGGGGCTTAAGTCTTACCATGAGACCTACGGTAATAGCTTATTCCCTATGGGAAATTCGCTAAAAGATTCATTTAACCCTAGAACCACTAACCGCTAGGCAGGGGGCATCTGTCGTCAATTTAGTCAACATCTCAGGCGATGATGTCATTGTGATTCGATGATGTCATTATGATTTGTGCTGCTACCTGGGAGCAGGGACTTGGACTATCTCAATGAGTGTGCTCAATTGCCCCTAGATTATGTTTTATACACAATTAAACACTTTCTCCATAGGTGGTACTTGGTGTAGTGGTCTTAGGCATTAGCTGACAAGCACATTGTTTTAAGCCAAACGGAAGTATACAGGTTCGAATCCCCACCATGAGCAATCCCAATTGGGCTTGAAAATATGTGGTACAGTGGAGGGAAGGCCCACCTTAAATAAACAGTGACTGGTTTGGTTGCAAGTTGACGGCATTTGTAGGCTTGATTGGAATCGCAGTGGAAACTTGTTTTGTTTATTTTACCATTGAAAGGATAGAGAGGGCATGTTAAGTATTTTTTTTATTTATAGCCTACAGATTATATTAAGATGAGCTGTATAATGAATATATCATTCAGTTAAGGCCAAAATACATAGTGGTTCTAAAGTTAATAAATACCAGCAAAATAGGGTAGTATTTGACAATAATCTGTAATGTTTTTAGAGAATTTTATTATTTTGGACCCAGAAAGTTGAAAGAGAATATTGAATTTTAAACAGTACACTGTAGAAAGCCATTAACAGCGCCACAAAGATAGCAAGTTGGATCCAACTCAGTGATACTGATAAGTAACTAATTTACATAATTAATAAAACTAATTGCATTTTCAGGGTCTATGTAATGCTCATTTATTAACCACTATAACATTTTATTATAACCACATAACTACTATATGATTATCATTACTAACATAATTATCGCCTATCACTATAATTATAATATACTGTATTTATGTGTAATTTAATAATTTATTAAATCACAATGAAAACTGTTATATAGTTTATATGTGGAAAAATATATTAACATTAACAGTGATTTTCCAGGCAGGCATAATATGTAAAATAAATGTTCACTGATAAACAAAATCTCATAAATAAGTAAAAATAAAATGAAGGAATATTCCCGTTTTCTTTTAAGTTATATTTTTTAAATAATAACAAAAACTATGAGTGTGATCACACATGGCACAGTAAATTGGCGAGACAATATTAACATTAATTTACCTTTAGAACTTCCTGGGAGGATTTACTGGTACTGACACAAAACACATCGGGTCCGGCCATACTGACCATATACTTCAAATGTTGAGTGTCCCCAACCTTCAAAAATACCAGAACTAAATTTGTTTACGATCTAAACATAAATTAAATTAGTACAGAGAAATCAATACCAAGACAGCAATGATAATGAATTATTTGCTAACATTTAGAAGTGTTTTTTCTTCAAATTGTTAATACATAATGAAATTTTTGTTCATATGGTATACAAATACTGAGGCAACTTCTTTAGGCTATGAAATGAAATTCACCTGTTCACAAGCTATGGCCAATTCCATAAGTACAGGAGACACGCAAAAACTACTAAGTTTACTACATTTTGTAATACTTTGAAGATAAATAAATATTAATATTATTATTACTGTCCTCCTGTACACGAGCACTCTGAATCCAAAGAAAGCTTTGTAAAAGAGAGAAAACGATAAATGTTATGTTGGGATAAGGCTGAAAAACTGACTCCCTTTTTACACGCTTCAAGAATTATATGGAAGGAAGATTTATATTTTGTTATATGTAATTAATACCATTTTAAACGCTATTTATGTAAATAAAGATGATTTTTATTATCATTCATTTTTACATTTTCATTTTTTTAGTATTTTTACAAACCAGGGAATAAAAAGTAAATACTAATGAATAAATAGTAAATGTATGTAACACGTATAAAATTTTGTTCACCCAGCTCTCATTTTTACAAGGCATTTTTTATACATCAATGACTCTGACAAATTTATTGGCTGGTCTTTGTTGATACTCAATCTAGACGAATTACCATATTCATCACATGCCTTTTTACTCATGATCGCTATAATATGTATCTCAAATAATATTTAACGCATATGTTTCTGTTAAAGTTACCTTGATTGGGGTACAGGGATATTCAGGAAATGCTGCAGCAACCGCTTTAGCTCCTGCCTCATTGGACCACTTTGACAAACCAACAAAAAATTCTCTCCCTGAAAAGAAAGACACATCAACACAAAGCACCATAGTGTTTCCACAAAGAAGTTATTAACCTTTCCTAAAATAAAACCGGTTAGTAAAATTATTTTCACATTGCTATTACCTAAAAATACCAGAAGAGATTTGGACCAGGTGCTACGAGTATCACTGTTCAAAATTTTTTCTCACTGATTTCTTTTCCACTTTTTCCAGGAATTTTTTTTGATTTTTAAGATTCTAATAGATATGATTGGATTCCTCTGTAGTCCTTACGATAGGAAAAACAATATAAGGCATAAAATAACAATTTGTTTTGCTGAACAATATATATAATCTTAATAATACATAAATATTTTCTGTATGTGTGTTTGTAAGTGGACCAATAAACGGCCGAACGGCTGGACCGATTCTGATAACATTTTTCATGTGTATTCAAGGGGGTTTGGGAATTGTTTATAGATCCATAATCTGTGCAAAGGGCTTCGCCCCAGAGGGTATAAAAGGGTGCAGTGTCACGTTTATAAATTTTGTGTTTACAAAATAAACAGCTGTGATTAAATAATTTGAAAGTTTCTTTTACCCATCATTTGTTCAAATGTAAACAATTAACATTATGCTTTACTATCTATTGCCGTCTGAATACTTCATTAATAAAAAACTATGATTTACTGTACAAAATAAAGATGCCACAAGATCATTGAGGACGAGGGAATCTGGGATTGTTTTTCACAGTTCGTGGACCACGAAGAGGCCCAAATCACCCAAACCAGTGCCTGGACATGGAGTGAGCCCCAAGGGCGTAAGCCAAATTTAGGCCTAGCCTGTTGCAATGTGAGAAACGGTTCCAGGTTAGAATCCTAAAGAGTAGATGTTTTTTTAGTGGGTAACCCCGCTTCTTAGGGGCGTCCCACACAACAGGCTGGCCACCTGTGTAAATAAAGCATTTCTTCCGCCACTCCCTTAAAAAAACTGTATAAAATAAGTTTTATTTTTTATTTTTTAAATTCATATTTTAGAGTTTTGGGGGATTATGAATTATGATTAAAAATCACATGTTTACCAAATATATTTATGTTGGTCAAATAGAAACATAATCACAATGTTTAAACATATTATGTTTCATATAATAATAAGCTGTTATATATATTTTTTATTTTTTCCATTCGCTATCTGAAATTTATAAAAGGTTTATATTGTGTATTATTAACGAGTATTTGATTTTGTGTGTGTGTAAATATATTGTTTGTAAATATTGTTTGTGGCTATAAAATGATCACAGGTACCCTGGTGTACAATGATTTGTCCTTCTTAATTTTTTATAAACCGTATGTTTTAATATTCCAAGTCCATATGAATGTGAATTATGAAGTTTATACTCATTTCACATAATTAATTAATACAACATTTCACTTAAAATACCTGGATAGGCCACCATTTTAGAAAGGTAATAATAATTATATCATGTTTCATATTTGCCAATGAATCTAATTCACAGTTCGTGGACCACGAAGAGGCCCAAATCACCCAAACCAGTGCCTGGACATAGTGAGCCCCAAGTAAGCCAAATTTAGGCCTAGCCTGTTGCAATGTGAGAAACGGTTCCAGGTTAGAATCCTAAAGAGTAGATGTTTTTTAGTGGGTAACCCCGCTTCTTAGGGCGTCCCACAAACAGGCTGGCCACCTGTGTAAAAAAAGCATTTCTTCCGCCACTCCCTTAAAAAAACTGTATAAAATAAGTTTTATTTTTTATTTATTTAGCCTAATTCATATTTTAGAGTTTTGGGGGATTATGAATTATGATTAAAAATCACATGTTTACCAAATACATGTATGTTGGTCAAATAGAAACATAATCACAATGTTTAAACATATTATTTTTTCAAATAAATAATAAAATTCGTTATAAATTTTTTTTATTTTTTCCATTATGAATGTGAATTATGAAGTTTATACTCATTTCACATAATTAATTAATACAACATTTCACTTAAAATACCTGGATAGGCCACCATTTTAGAAAGGTAATAATAATTATATCATGTTTCATATTTGCCAATGAATCTAAACCTAATTAATCTGTTTTGTACATCGCAGCAATGTGTGACGGGTAACTATAGTTTTATATAAAAAAGTAGGCCTACATTAAAATTAAAAGGCTGGCATTTTTTATTTAATTAATATTACTATCATTTTTTATCTAATACCTAAGCATGTGAACATGTTAAAAAAACTAATTTAGGCCTAACTTTTTTAGGTGTTAGCCACAATATGGTTGGGCCCGTATTACACTATAAAATATTTTATAAAGTTATTTGACAAAGGTCTCTGATAGTGTAGTAGGCCATCTCTCATAAAATATTTATTTTATAAAATTTAATAGGTTGGCATTACATTTTAGAAAAGAAGTTAAAGAAGAAAAGTAACCCAAATGAATTTAAGGTTAGTTTAGATTACGAAATAACCAAAAGTAAGTTCAGTTCGGCTGTTGAAACAACAAAATTATTGATTTCTGAGGATGAATACCGCAAAATGTTAACGAAACGGTTTAATCCAGATACGTTTGCGTCAGCGACATTGCCTTTTCATCAATAATGAAGCCAATAAGACGGCACTTAATGAACTTAAACATGCTTCATCGTCCATTATAATGATGATTAAATATGCTAGACACGGGTTTTAGTGTACTCTTCAATATACAACCAAATTAAAACCAACACTTGATCAACAATGAAAATTGACATCTTATCTTTTATAAAAAATCCATCATCAAATATTTTATAAAAGATGGAACCTATATTTTATACAATATGTTTTATAAAATGTTTTACTGTGTAATGTGATTCCACCTTTAATTTGAAAAAAATCCACTTTTTAGGGAGAAGGTTATTTTGACCACAATTGACTTTTCTTTGGTTTAAGATAAAAATAATAAAATTTTTTATTAGAGTTTAGTTAAAGCTAGCCCTATCCCCAATTTGCATTTATATAAAAATTAGTATATTAAAACGGCTAAGAGGTGACCTTTCAAACTGTAGTTACATAATAAAGTTCTAGGTTCAGTGGTGTTTAAGAATCAGATGGCACCTGATGGCAGGAAGCTACAGCCACAATTGGGAGTCGTTGGCCTCTGACCTATTCTACTTCACTCAGGCTCAATTGACTAAATAGTCCTGTCCAGTCAGATTCTTTCAACAGAAATATTATACTAATAGCCTAAATCAAGTGTTCCATATATTACCTGATAATTCTTAATTATTTAATTTATCAAATAAATATTTTACAGTTTTTTTTATTTTTTGCTACATTGACTCAACTAAGCTAAGAATATGCTACATTAAAAACTTGTTTGAGAGTACTACTCTCTGGTCATCCAACATGTTATAGTGGACAGAAAATTGTAAATAACGATGTACAGTAATTATATAATATTTAACTGTTACACATACATACAAATTATTTTTAAATTGTTATTATATTACAGTAAATTAAAGTTTGAACAATATCAGTTATACTCCTCCAGTAACCCACAGTTTTCACTAATGTGGCTCAACACTACTCTGATATATGAGACTATAATTGACCAACAACTGTCTAGAGACTAGATCTTCTTTGCATACAGGGAAATAATTAGTTGCTCCAAATATTACCAGTGTATTATCTACGCTAAGTGTAATAGAAAGTAACAGTCTTCTGAAACTACGTTCTTACATTGTAATATCGGTATGATCCTTTTAAAAAAACTACACTGGATTTTTATTTAAACTGACAGAATTTAAAGAAACTACAAACCAACAGAATAGCCAGAAAGACATTTTTTATGATTTATAATACTATTTAGTATTTTTTCCACATTTTCACGGCTTGTTTTACCACTATATTACCAAGTTGTCTATTTAAATTAGAATCTTCAAAAATCGTCATGTATATTGTAGTTCGTTTATTTACATACGGCATACACAATTCTTACATCCAGATTATAACAAGATGGTCTACGCAAAAAATACAAGGTGAACTAGTGACTACACATTCTGGTCAGTGTATTGTCAGTATAGTATAGTATAGACAGTTTTTGTCTTAGTCAGTACATCGTTGATGTATTGTGGGAACCTTGTTTCACATTTATGTAAAAACCTTGTTTTTATAGATCATAATATCTTTAAAATATTGCCAAAAGATGATAAGAATAAGATTATTTAGAGTTTGGAAAACATCTAATTACCATTACCTACCACTCTATGTTCTAAATTAACATATTTTGTAATAGCTTACAGGCTAGCACAGAGGTCTATTACACAAACCAATTAATTGATAAATACATACAAATACCTTTTGCTAAACAGTGTTTTTTATATCAGTGGGTCCTAGCTCTAAAATAAATTTGGTTTTATACTTGTGCCCATGCTCACAAATAATTTCATTTAACAGATGAAAACCCATTTTAACAAAAAATAGTCTTTATTGTTTTTGTAGGCCTACCTGTGAACAAGACATCTCCACCATCGAGCTTTGCAGTCTCATCACTGATCTCAACAATTGGCAAATCTAATTCCTTTTTCAAAACTGCTCGTATTGTTTCAACCTAAAAATAAGTAGTTGTCATACATTTAGTTTTTTTTGGGAAAACAACATGTAGTGGTATATCTTGCATTACTATAGGCCTAAAAAAATAAGATTGTACTTTAACCACCACATATGGTGATCCTATTAAAATGAAGCTGTTTCATGTTCTTGGGAAATACATCAATGGAGAGGTGATTTTTTCACTTAAGTTACATAGCAGAAAATTGTACATGACTTCTCATCAACCCATGATATTTTTGTATAAATAACAATTTCTATATCATACATATGACTAAAAAATGTATTGATCAAAAATATACTACCTCATTGAGGTCTATTTGTGATTGCTAGAAACTCCCTCTTTCATTATCAAATGTCGAAGATCCACTTATTTTTACAGACAAAGAATAAAATCATCTTCCGCTATGAGGCAGTCTACCCTAACAAAAAACTCATTCAAAATAAGATTTTGTGCTGTAAATCTTTCATTTTATGTATTGTGGGGCTAAAAACATAAGCCCTTCCACCTAAGAGTATTTTTAGCAAAATATTATGTTTTGTGTTTTTCTAGACGTTTCAGTTTTTGGCTATGCCATTAACTTACTACTTATTTATCAGAAGAAACCTAACCAAACTAACAATTAAGTTATTGAGGGCAACATCATTAAAGGGGCAGTATATAAAGCAAAGAACGGGGCAAAAAATCAAAAGAACCCCTCAAACATTCATAGTCTATGTGATATTCCCTGGTGTGGAGATCACATTGGCTGATGGGTTATTAATTAATTAACAGTACTGTCTAAGAATCATGTTAGCCTTGGTCGATTAAAAGACTACAAGATTGCACCACAATCATCTTAAACTCATTTTTAATTCATAACTTGGCATGAAGAATTATTGTACTCCTACTGTCAAACATTATTATTACAGTGACACCTTGTGTAACATAACCTATAAAATACAAAACATTTTGAGGGAAAGCAAAATATGATATTAACTTCTAGGCTAGTTAAAAAATTATTATATATTCTATGCAAGCCTTTACCTCTTTTAGTCTAGTAGGGTTTCCTGGTCTTGTAATCAATGCAATACCATTGCAAACAACCGCAGTGTCTTCAACGAAAACACATTCAGGAAAAGACTCATCGGGTGGGAGTTCTATCACATCCAATCCTATATTCCGAAGTAAGCGTACATAACTTTCATGCTGTCGTTTTGCTTCTTCAAAATTAATATCTTTAGATTTAAAAGAATTAGGAATACGACTCACAACAGCGTGAGTAAACTTGAGAGACGCCATTTTGAAATGACAGTTCGTCTTGACTCTTGACAGTTCGGTTGACATTTAATTTGACAGTATGCCAGCCTGTTCAAAACCAAAATTGAAAAATCCCTAACTAGTCACAAACAAGGTCTAGAATTTCTAGTGTCAAATAAAGCAAAGAGGTTTGGGTTTAGATTTAGATTATTAAAACTGGAACTTTTGTGACTGGAGGTAAAATCTGTCTCCTTTTTTTTTTTTTTGTTTTTTTTTTTTTTTTTTTTTTTTTACATTAAATTTTTTTTTTTTTTTTTTTTTTTTTTGTTTTTTTTTTTTTTTTTAAGGCGCGTTTAAATTAATATAATATCCGTTCTTTTCCGGAATTCCGAGCGATTGATTTTTTAAATTAAAAGGCACGTAATTTTTTTTTTTTTTTTTACTAACATTAAGTGCGCGCAATTTAAATGAGCTCGAATATGACCCCCCCCCCTGTCTTGCGACGAACTGCGGGTTAAAGGCACGTTTACGTCAGTTGCTCGCATTTGAGCTCGAATAATGACCATATTAAAACTAGTCACAATTGTAGACACTCATCAACAATCAACACTCAGTACTGTAGTTCTAACTAAAATGTGCTGCCTAAGTTTGTTACCTCCATCCCAACTCTTATTAAACTATATAGTTTAATAAACTCAACCATCATTTGTATAAGATAATCCTGGCGTGATGAGCAGACAAATGAAGAGCAACTTATCAAAATAAATAAAAAACCACTTTACAACCTAACGACGTGTTTCCAAAAATATTGCTTAGGGGTCATTTGCCAAGGTTTACTATAGATATCTATCTATGTTTATGCGATAATCATCAGATGATAATTTTGACATGGGTATTTCTTAGCTCTAGGGGGTGTTGGCGATTTGCGAGACTAAAATTTGAAACGGTGACGCCATATGGCTACAACTACAGCTGTTTAGAGAAACTAAAAACATTCCCTTCGGCATATTCATTATCTAACCTATTTCACACGGGGAAGTAAGTTAAATATTTTTTTACAGAGGGGTAATGCTAATGCACGGGAATAATGCGGGACTCACATCCGCTAGACTCCCGAGGCGGCTGCGGGAACCAGGCCGGAACCGTGGGCGGAGTTAAGTTTTAAATTTTCAAGACTTAAAAATTCTTGAATTTTTATCACCAATCATAACAGTTCTACAATATTTTTTTATTCGACACACACGTATTTTGATGAGTTTTTACTGTGGTTTAATATTAGTTTTAAGTAAATGTTTTTTCCTTTTTTCTATTTTTAGGCTATATTGTGACAAAAATTTGGAAATAACTCCATGCCCCACACTCAACATGTACCGGTAACCTGTAACTTCGCCCATGACCGGAACCCTTATCCGATTACTTTATGTCTGGATCGCATCTCTTGGGTTCTAACGGAACCCAAATCTACCCATGCATCCCTCTTCTCTCTTGGTGCGGAGAACCAGATAAACATGGGAGATAACTAACTGCCCTCCACATGTCCTTGCCTCAAGGCATTAAATCTACAATAGTACCTGCAGTTACAAATCCCTCTGCAGAGATCTTTCTTATAAGAAATGCTTGCCCTGTTACTTCAGGAAAAATTTTCTGAAGCACCCAGGACCCTTCAGGTGCTGATACAGGTAGAAGTCAACCTCCCCATGGTTAATCAAATGCTCAAGTCACGGATGAGGCAACACCCCACCACATCATTATTTTACCGATCTTGCCAAGCTTGCAGAGTTTCCACTCTAGGGGCTGTAACAGCCTGCTTCCTACCAATTGCTACAACAAGGTGAAAGATGGTTTGCCTCTCAACAGCGAGCAGGTTAAGAGGAATAGCTTCAGCCTCAACCATTATCGCCGGACCAAAAGCTGAACAGAGAGAATTGTCTTATTGCTATGCTTCTTGACTTTCATGGCACCTCTGCCCAATCTTCTGCCCCGTACAGAATAATAGTCTTAACGTGGACATGAGAAGTCATCTTTTACTGAATCTCGGACTTCCGACAATTCCCATCAACCTGCTGAGTGACCCAACAGCCGTCGCTGCCTTGATACAAATCATTAGGATATCCACACACCAGGTAAGGGGGCAGTGAAGCATAACTCTCAGATATTTTGCTACTAGAATCACTGCAGGAATCCTCCATAATGACTAAAATGTGCTTTTTTTATGTGATTCATCACAGTTTGCTATAAAATCGCAATGAACATTTTTAATTTCTCATTAGAACCGGCGTTATATACGGCGTTCGGCAATAACCCAAAAACTTTGGGTCCAGCTAGATTCAATTTAGAGCCAACTCAACTTCAGAGCAACTTTTAACTGTTGGAGCCAAGCCACAGCAGTCTGTTTCTTTAATGATAATAATAATAACATATTTGATAAATTTGAAAAGGTTGAAAAATTAATTAATTTTTACCCTGTATAGAAAAAAATACTTTTTAATCCTATATGCTATCATTTTTAATTTTTGCTATTATGGGTGAAAAACCGAATCTTAAGTCATATTGCACTATCAATATTGAAAGTGCCTCTAGGCTCCTCGCTGAATGGGTCAGTGGCAATAAGGTCCTTACAAGTTGTAATAAATGCACTTATCTAATTATTACAATCCAAACAGGTTTATTTATAAAACAAAGATACTAAAGCTCTTTTTTTGAAATGAAACGTAACAAATATGTTGAAAGATTAAAGTTTTCAAAATGCATTCGTCTTAGTAACGAATCGGTACAGGACTTTTCAGCAGAATTAAAAGGTGCCTCCAAGTACTGCAAATTTACAGAAAGCTGGTTAAAAGAACCCCTTATCACTCAGTTTGTCAACGGTCTTTTCAGGGAAGATTTCAGGCAAAACACAATTAAGCCTCGGAATTATGAAATGGTCTAGTTATGAGAATGGTCTTTCTGGATAAATGTAGTATTCAATAGTGTGGACGTTAATCCATCAGTGAATATCACATCCACCAACTATCGCTCATAACTATCTAGAATACATGATCTCCAAGTAGCTGTCCTGCTGTAATATTCACTCCGTGAAACCTCTCTTACTTAACTAATAGAGAAGTGATGGAAAGGGTAAAAGGTCTCTCCAAAAATGGGAAACCCCACAACATGAAATATATTTAATCTGTCAACATCAACATTGCTGGTACAATTCTAGCTGGTCTCACAAATTATGCCATCTTCATCCTTAGAGAAAGTTCAACAGCAAGTTCATTCCCATTTAGTGTTATTTTATAGTCTGTAGACTTTATAGTGCTCCTATTTCAAACTTAGTGGTATTTCAGATACAAAATATATATTTTTGAAACATATTTCACTAACTGTTTTACTTAAACTAACAAAACAAAAATTGTATCACAGCATTATTAATACTAAAACTAGCTTAGTATCGTGGAATCAAAACGTTTTTCTGTATTTACAATAATATTTATCTGATGTAGTTGGTTTTGGTTATGATGTAACATGAATATATGCTCTCAGCAAAGGGTAGTTTTGTAGCTTAAATTATTTAAAAAAAATAACATTACATTTCAGATTAACAATTTAGATTTACCATGACACTGAATTAGATACATTTTTATGATCTTTGTTACTGATATTTTTTTTTATTTTAATAATACTTATGTATAAAAATAAATGGTTTTCAAGTTCTAGTTAAAAATTTACTCCTAATGAAAATTCTTTTGTGTACTTATTTTGTATATAAAAATATTTCTTATTAAGAGGTTCAGAAATATACATTTGGTGGGTCATTTTGTAATATTAAGTAGGGAAATTGTAAAACTCTTTCGAAAAAACATGTGTAGTATAAATAGAGCTATATGGCACTTTCTTAAGACATGTAACAGTAGGAAATTAAAAAAACATTGGTATTGTGAACTGTAGAAAAAGTTTACTAAGTAATAAAATAATTAAGCAAAATATTAAACTTTAAAAATGGGTATACATGTTTTGTTAAAAGTCACTTTATATACAGAACAAGACATTTATGTAGAAAACAGTGTAATTCTACATAATTTGCAAACAAAAGCTTAAGAAATCAAGCTATTTTGTTGATATAGGTATTTGTAAAGTGAGTAAAGATCAGTACCATTATGGCACATTAAAACGAAGAAAAAAATTTTAAATTCATTTTACTATCTTAATTTATACATCTCATTGGTAACAGGACATATTCTAAACTTAAAAATACTTCAAAAATAATTTATTCCAGAAGCATAAGTATAATTTTCTATTCATATTTTGTTCAGGGATATAAATTAAACTCACTAATGTTTTTCTCAAGGCACATTTATCATTTCGTTCTTGACCATTAATAATTGATCTATTCTTTATGTTTCCTTTTTAGTAAATGAATCTAAATTTTTTAATTTGACATAAACAATCAAGAAATGCAATACCTATTTCCTTTACAATTAGAATTAGTGTTCCTGAGAATGTAGTTGCATGAAATACCATTTTGGATCTATGTAATAAACTGATATTTACTTTGTGTTTTTGTAAACTTAAAAAATATATTCCTAGACTATGACAGGAATGTCCTAATTTCCCATACTAAAAATAAAGAACACTAATTGCCCTCTATTCGGTATCTTAAATTTCAATTAAAAAATATATCTGCTGAAGGAAACAATGAGTAGAAAATTTGCCCTAGAGACGAAGGAACCTTTAACTTTGGCAATCAGTCTTTCATTAATACCATTCAAACCAGATGAAACAAAACCATAACCCTCAATCTACAGTCCTAGAATGTACTAGTACAACTAAACCTAACATTTATAAATTAAAAGAGAATACACACATTTATTTATATTTAAATAAATTTATTGCATATTCTTATTGTTATACAATATAAATAAAACGAGGGAACTTTAAATTATTGAAGCACCGAAAAAACACTAGCTTCATAAATATCCTACCTTAGCCTAAGTGTCTTGCTGTCTACTGTTTACAAGAGTTTTACTTTGTACCCTACAAGCATGGTGAAATCACACCTTTACGTTGGTCAAAATAAAAAATATTTCTTTTGCACTCTCTGAGAGTGATATATCTTAACTTAATCAATATCACAAATGTTTAACCTTATTTCCTGAGAACATGTGCATCAGCAACACCCGCATAGAAACATTTTCAGGATGGTATTATATATTTTTATCAATATTACTTACATTTGTAAATTATGACATTGAGTCATTCATCACAATATATTTGGAACTATAACTTTGGTAACAATATTATTCATCTAACCAGAATAAATGATAAATGTTGTTTACAAATTTTATCTTTGTTTATTAAATACTATAAAAAACAAAGAGTCATTTTTCTGACTTTTCCAAAGTTATATTTACTCATTTAGCTTCGTAGATAATGAGTTTGTTTGAAAATAAGAATGAAATTAAAGGTGATTTCCAAAATATGATTTTTGAGAGAACATTAAATGACATATATTCAACATGTCATTGAGTATTTATACAGTAAATTCTTAAAAGTTTTAGAATGAATACTTTTAAATTTAGTTTTTTTATTTAGATATTATATGTAACCCCTGGAAAAATTATTTCTGCTAAATGTTAACTGTTGCAGCTGTTCTGAAGGATAATTCTACAGTGTACTATTTACAAAAGCTTTAGGAAGACTTGTAGTGTTCCTCTATGATTTCCAAAATACTGGTGTACGATCCTGTGAAGAAACCGACAACTCCAAACATGATAACGGCCAAATTCTTCCACAATATCCAGTTGCCAGTTCCAAGACCTTCTTCCGAACCCCAGCAAACGATGATCTCAACAATGGATGGGAACATCAAACCGAGGAAGGACAGGCAAACGGCTCCAACCAATGAGATGAACGGACCCAAATTTGGTACCATCACTGCTATCGCAACTGAAATGAATAAATAAATGTTTGTTTAAAATGTATTCCAACTAAGTGAGTTAGTTGGCTATTAATTTGATATTTGTTTGTTATTGCTATTAATTTGACTAACCATAAACTATAACCACATTACAAAAAATATTATCTAAATTAACTCAAAACCTTGTTTTTAAGAGCTAATTACAATATTTCAACAAGGTTTGGGCCAGTTTAGAGCAAACAAACACCTTCTCCAAAAGATATAGCTTGATGAAAATAAGTTTCATCAGTGTGGGTTTCCTTTCATGGAAAATACGATCACAAATGTCTTGTTCAGCGTTAAAGAAAGACAAATGGAAATTGAGATAAGACCCATTTTGGTTTTTTGAGAGTATGAAACATGAAAATAACTAAAAGTATCATAGTTCCAAGTAATGTACAGACAAAACTCTAATTTTATTTATATAGAGACTGGCCAGTTTCTGGTCCAGACATAACAAATAATTCTTAGTTTCTGGTTCACACATAACCAGAACCTGGATCAGAATATCTTTTCCACGTGGAAAGACTTTGTTTAAGTATTGTTTAAGTCAGCAGCATAATGTTCATAGAAAAGCTTTTGCATAGCACCCACCCCCTACTGCAACTTTCAAGTCATATAACTCTTTACATGTCTTTTAATACCTGTCAAAATGACCAGTGCAACCCTGATAGCGTACTCCACCAACGCAGGGTGCTTCGTAAACCTGTGCTTCACCCCTTTCCAGATAATCTCCATGGGAACGTAGAACTGCAGCGAGTATGTCAGGAATATCGCCACAGCTATCATTATTTTCACTGATTGTGCCAAGCTGTAACATATTGAATAGAATTTTAAATTATAGCTATTGAGATCTAAATCCTTTTCAAAGATTTTAGAAGTCATGTAGAAACAGAAAATCATCTAGAAAATAATTTAGTACCATATTTTTTAATTTCAATTTATTTTCTTGCATGTGCAATCTTTTAACTCATCAGTACCATTCTTTACCTCTAACATTTTAGATATTTGCGAGGAAAACACAAAACTAATACTGTACACTCTTTATTATCCATGGACAGATAATCTGTGCGTGCTACGAAAAGCAAGAAAATATCTATAATGAAGTTTTTGAGTACAAAATGCCAGTGCACCTTTTTGGAATTCAATCTAATTCCTATGACACCTGACACATGGTTTTATTTTTACCACTCATATAACCCGATCCAGTTGCTACTGAGAATGACTGCTGACCAATTGATGTTTATTTTGTCTATTTTGTTGGTATTTAGTGTTTTTGTTACCTGGTTTAGACTTTACAGGATGAAAGTAAAATTGGTAGATTAGTTGTAAGTAAAATATGTATTGCACTAAAATATTTAGCTTTTTCTACTTTCGTTCAGTTTTACAGTAAATAAATTGATTTTTCATATAAAATTAGGTACTGTTTTGTTTCGTGTTACCCAATTTCAGTATTTTTTATAATTATCTTCAATTTTCACTGTCCACGGTGGAGGCAGTTGGTAAAACTCTCAATTTTTGGAGTAATTGAGAGTTCACTGAGCATGATTTACAAACCAAATAAAACTAAAATGCAGATCTACATAGTTAAATCTAAATTCCATAAATAAACATCACAATAGTTAAAAAACAAGATCTTTTATAGTTAGAGGATAACGTCAATCCCACAATCTTTCACATACATTAATTGGTCTATTAGTTATTTAAAAATTATCACAAAATTACTTGTTATTAGATTGTAACAATACTCAGACTTTCCTATGAGAAAAGTATACAAAATATTCCATTTAGAATATCATTAGATTATTGAGTCATGAATAATCCTCCTCATTCAAAATACTGTATAACAATATAATCAAAGCAATATTACAAAAGAAGTAATAACTTTAACTAGGATTATTTTATAGCGTTACATTTCCCAAATCTAATGCAACAATGTTACATTGGTTTCGATTCCATTTATGCCAATCAGTTTTCATCGGTACTATTCAATAGTAAAGTAATGTGCTATGTTATCCATTTCTTTACTTGGCTTTATACACAGATCTATATGTTCTACGAAATAGGGCAAAGTACAATAAAGCGACTCTCTTGAGTGAGGATAGCCGCAACAATTCAATCTTTTTTACTCAAGACTTTCACTTTAATCTGTACTCACATGTTATCAGGAAGGTTGAGGGTTATGCTGGGTTCTGTGGCATCTCCGTATTTTAGATAGCCAAAAAATCCGACGCTGGAGTATAGTAGGACAACAAAGAACATTCCAGTATTGAGAACACCAGGACAGCCGATGAAATGAGTCGGAGTCTTCATGTTGTTCTCCAAAGGCATCACCTGTAACACAAAGACTACAACGCTCAAATGAATCCATTGCCTCCACTGTTGTCAACTCGGGTGAGTTGTGTAAATATGTGTATTATGTTTACTTATACTGTTGCATATATGTTCAACTTTTATTTAATAATGCTCTTTATTGGTTAAGAGACTACCAGCTACTAGGAGGTCACGAATTGTGGTTAGTTATGAGCACAGTCAGTGGATTTGATATTCTCTGGTGTAGATTAACGTCCACTCTATTGAGTATGTACTACCTTCATCTGGAAATCTGCCCTCATCATTAGACCAGTTCGTAATTCAGAAGAAAAATTTTGGTTCGGATCCCATGTTAAACAGTAGGTTTCTTATATGTTATTGGTTGTGGGCTATTAATTAACAGCCCTGTCTAAGGAACATGCCAGCCTTAATCAGTAACAAGACTCAAAGTCGTGCTAAGATAATCTTTTACACTCATTTTTTATTCCTTGGCTTAAAAAACCTGTGTAGGTTGCCATTTCAGAAAGGTATTAATAATGTAATATTATTAAATCTTAAAGAGAGTTTAATCTTGCTTAAAATTGTATTTAACATCCGTCAGTCAAAACTGCAGATGTAGCAACGTGAGTATCGTCACTAGCATTGTTGTGACAGTTTTTGATGGGCGAGTTTGAGAGTTCCAAGAAAAATTGCATCCATAATACAATAAAACACAGGGCATTTTTAAAAACACACAAATTTGCACCTTTCCCTTTTCTATTTCCAGTTTTCCATAGTTGTGTAATCTTAAACTCAGATTTTGGCTTTTTGAATCAGATAGGTTGTTTGAAACAGGGTTTTCTAATTAATCTTTATTTTTTAAACCAGTTGACCAACTATGATGTTGCCTACGATGATGTTTTACTAGACAACTGACTTGTTAATGGTAAACCATTGCTGGATAAAGTAGTGCTACAACTTTGTTTGTAGACACAAATATGAAGAACTGGAGAAAGAGAAGGTAACCTTTAATAGTTACTACCACTTAGGACTTTCAATAAAAATTATGGTATTTTTCATCTCATTTCAAAAATTTAAAATTAATTAATATGGTACTGTTGAACGTAAATAGAGCCAGAAAGCTTAAATATATCTTGGAGCTACTTCATGTGATAATGCTCACCACCCCTATTCCTTCAAGGGCAAATATGGCCGTGCCGAAAAAGATCGGTAGCTGAGCCATGGACGAGAACTTTGGTTGAGATGTGACAGGCGGCAGGTCTTGGAAGATGTAGTAGAAGGTGATTCCCATACCCGTGCCGATCAGCACGTTCGCCACCATGGAGAATGGAGCGAGATACTTGAGGTTGCGGATAAGATTCATACAGATAAGCAACGGTAGAAGTGCCACCATGTACAGCCGTAAGTCTATGTCTGTGTCTAGGTTGACGTCTATAACCTGAAGAAAAACGATTGAGTTAACCCTTTGAGGAGTAAAGACTATTACCTAGTTGAGGAGTACCGGCGAACCCATACGTTATTTCATATCATACCTAAAGGAGAAAAAACTTACCAGTATGGCTTTACATAATATGCTTCACTTATTGTTTTTAGCGAATTTCCCATAGGGAAGAAGCTATTACCGTAGGTCTCATGGTGAGACTTAAGCCCGGGACCATGTTATTTTTTCTTCTTTAGGTGCCCAGAGTCCAAAAACAATAGTCGTTAAAATTTATATATATATATATGTATATATGTGTCTGTTAGCACGATAACTCTCGTAAAAATGGTCCGATCAAAACCAAATTTGGTAGAGACGTGTATTCCTACAAATGCTCGGACGAGTTCGTAAACCAGACATATCGGTCAATGGGAACGGGTAGTTTGGGGGGGTTTTGTACCCCAAAATGGGGTTTTTTGCGTTTTTCACATGTAATTTCTAATTTTGTATTTCACCATTGGAATCAGCTTAAAAAACTACACAATTAAGTTCCTTAAAGTTTTTCTCTATCTCCAACGGTTACCGAGATATTAAAAAATCTAAACACAGTACGTTGTATTGTGGGGCTCCAATGTTAATCTTATGGAGACTAGGGAAAAATTAATATTTCCCATATTAATCAATATTTTTGGATACAACTTGATATTTAGCTTCATATGTGGTTGAGAACTATCCTTTTATGCTTAAAAATCATAGTTTATGTGTTTATCATGGCAGCAAACCTGCATACTCTTTTCCCATATTAATCATATAGGGAATAGGCAAACTCCTTTATTTATGGACAGATGTTGATGGAACTTGGTATAATTGGTTAAAATAAAAATTATTTATGGTATAAATGACTACTTTCAGTGTTCCTCACAGCTGCTAACCTGCACACTCTTTCCCATGTTAATCTTATGGAGAATAGGCAAATAATTCTCATGTTTATGGACAGATTTTTTTTAAACTTGTCATATATTATTGATTTGGAAATTCGCTGACTACGCAGGTCTGCTGCGACGGGGGTATTATTTTTGTTCTGAACAATGACAAGGAGTATAAAATGGATTGTTAGTGATCTGATGTGTGGGGTGGTTAGAGGTGTGTGGGATTGGTTAAAACCTCATCACAGCTTATTCGGTAAAGTAGTGCCGAGTGCTGATTGGACAGTAGAGGAAAGTCTATCACTGTCACAACTGGGATAAAGAGTGTGCGCACCAGGTAAGCAAAGTGCAGTAGTTTAGTTCTTCGTGGGGTTTAGGATCAAACACTATACGTTCTGCATACGGATTTCTTTATTACTTACAGTAATACACCTTAAGTTTCAATGAACAGAACGTTATACCTTCAAATGAAATTTGTGACCTTTTACACACTACACACAAATTATGTATATTGTATAAATAGTATTAATTTTGTAACCAATTCTGCTCACTAATAACTAATTTTTAGTATTTTTTTGTAAGGAAACCACCTGAGCTATGCAATGGAACAAACCCCAACTACGAGGGAGTTTTTTAAGTAAGGGCCATTTTAGTGGAGAAATAGTGCAATGAGCATGTGTTTCGGTTACTTGTATGCTTAGGGAATAACTGAGTTTGATATCAGCTCTGTAACTAACCCGTACAGTTCTGTGCTATGCTTGAAAAATGTTTTAAATTATCAACTCGCCCGCCACACTCAAATATTTGATTTATGGGGCATTGTTTTGTGGGGTTTTCAGGTCCCAATGGGAGCACAGTTTCCATAACTGTAGGTGTTTTGTAAAGGACTGATCTTGATATATTTGAAAATTTTAGAGGACTGTTATTGTGAAGCGTCTGATTTAAGGAATTCTCGCTTCAACCAAAGCCACCGAATTGCCTATAACCAGAGAAGGGCTACCAGTGTGGTCGTCATCATGGAAATTGTCACTGCCACCTTTGACTTCACAGACCCACTTTTGCACCTTTATGTCACTACTGTATTATTACAATATCACCGTACAATTGCCAAATCTGGCCAGCAGACAAGCTCCTCGCCAACAAAAACTGTACCACTAAGCAGACCTCACATGCAACGGGCGAACTGATAATTTTCAACATTTCAAAAGCAAAGATCAGAACCATATAGGTTAAGTACATAAATTGCAATATTTTTCCTGAAGCATGCCGCTATACGACGCATGCCCTCATTACAGTATGTGCACAAACTATAATGACTACAACAAAATGACCCTTACTTAAAAAGCACCCCTCGTAAGAGGAAGGGATAGGGATGAGTGAGGATAGGAGAAGAGCATGGGGTTGGTGGGAAAGGTTAACCCTTGCTTTGAATTGATAAGTAGACATAAGATAAGTAGACCACTGAATTCATCCAGCCCTTAAACCCTTGAGAGGGTGGCTGGGTAGTCGTCAGAATGTCACTTTCCACTGCATACAACTCAGCCTTCCCTAGTGAGAACTCACATTGTAAATTTAAAACCTTGTACATAAAGTTTCACATCTTACCTGTTTAGCATTTTTTGCTACGAATACAATGTAGACACAGCAACAACCAAGTAGGTCGACCACGAGAAATAAATTGACAAGAAACCTGAAAAAGAATAAACTAAAATTAAATAATACAGTGATTATTTAGTTCATGAGCTGATACGGGTTATTACAAATTACATTTCACATTTTTAAGATAGTCCCATAAGATCCTGTCTGATATTACGGCCTGATTTATTGATGCTGATGTAAACTGACCATAACCTATTTCAAAGCTAATACTAATGAGTGTATGTTTGAGTATGAGTGTGTGTGTGTGTGTGTATGTGAGTGAGTGTACTTATAGTTGAGTAATACTAATGAGTTATGTGTTTATGAAAATAGAGTATTACTGATTGGGTAAGACTGGATTAGTGAGCTTATTATGAGGAGTTATAAGTATGTTACTGAGATTGTGATTCTTTTATCATGACCATACATGCAATTACAAATACATGAAAGTAAAAGGTAAAACTCACTCATGCTATTGTGATGGAAAATATATACTTTAACCCACCACCCCAACTATTTCCTTGAGTAAAGGGATTTCATTTGAACATTACTACATTTCATTCCTCCCAGCGTTTTTTTTATTTCACCATCAGTGGTGTAATGGCAGATTTTCCAGAATGGGTACGCTAAGTAAACATATTAGTCATATTATAAAGAAATTTTTGTATCGTCACCAAACTACTGACCAGCCCTCAACCCCGTTAGTTCGGTAAATTTTCAAATTGCAGTTTACAACGTTATTTGTATAGTAGAATGAGCAAGCAAGGTTATTTTTAAATACATTTACAGTGTAAAGTCATTTCATCATTTAAGATAAACATTAGGTGAGTTTACAAGTAGCTGATGCAAGTGTTGTTTTCTAATAGGCAATACAATAATCACTTCATATTAAATCAGTACTTGTCAATAAATTTCAAATTTTTTATTTGAAAAACTAGTGTGGGAAAGCCTGTATTGATATCAAGTTGTGAGTGTTAACACACCTAGAGAATGACGCAAACTTCTGCACACTGGGAGGACCTGCAAGGAATGCTACTTCCGCGACATCGGCGAATCCGAGGGAAGGAACCTTCATCCTTCTGCAAAGCTTGTGAGCACACTTAACCTGCGGGTAAAATACAACCATCATCCTCTGTCCATGATATTGCTGAGGACTACATGTCAGCATATGCAACTGTAGTGAGATTTACTAAATCAGTAAATAGTGAATCATTAGCTGCAAAATTCTGTTTACGTAAGGCAGAATAATAATATTTCTCAGACCTTAGGATTAAACAGAGATCCTGTAAGGTGTAACAAAAAAAGAAAATGAATCATACATTGTTTACAAAATAGTACTGTAGTCTATACTATCTATACTGTATACTGTCTATACTGTAGTCTATCTGTAGTACTAGTACAGTGTTGTCTGTAGTATCAACCAGTCAATTAGGGGGGTAAGCTACAATTTGATGAATTGAGCAGTTTATTGTCTTCTTGATAATTTATTCAGTTAAAAATTTTTGTAATAATTAATGAACTATTACAGTTTTTAACTTGTAATAACACGTTTTCATGTTTTAAGTCATTCAGGTCGTAACAATATTCAATTTATAAGCAACCACTAGGAAGTGGTAACTGTAATTTTAAATAAATTCTAACATTTTTCTAGATGAGTTATGAAACTGTACGAACCCATGCATTGGATTATCCTACTGGTCTCCTAAAAATTAAAAGTCAATTTGGTTTCTATAAAATTGACAATTTGAAATTATTATTTATTATTACAATATTCTTCCAATATTTCCCTTGATCATAACTTTTGCAAATATATGTGTGTGTGACATTTTGACATGGTTATGTTTTAGCTCGGAGGGGGGGGGTTATTGACACCTTGGCACCCCCTCAGACTAAAATTTTAAATAGAAATTACACCATATTTGTTATAAGGATAGGTGTTAGAGGGACTGAAAACTTTCCTTTTAGACGTATATGATCGAAGCTATTTTCCAAAGGGAAGTAAATACATTTTTATGAGTTCTTGATTCTATCGCAAGTCTATCTATTTGTTTCTTATAACAAGAATAAAATATAATAGTGTCTTTAGTTTTAAATTTTTGGGGGAACATTTTGTAAATATAAAAACAAGAAAATTCACTCAGCGGAGGGATAGCAATAATTAAATTCAAAAACCAATTTCTCAGATTTATAAAGCATCTTAACAATAGTGAAATAGTACAAAAAAACTTACCAAAATATGTATACAGTATGTACAAACAATGCCAATGAAAAACGTAGCGAACAGGCCGAAGAAGAGACCAGCGTTCTTGAAGGCAGCCGGCATCGCCAATATCCCTGTTCCAAGACTGCCCTTTAACAAGTGGATCAGCGTTTCTGTGTCTCTGGAACATAAAATTAACCAATATGAGTTGTCTACTCGTCAGATCATGGAACAATGTTGGGTTATAAACAAAAATACGAAGGGGTACCCAAATGTAACTGGAATAGCATTACCGTGGCTGGAGCTTACGTAGTATGGATTTCTACTGCTACTGCCAGTCTAGTGCTGTGTGGGCTGTTGACCTGGCATATTCTGTTTGTCTGTTGTGAATGTTTTTGCTGGAGCTGTTTTTCTGCTACCTCATTTTGTATGATAGTAAGTGATGAGAACAATATACCACTGTGAACATTTCTTTTCTACTTGGTAAAACGCTGGTGAAACTATTAATTACTAATAATTACTTAATATAAGAATTACTCAGTAAGTGTTGCAACAAAGTTTCACACAAAGTTTCACAGCAACATGTTGTTCACTTAAACTTTCCATCATAATAAGAAAAAAAAGCTAGTATGGATAAAACATTGCCTGTGTTAACTGGATTTTTCCTGTGGATAGTGAGATTGGTTAAGCCATGTAGCCTACTCTTACATATCATGTTTTTTAGGTATGGAAAAGGAATGCTCTGCTGTGCTGGTCGTTACAGGTATAATGATGAAAATATTAAGTAAGATGTGTAGTATTAAGTAGGAAATATCGTTTTATCTCAAATACGTAGAAGTCAACTGCATTGACATGGCATGCGATGTTTCGTCGGAGGAAAGCTTGTCAAACTTCCATTTCTCCTTTTTTATAGTGAAATGTAACTCCCACAAACCAATATTCAGCATACAATGTGTCTACTGTTGGCAGATTTAAAATCAGAAGGTAATTATTTTAGGGAGGGCTACAGCGTCTTTAGCCCCCCTGTGGGTGCGTCCCTAAATATAAGAGTTATAACATGAACGTCATATGATATGATCATATAAGGTAAACAGCTGTATGAAATATAATTTAGTTATGATCATTTAGTGAACTGATAAGAACTTTTTAAATATAATGTGACGTGTGAGTGGAAAATGTAGGAGTTTATTTATTAATTACTAGCCAAAGTACCCGTTCTTCGTACGGGTTAAAAAGGCTGAGAGTGTAGGCTCTACTGATACATTTAAGTTATTGTTAATAAATTCTTCATTGTTTACAAAATGATAAAACACGAGTGTCTACAACATGACAAAGTAACATCTGTCAAATATTGGGAGGGGATAAGGATTAACGTAATAGAGACAATCATCGGAAAAAAACTTAAAATCTACCATTCCACTATTTCGAATAATTCACTAATTTCGATCCAGCAGTTTATCTGAAAAATCAACTATATTTCTTCTTCTTCCCGAACTGTCAAAATATAGTGCATATGGATGTTGTCATTAGAAAATGTAAACATTGAAACCCAGGACGGTCACGGCAGCTCTTTCTTCTTCTTCTTCCCGAACTGTCAAATTTTAGTGTTCACAGCTGTTGACATTCAAGTAATTTTATGTTTTCATTCTTTGAAAATGTAAACATTGAAACTTAGGACGTTCATGGGGCGTAGCCTGAGGGGATTTTAAGGGAACTAATATGCCTATGTGTTGCATGAGTTTAAGATCAACCTTTCTGTAAAATTTCAAACCGGTGGGTTCAGAATTTTTCACATTTACTTGCCACAACAAACCCACAAACATAAAAACATACAGAAACCACCTCTTCTTTATAATATTATAGATTCAAGGGAGTTTATTTTCTTCCTTCATCACTGCCTTTAACATAGGATACGAGTAATATTTAGATATGACAGTCTGACTTCAAAAATTATTGGGCATCTTTGCACAAAGCAGAGTTGTTTTGAGCAATTCTTCAATCACTGAGTCAGAGATATCAGCATATTATCAGAATAAAACTTGAATTGTGAAAAGCTGGTGTTGCACTTGTGTTAACAATAATTTCCTCCAGATATTGTTTTAACACATTTTTGTTGTGACAATGTTTTTTTATGGCACTCTAAAAAAATATGCTCTTTGGAGAATACAATAACTATACACAAATAGTACAGTTGACATAAATAATCCTGGAACAGTACCAGATTAGTAAAACATAGCCAAAATTGGAAATGTTTTATCATAAAAATAAGCGTTTTTATTTTCTTTTTCTTTTTTAAATTTGGTACTGTATAAAACATTAGGATTCGAAAATGTTTAAGAACTATTTATTCAAATTTTAAAAGGGAAGCATTCCACTTTGATGTACTATTTCATAGTATCATTTCTCACTTTTTGAGGTTTTTATGTCATATGGTAGCTAGACTCTTATAAACAAAATGATATTATAAGCCTTTTTGTATAAAAAAAATAAGTAAAAAATCATTTAATTGCACGCTTATTTAGTGTTTGCATTTAAACTTCTTTCCTTGTTTTCTGAAAATCCTGCGTTTTTAACATTTGTTCTTTTTCTCAAAAAGTATTCAATCTACCGTAAATAACTGTAATATTGCACAAGTATTCACCATATTATTTTACACAGTTAAACCAGAACCTTTTTTTAAAAACCTCAATTTTTTAGTGTTATATTTATCAAAATTTTTTAGTAAGTTGAAATAAAATTTATAAATAAAAAGGTTTTGTAGATTTAAAAATTTTCTCTGGTTTAAAAGTATAGGGGTCATTCTTGTTCTAAGCTAATTATAAAGTTTGTAGTTGAATAGTTTTTAGTGGCGAGTATACAGTATGTAGTTTCAGAAGTGGGCTGCTCCCCTATCATATAAAGTTTATCAGATAACATATTTAATTCTTGAACTAAGTAAGAAAAAAACACTCGTTTACTAGTGTGTCAAATTAGTGCAATGCTACTGACTATCGAGAAATGTTAAATGCTGAGTTAAGAATCATTTAGGACATATTTTTAGATGATGGTGTAGTTGATGGCATGGCAGATTCCAAACTGGAATCAGCGATGACGATTTTTCGACTCTGGAGTTACCTAGCAGTTTTTATCGGTACTCTCCACCTTGAACAGTAGGCTACCTTATCTTGGCTAAATGCATCCCAAGCACAACTCATAGTTTATGTGTTGAGCAAGGTAAATGACAAGAGGTGTCACCCTCTTAAATAATAACATTGTGGTTACTTACGTGGTGGGGTGAGTGACCCGCCTGTGCTCAAAAGGATTGTATCCCCCAACCTCTGCATCCTTGCTCGCAATGTCCACCAGGGGCAGAGTTGAGCCGTTCGTCATCGCCACCGGGACATGGTTCGATGCACATTTGTACCTGCCAAGGAATGCATAATTAAGCTTAAGCTTGAAATAGTTAAACCCTCTAATATATGTGATTTTATCCTTGTATCGAGTGGTTAATGTCTTGGAATTAAGCGCAAGAGGTCATGGGTTTCAATTATATGATGCTCATTTGAGTTTGAACCGCTTTCCTGAAAAAGTGTTTATAATCATTAGGTACTTTACTCGATAAAATATTATTTGGTTTAGGTACGAACGGAAAGAAAAACAAATGAAAACGCTGCATTTCGTAGATGAACCAACTATTTAATATTTTCATACCTTCTTTCCCAAAAAGACCATCCTCATAATTAGACCATAATTCAAAGGCAAAATTGTGGTCGCATCCCAAGTTAAATAGCGTAGGTCTCTTAGATGCCATTTCTTATTGGCTGTTAGGCTATTAATGAACAGACCTATTTAAGGAACATGTCAGCCTTACTCATTTTAATAGGATTGTATAATTACGCCACAATCATTTTACACTCAATTCTCATTCATACTTGGCTTTAAATCCCTATAAAATACCTAGGTACGTCGCCATTTTAGTTAAAAGTATTGAAGTATTAGTTGGGAGTGATGTATATACTTCACTTTAGGTAATAGTTAATTCTTATACACTGTGTGTTCCCAAAATTTCACTAGAATTTCCATAATTGTTGTATGCCCTTTTTTTGGTATGTCAACGCCAATGACATTTTTACAAGAGAATAAACAATCACAAATTTTAGTGATTATTATATAATTTAATTTCAGCACTATGGATTACTTTGTATGATTTATGTACAGAGTACTTTATGTGAAAATAAAGGAAATTTGATTTTATGAACAAAAGTTGTCCAACCATGCACTACTTTTTTTTACTTATACCCAAACTAACCATTATGCGGAACGTGGGGTTGATTTTTATGCAAACAGTTTTTCTCTCTAACTCATACTAACGCAAGATCACCCCCAAAGTGCAATGAAGTAAATGTATGTATTTAAAATTGTAAAAAATGTGGCAAGAAGGAAACTTTTGATGGACCTAGTATGCTCCTTGTATAATGTTGTAACATTAACTATCCTGAGTTTCTATTGATGATGGTTTCTAGTATTCTCTGTGAAAATATGAGTGAAGTAAAAAGATGTTGTATGAATTTTTGTGTATTTTATACATTTAACAATAAATTACAATGCAATTACATTCATTGTATTACATGCAAATACAAATTAATTTGTTCCAGGTTTAGCAATTTCACTTGAAATTTTTTTTCAATCTATAATTTGTACTTTGTTAGTAGAAAGAAGGAATAAATGAAATGGTGTCATTGTATGATTGGTTAGGAACCTTTTCCTGATCAATTCTTTTGAGAAGAAGGAAAAAACTTATGTGTGTCCTATGGAGCAACCTCCAAAAGAGAGGAAAGGAAGCAGAATAGATATTCGCAACAATGAAGATGAGAAGCAAGGTCAAGGTCAAAGGATTAGCCAAGGTCAAACAGTGTACTTCCCAGCAGACAGCTCCTGCATATGTGTTCCACTTTTACTTAAGAAGGCAAAGAAAAAGTTGCCAACAAATCACTTTTCTTGTTCTACATTTCCAAGCATCAAATCAATATAAAGAAAATTACTTTAGATTTTGAACCTAACTTGTTCTATTTTCCGTAGAAAATTTGTTAAAAAGTTCTACAGTTGCATCAATAAAAAAAATCATATTTCTTTTAAAAGTTGCATTTGTTTTGCTATTGAGTAACAGAAGAGTTCTAATAAAGTATTTGAATCCACCAAGTAATTTTGCTGCATTAAATATGCAGTTCTACAATAGTTTTGTAGCTGTATTCAAATCTGCCAAATTCTATTTTCTAAGTTAAAAAGCAGAATAATAATGTATACAGTACACAGATAAATATATTATTGAATGTATTTAGCCTATCCTACCTATTTGTAATGTATTAGGGCACAAACCCCTATATCATAATGTTGAGATATATGATTGGAATAAAATATGCTTTTCTTAATTTATTCATTGTAGATTCAGTCTCTTTAGAACAAATTCACACAAATTTTTGCACTGCGCCAATTTGTAATGACCTGGAGGACCCATATGTTCCGATAGAGCGGAAATGAGGTCATTGTAATCATATGTTCAATGCAACTAATCCGGACAACAATGGCAGGTGCAATTTGTACTCCCTCTGCAGGTGATGCGGTGACCTTCTCGATCACGTGTTCGTTACCTGTCGCCGGGGGTTCCCGCTAGATGCCTCTGCTAGTCATCCTGCGAAATTAATTGACGGATTTTTTTTGAGAAAGCTGCAACGCGAGATATTGGCGAAGGTAACGCAATAATAACACATTGCCAGGAAGTCTGAAGTGTTGGTGAATGAATTAAAGATTGCAATCAGCGTCGCCATATATGGATAACTTCACTTGTCGATAATATTGTATGAAATGTAGGACGGCGTATGACTCGGACGTACAGGTTTTTGGGTTTTAACTGTAGAACAACAATGTACAACTACATCGCTTTGAATTGTGATATTTCTTATTATATTAAGTTTCATAACCCAGAAAATCCGAAATGGATTTTACCTTATTTATCTTAATTTAGCCTGTCTGTCTTTCTTTCTGCATAAACAATAAGGCTTTTGTAACGCTTTTCCGTGAAAAAACAGCACCTGCAGTTATAAAACTTATTTACATTACTCTATATCTATTGGGGATGGTATTGGTCTAACTTAAACTGACACACGCAAAAAAATAAACAATCATTTCTCTAAACCCATACAGTATTGTTAAACTAAATTAAAGTGAAACTAAATTCTACTGATGATACACATTTTATAATTTAACATTAATACTGAAAGATTGTGCTAAAAGTAATTATCAGCTAAATATTTAGTCATAATAATAAGTAGTTTGCTTTAAAACACCGAGTCGTACAACCAATACAAAGGACTGACTAACTGATAGTATTTCACATTTTAATGAACAAATTTACCATAGTAATTCGGAAATAATAAAACCCTTTATGCCATTTTTAAACGTGTAAGCCAATAGACTAATTACATTTTTTACATTTGGTATAGACACACTAACTCCCAAGTATTTATGCTATTTCCAGATAAAGCCTGTGTTTAACTCAACAGGAATTACATCACAAAACAATATGCCACCAGAGTAGCCTATCGAGACATCATAAATACAACCAACATTGGCACGAAGCCCTAACGGGATTTTATTATCGGCAAGAACCTGGGAAGTGCGACGCGAAGGACACCCGGTTCATACCCGATATACATAACCCGCTCCTGTAGCAAAACACAGCGCATGAGCTACTGGTAGTTACTCTATGGCGCACCGGTGTCCCACATACTCTGTGTGCAGGATCAGCTGTGTGGTGTCGTAATTGTTGATCAATCAGCTGTGATGATCACAAAACAAGCGCAGGAGCTACTGGTAGTTGCTCTATGGCGGCCCGGTGTCCCACATACTCTGTGTTCAGGATCAGCTGTGTGGTGACGTAATTATTGATCAATCAGCTGTGTGGGTCACAAAACACAGGCTTCACGACGGGGGATCGAAACTATCATTTGGGAGTGAGTCAAGGCTATAATGTCTTGTCGAGATTATGGAGGCTATCTTTTAGAAACTTTGCGAAGAAGTGTGAATCGTGATATTTGTACCCTTTTTAAGTGTTCACTTGGGATTCTTCTTGATTCCATACTGGATATAATTAAAGCCGAACATTTGATTATATGTTTGTATCTAGTTCAGTAATCATTTTGGGAGAAAAATTGGCTGTGGAAAAGATTTTCTTACGTCAGATTCATAGTAAATAAGGATAAAAATAAGAATATCGTCTGCGGTTCGAGAGATGTATTTTATTTTAAGATCATCTTCTTTGATAAAATATACCTTTCCCACCTTTTGAATTCCAGTTTTGAGTTCTAGTAGTAGATAATATATAGTATTCCCCCAAGAAAAGTGTTTGAGCTGGACCCTTTCTCATCCTAAAATCATAATCATAGGGACTGCAGTCCTCTTCTTAGATTTTCATTCCAAAAAGAGGCAATGTTAAAACTTTGAAACATCCCACTTTAAATATAAATTTTCAAATTAAAATTCTGGTTTGTTTTAAATATAAAAATGTTTACCATAAGGATATTTAACAGCGTGTCTTTGAGAACTCTGTACCAACCTTTTTAGGTTTTGTTCCTGGTCAGTATAAAATCTAAAAACATCACATTTAAATAGTCGGGAAATACTCAGTAACTCACAGACCCACCGGTTTTATTTCAAAAACTATTAACCGTAAAAATTTTAAATTTGGTATACATTCTAATAATTGCAAGGACGAGCTATGAAAAAATAAAAATTTTTCTAGCCTAATATTCAAAACGGTGGCCAATTTCAAATTTTAATTAATGTTAACACAAATTTAACGATACCCCACTTTGAAAAACGAATAAAAAATTAACAAGATATGACATTATTTGTGGCGCAATGGTGTTGCAGTACGTCCAATGTAGGTGATTTGTTTTGTAATATCCTCTAAAACAATGGAATTCGTAAATTATCCTTACTATTATTAAATTGTAAACAAAATTAAAAAGTTTTACGTTTAACATTTATTCAGAAAAACTAAAAAAACGAAATAATGGAAATGTAAATAACTGAGCACTTCTGGACGATTTAAAAAGGTTTAATTAATTCTTGAGAGTTTATATTGACCCAGGAAAAATACATGAAATGATTTCTAAGGAGTTCTAAAACACGCTGTATATGTGGTGTTAAACTGTTGATAAATTATTTTGGATTGTCTAATCTTGCTTTTTACTTTTGTAATGATGTTTTTATTAGTAATGATAGCTTATTATACATCCGCTAACTGGAATCCGTAAATAATAAAATAAATTGAGTCTCGAATCAAATAAAATAAGGACATATTATTACAACAAAGAATTTCTATTACAGAAGAAAACAATATGAAATCTGTGTAAAGTGATTTTGGTATGTTGTAGTCTCGTTACTGACGTTGGCTGACATGTTACTCAAACAGGACTATTAATTAATAGCCCAGAGTCAATGGCATCTAAGGGATGTACATTTTCAGTTTAACGATACAGATTGCCCTTCGAATGACACCAAGTTCTAAGTTAACTGATACTAAACAACGCCACTACGATTGTTTGAGTTTACCAGAGGTCCTGAAGGAAGTCATAAAATTAAGGAACAGTATTTGTAACTCACACTAGTATAACAATTGTAACTCAGATCATCTGATAGCATAACGGTTAGCGTCTTGGACTTCGGTGCAAGAGGTGATGGGTTTGATCTCCGGGATGGCCAACAAATTTAGATATGAATTTTCATAAAAATACTTTATACTTACTTACTTTATATTTTATACTTTTAACTGAAATGGCGACCTACCCAGTTAGGTATTTTAGGCTAAGTATGAATGAGGAATGAATGTAGGATGATTGTGGCGCGATCTTGTAGTCTTTGTTACTGACTAGTGACTAAGGCTGACATGTTCCTTAGACAGGATTGTTAATTAAAAGCCCAACAGCCGATGGCAACTAATGGACCTACAGTTTAACGTGGAATCCGAACCACGGCCTCTGAATTACGAATTGGTCTAATTATGAGGATGGTATTTGTGGATTAACCTAGTATTTAATAGTGCGGACGTTAATCCACACAAGAGAACACTGGCCTCTGAATTACGAATTGGTCTAATTATGAGGATGGTATTTGTGGATTAACGTAGTATTCAATAGTGCGGACGTTAATCCACACAAGAGAACACTACGTCCACCGACCATCTCTCACAACTATCCACAATTCATGACCTCCAAGTAGGTGGATTACAGGACGTCGCCACCGTCCCAGTCTTCTTAAACCATTATAGCGAACTTCGAGGCTGCATATCTTTAGTTTAGCCTTCCACTGACAAAACAGAAAAATAATAAAAAAAACTGTAACTCACTTGACGAGGACCAGGTCGCCGAGTTCTGTACGTACTGTCCGCTTCTTGGGGTCATAGTCGGTGATAACTGGCCGCAGCGTCTTCCCCTGGAACACGACATGAGACATGAGACAAGAGACTAGATACATGAGCGTTATCTGGACGAATAAGTATGAAACTCACCCTGAATCAAAGTTGTCTAACTAGAAAATCCATTTTTTACCATTTTTACTTCCTCACCTTACTCGTAGTATATTGAGAAAGTATTTTTTCTCGTAAACATTTTCGAACTTGAATTTAGAATGCATGTCTCCGTATTGAGGCTTCCTGACCGATGTCGTCTGTCTGTATACAATCCCGACACCGCACGTATCGAATCTTATATAATTAGGTACACGGATGCACCTCGGCTACTTCTCCTTTTTTTATTTTTTTATTTTAAGGGTATTTTAATCCAAAGTTAAATGGTTTATGATGGCTCCAAACAATATGACACCAACCGAATGTCAGTAAAACTTAAGGTTCAAAAGTTATGGGCTTTTAAAAGTAAAAAATATAATTTTCTGGCAAAAAAATAAATTTGTAAGAAAGTTATATCAACAGTGTATATACTCGTACTGTTACTTCAGACCAACCTGGTATAGAAATGTTTTTAGAAATCAACCTAAAATGTTACTTTTCAGTAATGTTTTCTATCCAACCTGGTGTTTTACTAATTTATCATATTATGCTGTTTTTATGTTTTGGAAGTTCGTCAGTTTCAAAAGACTGGTACAGCTATCCTTGACGTCATATATCATTCTTAACGGTATTAAGAAAAGAACTGGAGGGAAACCCAAAGGATTCGTAAAAGGTGGTTCTCTAGGTATAAAAAATAAAAATTACTCTTTGTTTCAAACTCACATAACCACTACAAAAAGAAGAAAAGAAAGCATCGAAATATAAATTCTCTTTATTTGAACATTTGCGTTGCAGATTTCACTTATATCGATTTTTATGTTTTTAACGTTTATGTAATTATCATAATTATTATCACTTATTCGTAAGTTTTCTATTATAAACACCACACTAGATCTTATTTGTTAAACATTTATAAATAAAACCCTAATGTAATAATCAAAATTGGAAAATTGTTACGGAGCTTTAAAGAAATAAAGATTTGCCATATACAATACACGTTAATGCATTTCAAATAAATTAACGATGTGTAATTATTTTGTAACACCATTTATTGAAATATTAGCCGCATGAAATTGATTATAAATATTTGTACATGGAATCGTAAAATATATTTTATTGAAAAATATATATGTCTACATAATTGCATTAAGGCGTTTAACAAAACTACAGGAAAACATGAGATTTAAAAACATATACACCTTAAAATTATTTTTGAAATTATTTGATTCTTTAATTTGATTATAATGAATGATTTCAATAAAATAGTAATGATTTAAAGATCTTGATTGATTAATTTTAAACATAACGTCTTCACGAAACGAAATTACTCCAAAGAAGTATAAAACTAGCGATAATGTCTACTCCTTAGATCTCCTTATTTCTCCTTATACATTATCTAACACTGTTAAGATTGATTGATACACTCAATTAAATGTTATTATAATTATTTTGATTTTCATTTTTTCATATCTTATTTATTAAATTTAACCTGGTAATCAACTTTTGCAAAAGGTTATTATTTTGTTTATAATTCAAGCTGATAGCAGTACAATATTTTAACTGTTCTTTCATTGAAGGTTGAATTTATTTTTTATGAGTAGCTGAGAGACACCTGGGTAATCATTACACATAGATAATTAATTAGTCATGTTAAGAGTTCTTTTCATTTTCCTCATATACGTTATAAATAAATTATATATTTTTCATGGAAATAAACATCTTAAATCTTAAACTCCTTTAGTGGTATTTTAATTAATACGTTCTCATTTAAAATTCTACATTATTAAAGATTGTTCAGGAAACATACATCATCAAAAAAAGAACAATGCCTAAACAATGAATCATAAAATTCTGAATAGCTTAAGGTTACTTTTGTCATTCGAAGCTTATAATAATAGAACTAGCGTCTCCATATTAAACACAGGTACATTAGCTGTAAAAGATGAAGTGGCTAATTGAATTAAACACCAGAATAAATGATTTGTTTGACTATAAAATAAAATAGCAATACTTTATACATGAAATAGATTTTGTATTAGACTTTAAATGTTTTTTGGTGATAAATATTTTAAACTTTTGAAAATAATTCGGTCATGTGCTTAAATGAGATGGGAAACCTTACAAAATCACCTCAGAATAAACATATATTGTAAGTTTTTATACGGTACACGGCCTATATTAGGCTATACATAAATAACCCAGTATTACTTTAATCTTTATATATTTTAAAAGATATTATAATCCAAAATTAGCCGTAATTTATTCTAATTATGTCTACTGAACATACGTTAGACAGTACAAACCAAAACATTTTTGATGATAAGAATTAATTATCTATCTACATACCCTTAACGGAAATATTAGTCCCGTGGAAAACATGTACGGTCCCATTCGTTCTTAGACAACACAATAATTCAGTTGTAATTATTTACAATATATTACAACATTATCAGTAAACCCGTCCTTTGTACGGGTTGTACGATACAGTTTAAAGAAAAAAGATTGTCATATCAAAACGTAAACCTGAAATACTAAACAAATCAGTACAAAGAAAATAAATCAATACCCATCTTTATTATTTAGCATTACTGATGTAACAATTTTATTAACGTTTATGATTTAAAATGTTAAAGGGGGGAACCAGTAAGTGTAATTACTATAATTGGTAGTTTGTGGTATTTAAAAATCGTTCGGCTGCTATGTTACAGGAAACATAATTATAACCGAAATTGATAAAACACACTACTTTTGATCAACAATATAGTTCTTTTGTTATAGGTGATATATACTGTTTTTTGAACATCAAATTCATTTTTAAACCCATAATCGTTCATGACTAATACATGCAAACTGTGTATAACATGTTAAAATTCAAAATTAGTAAAGGTATTATATTAAAAATGTATTAAATGAATGGTTCAAAATATTTTAAGCATTTGTGAACCTTAAAAAATATAAACTTTATCGGACAAAGCTTTGACTTTGTAATATATTTTACTTTAATTTCTCTGTTCGAAAAGTAAACAAAGTATTGTAAGGCGTTAAATAAAAATTTAAAAAAATAACTATATTAAAAAAAACTTGTAAATTGGAACTTACAAGCCAAAAGTGCCTCATGTCGCCGGCGCTGTTGGTGGAAGACTGGATTTGTGTATTGGAGGTATTCCCCGCTCCCCACCCCACCAATCACTTAACCTCCGCGGCTGGCGAAACTTACTAACTCACTCTCTCACCTGTACTACCGGCCGGCCAATCAATCTAATGGGCATTACGGAAAATCTCCATTCAGGGATTCATGTATTCCGAGAACAAGCCCATTTTTCCACTGTTAACATCCAACGGTTACTGAACTGGCTACTGATTTGTTTACCCAAATTTGGGATGGAGGGAGACGTTTGGTAAATTACAATTATGAAGCTTGGGTACGTATTGAATGAAATCAGTTAGATACGTGGTTTATGGAACTGAGTTGACCATGAAAACACCTGTGTTAATACTTGGGTGTACCAACCTTTGAACCTCTGTATGTATAAAAATATTCAGGGGCACCATTCTCTACACTTTGATACACTATACCAAATTACACATCTACACGTCTAAACTTAGCTTTGATATGTATACCCAGGGGTACCAACCCTACCTATTTGATATGTTTATCCAGAGGTATCAATCCCTGCTACTTTGATATATACCCTGGTGTACAAACCCTTGTTATAACTTACCGACGTTACATAACTTTACGGCTTTATACGGACATAGAATAAAGCATTAAAGATAAACTCAATTGTGGATGACTCTCATATATTCGACATTAATTTGCTAACTGACATGAATGTAGTAGGGTTCAATGAGTCCCAATTTTGTTGAAAAGTAGGCTACCTAAATTTTAATTCTTTATCATTTTAAAGCTAAATAAATCCTACAAACATATAAAATAATCGATTTGATATTTTTAAGATTGTAAGATAATAGTGGCGCGATATTGTCGTCTTGTTACTGACTAAGGCTGAAATGAGATGTGGCTAATAATGATATAACAGTTCGGTCGAATAACAGGTAAATAGTTAGTTTTTAATAAGAAAACCACGTGTAGTTATACTTCACCAAATAAACGCAAACAACATCCTTGATCATCATATTCGAGACTAAAATTTAAATTTCAAATTTAGCTCTCACAAGGTAGGAACAACTTTTACAATCGGTCGGAAATTTCCACTCGGCTCTATGCCACCCAACCCTCGGCAAGTTCAAAGGTTCCTCCGCCAGTTGTACATTGTACTGTCCACCGCGAGACCTCCAGCATGTCGTTGGTATGCGGCTCCCGGTGGCGCTGGTAGGAAGCGAAGGGTTCACGGACGACTGGCCGCAGGAGGGAGGACACCCCAAGGCTCGGGTGGTCGTCCAGGCGTGCCGAGGAGTCCGAGAGTATACCCACGGACCTGGACGGTAATTGGTGGAAGTAAAACAGCTGCAGATCGCGGTGATTAGAAGTGTAGTCACCGCCGAGACGCATGGTCAGCTGGCCAGCTCAAGGTCACACGCCGGAATACATTACGACTGATTTGAGCTCATTTATTTATTTAATTACTAGTTGACCCGGCGAACTTCGTAACGCCTGACAGTAAATACATGTTAACTTTAAGATTGGCCATGTTCTGAAGTCGAATACCTTAACGGCTTCATTGTGAAAGGTTATATATTCTGGGTCGCGGCATAGTGTATAACAATACTGAAACGATAAGACATATTAATAACATTCCCATAAAACAAATAAATCTGAGTGGATTAATTCACAATTTTCAAATCCAATCCAATCCCAAACCAAACCTATCTGTAATACGGCTTTCATAGGAAAGATATACAACAGCTGATATTATAATAAACGTAATATATATATATAAAATTGTAATTATTTTTTTATTTGACAAACATATTAACAGGTGACTTTTAATCAGACAAAAAATATAAATACATAATCCCCAAAACCGTAAACTATTAACGTGGCGAATTAAAGCTGTTCATTTTATACAGCATATATTTACTTCATAGTTTTACATTAATAAATGATTCAGATGGCATTGGATAGTAAAGCATATTGCTAATGGAAAGTAAACCAATCAGCTGTAGCTAAGAAATCAAATGTTTTCATTGTATAAATTTTTTAAACAAACTTACTCTTCATAAGGTTAACATTAGAAATTTAAAACGCCATAAAATGGTAACTTATGGGGTTTAAAAAAATATTTTTTCACTAAAACCTTCCCGGACACATATAGATCAACTTCCTAAAATTTCATGGTGATCGGATGAGTAGTTTGGCAACGCATAAAGGACATACATACATACATACATCCAATTGTGTATATAGTGATTAGCAGTGTACCAATCCCTTGTACAGAATGTTTGACTCAGTGTTAGGAAGAAAATGTATTTACTTCCCATTGGAAAATAGCTTGGGAAAAAGGGAATGTTTTCAGTTCCTCTAAGCAGCCATTCGCATAACCATATGATATCACTTACGTTACACTTTCTGCGTCTAAAAAATTGCTAACTTACCGAGAACATGCACATCCATGTCAAAGCTATATTTATAAAGATTTTGTTCTTTATTGTCATTTAATCAAACTGTCTAAAGGATATTCAGATGTAAAATTGTTAAGATGAACAAATAGTAGATGATTTATTTGACAGGAGAAAATTTGATTTTTGGAGGAAATGTATAAACAAAATATAGAACGTAAATTCAAAATTTTGAAAATAAATTGCTGCACAATCTCTCAATAATTAATTATTAATTGATTAGTAAAATAGTAAACTGAGAACATTAAAGAGTAATGAACTATTCCTAAATTATTTTGAAACTATTTATTTTCTCATGACTTTCGTCCCCTGATCTGAAATGTTGTCGAAATATCGCGCGAATACTCATTAAATACCATAGAACTTTTATGAATATTTTATACCAGTAAATTAGTGTCTTGACATTTGCATGTTTTCCTCTCTTTTTACGATTATGAACAGAGTAATGCAAATGAGACGAAACTCTACTAAACTAAACAACAAATACAATGAACTGAAATAGACAGCAAGCAACCTTTTGAATAACCAGTAGTAAGCTAGTAAGCCCGTCCTTTATACGGTTCAGAGTTAAGAAGAAAGGTGCATATTACCATTACAAAATATAAAGCTGAATTCTTAGACAAATAAATACAAAGAAACATGTCATAGCTCAATTATTTAGCATTAATCCAAAAAAAGATAATTCAGAAAATTTGTTTAATGATTAGGCCTAAAATTCGTTTTATTTTGAGATAAAATTCAAGTTTTTTACAGTTTTGAAATACAGTATTTTAAAAATCAATGATCAATGCCAACTAACTAATATTGATTTTAGTTTAACAGCTGTTGGTTATTTCTTTCTATGAACCCACTTATGTAGGTCACATGTTATGCAGAACTAAAAAATTAGTTAAATTAGTCTAGTATTGCTCAAAATTGGGTTTTTGAGAGCTCATTATTTTATTTACATAGTGCGTAGATCAGTTAAAAAATGCTTTTATTTACTCCCCATTGGGAAATAGGTTAGATCATGGATATGTCTAAAGGGAATGTTTTCAGTTCATATAAACAGCTGATCCTATTCTTTTATATTAAAAATTTAACACAAACACAATAGCTCTGCTAGTTCCTATGGAAACCTGTTACATATTTTCCATCTTACAATTCGCTAACACCCACCCAGAGCTAAGACATATCCATGTAAGACCTTCTCCAAAAAGTATAGTGTTGCAAAAAACCATGTTAAGTGTTACAGGAAAACAGGACAGACATTTAGATAAGACTCATTCCGTTTTTTCTAGGGTAATTACAAAAATATTGTAATTACAAGCAACGTACAGACAGCCACCGTTTATTTACTTAGATTAAAACCCACATAGGTAGTTTTACAAGTAACTTTTGGTTTGTGGATTCAACACAAACAATATGTTAGACGCAATTTTCTAAACAGGTTGCGATTTCATTGTGATGCTTTAATGCAAAATTTGAAGTCATTCAGTTGTTACTTCGTTCCCAGAAACAAGTTAATTAGTTTTATTAGTTGTAGTTGTAGTTGTTGTGGTTAGTTTTACCACCTCATAACCAACACGTAAAGTAACGTTGTGTAACACGAAATTGTTTTATTGCACAATTAACTCGTGCCTTCATTGTCACTTCATACGCACGATTCGGTTGCTCGTGACAAACCCTAGCAGCGCGACAGTGTCACGGCTGAGTTGAAACGTTCTCATTGGTAATCAAGGTCTGGTCGCGAGGTTCAGTAGATGTAGTGCCAGCTTCATGACGTAAATAACGCAGGTTGAATCGGACATTCTTATCTATAATATTATAAAGAAGAGGTGGTGTCTGTATGTTTGTTTGTGGGTTTGTTGTGGCAAGTAAATGCGAAAAATACTGAACCGACCGGTTTGAAATTTTACACAAAGGTAGATCTTAAACTCATGCAACACATAGGCATACTCATTTCCTTAAAATCCTCTCGGGCTACGCCCTGTGAACGTCCTAAGTTTCAATGTTTACATTTTTAGAGAATGAAAACATAAAATTACTTGAATGTCAACAGCTGTGAACACTAAAATTTGACAGTTCGAGAAGAAGAAGAAGAAGAAGAATACCCGTGACCGATTCAATGTTTACATTTTTAATGACAACATCCGTTTGCACTATATTTTGACAGTTCGGGAAGAAGAAGAAATAAAGTTGATTTTTCAGATAAACTGCTGGATCGAAATTAGTGAATTATTTGAAATAGCGGAATGGTAGATTTTAAGTTTTTTCCGACGACTGTCTCTATTACATTAATCCTTATCCTCTCCCAATATTTGACATATGTTACTTTGTCAAAAATTGTAGACACCGTGTTTTGTCATTTTGTAAACAATGAATAATTAATTAACAATAACTGAAATGTATCAGTAGAGCCTACACCTTTCAGCCTTTTTACCCACCCGTGCGGAGAACGGGTACTTTGGCTAGTAATATATAAAGAAAAATGTGTTTTGGCTAAGAAATGCAAAAATACCTAACCGACCCGGAGTTTTACACAAAGGTAGATCTTAAACTCATGCAACACATAGGCATACTCATTTCCTTATCCTCTCGGGCTACGCCCTAACAGTCCAGTTTTCAATGTTTACATATAAGAGAATGACATAAAAAATGAATGTCAGCTGTGAACAGTAAAATTTGACAGTTCGAGAAGAAGAAGAAGAAAAAAAAGAGCTGCCGTGACCGTCCTAGGTTTCAATGTTTACATTTTCTAATGACAACATCCGTTTGCACTATATTTTGACAGTTCGGGAAGAAGAAGAAATAAAGTTGATTTTTCAGATAAACTGCTGGATCGAAATTAGTAAATTATTTGAAATAGCGGAATGGTAGATTTTAAGTTTTTTTCCGACGACTGTCTCTATTACATTAATCCTTATCCTCTCCCAATATTTGACAGATGTTACTTTGAAATGTTGTAGACACCCGTGTTTTGTCATTTTGTAAACAATGAAGAATTAATTAACAATAACTGAAATGTATCAGTAGAGCCTACACCTTTCAGCCTTTTTACCCAGCAAAGTACCCGTGCGAAGAACGGGTACTTTGGCTAGTATATATATAAATTGTGTTGGCTAGAAACTTCACCTAACCGACCCCATTGAGTCTTTTTATTGATCCTGGCAAATGGATTACAGTATTTGCATGACGTCACACTTCCTTCATTCGCACACCTAACAGCAATGGCCGGTTTTCAATATACGAATATGCGTTTACATAAAACAAATTTTGATGCTGTAAAAAGAAAAAAACTAACCTATCTTAGGCGCAATCTTGTAGTCTATTACTGACTAGGACTGACACGGTCCTTAGACAGGACTGTTAATTAATAGCCCGATAACCAATGGTATCTGAGGTACCTTCAGTTTAAGGTGGGTTCGAACCAAAATTTCACCTCTAATTAAAAAACCGGTCTAATTTTGAGTATAGCGGACAAATGCACGTTAATCCACACAAGAAGAACCAAGTAACTGGATTACATGACACACCGCCGTCCCAGACATGGTTTGTTATAATTTGTTTATTTCACATTGCAAACAATGAACAATCCAGTGCAGATTTGAAGCCTAAACTGGTTAAAAGGATTGTGATTACATGTTTGTGATTGAAAAAAAAACAGTTGATTCATTCGCCAATATTAATTATTAAAAGTCTTACGAACAAAGATAGTTCAGAATCGATCCATCGCCAAATCAATATCGAATATGTTCAATATCGAACTGAACCTCAGATAATGAACACTAAATTGGGATATAATCTTCAATTAAACGTGTCACTGACTTAAAATAAACAAATAAAGATCAGAGAAACCTGCGTCTATCCGTTAAAAATTTTTTCCACCAATATTTTTTCTTTTTGGTGGAAAATCACATTGCATATGTTGTGGATGAAGTTTTATTTTACTCATGGAAGGAAACCAGCTAAATGGTTTGTCTGACACAGAAACACCGTTCCACACTCCAGTCATAACTCTTATATTGTGGTAATACAGAACGATTAGTGTAATCCATATATAGTTGTTGGGCAATGAAACTTTCATATCTGATTCATAAACTTGAAAACTCTTTAAGCACAATAATTAGCTATAACTAATTCCTGCCCATATTAAAACACACATCTAATCTTATTATAACAGTTCCTTGATTTTGCAATGCAAACTATTAGCCTACGTATGAGATAAAGCTGAAAATTATTTACCTCTTGAATGATGCTGAGTATTTGAGAACTGTTGCATATGGAATGTAAAATGCTGATTGGAACCGAATAGCGTAATATATAAGTATTAAAATGATTTCAAAATGAGGAAAAACGGATTATTAGGCCTTCGTGAGGAAAGCTAAAACATCATTAAATTAATAACTGACTAGCTTCAAAATTGATTTTCACAAAGATGATTAAAAATAAAAAGGTTTAAACTAAAGCAGCAACAATCATTTGAAACATACGAAGCATTACACAAAATTCCATTTCTTGATTCAAGTAAATAATAAAGGTATATATTTTATATTTATATATTTTACGTATATATTTTTTTAATTCACCATAAAATAATAGAAAAGTGACATTTATTAAATTTTGTATTTAAAAATACACAGAGTTAAACGTAACTTATAACAGTTAAAATTAAAATAAATCTAGAAAAGTTATAAGGTATGCTAAAATTACAACACACATTTTCTGCTAAGCATCTCGTTTAGTACCTTTTCGTAATGAATGAAAACGGCCGTGTCAAATATATAATTATTTGCTGATCGGAAGTAATCCATCCCATCCTAGGAAGATAAGGAGTCAACGCGTGTGTTGTTCATTTGGACATGGATATGTCTCCGCTGTGAGGGGGTGTTGGCAATTTGTGTGACCAACACAAATTGCTTTGATTAGTGACGTCATAGTTTTGTTATAAGAACAGCTGTTTAGATGAACTGAAAACTTTCCCTTTAGACATATCCAAGATCTAACCTATTTCCCACAGGGAAGTAAATACAATATTTGCGATAGAGAACAGATAAAAGTACATGCATGTCAAAGCTAAGTTATCGATAGTATCGGAAACGATAATCGATTATTGTAACATGAACACAACTGACAGACAATCAGCTGATACAGATGCAAGAATAAGCTGGAAGCAACTCTTCTGTCTGTAAAATCTGTGCTTTGCACAGAAGTTAGCTCAATATTTTAAGCAGTCAGACGAAAAATTAAGTTCATCACATGGGTCTAAAGTGTCATTTCGCATTTTCTCAAATTAGAACCTTGAGATCGTACGAATGCTATTTAGATCCTTGTAATTAATTATTTTTAAGCCTGGAACGTTTTTGATGAAAATTAATTAAACTAGATAATTCATTACACTCTACACTATGAATGCCATAATATTATAATGTTTACGAAAAAATGTAATTTTATAGAAAAATAAACCGGATATCTAAAAAATCTTTTTTATACATAAAAACGTAAAATATATTAAAGATCCAGTAATATATTGTAAGCAAAAAAGTATTAATCCAAATGTATTTTTTTACTTTTTCTATTCTGTGACGCTTGCTTGAAAGGCAGAATAACTGGTTGCCAAGCGGTATGGCTGGTGTTGAGATTTTCCTCCCGGGTTTTCCAACCGACCTTTCAGGTGTTTCTGCCGAACTTTTCCTCGTCGTTTTCAAATTTTAATATACCAATAAAATAGTCACTGTGTTTGACATGTGGACCAAGAATTACTTGACATGTAGTCAAGGTACATACGCGATATGCGACATGAGCGATATTTCGAAAATTATGACGTCACTGATAGCTTTATGTATTACATGAACGAGGTTTATTAATATAGAGTTATTTAGATTTTTATTGCGGACATTTTACTAAAATATACCTAAAATACCTAAAGTATAACACAATTAATACATAATCCGGATTATGTTTTAATTGTGTTATGTTTTAGATAATAGTTCGCCTGAGAACGGGATTAGATTCCAGATCCCGAAACGTCGTGAAACCTGAAACCTTTTTTTCTTAAAATCATGAAAATGAAAGAATATAGAGTTGCCATAAGGATGTTTAACCGCAACTGAAAAGTGAACCGATGATCTTCGTCATCCAAATAAAAAAGTAACATTTCCTTGCGAAACCTTATTGTAGCTACGTCGCTAAGGTAAACTAACCTCGTTTGGTATAATCATGTATTAATCCACTAACTGAAGCTATAATGTTTCAATGGCATTTAAACCAGCTATATAATTATGGTATAAAATTGTTAGGTCACGTTAGAGGCAGTAGTGCGACCTGAAAACTCTAACATTAGACCTTGGCCAGAAGGTCACACGGAACTTTTTTTTAATACAAAATGATCGTTTCATAAAAAAACTTGTAGTAAATTATTTATTATTTATAATGTGTGTTCACAAGATTGTAAGTATTGTTTGTAAAATTAAGGAGTTGTAAAAATCCCTGTATCCTTAGCGCCTTTGTAGTTTGTACGATGATTGCATAGCATTTCAGCTTAGCAGATTGCATTCCATACTCAGCAGGCGCGCCACAATAGACAACCGTAGATCCGGCACTGGACAAAAATATTGACAATTTGATTTTCGTCATTTATCTAAACCATTCCAATCCCTTTAAATACATTAATTATTTACTGTCAGCCCATTCTTTGTACGGTTTGTATGATTCCGTTGTAAGAAGTAAAATACATGTTGTTATAATGACATAATATTATCTTGAAATCGTAAATAAATAAATGAAAATAAAATGTTGGCTCAACGTTTTATTTTAAAATTAGAAAATATGGATTATTTGTAAAATTGTGTTGTACTTTAAGATAAAATTTTACTATAATTTAATATTTTTGAAACAGTTTTAAAATTGATGAGCATTGTTGACAACCTAAGATAGGATTTTAATTGACAGCTATTTATTTCTTCCGTTTAATAGATCACATGTTCAGTGAACCTTACACAAAATGTTTCTAATATTACTCAAAACTGTGAAACTTTGAGAGCTCATTCCTTTATTTTAATAGGTTTTAGGTCAGTTTAAAGTAAGAAAACCCTTCTGCAAAAGGCGTAGAATAATGAAAATAGTTTTCATCATAGTAGACGCTTTCCTTTTCATACATATTCGTTACAAAGAGTACTATTTTTTCGTTATAGAAAGACTGGCAGTTACCCAGACAGAAATTGAGAGAAATTTCGGGTTTTATGTGGTATAACGCAAAAATAACCAAAATATCATATTTCCAAGAAATGTACTGCACAGAAAAATCTAATTTCATTTATGTAGATATATTTAAAAATGCAATGAATACTTTGTGTATTACTCAAGTGGACGTCTATTGTGATTCTTAAAAACCGCAAGCATATAATTACATGCGTTAATGTTTATATTCGTAAGCCATTCTGGGTTCAAAACATTAACATCAGGCTTTCATTTTCAGTATATTATTATTTTACACACAGCTACTCAGTGATACATTACAGAACATGGTTTTAAGTGGGCTCCAAACCACAGAGAAGCGAATCACCACGAATAAACACGTCATCACGATCATTCTCCTCTCGCCAAATATTTATAGTGACTTCAAGTACTTATCTGCAACGCAGTTTAGTGTTGCAGATAAAAACTAAAACTCAATCAGCTATCTACGAATAAAGTAATATAACGTTTGAAATAGTCGATCAATTTTAATTTTACTACAAAAATAGAAAACGTAATCGAACTCATTTTATTCATAAATCTTTATGTTTAGTATAATTTAACGTATAAACACATTTAATCACTTGATTTTGTAATCCTGACACAAGTACAATTTTTCTGATAGAAAACAATATCAAAACAAGCAATTAAGCGATTTTTCTTGTGAAAAGTGAGTAAAATAAAGCCAGGCAGAGTGAATTCCTATACAACAGAAAGTTGCATAACTTATAAAGAAAATAAATCACTTAATTTTCCTGTTAGTGTTATTTTTAACAAAATAGAGTTCAAAAATAATTAAAAATGGTTAGGTAAACGAACAAAAGTATTTGATTAATTTCGATAATGAATTTATGTGATGTGCAAACAAACACGAAACCACTATAATTGAAGGAGCAGGTCAACTCAGCCAACTGCCTTTGGAGAGCGGAAAGTCAAGTTCGCCCAAACACCCGGCGGGTAATAGCAGTGATTGCGGCAGGAATAGCAGGGGGCCCAGGCAATATCCTTGCGGCACTCCGCACTCGCTGATCACGTGACTTTCAATGCCCGATCACGTGACTTTCACTACCTGGTCACGTGACGTCTGGGTCACCGTGCAGGCGGAGTCTTTCATGTGGACTTGCACTTGCACCTGTGTTGTGTCAGTGACATTGGCCGAGTTATTAAATCATGTCGGTGGAATCCGAGCATACTAGGGAATTTGTAGGGATTAGGTTAAAGCTTATTCATATATGTTAATTTTTTTACTCGCAGTTACTCATATTCACACTATTAGTTGTGTCAGCGTCTCATACATCACCACTATCGGTATATTTGTTAACGTCATAGAATCGAATCATTCATTAACTGTTTACTGCCACGTAAACATCCCTAAAAACTGCAAAACTAACAGGTGCTTTTGCTACATTCGTTTTCGTCGTTGGACACACAGCTGTTTAATAAGTACAGTGGTTCAAATTTAAAATAAATGTTTCTGCCTTCAAAATGTATGATACTGATTACTATTGATGTAATGTACGATACTGATTGTTGTATTCTTAATCCCAAGTTATTTATCCTGGCTCACGGACAGTATGTAGTATTGATTGGATCTCACATTATTGAGTGAAAAACAATATATAGACTATATAAAGAAACAAAATAGATAAAATAAAACTTACTTTCATTGAAAATGTGGCAATCAATAGAACCCAATAATTAATTTAAATTTGATTTTTAAAATCTACAATAATTGTACTTCAAAACAATAATCGCGAAACCAGAGCGATCTGTCCGCAAGATAAGGTACTCCGTGAACCATTTGTGTCGGTGCAGTAGATCTCAGCTGTTACAGCTGACAGTGTCAGTTTGGTCGATAAAGCAGATCTCTGGCGCCGGCGGTGGCAGTTTATTGAAGGTGTCTAATTTCACTTCATTACTTTTACTCTCTCTTCTCAAGTTACCGTCAAATCATCATCAAACTTTTTACCGTTCAACTTCCACTCGATCAAATTATGTCATTTTTTCAGACTTATCACCCCTGATTTGGTATAGGTACTGTAATAGTTTTAAAGTCAACAATTACACTCAATATACTGTATTCCTATTGAGATAAAGGTTAAGCTTTGAAGTAACAAACATTTTTAGGCTCTTTGTTTCTAAATATATTTTACTACATGGTATGAAACTTTGAATTCATACTGGATACACATGTGTGTTTTAACTTAGATATTTACAATTTCCTAATTAGTTGGTTATTATTACATTTAATTCTAAATCTAATACTAATAAAACTAAACCCAAATACAATTTAGTTCGTTATGTTCATTTCACGACTAAAGAAATTTTAATGTACTTTTTGACCTGTTTATACCATAATTCACATTTTCTTTTTAAAAACTTGTAAAAATCATGTTTTTACTAAATTTTTACTACACTTTCAATAAATAGAATAATTTAATTTCAAAAATAAATTATTAATTATTGTTATACAATACATTACCTTATTTTACTTTCTTGGGCATTTAATTCCTACCTTCGGTCAAACTCAACAACCTTATATTTCTTTATTTAACTAAAAAAAATATTTCTCATTCTCTGTTTACCAGATATTTTTACTAAAAGGGTGGTTCCTTCATTTTTAGATTTTTCCATATCTTCGACTTTGTTTCCCTTTCCACATTCTCTCTTCTTTTCAATCTAGATCCTGAATGTTAAATCTAATAGTAATTTGGATTACAGTGCATAAGCAATTTTAACGTCCAGTCATATTTATTAAGCTGCAATTATTATTTTCGTCTCAGAAACCTATCGAAGGCCTGCTAGAAACTAAAGTTCAATATGTTTGGCCGTGTTCGCCGATGCACCCGACGACTTGACTCTGTTCCAATGTCACGCTCAAATAAATCGGCCTTGAAGAGTTCGCGGACAATAACGACCGTGTCCTTTGCGAAATGTTGCCAGCAGGAATGCATTGTTGCCCCTCCCCCCCCGAGAATTGTTGCCCCCTCCAGGCATTGTTGCCCCTCCCCATTGATGTTCCCCTCTTGTTTTGCCACTTTGTCAGTGATTTAGTTATCAGCTTATATTGTACTGGCCTTGGATACGCGAGGCTGGGTTGCAATCTTGACCACATTGTGCTCAATTGGGTCTTCCTGCAACCCAATGCGCGTGAGATTGGGCTGTCCAACACGCCAGTGCGTGCGAAACGAATGAAATATTCAGTAATCAGCTCAAAACGATTTATCTTAACTATTCATGTTACACATTTCAATACTCTCTTTTACATGGTAGCAAACGTATTTAATTATTTTATACATAATTGTTGTGGAGAATAAAACATAATAAACAATGTTTATTTATATAAAATCTATATTAAAATTAGAGTTTTGTCTGTACATTGCTTGGAATTAAGCCATTTTAGTTATTTCTACGTTTCATAACCCAGATATCAGAAATGGGTCTTATCACAATTTCTGTCTGGCTCTCTGAAACGCTAAATAAGATATTTGTGTTCGTATTTACCATAAAAACGAGAGCACTCATAGTTATAACACTTTTCTTATCCTATACTTTTTGGAGAAGAGGTTTGTGTACTTTAAAATAACCCACGGATTGAAAATAAAATGATGCTCTAAAAAATCCAGTTTTGAGCAATATACAGAGCATGTATCTATATAAGTTATTTCAGAGAATAAATACCCATCAGCTGTCAAACTAAGATCACTATTCTTTGGTTTGCATTGATACTGTAATTGATTTTAAACCTATTCCAAAAATGTTTTCGTATTATGCGTGTTAATATTGATACAAATGTTGTAATTGATTGAATTAAACTGAGAATATATTTTTTCTTTGCATTTATTTGTAAATATTTTGTCTTAATAACCTTTATACTTATGTCTTAATTCTTCAACCCGTACAAACGACGGCTTACTGCTTTTAGATAATAAAGCAATAGACTACAGCGGTGGTGTAATGTTAAATGAGAATAAAAAACTAAAATAAAATCTACTAACTTGGGTTCAGTAATATGAACACAGTAAGAGTAATTATTAATAATATTGAACATAGTAATCTTTCATTATGTCAATTAAGTAGGTATTCAAAAATATATTGGAAAAAGTAGCCTAACCTATTTCATTTAATTGATATTTTGGACATCGAGTATATTTCCATATCAACTTAAACTGCCTGGGAAAACAAAATTATCCTTTTTATTTAACAACTACAATTAGCTATCATTAAACACAATAAAACACACATTTAACCACCCCCACCCCAATGGATGTTTAAAACATCTACAATGGTCGCAGACACCTTAATCATAATACTATTTTTGTAAATATTACATACGATATACCTTCTAAAACGAACATATGACACACGATTAACGGCACAATAATAACACGTATACTAAACGCAACAAAATTATTGATTATGTCTCTAAGGACACTAGGTCACTACACTAGACGCCTTCAATGTTGTGTAAGCAATTTAACTACTACATTTGGGAAGCCTAACTGGAGTTTAAAGGGGTCACATTATCTAGTGTTACCGTTAATCCTGTGTTAGTATGTTCGTTTTAGAGGGTATATCGTATACGATATCTACAAATGGGGTTATGATTAAGGTCTCTACGACCATTGTAATTATTTTGTACACCCATCAGGTTTTCCTAGGGGTTTTTAATGTTTTTGGGGGAATGAAGGGTTTATTAGGCAAAGAAGGGATTTTTAGGGATTTGTAAGGCGTTAAATTTGATCTTCAGACTAGGTTTCGTTAGTTCAAAGGTGATTTACTGTCTAGGGCGTGTACCCTCAAGTGAAAAATTAGGGCTCTCTTGGGTAGATCTTTCCCTTTTTCAAGAGGGATGCTGAGTTGGGGTTTGAATCATCTTAGGGTGATTAATGACCCAATTTTGGATCTGGATTGGTTCGGAGTAGTAATACTCTTCCAAGAATCAGGTAGACTGGCCATACCTTATCTTTTCCATCCTTGTTCCTCATGACTCCCTTGCCTTTTAATATTCCGCAGAAAGACGTGCCTAGCTGGAATTTTTAAGGCCTTGTAGTAATCCAGAATCTAATATCTAACGTGTAGCATTACCGATAATTTTGTAAACAATTGAAATTTTCTGAGTGTGTATGTTCACTGGAACGATGATACTTTTAGAAATACAAACAAATAACAGAGGTAAAAAACTAAAATGTTCATCACACGAATTTAGAGTAACAGTTTGGGCCATCCCCAGATTGTTACTCTACAGGGAGGAAATACTTAAATAATAAATAAAAATTATTTATAACGAAGGAACAGTTTTTATTGAATAATTTAGTTTGAGAAAACATATATAATGATAAATTAAATTTTGAAAAGAATGATAAATGTATAAAAAACAAAAGGAGATACTTTTGGGGTAAAAGGGGAAGGGTATGTTATATTTGCAAACAAAAAGAAAAAAAGTATTAGATGAAGGTTTGGTGGACTTGTTTTATTAGATTTCTTGTCACGTGAACAACATCCATAAACAACAAGCAAGGAGTCTTGTTAGACACAAATATACTCGACTGGTGAAAACAAACGTAAATAAGAATCCGTCGCCTCCCCCTCCCATGACACCACATTAATTCATCTAATTGTTTCCTCTTTAAACGTTTAGTTGGAGTTGATGTTGTAATTTTGGGTAAACATCCTCACATCTTATCTCTTTTCTTCTACAATCAGTGATTCATGCGTCTGATAAGCGAGTGTGTGTCAATTTCTTAAGCAAACGAAAATTATATGTGCTATTTGGCTAGATTTGAAAATCCATCATATATTTTAGGACCATTCTTTGACCAATTTTCAAAAGGTAATGAGTCAAAATTGAAAAATACGTTTTCACGGTCTCTTGGTTAATCAGAGAAATGTTTTTTAATAATTTTGTTTTGGGGGTTTTACTCCCGCCTGGGACTGAAGATGTAATTTGAACTAAATTACGGGAGATGGATATTCTTTTAGGGACGTTTCTTTCTTGGGAGGTTGCCTCAGAGAGGTTGGATCAGCGAGTTGCCACAGAGCTACCGTGTCAGTACAAAACAAGATTGACAATATTGAAGTATTCTTTTTGATTATACCTTTGTTCCGTTCATCGCACTTAGAAAGTCGTTGGAACTTCCGGAAACGCCTTTTTGCTTAGCTTCTTAGACTTTCATTTCCGGCGGTCACTGTTTCATTTCCTGGGATTCCGAAACAATAAAAACTTGGACATCATTGAGAAGATTATAGATACCTCTTGGTTATACCTTTCTTCTATCCAAGAGGCTAAAAAAATCGTCAGGTCCTTGGGAAATATATTTTTCAATTCTTCAATTCAAGTATCTACAGATCCATTTCCTAGAATTTCCAAAACAACTGAAAGCTTGTAAATCTGTCTTTAAGATTTTGAGATGTGATGACGTAAGTTGGGAGAGCAGAAAATATTCCACTGCGTAGTTACAGTGTACTGTGTGCACCCGAGAGCCTGACCGAGGCGCAACCTGACGGCGGTGACCGGAAGGAGTGATGTGTTGGCCAAAATAACCCAACCTGGTGATAGTGTTACTGTTGGCGTTTCCCAGAATAGCCGACAACACAACATCACTGAGACCGCGGTATTCGTCAATACGAACAGTGGGCGGAGGGCAAACAAGTTCCACAGAGAGAATAGCCGACATAATTGCGTCAGAGAAATAACAAATACTCTTTGAGCACGCGTATGGTGAGGAGATTTAGGTATGGTTGGAGGTAGGTATCGTTTAGTAGAGGAGGTTTAGCGCGATGCCTTTTCGATTGTTGTGTTGCCTGTGGCTCTTGTCCCACAATGTTGGTCGACTGTGGACTGCAATTATTGCATCTTTCTTCATGGTAAACATTTAAAATAACTTAACCTTACTTAAGACTGAAGAACGCAAGGGAAACTAAATAATTTACTTACTAACTACTAACGGAACTAACTTTTAAGCTCATAGAGGAACAAATAAACAGTAAATAATATTAAACATCCGTGCACCTCGGTAGGTTTAAAGTAGACTGAATTGAGCGATGAGAGGTGTGTGGCCAATCACGAAGAATCAGCAAGCAAAGAATCGTCCTAAACCTCCAGCTAGACCTCAACCTACACATACGCTTATAACTCCTCACTATACGCGAACCCTTATTCAGGATGTTTGTGATGTGTCTATAATGGGCACATCGAATATATTACAGTACTTTAAGTAGTATTAACGGAAGAACGGAAATTCGCTCTACTCACATCAGCGAGCTGCGTGCGATCTTTTTCTATGGAACATATCTTGCTGGATGTTGTTGTGATCGACACATACTGTAACTAGTGATAACTGGGATAGTGGACATTTTATCAGCTGGAAAGTTGAATTGCTCATGTAAAATTTAATTACTAAATAAGAAATGCCAAAGTTTTTTAATTGTAAAATATTTATGTTCCCGACTACTTTTGCGGTGCACAGAGCATTGGGTCAACTACTTACTTAAATTGTGTGTAAACAGACAAAAAGCCCACCAACAATCGGTCAGTTCGATAAATCGAAACCGTTTTGACTGCAAACAAACAATGTACCTGATGGAGAGGTTCAATATGTTGATTCAGTTTTGCAAGTCGACATCGAAGGTCCAGCGCCACTTCAGTTGAGTTAAACAGGTCAAAACCCCTCCGTGGAGGAGGGGGATGAAGTTGTAAACATGTGATGGGAGGGTGGGTGGGTAAATGTGACGTCATTTCAAAATTCGAGAATCGATAACTTGATTCAATGTTTGCCAAGTTGGCCCCATTCATGTTTAAACCTTGCCTCCCTACCGGAGGCTTGGATACACTTTTCGTGATTGTACAATATGAAAAACGTTCCAGAATAGTTATACACGTTGTGAAGGATATATTAATAAAAGGGATGTCCCGCAATTTTCTGGAATAAATTTGTATCTAATTTCTTGGGCCAATCAGTTAGTTCCTCGTATTTCTCACGGTTTTTTCAAAATTTTAGTAAAAAATAACAATTACACGTTTATCATTTACCGCTCAAGAAATTCAAAATTTGTAATCTGTAAATTTTAGTCGGATAAGTCAATGCAGGTAGGCAGCAAAGACACCTATTTATTATGTAAAATGTTCTTGTCTTCACCCAATGAGTAGCTTTATAAAAGACTTATTTGAGATGTCCTAAACAGCCATTGAAATTTTCATGGAGCAGGATCCTAAGTATTACTTTAAAACTCGTACTACATGAATATATTGTGAAACAAAAATTATTCGTCGCTTTTCACCACCTCCAGCTACCGGTTATTTTACTCTGGAATGCCGGCTCATTTTTGGCCACTTTTCAGGATTTTTTAAAAACCCCCAAAAAATTGTAGATACTATGCAGAGTATAACATTTATATGTATTTGTGTTTAGTATAAAACAGGCTACAAGAAAATAATAAAAATTAACAACTTGTGACAAAAATTATTAATGTAAAGAAATGGTTTATAAAAAAAATAATTTTCATAACATTTGTGCTCTCCCAAAATGCTCAAAGCCTTTTTTTATAAAAAATCGGAAATAGCCATTTGGTTCGAAATTTCATAAGGAATAAGAATATATATATAGCTAAAAAACAAAAGTACCCATGTTTAACAACATTTATATGTAAACAAAACCTTTACTGCCTAGTTTGTGGTCTATAAGAGTAATCGCCAAATTAATTATATAAATATTGTAAAGTATAACATTAGGCCTGTATATATTTATAACACTAAATATAAGGAGAAAGGCGTTATGGATAATTCATATGTTGTTATGGATAATTGACGCAAAATACACAACGAAACAATGACACAATAGCACGACTCGTTCTATCAAATGACGGAAGTAAGTAGGTAAAATCATGGTAATAATATGCGAACACTTTTGCATTTCATATCACATTGTTAGACATATTAAATCTACTCTCTGAAATGAAAATGAATAAGCCAATCGTGAAATTTGAAAACAGAATCTGAAGAATAATTTAACCGGATTCTGTCGAATTCTACTATTGTCGAAACAACAGAAATCACTTACATCCAAGTTGATTTAATACAGCCTCTCCATTTCAACATGGCTACCAACTATATTGACATAGATATGTCTTAGCTCTATGAGGGGATTGGCAATCACATCAGACTAAAATATGAAACGGAAGTGACGTCATATGGTTATAAGGACAGCGGTTTAGAGTAACTGAAAACATCACTTTAGACATATCTATCACCTGAGCTATTTCCCAAAAGGAAGTAAATACATTTTTTATCAGAGAAACTCCCCATAATGCTCTAAATATTTCATATTAAACTGTAATTTGAAGGAAAGACGTAACTACAAAAACTAGCTTTTCATAATACCTTCTCATCTTTCCTTTCATGTCCGTTTCAACCACCCATCCAAAATGTTTTCAATTTAGTCCCCCTGAAGAGAGAAGCGCATCAGTCAAGGCGGGTTACAGTAAGGCAGGGCGTGTTGGGCTAAGTTTCAGTAGTGAATATATTACCCAACAAAGAAGCATAGACTTGCAAATACGCCGAATAATAAGGCGACCTGACGTCGACATCTGTAACTGAGTCTGTGACTGCAAACAATGTAGGCCTACTGGACCCACGCTCCAAGAAAGCGAATGATATTTTTACAAAAATACACCAAAAATAATTTCTTGGATGGATTATTAGGAAATGTTATCTCTGCCCATTTAAGATTTTTCTTAAGTGAAGAAACTGTGAAAAATGTCATACAAATTGCAACAGTAATATACATTTTTTTAAATTCATTGTTAGTGATCATGAGTTTATGTTATTTAGATTTTTGACATGGCTACGTCTTAGCTCTGGAGGGGGGTTATAGAAATTTGCGCGACCAAAATTTGAAATAGTGACGTCATTTGGTTTGGTTTGGTGGTGATTTGGTTTGGTTTGGCTATAAGATCAGGTCCTTGTTATAAGAACAGCAATTTAGATGAACTAAAATCATTCCCTTTAGACATATCCACGATCTAAGATGACATTTGATGACATCTGAAAACAGTTAATGTCTTTTATGACCTGCAATTTAGGTTTGTAAATGAAAGGTAAATTAATCGATAAGGTCTTAAACTAACGAGAGGTTGGACCTGCAAAGCCTTAATTGAGTTTTTATTTCCTGGGATAGTATATTTATTAAGGAGGAAGTGGAGGTATAAATACGTTGTTGACAGAGGAGATCCAACCAATAGTTCACTGTCATTGACGAAATGCTCGCTCTCCATTTGCTGATGGAAATAATTTATTGTGCTATCTAAATAAAATTATAAAAACTAAACTTTTCATCATTAAAACTTCCAGCGTTTGAGTGAATTTAGAGACCAGTTCATCCACATTTCCAAGTGCTGAATGCTACCATAACAATGATAGAAACTATCAACTACTAGTTGGCCAAGATGAGTTCAATGTTTCAAATGACCTGGTTATTCAACCTGTCCCACATTCCAGTTGTTACTCCAGTTTGGTCTAAGTCCAACGTTTCTTGTTTATTAAAAAAAAGTATTGTCTGACGTTCACGTGGGAACGGAGAGGAAAGCTTAAAAATATATATTTTTATTTGAATCAATTTACAAAATTGTTAGTCAAACAATATAAATATAAAGAAAATAGCAGCTTTCTCATCCTTTGTGCGGGTTATATAACCCGTGTAAAGAAGACATACTAACCTAAAATATAAAAGATTAAAAGAAGCAGGGATATTTATTATAATTATAATTCTTAGCCCAATTCATTAGTTTTAAAATAGATAAAAAAAATATAATGTATAGTAATTTAAATAATAATATAATTATGTATAAAATAAGTTTTATAAAAATTGTAAAAATGAGTTATTTGCTTTATGTTGGGAAATGAAAGTAGTTTTTATAAATAATTTTTAAACCAATTAACCAATTTTCTGACATTTCCAAAAATTAAGAGTTTTATTCATATGATTAATATGGGAAGAGTATGTTTTGTGATGATAATACTGTTTATTAGTAAAAGATAGATCTCAAAATAGCTAAATACGTCATCAAAATTTGTTAATATGGAAATATTAATTTTTATCTAAATAACATTGAAAAATAGTATTTTTATTGTTAAAAGGTAGTTGGAGTAGAAAAATTTAAGACCAATTGTTCATTTTCGATTCCAATGGTGAAATACAAAATTAGAAATATAAAAATTACATAAAAAACTCAAAAAAATTTTTGTACAAAAATAGTTCCATTGACCATATTGGTTTACGACTGTCCACATTTGTATACAGTTCTTATCCTTTGGTCTGTCACCATTGTTACGAGAGTTATCGGAACCAAAAAAAAAAAAAAAAAAAAAAAAAAAAAATATTTATATATAAATATATATATATATAAATCACTTTGTTTTTGGATCCCATACTTAAAAAAAAATAAAGCATATTTAATAGAATAATATTCTTTAAATTTAAAACTAAGTAGTTAGTAAAATTTAGTATAGAATAAGATAACCTTTTAACGTAGTATTCTGTTAAAAATAAGTTTAAATTCAAAGATCCGTGTAAAAATGTAAATTTATTTACTTCCCTGTGGGAAATAGGTTAGATCATGGATATTTCTATAGGGAATGTTTTCAGCTCATCTAAACAGCTCTCCTTATAACCATATGACGTCATTTCCGTTTCAATTTTTTCTGACGATTGCCATACCTCCCCCCTAGAGGTAAGGCTAATCTATGTCAATATATTTGGTAGCTATGTTAAAATTTTTTTGTTGAGATCACATACTGTACTTAGTAAAACGCAAAAAATATTACTAATCTCACTCAAAACTGGGTTTTGAGAGGTCATTACTTTATTTTAATAGGTTTTGGGTTAGTTTAAAGTAAACAAATACATTCTCCAATAGTATGGAATAATTAATGATTTTCGTCATAGTAGGTGCTTTCGTTTTCGAGGAGAAACATTACAAAAGACCTTGTTCAACGTTACAGAAATACAGAAATATAGACAGAAATTGAGATAAAATCGATTTTGGTTGTTCTGGGGTATACTCATAATTAGACAGAATCGGTAGTTAGACTCAGAATAGTTAGGATTCCACGTTAAACTGAAGGTCCCTTAGATGCCTTTGGCTGTTGGACTATTAATTAACAGTCCTGTCTATCGACCCACAATCATCTTTAAACTTTAACTTACGGTCTTAACACTCATTTCTGATCAATACGCAGCTTAATATACCTACCTGGGTAGGTGACCACTTCAAAAGGAAATCTCATCTTATCTAATAGAAGGTAAAATTAGCAAAAAGTCACAGTTTTAAGAAATTTACATACAAAACATTAATTTTATTTTTTTATGAATGTAAGGTCGCGTGGGTGGGAGAAGCTTGATAGTACGGCGTGTCGTTTATGACCGAATGTGAGTGGGTTAGGGAGCCACGGAGGTTCAATTGTTGGCTGTGACTCTCAATGGCCCAATCTCGAAGAAGTTTATCGCCAGTAGCGATGAGTCTGGCGGCGGCGAACGACGTTAAAGCGGACGCTCGTTGGGCAAGGGCCAGCGCTGAAATAGCCTCGTAGGTTCGGGTCAGGGCGGCGGCTTACCTGCCCGAGGGCGGTTATGTAACTGAGGGGGTGACGTCTGGAGTGTAACATGTAACATCTCGAACATGGTTTTGGTATTTTGGATTTTGCCTGTATCTACGCCAGAGGCATTTTAATCATTTTAAGCCAAGGAGTGATATTACACTTCTTGGGAAAGCGGTCCAACCCCATATGGGCATCCTGGGATTTGAACCCGTGACCTCTTGCACCGAAATCCAAAATACTAACCACTACGCTAGCAAGGCACCCAACTTCATGGCATATAGGGTAAGGTCTGTTATCTAGCTACTTGGAGGTCACGATTGTGGATAGTTTGGAGCGATGGTCGGTGTATGTGTTATTCTCTGGTGTGGATTAACGTCCGCACTATTGAATGCTACAATCATCCACAAAGATCATCCTCACAATTAGACCAGTTTGTAAATAAGGGATAAAAGAGGTTCGAAACCCACTAGGTCCCTTAGATGCAATTGCTATAAGAAACACGTAATTCTTAGTCAGTTAGGCCTACAAGACTACAAGATCGCGCCACAATCACCTTACACTCATCCTCATTCATACTTGGTTTTAATACACCTACATTTGTAGGTCACTATTTCAGAAAGATAATGTAAATAAAGTGTCAAAGTGAGATAAATAAATTGGTAAACAAAGTTCAATTTCTGGGATCATTTTGAGCGAAGATTATATAGCTCTCTGCCATTTTAAGGATTGCAATGAAGCCTGGTCAATATTTTCATCTGGAAAACGTTTGGTAAAATTCTAATTTTCTTGTTTCTGAAAGACAACAAACAATTTGGTACCCTAGATATTATATGCCAAAAGTTACTGTAATACATAATTGGTAAACCACATTAATATTGAGTCGATTATTATATATTTTGTTATTGTTTGTCTTTAATTTATATCGAGACCATTGAAATAGCTTAAGAACAAACAATTTAATATATTATAATCTTTCTGCTCATTCAATAATCTTGTATATATCCAGATTGTGTAGTTCTCTTCTTTTGAAGATCGTTAGTGTTAACAAACATTTAATAATCGAACACACGGACGAAAAAAATACAAAATTCCAAAACAATGAACGATGAATGATATTGAACGGACAATGATATTGAGTTTGACGCACTTATGTTTATCTATTTTTGAATGTTCAATGTTTTAGAATTAAATTAGATTTTTCAGTTTTATTGTTTTTATGTTTTTAGGACGTTAAATTATTTTTCAAAATATAATTTATGAGGACAGAATTATCCTGGGTTAACTTTTGTTAAATACATAATAATCATAGTTTACAATTTAAGTTTAACAATAAATAAGTTTTGTTTTTGAAGCTTAGTGAATGTATATTCTACTATTTCAACTGCTAAATCGATGTAAATGACATATGAACGTCATAAATAAAAAATTCAGAAAGTATTGAAAAATCAAATTGACTGCAGTGTAGTCTGGAAGGGGTAAAACGCACGAGGATTAATGTCCATAGCAACCCCGATCGGATGAATCCATTTATTTGGTCGATCGGGTAGCACACATTACGAGCATTAAAGCAATATTCCACAGCTTATCGAACCTTCATAAAGTTTCCATTTTATATTCTAACTGAAATATCTATCCATTTCAAGATATCAAGTACGTTGGTGCGTCGATAAGGATTTTTGGGGGTCCTTCCTAACTGTGTAAGAGTTTACGGTAATTTAATTTAGGTTTTAGAAAAATTACAAAGTACAATAAAAAATTTAGCTATTATCGTATTTCTCATAAGAGTTTCTAGAACCTGAAACGTTTTTTCGGTTAAAGGTGCCCAGTAGGAAAAAGTATCTTTGTTTTATGTCATACAAGATAAAATCTATCTTATATAGCTCTAGATCCACCTAACTAAAACATCAGCAAAAGGATCCAAATTTGAGTGTGCAGTGTACAGTTATTTTCTCAAGTAAAAACCCTAGCAAATTAGATTATCAAAGGCGGTAGCTTGTCAATACAAAATGTAATATATTTATTCCCCTTTGGGGAATAGCTTAGCTCATGGATATGTCTAAAAGTAAAGAGAGTGTTTTCAGTTCCTCTATACAGTTTATAACCATATGACGTCACTTCTGTTTCAAATTTTGGTCTAGTGGACCGCCAACCACCCCCCTCCGAAGCTAAGACATACCCATGTACATACATTTTTTGGGATATGTTAAAATTATCTATTGAAAGTTGAATTTCTGTTAGGATCAGCTAAAATAAAACGTTCGAATTTTCTTTTTGTATCTTATTTATGTGAATGGGTTTTAAATCTATATAAATTGGTAAACAAAATACGTTTCTTTTGAAGCTCAGGTAAACGTAAGGGAACAATTTTAAATAGACATTTCCCTTATTATCTAAAATGTTGCAATAAAACGTGGTATAAGGCTTTATCTAGATACGTTCTAAAAATTTAGCAGAAATATACCATTAATGTTTTTCTCCCTCTTGGCAATAAACTGAAATATCATCCAAATTTATAAACCTTAATACAAATTTTCATGTGACTAAACGCTCGACGAAACTTAGTTTACATCGACAAAAAAATTTAAAATGAAATATAAATTCGTTGAGTACGCAGGTCTGCTGCTATGGAGTTGTTAAGATTGCATGGTAAACAATGACGACGAGACAGGGGTGAAGACAATTCCTTGTCTGACGCGCACTTCCTTGTTACGCCAAACGCGCCAAGGCGATTATTTGATTTGATTAAATCAAGTGCTAATATCATGTGATTGTTACGCCATCTCATGGCCAAAACCAATCTATATCTATCTTTGGAATAAGCATAGGTCAAATTGATCTAAATACTTCCGGGAAAGATATGTTGATTACAAAAGGACACGATAGTACATCTCGTATTTGTATTAAAACTGGTATAAATTGTTTTATCTATGAAACACGATATAAAGAAAATTACCTACAATACTTACTTAATATTGCATACTTCTTTAGTTGAGGAAAGAAAATTAAGGCCATCGTTCATGTTAGATGGCCTCTCCTAATAAATTTACAAGCCAATTTATTGATAAATGAATTATTTCTCAAACAAATATCAATAAATCACCAGCGAACGCTTTGAGAAAATAAATCCACGATCAAGTGTGTGCTTTATATCATAATTCTCTAAAAACAATCACTTTAACAGTTGCATCATTAAAAAACAAATTATTCCTGCAGCACGAGAAAATCCGATCAAATTATAAAAATGTTAATTATAATCGAAAAAATAAAATCGTAAAGAGTATTGCAAAATAGGTATAATTAATTACATTCAGTAGACATAACAATTTTTGAGATATCTTATCCTGTTGAGAAAAAAGCCAAGGATTTGTGCAGAAATGTTTTAGATTGTTATATTTTATTTGGAGTATTGATTGTAAAATTCGGACAGATATTGAAATGAACAAAATTGTCATTTAATTATAATTTAAAATCTTTATTAATAAACACGTGTTGTAGAATTATTTAATATGTTATTTCTGTTTATGAAAAAATAATCTCATTACCTTAAATTAATCTACCACTGTACCTCACATTTACAAGCCAATTTGGATTGCTCATGGTCGGGAATCAAATCCTCAAATCCGAGAATTCCAACTTTTCACACGACAGCGAACGCTTTGACTACTAAGTACCAATCCATCTAGTACTTCGGCAGAGCAAGTGGGTGCTTTATTATTTCATAAAGCTTCTCTAGTGGCAAAACAGAGAACTTCATGAGTTGTTCCAGTATAATCTTACAGATGGCAGCACGGCAGACGACGACAAATCTTCGAAAATGGGGCCACATTAAGATGAAAGGTGGACGCCATCTTCGGTTTACATTATTGGGTCAGTCCATTCGTAGACACATTGACTGTCCAATGAATTGTAAGCTACAAGAGAACATTTTTTAACAGAAAGGCGTCTTATTTGTAGTTTATCGCCATCAAAACATAAAAACTCATGTTAATTAGACTGAAATAAATATCCCTGTATATTTTTAGTGAATTGCCCATGCAAAATTGAGCTATATATTTTCGCAGTCGTCTCGAGAACTGTTTATGAGCTAATTTTGTGAGCTATGATGCCTTTATTTCTAAATGAATGACAATTCATCGAGTACGTAGATCTACTAAAACGAGAATTTTTTGTCCTGTAAAATTGTATAGTGTAAATAAAAATTTTAACAATAATTATGATATTCTGTTCCAAATAATAGCACTACTTACTGATTACCAACAACATCTAAGTCTTAGGCAGAGTGCATCTTCTACTCACCTGTAAACAAACAGAATTTGGTTACATAACAAATATACCATAGACTTTTCATATTTCATAATTCTTTCAATATACCATTTTTTGATGATTTCAAAATCTTAAAATATTTTAACATGGGTATATCTTAGCTCTGGTGGGGAGTTTCCATAGAAACTACCAGAGATATTGTATTGAATTTTTAATATAAACAAATAAGAACAGCTGTTTAGATGAACTGAAAACATCTCCTTTAGACATATCCATGATCTAACCTATTTCCCACAGGGAAGTAAATACAAACATTTTTCTTACTGGTAATATAAATACAATAGGTTTAAAATATATTACTGCTTCATCCAACAAATTATTTTCATTTATTGAAGATAACGAAATTTAATGCAGAAAAGAGTATTTATACCAAAAACGCTTTGAAAATACGCTTAGTTATAGCAACGAGAAGCAAACAACTGAGATAGACTACTAAATATATTTTGAAAATTCTTTTACTTTATTTCATCCTGAAGAACCGTTTCAATAACCGTTGAGTTACATCGTAATAAACGCGATATTGGCGTCAAACAGCGCTCTGCGAAGTTAAGTTAGGTTGGTATAGTATAGACAGTATAAAATATTATCTACGAGATAAAATTATCAATAACCAACCTAACTTGACTCCGCAGAGCGCTGTTTGTGTGGCTCTAGTAAAAAATTGAGAATGCGGGGACATACTAGAAAAGACCCGAGATGTAAGATCACGAAATAAGGATAAATTTGTTTAAAGTTGTATAGAGAACCTAACAAATATTGTCGATATCTTCTCTGAATCTATAAAACGTATTTTCAGCTCAAAAGATTGTTAAACACACGGATAACAGTTTAATATAGTTAGTTATATCTATAATTTCTATTCGATAGCTCAGAGCATGACCAGGATTTGAATAGTAATAGTTTAAATTTGTATTGACATGAGACGAATTAATATTCCTGGACCATTTATAGATCAAGTGGACAGTAATCCGTCAAGGTTAGTTCCTGGTAAAAATGCTATTTTTGTACTATTATAACATTTTTGTGATGTCCAACGACTCGACTTGATCGTTCGTCGTTAATGATACAGGCAAACAAATGATATCGTGAGAAACAAAATTATACTTGCACTTATATTCGCTTTAAAATACCCGCCAAGTGTGACTACATGGATTTTTTAGTGGATTAACCCTGGTTTAGCTTTAAAAAGTCCCACCATGTCCCTTGGGGTTATGTTTAAAGCACACTGTTCCCTGTTTCAGAGTGTAGCTGTTGCACAGTGGCAAGTGAGTGTGCGATGTGTTGGTACGATATCTCGGTATGCAAAGTCATGCGTGAAAATCGCGAGTGTGTTGGTTGGTGTGGAATTTGCTTTGTGCAAGTCTCCATCAGAGGGCGTTGAACACAGTGAAGACAGGAGCTGGAAGCTAAAGGAGGTTTTAATCAAAAAATGTCACCGACAAGAATTTAAAAATAAAAATGGAAAATTTTGAGTTATAGGCTAAAAAGAAAATTGAATTAAATGACTGCAGACAGAGACGCAGACATGAGCTGAGTGGGCATATACAGAGCTGATAAGTGACTCAACGTCACCACTTCTCGAGTTATTCTATTGTGAAACGAATTGCAATATTATTTCTAAAATCTGACCTGACTTACTTCAAAGTTTGAGCAAAAAACCATCACAGTAGACGGATTTCAGTGGGGAACCAGTAATTCCGGATTCATAAGGGACTGGGGACAATCTAAATATAACAGTAGTTGACTGAAATGGAAAATACGTCCTAAAATTATGTAAAGGGGCTACCATTGGGCTATTGAGAACCAAAATAATCATTGAGTAACCGTTAATGAGTGTCATGACAATGGTATATGAAGTCGAACTGCTGGAAATAATTCTCTGTATATAGCCTACATATAACTAAACAATGAAAATATAAATAAATGCAATTTAAGGGGAGTCCTTATCTTCTAAGTTCTTATCTTCCGTAATGTTAACTAAATGTAAATTTTTAATGTGATATAAGAGCTAGAACTTTGAAACATTCCACACATTTACTTTAACTAATTAACTAGACACAGACACAAGATAATTAGAAAAGCCCCAACCAAAAGTTGTTTAGACCTTTTAGAAATGCATTAAATATTAAAAAAAACTTTTGAAGCTCCTGCTAAAAATATGATCAAATTCTTGTGTCTGTTTTTAGAGTAATCTATTACTCTATTATTATGAATTATTATAGTCCTGGAAAACGAAAATAAAACTTTTAAAAACTAATGTTTCGAGAATCATGGAAAACCTAACTAAAGAAATCACTCTTCATCTTACCTTGAGTAATGTTCTGCCTTATGCCTTATATGAACATTTTGGAATCCCAAAACTATTACTTTTCTTAAATCAGCATTTTAGGCAGTTTAGCCAACCGCAGAAAACCAAATAATACAATAAAATATGAGATATCTATATTTTAAGAGTTATTCTAAGAGGTGGTGCGTCACCCTCCTGAAATTTAACGAAAAATTAGGAGCAGCCTCCTTGTTTTTATTCTTCATTGGACATTTATAGTTTAATGTTTAAAAAGCTATATACCAATTGAAAGCGAAAATTCTGAAGAATAATTATCATCTTGGACTCATTGATTGATTCTCGTTGATTCTGGTTTTATTTTCTGTGGATCCCAATCAAAGTCTGTACAGATATTTTAATCCAATATTGTTACCAAGTACAGTACTTTTCTCTTTCTTCGTAATTTATTTTAGTAATCTATATAAATAAATTACAGTTAGTACATTTCTTTTAATTATGATATTTTTAACTATTTTTACATTTTATACCCCAGAAAAGCCAAAGTAGGTCTTATCTCAATTTAAGTTTGTCTTTCTTTAGCGATAAATGAGGATGTAATGTTTCTTCTTAAAATCGAGAGCGTCCACAGTTTGTTATTCAACGAATTTGTCTAATATTCTATAGTTTTGGGAAGGATTTTTTACTTTAAATCGACTATGAAAATAAAATAATGACCTCCCAAAACCCTCAGTTTGGAGGAATATGAATGAGTTAAATAGTTATACAAATGTTATAGTTTATCTAATTTTAGTAAATTAAAGCTAAATAACTGAGCTGAAAATGTATTTTTCCTTTACATTTCTTTGTTTAAGATTTCAGGTTGATATTTTGTTATAAGTATCTAAATTCTTAACACTGAATTATACAACTCGCACAAAGAACGGGCTTAACTTAGCCAGGAACTAAAAAACACATTGCATGTGAGAAGCAACGCCTCATAGCAGCAGCTTTGTCTTCATCAGACACCTATTGACTTTTTAGTTCCACGGTGAATTTTGTTCTATACGACTTAAAAACTTGGCAGTCATGAAATGAGGGTCGATTCAATAAAAAAATGAGTGTTAAATAATTAAAATTGTCCATGTAGATAGACAACTGCGTCAGTAAGTGCCTTTAGGTAGGCCACACGCAGACAGTTTCAGAATTGCATACCCAACGCCTTAATTTATGTTGTTTCGTCAAATATATATCTGTGGATTACAACGAGTGTGATTTTTGCAATTACGTTATTATTTGCTTCGTTAAAAATCCTTCATGTTGTTGTACATTGAATAAATTAAAATAATAATGTTCCTTAACCAGATAAAGTTGGTTAAAAATATATTTTCATTTCTTATTCAAAAGTAAAACTTAAATTTCTTCAGTGCAGTAATACTGTCGTGACCATAAAAAGTTACGTGGGCCTAAGAGTAAGAAAATTATCTCACATAGACAGTTTGTGGTTAATTGATAATCGTAAAAATTTCTTTTCTTCAACGCAGTGAATACTAATTGGTAGCCTACTTTTAAGTGTCTTTGATTTCTATTTCTTTTTTAAAAAATATCGTAATTTACTTATGTTACATTCCTCTAAATTAATTGGAGTATTACATTATAGTAAATTAAAAGTTAATTAAATAAAATTTTTATTTTTATGTTACCCGCAAAGGTCCATAAAAATTTATTTAGAGGTAATAATCAATATAGGTACTATTGACTATCATCGAAAGAAGAGAACTACTCATCCTTGATAGGCTGATGGGTCTGATGATGACTTCATAGGAACAGCAACTAGTGTTTCTAACAATAGCAACAGATTAAATTACGTGAATATCAGGTATTTAAATTTTAAGTATTCCTCTGTAATCCGGAGATTGAAAATCACTAAAACCCTTTAGAAAGGTAATAATAACAATAATATTAGATTAGTTTACCATTTGAAATGGCGATCTAAGCAGGAACGTATTTTAAGGCAAATATGAATGAGAAATGAGTGTAAGATCATTGAGGTGTGATCGTGTAGTTTACTTACTGACTAAGGCTGACATTTCCCTTAGATATGACTTTAAAGTAATAGCTTAGCAGCCAATGGAATCTAAGGGACCTACAGTGTAACGTGAGATCCGAACCACAATTTTGCCTCTGAATTAAGGAATGGAACGTTTATTCAAAACAGAGAATATAACATCCACCAACCAAAACCAGTCACGATTTGTGTTCTCCAAGTAAGTGGATTACTTAGGACACGTCACTGTCCAGTCTTAAAAATGAAACAATGAACATTCTTCTTCTGCTGGGTCGGGAATGTTTTGTACGTTCTAGCATTCTCATTTCCGTTGACTCCAACGCTGCGCTGTGGCGAATACACGTACTATCGTGTCGCGTTGTTGTGAGCGGGCCTCGTCAAGAAGGCTCCCGTTGGGCCAGGTCGCCGTCGCCGCGCGGTCTCCTGACTTTCGCTCTCCCACCACCAGAGTCCGCGACCGTCACAACAGGCCGTTGAACTGCTGAACCTGGCCGCTAGAGACCGCGAGCATCGATCAACACACCGCTTGTCCGAGGCTGGTCAACCAGATAATACATAACACGTAGTCGCGAAATTACAAACAACCGATGGTTTTGATCATACGGAATGGATGTATCTCGTTTGTGCGAATATCAGTTTAGATTGTAAGTTTCGATAACCAAATCAAACCCAGTTTTGGAAGAGGAAGAGAAACATGTGTAATTCTGTAAAGAGTGAACTCTGTGAATACTTTAATGTAAAACATTCATATTTGATTGAAAACTTCATCTAAAAATTTAAAATTTTGTAAATCAACAGTTAATGATCGAATATAGTAAAATAAACTTAGCCCTAAAATGTGTTGTAATTCAGATGATTAACCACTCAAACCATTGTAAGCTAAATATTTCAATGAGTCGAATTTCACGAAGTCTCGTTTTCTCGACGAAATATTATCGCAGATAAACGCCTGGTAATATCAAAGGGAATAATATACCCCCGTCGCAGCAGACCTGCGCAGTAATATAATAATGATAATGATACATTACAAGTTTTTATCAATATCTGTCGATAAATATGAGAGTTATTTAAAACACGTTTGTTGCCTATTCTCCTTAAGATTAACATAGGAAAGAGTATGTAGGTTTGCTGCTGTGAGGAACATTGAAAGTAGGCAGTTCTAACTTAAAAAAAATTATTTTGACTATTCATACCAAGTTCCATAAACATCTGTCCATAAATAAAGGAGTTTGCTTATTCTCTATACGATCAACATGGGAAAAGAGTATGCAGGTTAGCTGCTTTGATAAACACATCAACTATGATTTTTAAGCATCTGAAGCATAAGATCTCAACCACATGAAGGTAAATACCAAGTTTAATCCAAAAATATTTATTGATAAGTGAAATATTAATTTTTCTTTATCCTCCATAAGATTAACATTGGAGCCCTAAAATACAACGTACTGTGTTTAGATTTTTTAATATTTCGGTAACCGTTAGAGATGGAGAAAAACTTTAAGACACTAAATTGTGTAGTTTTTTTAAACTGATTCTAATGAACAAACAATTTCTTTGTTTCAAAACCAAACAGCTGATCTTTCTAGCAATATAAACTAATGAAACAATATCAAACACGTGTAATGTCAGTTTACTATATTATTGTTTGTTTAGATGAATGGATGGAATAATGTGCCTGAATATATCTTTAGAAGGGCAAATAAATTAACAAAACAGTTTTTCCTCTCATTTTTTGAAAAGTAAATTTTTTATTACTGTTTTATCATTTACGGCATTTCTAATAAATTACTTTTAAGTTCAAGTTCAAGTACTCGTACTCATTTCAAGTACTCGGCTCAGCCGTACTTGAAACTTTATCTCGCACCGATAACAGTCACTAGTGACGCGCACCGGACTAGTGACGAAATATACTACATCATAACGTATTACAAATGTTGATACTGATACTAACTTTCTAATCCACCTAATTGTAAATTAATGCAAAATAATTGACCTAAGAATTTATCTTCCTTGTATTTGTTTGTTTACGTTTTCGGTTTATAAATTTGTTATAATGAAACGCTGAATCATACAATCACAAAGGACAGGCTTAAAAATCGAAGCTTACTAAATTAAAACCTAAAAATAGCTTAATCTTAAAAAATGTCACAACTTTTAGTTTTTCATTAATTTTTTTCACCCTCCAACGGTTTTACCGTCGATTCATCGACGCCACCGCCGGTCGTCGAAGGTTCACCGTCGATCAATCGACGGTAGGTAAGCTTTTACAAAAAGCAATGGTGTGAATACATTTTCGGTTAAAACTACATTGAATATAGTATCGTTGTTTTCTACAGATCATACGCTTTCCGCCGAGGTATGTTTCGTTTTGCTTACTCTATGCGTCAGAATTCTATGTTAGTTAAAACATCGGTCTTCAGTAGCGCGGTTATGTCGCTTTGTTTACAATGGTGGCGTTACACGTTCTCGTCGCGTTTGTTTGGTGTTCTGATGTTAATTTCACCATTTTAAAATTGATAGCAGTGACTTATGTGTATAAAACTATATATTTTTATTTTACTTATTAAATTTTTAAAAACTTGGCTATCTTCAATTTTTGACTGGTATTTATTTTCTGTGTTTTGTGGGGGAGCAAACTTTGAAAAATCTTTTGAAAAAAATTTTTTTATCAATTTTAATTGGATACACCCATCAAAACCAAGATAAAAATAAAACATGTTACTTTTATCTTATAGATAATTTAATGTAGATTAAAATGGTGTATAATATGTTATAGTTACTATATTTTTACTATTTTATGTGGAATTTTTAGTAAAAGCCTGCAAAAGCGCCAAAATGAGGTGAACCTCAAGGAGTCAAATAGTGAACCGTTGGAGGGTTAAATACCCGTAAAAATATTAAAATCTTTCTTATTTATTTATTTATATAAGTCAGAATATCGAACATAAATTTATTTCAAGTATACGTTTAATATTGTTCTTAGTTGGGCCTATGTTGTAGGAATTCTTGTATTTGCGTACAATATAGGTAGAGAAAAATTGAAACACTCTTGTCTGTTTAAAACTAGGCCTAATATTTTGAGACTTGTCAGGGTCTAAAGGGTCTAAAGGTGTGATACGTTCGGATATAGCTCCAAAGGAATGATTCCATTGTAAAGGTCAGACTATTTGTGTAGCAAGTGATGAAAGCGGTCAGAGATCACACGATATTCTCCAGCCTCCGACGTAGCACGTTTATCAGAGATATGTTGATTGACTGAGGTTTTATATAGGGTAGAAGTTAGGTCTGCGTTTGTGGTTTATAAACAAATTCAAAATAGAGTTTAAAATATACTGTTTCACTTTCACGAGAAACCTATATTGACTGGGACGGTGGTTTTTCCTGTAAGCCACGGACACACCACCTTGTTTTTGTGGATTTTAAAACAGTATGGCATATCAAAGTGATACTGTATTGCAAATTCATGTTAGCTAGTACATGAAATATGTAATTGAGTTCATATAATGTGAATATATCGTAACTGTATGTACAGAAAACAATACAAAATACAGAATTAAAGATTTGATTCGCATTAGTCTAACTAAAGCAGACCCTGAAGTTAGTTTCATAAAACGGGAGAAACTCAGAAATCGCCTAAAAGCAAGTGATTAAATTAGGTTTAATAAAGGTGTTTCAAGGTTTCCCCGCTCTAGGGGCTTATTCCTGCGGCAAGAGTTGCGCCTTAGATGATACTGCGTGTTTATACTCCATGACGTAAACAGCTGATCCCAGTCCACATGTGTGGGATGTTGGAACAGCTGATCGCTTTCATTGTTGTGTTTGGAGGTTAACCCACTCAACCACCATTAACTGTGTTTGTAATCAACAAAGGCAAATTGTAAGTACAATCGAATGCTTAGGTTGCTCTCCGTTTTGCACAAACTATAGAATTTATGTATTATGATAGGAAATTAATTATTTCCATTTTATCGGTTTGTGGTTTGACTTAAAAAATATTAAATTGCGTGAAACTGTTTAGTTTTATCGAAGAAAATGTATTAACAATTTTTCACTCTACCAATTAGTAGAGTAGTCAGAAAGTGCAATACCAAAGCAGCCCAGTTTTTTGACGAACTGCACTGGTAAAACAGCAGGCTAATGGACTAGATGGAAACATTTTTATATTGTAAGCAGTAAGCCCCCTTTTTACGGGTGGTAGGATTTAGTTCAAAGAATAAAGATTATCATATCATATTAAAAAAATCAAATAAAAAATAAACTCTGAGCTTAATTATTTAGTTTGATTTACAATTAGATAAATTGGAACATTTGTATCGATATTAAAATTTGTTGTTCGTTAAGATAATATTTTAGCATAGTTTGGTTGTGAATTATGTTTAAAATGAATACTATGTAAACAAAAAAAATACTGATCTTAATATGACAGTAAATAGTTATTTACGCCTATTGCATAGCTTTTACAGATATTCCAAGTTAGATATTTGTTACTACGACAAAATATAAACCTGGAATCTTAAATAAATACAATGAAAATACATTTTCAGCTTGATTATTTGGCATTAATTTATAAATAGAATTAAAAAATTTGTACCTTTTTTAAAAATTGTTAACGTTAAACTAACACTTTAAGATAGAATAATTGTTATAAAGTTTTAAAATCAACCAACAATATAAACAAACTAATATTAATTTTAATTTGACAGCTGTTGGTTACTTCTTTCTATGAAATCACTTATGTGGATTACACGTTCTGTCAAACGTATGATTGAAAATATGTCTGATATTGCTCAAATAGGAATTTCGTGAGCTTTTTATTTTTCTCTGATTTTCACGGAGACGAACACAAATAATTGTTAAGTGTTACAGAAAGACAGACAGAAGGACAGAAATGGAGATAGTAAATTTCGGGTTTTCTGAGCAATGTACGGACAAAATTCTAATTTAATTTATGTAGACAATAATAATTTCGCTAAGCTTTAGTTACTCAATTTGTATTTTTGTGGCATCTTAATATTATTTATTACTGACTTATTATGAGATTGTAAAAGGACATTTTAGAAGGGAGAATTTCTGTATGTAAAATTTTCTTACTGAGTTTTAACCTAAGTTGTTCATATTTTTGCGATGGCCTCTACCAATCAATTACAAATAACGTGTCAAACAAACTCTCCACAACCTAACGTGTTGAGTATCGATCAACAAACGTGCACAAACTACGTCAGCTGATCGTAACGACACAGTCAACCACGCGGCCATAACATGATCACGCAGATGACGCTTTTAACAATATAAACAGTAGTACCACCACCACCACCAGGAGTCAGGTGTACCACTACACGCGCACAATAACGCTTGTTAACGCTCTTTCATACATTATCAGCTGTGATTCACGTTGTCTCTGACGTGCTGGGAATTCGAGTAACGGATGTTCAAATTTGTATTCGTGTCTGCTGTGCTAATTAAGGTTTGGCGACACCTTTGGCAAACTTTGCTTCCCTCAACTAATTTTCACTAAACTTTGAGATTTAAAAGTTGTAAGTAAAATTATGCCGTTTAACCTGCACTGAATAAACGTTTTGAATTCATCAAATCTTAATATCTTTATTTTACTTATAGTTTTTAATCACTTCATACCAATATTTCTCTTTCAATTAATAAACTGCACTAATGCAGCAACAAAATTTCAAAATGAATAGGCCTTATGTATAATACATAAAATAACCTTTAAACATTATCCCTACTTATCTTGCTCAAAATTAAACGTTTGAGATTTCAACAAAATCCTCTTGATTCATAGTTTTGTATTAAGGTTGAAGAGTTTAAAATTATTTTTATTCTGCACTTAATGCTTGCTCACAGTTCATTTTTCCTACAAACCATTGCGATATTTCCCCCATTAACTTTGGGAAACAGTTTAAAAACAGGTGAGTAGGAATAAAAACAACGAATAAGCTAATTATTACACGGTGTTGTGGTCCAGAGATTGTTTATTTGGTTTCGATTGAGATTATGCAATATTTTACAAAATACAGTGTTGATATGGATATGTCTTAGCTCTGGGGCTGGGAGTCTTGGTAATTTGTAAGCTGGAAAATATGTAACAGGTTTCCATAGAAACTACAAGAGCTATTTTATTGAATTTTTAATATAAAAGAATAAGAACAACTGTTTATAGAACTAAAACATTCCCATTAGACATAATCATGATCTAACCTATTTCCCCCAGAGAAGTAAATACAAACATTATTTACTAAAAGTTAACTTTAAAGATTAGATTAGATTATTGAAATGGGACCATACTACAAGGTAGGTATTTTAAGCCAAGTATGAATGAGGTTTGAGTGTAAGATGACTGTGGCGCGGTCTTGTAGTCTTGTTGCCGACTAAGGCTGTCATGTTCCTTAGACAGGACTGTTAATTAATAGCCCAACAACCGATGGCAATTAATGGACCTACAGTTTAACGTGGAATCCGAACCACGGCCTCTGAATTACGAATTTGTCTAATCATGAGGATGACCTTTGCGGATTTACGCAGTATTCAATAGTGCGGACGTTAATCCACACAAGAGAACACTACACCCACACACCATCGCTCACAACTATCCACAATTATAAAAGTAAAGTCATGAGAAATACCAAGGGGTTTTTTAATCGGAATATTAATTGTATGCCCTATTACGACATATAGTCATTTTTCGGCAAAAGGAACCGCGTACGTTACTAGCTATAGTGAAATATACGAATAAAAAATAAAATGTAAGGTTTGACAGTGAGAATTATATAAGAACATTTTTGTTTTTTATTCCTATATACTGAAGATCTTACTTTTTCATGAAAAATCGTTAAAAATTTAAATTAGGAACAAAAATGTGGATTGGCAGAAGCAAGAGCAAGGCGCCAAGTGTGTCGAAAGACGCTACTGCAATTGCAGGTCTAAATATAGCTAATTGGTTTCGAAAAGAAGAGTTTATGACGGACAACTGTTGAGTTTAGATGCACTTATGGTGAGGTAAGTTTCTTAATTAAATTAATTTACAATACTCTTTTTACAATATCAGTTTTACCGAAATTTACAAAATATAGTTAGGTATCTCAGATATCGTGATCAATACGTAAAGACAAAAGTCTCCGGTTCTATTCATCATCATCATGAAGGGATATGATCAAGGTTATGGATCATTTGTATTTTATTCTTGACTAATAATATATCTGAAAAATGTTGACTTTAGTTAGTAACTAGACCTTTTGTATCTTTCTTAATCGAAACATAAAGAATGGCCGACATAAAATAAAAAAATATTTAACTTTAGACACAGAACTATGCGCAACTCAACTATAGGCGAGGTTTTCAACCAAAATAACATAATGATTGACACCCAAAATTGATAAAAATCACTTTGATCCAAATTAATTTTATTCCTTTAAGAAAATTCAAATTATTATTCACCCATTACAAATAAAATAACCTTTCCATTACACAGAACTTACTAATCAATAATTGAATGATGCATTAAACATTATAATGTGTTTGCATTAATTATGTGTAACATTAACATCGTGCGTGTAAAAACCATCTACGTAAATATTTAAAACCGCTACTACATGTTAAAGGAAGAGATTTAACCCTTGACTTTACTATACTCTTCCCAAGCATTTTAAAAACTATCAGGCGATATACAGTACAACATATAGAATAGGTATTGTTTAAATGTATTTTCAAGGAGAAGAAACTATGTGTTACATTAATGGTAAAGCTTCAGATCACGTATCATGCCACAAAAACAAGTTATAAGATGAAGAGTTTTAAAGCCAGATTTGCATTAACATTGGATTATTAAGTGATTGAACCTTGTTTCTATCGAGATAGAACAACTCAAAACTAGATTTGCACTGTTTGAAGTGCGCCCCTTCAAAAAGGAGTACTCTCATAAATCAATCAACCGTAGATAAATTTATCTTCAACATTATACAAATGATTAATCCAGTATCCAGTGTTTAAATAGTTAAAAATAATACACTATTATTATAGCCCGAATACAATCCTGAACTCTTTTGGTTGGTACTGTAACTATCATTTTTATAACAAAATATATATTAACGAAGCAATACTTTTCATTGTATACAGATGTTTGAATCTAATTTGATGGACAGTTTTTGAATCACAAAAAAACCAATAGAAGAGTAAACGACACAGTGTACGGAAAGAAAAATTATTTCCAGAACTCTTCCAAGATGATTGATGGGGCAATTCCAGCCCTCTTTCACGAGATGGTTGAAATGGTTGCATTACTTCTTTATCATTTGTTTTTCTTCAAAAGAAATTGAACACGAGGCAAAATAATTTATTTGATTTATGAGGTCACGCACAAAAGCTTTCTCTTTACGCCACGCAATTTCATGCAACCCAAAAAGAGTTTTTATATTTTGATCAATACACCCAATTACTATATATTTAATTTTTTAGTTTCTAAGTAGTTTAGTCGAAAGGCGCCCCCTTCATAGCTTAAGCTTTACTAGTTTGAATCCCGTCTACCATGTTTAAATTGGGTTATTAATTGTAAAGTTAGCGAAAGAATAGATTGGAGTTAGGCCCTAGATAGTAATAAGACCGGTTCGTTGCATTTAAGATTAAAACGTTTAAAAATTACAAAGGCGTATAAAGGACAGGATAAATAATATACAGAATACAGTTTTAGGCGGTTTGTTCAATGTACCAAATGTACCAATTCAATGTTCAACGAACCAAACCATTGAACATTTTGATTGATGTGAAAACGTTAGGTTACAAAATAATACCTGGTGTTTTTAACATTTCCAAATCAGCAGAGAAGTGTGTTACATTTGAAATTAGCACCAAAATACATCATAGAATATTTTTAAACGTAGGCAAGAGATGGTTTTGGAATAATTTATGGCGTTTCTGTTTTTGATTCATGTATATTTTTGGAAACCAAACTACATTACGTACAATGTTCCTGGCAAATGCGATTTAGGGACAGTACACAACCACCAATAAAATATGGAATGTTAATTTATATTGAGGTATTACAAAATAGTATGCTTAAGATCGGAGAGAATTATTTTATTTTAAATTACTCACAAAAGATTGATTTTAAATCCTGAGTGATGAGTCTTTAAAACTTAGTAAATCTTAAATAAATATCATTCTTGTTACTTTCTATCATTATTTTAATATTAAGGCACTTAAATAAGCCTATAGGGTATATATTTATTAAACCTAGAAAATCTACTTTACTAGTAATAAAACACACCGATTTGAAACAAAAATTGCTATACTTGTTACATATTTTCCTAAGTTTAAGGTCAATATTTTAGCAATGGTTTTAATTAGTAAATTGATAAAATGCATAACATTTCACGAGACCCACAAAAAATTAAATTAGAGAAGAAGAATTTCAAGCCTAGATTCAACATTTGTTACTATATTAAGTGAATTATTTATGCATATTCTGCTGCAACGTAGTGTCGATGGATAAACTCACAGTTTGCTGTTGCAAGGGTTGCGTCGCTTCCGTTTTGTCCCCCATAGTCAGCCTTGTCCCTCGGATCTGCGGCACGGTACCCCTTGGACTTGACCCAGTGCCTACCCCGAGCCGACTGCCGCCGTCAGCAGCCTGGTCCGTGGACCATGGTTGCCCCCTCTACCTACCTCAATTGCCAACCCGCTAACATTCACGGGTCATTATCTTATCAAGCGTCCCTTGTTGTGCATCACTCCCAATAATCCAATTTGTCGACTTTGCAACTTCATTCGAATTGTTTTGGGTCAAGGATAAACTTTGGGACCTTGCTAAAGAGTATCCTACGCCAAACGTATCCTAATTGTGCAGGAGTCTCAATAATAATTGTCGAATGTCCAACTTTATTTAAATTTCCTTTGATCAACAACGTTTTTAAGTTTTGACATGGATATGTCTTAGCTTTGGGGAGGGGGTGTATTGGTAATCCGTCAGACCAAAATTTGAAACGTAAGTTGCGTCATAAGGGTATAACGACTCAGCCTCCCAGCCAGATGAGATTAGTCATCTATTTAACCTTTCGCACCAACGAAATGCTAAAAAGTTCTACTGAAGTAGCCTAATTGTGAAGTTCAATAATCATATTTGTCGAATATCCAACTTCAATCAAATTGTCTTTCGTCAACGATTTTATAGTTGTTTATTTATCTTTTCAAATAAACGGAATGCTAAAGGAGTTGTCTAATAGTTTCAATTCCTAGAACAGCCTAATTTGTGCAGTTCAATAATCATATTTATCGAATCTTCAACTTCATTAAAATTGTCTTTGATCTACTAGGTTAGTGTTAAATTGATTCTTTAAAAGCTGATTGATTCTTTCAGGCTCAAATATTACCAAGAAGATCGTTTTATAATTAATTTATACGAAGCCAAAAATCAATTTATTATTTCTTAATCATTAAAGGGGTAAGCCTTCAATTTAACATTTACAAATCCCTGAAACAGGATTCTAAAGGAAATTCACTTTACAGCTCCTTAAAGAAAGCCCTAAACAAGAAACACAAAAATAGGAACTTTATAGGTTTTATAGAGTTTAAAAATATTATTGAACTAGCTGTATATTATAAAACTGGAATTGAACTCAAATTGAACAGGTAAAATACAAATAATTGATTTAGAAATTTATAACTAAAGCTGTAGCATAACATCTAAAAAATAAAATTGCGGAAAATTTAGGAAATCGAAATGTTTACTAAAAAGCAGCATAAAAAGAAATGAGTTCCCCTTTAAGAGGTTTACTAAACATAAAATAAAAAGTTAGATATTGGAAAACTAGGTTATACACCTGGTATAGCATATAAAGACAATGCTCTATTCCGTATAAAGTATCTTATACCGACGCGGTTCCCTTAGCCTGCATACAAGTTGAAGAGCCAACAATAGCCTAGTGACGTCATTGCACATGACATGCGTCTCGTGTTTAAATATACCAACACTCTGTAGTGGCCAATTACGAACGTCACGCGAGGGATGAAGGGGGTTGAGGAAAACGCAGATGAAACAACAAGTCGGGGGTTTTCTTTTACTTCACCGAGTCTGTCACATGTCACTGTACACATTTATAATATTTTGACAGAGATATGTCTATTGTCAAAGGTTTGTAGGGGTGGGGTTGTGGTTAGAAAATCGGGAGACACAAACATTATTACGGAAGTGACGTCATTGATAACGTGAGTGGATATTTTTTATTTATAGTAGTTATATATTAGCCTAATATTTTGTACGAAAATTTCTGAAAATACTAAAACGTTACGTTATATTCCATAGGTTTTGGAAAAACTACACGCGTATTAAACCATTCCTTATCTAAACATCGTAATTTTAAACTTTGCAGACTTCGAACGATTTTTAAGGAATTAATCTATACGTCTAACGGGATGTCGTCCAATGAACGTAAGAAACAGTTCCGTCAACATCGACGAGAGGAGAGAATGTGCTGAATTCCTAGTGAATAGCAAGTTTCGCCTGGTTCAACTCAGGCTGTGAAGATGTACGTACTTAAATCAATAAAGGCGATAGAAACTTATGCTTGTAGTTTATTGATGTACAGGCAACAGCCAGGGCAAAAGCGTTCTTAGACATATCCGTGATCTAAGCGATTTCACACAAGTCGTTTTACTTTTATATATTTGGAATTCATTTCAGTAATTTTTAAATTTTCGCTCTGACTAGTTTTGACACATTGGACACATTATAAAAATCTGTGCCATTGTTGTTCAGTTCTTTGGCTATCTAGTGTGAGAGACTCTGCTAATTTCTTGGTTCCTCCTAGGTTCACGTTTCTTCTTGTCCCCCAGTTGAGCCTGTTTACTAAGTCTGTCCGTAGTAAACTCAGTAATTGTATGAGAGCACCCAGGGTTATTTTTACGGAGAATATTTAAAAATCAATTTCTCCCTTATTTCCCTACCGGTGTCTATGAAACTTGGTATGCAGCGTAAGGTCACATCACCCAACAAAATCACTCAAAAAGCTTGGTATTAGGAGGGGTAGTCCCCCATGAAGTTGTAGCGATCAATATTTTCGGAAATTAAATAATTATGTTTGAAACAAAAATTATTTTAATTAAAATTATCAAATGATATTTAGATAAACGTTAAATAATACGATAGTTTTATTAAAGATTGTCGTTTAAATTTACTTAAGGGGGAAAGTATTTGTCAGTACAACGATACAGTTTATTATATTACGTTAGTGATAACTTAGTATCGAATTCTTATATTGTTATAATAATTAATTACTAGCATACCTGGCGCACGAAATCGTGCGCTGTCAAGGAGACAATCTGTCCACCAATAACTATGTTTAGAAACTAAGTTTAGATTTTCCCAACAGATTTTCATTTTGGTTATGTTTTGGTTTTGCGCAAATAAAAACTGGTGTTTTATTGCCAGCTGTACGATGATGTCTTCATTAAACGAAAAAAGAAAGAACCATGTTTAACTGTCAGATTTGATTTATTTATTTAACCACTTCCTTAAATAAACAGCTGATTTCTCGATCGTCGGTATTTACCTCCATATTAAGTTTATGGGGAAAATCGCGACTTTAACCCCATTATTTTCCATGGCCACGGTGAATTTTCAAAATTGTTTTAATTGATGGCAAAACTACATGCTAAGACCTTTATAACGACACCTTGGACATGGTGATTGGTAGCACCACCGCTCCAAAACAATTATCACAAAAATAGGCCTAGTGTATTAAATATATAAGATTAGAGTTGTACTAAGTTTTAAGTTTTTGTGGTTAATGCAATATGTTTAATTATCTGGAAATTCAATCAGGTAATCGAAATTATCCCTCAAGAGAAAAAGGCTTTGGTTTATCCAGAAAGTAAACAAAGTTTGAGAAACGTTTGCAATAATATAGCAGAACTTACGTGAAACCCCCAGTGAAGGAGTCGCATTACCCAGACCAATCTCATACGTGCGATTCACAATACACATGTACAGACAACAGTGATAAAATGAGTAAATAGAGGAAAACTCAACCGCACTACAGTGAGCGAGAACAGAACCTCACAGCCTATGTTCCACGCTGGCAGGTACCGATTGTGACGACGTCTGGTGCTTTCCGTTGAACTAGCAGCAAGTCCATCCTTTGTACAGATAGTAGGATTCAGGGTTAATAATTAAGATTAGTATTATAAATAAGGTATTATCATCATGACGAAATGCAAATGTAAAATCTTAAACAAACAAACATAAGGAAAAAACAAATTCTCAGCATAAGCATTAATTTACAATGAGATAAATTAATTAGATTAGAAAACTCGTATCATTATTAAAATTATTTATACGTAAATATTACAATTAATTGTAGTATAAGTTTAAAATAAATTAATTATAGATGTAAACAATCTATAATTGATTAGAATTTGATAGTACTGTTGTTTATTTCTTTAAATGAAATCATGAAGATCACATGTTTTGTAAAACTTAAAAAAAGGTTGTTTAATACTGGGTAGTGAAATTTCGATATTTTATTTTATAATGCGTTGGTCAGTTTAAAATAAACAAAACCATTTCAAAAAGGAATAGAATAATGAAAATAATTTTATAACTGTGGTTGCTATAGTTTGCACTGAGAAGCGTTAGGAAATTCCTTTTAAGCATTAAAAAAGAGAGGCAGAAAGACAGACCGACAGTCAGACAGAATTAACGCAAATTTGGATCTTTGACGATTTAAAACGTAAAAAAACTAACTAGTTTTGTTTTTATACATAAAATAAGCTATACGGTTGGTTTACGAGAAATATATTTACTTTCCTTTTAGGAATAGCTTAGAGCATGGATATGTCTAGGGAAAAATGTATTCAGTGCCTCTAAACAGCTGTCTTTATAACCCCATGACGTCACTTTCGTTTAAAATTTTGATCACGGATTGACAATCCCCCTCCAGAGCTAAGACATATTATTATATAATAAGAAGTTATATATTTTCTACCCACATAATACTCCATTCGACACATGTCGCGGAAAGATAAGGGTTAGCCAACACATAAGTGGACAGTGCTGATAAAACATGTTGGCGAAGTGGGAATTCAAACCAGGGACCTCACCGCCTCAAGATTAAAGATCTCATACTACCCACTGAGCCACAACTTTCCAAATATAATTATATTTTTAAATTATATTTATAAATACAATTAATTAGTGATACCTCGGTTACTTATTTTTCAATATACTTTTTACAAAGTAAATTATTACAATTAAATAAATAAAAAATATGTAGTTTGTTTAAAATAATTTAAAACTTTTAAATGCAATCTCGTGATATATCAAATATTTTAATAAATATATACATGACATATAGCTTTTCTGATGTGGCAAAATTAATACAACTGAAAATGTTAATATAAAAATGCATTGTGTGTAAATATACACTTTTTCCACTTAACACAGTGTAAATACCATTGAAAAATTGAAGAAACACTTGTCAACTAATATTCTATCACGCAATAAACTTTTGAATCATTTGATAGAACATTTCGTTAGGTTACGTTATTAATTCAGCACTATCACAGATATTTATATTTTTTCAATCAGTTTGTACATAAAACATTTTATAGAACCTGTAACATAGATTAGTATATTCCTTACTCACATAGTTTACTTTCCATTCCATTGTGAATGTATGAGTTTGCTAGCGTTATTAGTTCACTATACAACAGATGTGATCGGGGAAATGAAGTGTGTGTTCCTCTTAGTTTTTTTCCTCTTAACTAAGAGGAACGAAGAGTGCTGACTGAGAAGAGTTATTAAAAGTAATCTTAAGGGAAGCTGACTTAGAGGAAGGCCAATACAGAGGTGAAACAGGTTAAACTTGACATGGAGAGAATGGAGGCAGAGGAGCAGATAGCGTGGTGAAGATTTGTTGAAGATTGGCTGAATACAGTATCAACTGCTCCTATGTAAATCGCCATGGGTGTAAGAGTGAGTAAGTATTAGTTCCCTAAGTCTTGATGTTAGTTCGTAGTAGTAGTTAGTTAGCTGAGACACCGTTAGTCACTCGGTAACATTTAATGACTCTTGTGAAACAATAGACGTCATATCTACAAGGTCATAAAGTCTATATTGGCTAATCGGTCGTAAAATGGGGGATTGAAGTGACTTTAAACCACATCAAAATTGCTTTCATACTCTGAATTACGATAAACCAGGTGATGATTGTTACTACTGTACAAGATTTACAGCACTAGTTGATACTAGGTTGATAAAAAACCTTGGTACTTGGCTTAAAACACCTACCTGGGTAGGTTGATATTTCAGTGAAAATCATAAATTATTAGGTGTATAATTTTAATTTTATTCGTCTCGTAGATACGTCATATAGTACAGAGGGCTGTTTGCAGTAACGTCGTGAACATAATAAAATTTGAAAATATAAGTACTATGTTTACCAAATATTTCCTCGTCCAAATAAATAAAACTAGTTATCTGAACATTATTATATTTTTGGTTATTTTAACGTTTTATACCCCCAGAAAAGTCGAAATTTGTGTTATCTTAATTTCTGTCTCTGTCTGTATTTACGTACCGGTAAATTTCAGTTTTTGTGTTATAAATAAATGTGTGTTTTGGATTTACGAATTAATCAAAAGCTTTATCATCTAAGTAATTTAATTTATTTTTTAATTTAAGTTTTTTAAGTACGTTCAACAAAAATATGTTTGCATTCAATTCCCTGTGGGAAATAGGTTAGATCTAGATCTGTCTAATGGGAATGTTTTCAGTTCATCTAAACAGCTATTATCGTCACTAACCAAATGACGTCACTATTTCAAATTTTTGTCTGAACAATTACCAACACCCCCAGAGCTAAGACATATCCATGTCAAAAACCTTTCTGTTACTGTATTAAATTCACTCTTTTAATAACGTCTCAACACTAAACAAACATTTATAAATGAACATAATACGGGTCTCAACTACACGAAATTAATAACCAAACACATTTAATCAGTTTAAAATATAAACTAAATAAAATTCACATTAATTCAAAACTGTTACTCCATTGTGACTTGTCCAATGAAAATATCAGAAATTAGCTATTTTGATTTCAAGTTCATTACAACGCGTTATTGTAACAGAATACATAACTGTTAAAGGGTGTCGTGTTATCAACAGGGCGCTATGATAACGACGTCACAGACCAAGTAATTGTTGGCAATCACGACAGAGGTCGCTAATGGTGCCTCTGTCGCTCGATAATTTTAAACAGCCAATATCACATTAACTATAACCCCCCATAAATATTATGGTATTTTTAACATTTTAACTGAAAGTACTAACATCTGTTTAGAGGTTCCCAGAATTTTACTATTTATAGAAGTGTAATACTTTGCATCTATATAATATATCTGAGAGGATTATTCGTCAGTTTTAAGTTCCATAATCCTGACAAAATACCAATAGTTTTGTGTTTTTTTTTATTTTGAAGGCTAGTCCATCACATACAGACCCAGAATCACGAGCATCTACGTATAAAGTCTTTATTGACCTTTTCCCCCATTATCATCACAACTATTTTTGTTAAGTAGATTTGCGAATTACCAAAACTTCTTCCTGATGAAATTGATTTACTTTTCGGTGATCCGTGTCACGTGGTATTGTGTTCTGGGGCCCGCTTCCGGCGCGTTTTTTCCCGCGTACCTATTCAAAACTCAAAAAGGGCTATTGGAATAATTACGGGAATAAATGAGCGAACGTCCTGTCGGAGCAATTTCTTTCATTAAATACCCTAACATTAGCCTAGTATTCCACTTTATCTTATATAAATTAAAGATAACTTTTTTCAAACCGGTGTAGAAACGTGTAATTATAATTCTTAAATAGAATTAAACAAAGGCAAACTTCTCAGAGAAAAGCAGCTTCCCTTCGTAAAAATTTAGGCTCAAAATTATTTAAACAATCTCTCCATATACGTGAAACTAATCAAACATCTTATATTATTTAAAAGCTCTTTATGAAATGCAATGTAAAAGTTTCGATCGGTCAGCAAGATTCGCAATTTAGTGTGTTGTGTTTGAAAATTACACTAACTAAATTTCTTAAAAAACTAAAGATCAACATAAAGTATTTTGGTGTTCAATTACAATATTAGCTCAAATAAATCTAAAAAAGAAGAAAATGTGTTAACTTTACTTCTGAACTATTAGTATATGATACGAGATTATCGAGAAAAGTAAAAATTGCTGACAGCGTTAAACTTTTTCCGTATTTCTCAAAATACAGTACTTTAATGCGATGAAAATACTTCCCTCTTATATGATATAGACGGTATTGGATAAAGAGAATATGTTCAAATTACCCAATACAACCACAAACAAGTTTTTGCTCCTAAGTAGAAGAGTTTTTTCCAATTCAATAAATAGTTAATTATTTTACAAATAATATTTATTTTGAATTGTAGGTTTTAGTAAAAAATAGGTGTATTTACTTCTTAAAAACGTACTTCATTATTTCAGAAGATTATTTACCATGGTGAAAATTCTTATCGAAACGAAAATAATTTTGAAAAATCGAAAGTAAAATAATATTATCCGTGACTAGTTTTAAATTAAAAGATTTTTAGGTGATTTTAACGAATAAATTGCTTATATTTTATTTACTCAACTCATTTTTTAACGTTGAGAGGCACACTACAGTTCGTTTTAACAATTACAGTAGGAAAACATTTGGTTCCCCAAACAATTTGGACTAACCAAAACAATGATAATGGAAACACTATTAAAAAATTTACGTACCTTCACACACACCAAATTTTAGTGCTCCATAATGTTTTGTTTTGGGGATCTGTATGTTTAGAAAAAGTTTATGGGGGAACAAGCTTTGTAGTAGAAGTCCTGCGGTGTATTGCCAAAAAGAGGGCGTTCAAACGCAAAAATAATTTGGTCTAAATATAATAACTCATATTATATTTAAAATTATATATTTTAAACTATGAAAATCATGCAATAAAATGTTCCATTATCGTCTTACTCCCCTCAAAACTAAAACTCAATTTGGAACCAATATTAAGGCTCATAAAATAATTAAAATGAAATATTAATTAATTATTCGCAATTCGTATTTTCCCAAGTGTTTGAACACACAACTACACTAAACCCATTAATATGACGGCATGAAAATAACAATAAACCGCACAGGGGAAATTGCAAAGGGTTTCGCAACCAATTTCGCCGACAAAGCCCTTTTGAAGAAAAACAATAATGGCTATTGAGTCGGGTTTCGCCATGACCCTCCCCTACAGAAGGGGAGCACTGGGTCTCTCCCGGGGATTGAACCTTTTTGAACACGCGGGGGGGTTCGCAAATCTCCCCTCACGTGCAATCCCCCACCCGCTCCCCACAGCTGCATGTTGGCGTAGGTTATTGATAGTTAAAATGACTTGATTTCATCGTCACTCACATGCAATGGTCACGTGATCATGTTGGCATTGCGTATTACATTTTTATATGTGAGGTTTATATTTTTACACAAATTGTTTGGTCTTTGGTATTTATTACCTTGTTACCTAAGTACATTTTTGAAAAAACGGCGACTACCCGAGTAAGTATTTTAAGCCAAGTATGCATGAGAATGGATGTAAGCGTGGCGCATCTTGTGGTGTATCGTGTAGTCTTGTTACTGACCAATTCCTTAGACAGGACTGTTAATTAATAGCCCAATAACTAATAGCTTCCAAGGAACCTACAGTTAGACGTGGGATTCGAATTACAATTTTATTTTAACTCTGAATTAATTACAACATGGTATAATTATGAGGATGGTATTTTACTACATTCATCTGAAGTATTCAATAGTAAGAACATTATTCCACACCAGATCACATCCATCGACTATGGCTCTTAACTATCCACAATTTGTGACCCACCAATTAGCTGGATTACAGGATACACCACAAGTCCCATTCCTGCTTTTGAAATGAAATGAAATTATTTTCTGTTATAGTTACGAAAGGTACTTTTTTGGTGAAATTTATTTTCTTAGAAAATTACCAAAATACATAGCTTATGTAATAACACTTTATTCTTTGGCTAATAACGGAAAATTTTTATTTTGTCTAGAGAAGCCGAAACAAGTCTTATCTAAATTTGTGTCTGTCACATAAGACTCAAAGACAACTCCTGTTGTCTTCGTGGTGAGTGGATGTGTTATGTTTCTTATGTGCATAATTATGCGGGATTATGCATTAATTGTGTTATGTTTTAGGTAGTAGTTCGCCTGAGGACGGATCAGATTCCAGATCCCGAAACGTCGTGAAACTTTGTTTTACTTATAGTCGTGATAGAAAATGTCCGCAATAAAAATCAAAATAACATTAAAAACAAATTGAGTTGGATGGAATTGAATTGAAAAAATATCCAGTATTTGAACACAAAGATTTAGGGATCCAAACCGAAATTCAAATGGGCAATTTAATTAGATTAAGAACAACCTTTGTAAACAATTAATGTTGACTAATAATTGTCAAACTACTCATGCAGTTTAATTTATATTATTCATTTATAATCTTTCATTAAGCTAAACTTGTAGTGTTTAATCTGTCTTATAAGCTTATAACAACCTAAAAGGTAAATGAAATTAAATAAAAAAATAGCCATATTTTGACAACTATCTTATTGATTTATATTTCGTTGCAGAAAAATTTAAGAACATTTGACTCATTTATATTTCTGTTATACATAACAGAAAGATATAATAATAAATGTCAAAACATCATGATGACAAAACATTATGGTGGGATTTTAAAGAGAAGATGAACACAAAGTTTATTTTTTATCGTTAGATAAAGAGGAATCAGAAATTGAAAAAGACCCATTTCAGTTTTTCAGTAAAATTTTGGAAGAGGTTTAAAACCAATGATGAATGTAAACTAGTAAAACTAGGCCTTATATTGGGTAATTTGACAGCTGTTGGTTATTTCTTTCTATGAAATAAAGAATATCACAAATCTGTAAAACATAGAAAAAAAACTTCCCTGTGGGAAATAGGTTAGATCATGGATATGTCTATAATGTTTAACAGGTGCTCTTATTCTTTTATAAAAAAATTCAATACAATAGCTGTGGTGGTTCCTATGGAATCCTGTCACAAATTTTTCATCTTACAAATCGCCAACCCCCCCCCCCCCAGAGCGAAGACATATCCTTGTCAATATGTCTAATATTGCTCAAAACTGGATTTTAAACCTTAAATTTTATTTTCATATTGCGTGGATTAGTTTAAAGTAAACGAAAACCTTTTCAAAAAGGTATAGCATAATGAAAATAAATTTCATAGCTATAGGTGCTCTCGTTTTATGGAGAAGCGAGACAAAAATTCCTGTTAGGTGTTACAGAAAGATAGACAGACAAAAATTGGGTTATGAAACGTAAAATAATCAAAAATATCATAACTTCAAGCAATGTGTAGACGGAACTATAACTTTATCATAAATAAACATCTTAACATAAACATGTATAAGCGTCTTAGTCAATTGAATGGTTCAAGAAGTGCATGATACGCAGCCATACAAAATGTACAGCGAACGATGTAATAATAATAAAAATAATAACAATGGCTGTTAATTATTTTTATATTATTATATTTATAAAAAATGTTATAAAGGTGGTCTGTGACTTGACCTATCCAATTATAGCAACCCCTCAAGGGGTGTAATTAACTAAGCTGCCATACCGTGGGGTCGGGCTCGTTGTGGGTGAAGACGATTTTGAGCTTACTCTCATCAATGAGATCCAGACTGTCGTCGCTCTGCATCTCGGACCGCGTGGGGATGTTCTTGTAGCTTATCATCTGCGACAACTAGTGGACATCCGCTCCGCGAGGCGCGCCACCGTCAACTGGCGAGGGCGCGGGTCGAGCGTCAGCTTCGCGTCGACTGTGGGCGCGGGGGCGGGGTGGGGGCATACCCGCTACGCGTAGGTTATTCTGGTTGGAATTCTGTGTGCAGCATTGCCGTAGAAAGCACCTACATTTTGGGGGACAGCGGGGGGTGTGAGGGTATGGAATACCCCCGCGCCAAAGGAGTGATCTGAGGGTTGGAAATCTTGAAAAATACTTTCCATTCGGTGGGATTTTACGCAATTTCTATTTCTAAAACTAACATCCCAATTAGGTTTTTTGTGTTCAGTAGGATACATATTATTCAGATTTCTTACACATAATTAAAATATAAAATTGACAATAGAGAAGTAATGATACCACCATTATACATTTCCATTATACACGTAAGCAACTTCTTTTATTTCTCCATTCAGTACAACAATAAGGGTAAAGATTTACTATATAATAAACCAACTGTGAAATACACAGTTTTAATTGATAAAATACTCTTGGTTTTGTGTAACCATTACTTGATGCATCACGGTCCACTATTGATTCGTATATCTCGTTGACTGCCAAAAACTACGCATGCGCAAATCCATTTCGCGACTCCCAATAACAAATTAATAACTTGGCAGTAGCCCTGTGTACGCCTGTTGATTATTTAACACTTTATTGCATAAACCAAAATTTTGAGGGGTTTGTACGCAGAAAGACGTCAGTCCAGAATCAGGAAGCCTCAAAACGAATATATATATCCACTCTCAACTGAAATTCTAAAATGTTCACGAAAACAATACTTTCTCCAAAAGGACCTACTTCACGACTGTATAAGGGGTAAAAAGTTAAAATGATTTGTTGTAATTTCCCTGTGATCATGGGTCATTGATCATGGCTATGTCTGAAGGGAATGTTTTCAGTTCCTCTATATAGCTCATAAAAATTTCGTAAAAGCATAATTCTTTCCAGTCATGACCGAAAGTTTATAATTGTGTACGGTATTTCACCAGTGCGCTCTTATTTTCTTTTATTTTTTCAAAGTTTTTTATCCTGGATCGATGTTATTGACAATATTTACAGAAAGTGTAAAAATATACTAAAGAACAATTAATCATCGGGCTCGCTTCATTTGAAGACACCATACAAACATTAAACGCACTAAAATATTAAATAAACAATTTAATCCACCAACAGGATGTCGTTTCGAAATGTTTTCACCAACAATTTCTTCATGGAAATACTCGAATAGCAAAAAATGTTGTAGAAGTCTCGCTTTGAGTCGTCTTTCCATATTTGGCTCTCCCAAACCGAATGTGGCTGCACCAGAAATATTAAAAAAATTTAAAATAGGTTTTCTTAATGTAGTTTTTAAATGTGCCAATTACAAATTTTTGATGTAGGTGTGCGTTACGAATGTACTATTATTTATAATATTGTATGTAAAATGATAAACATTCATTATTAACAATTGGATCACGAACCATGTGACTTTATGCATACGGAGAGAGTATTTTGAGCTAAGTAAGTATTCATGAGTGTAAAGTGTAGAATATATGAGATATTTTGAGCTGATTTTGATTTGAGTTGTGTTGCTTGGGGGGCCAACAGAAACCATTTGTATCAAGCAACCGTCATCTATGATTAGATCATCGTCGTCATCAGCCATCATAAACTCTCTTGAGTGGCCAAACGAAAAACCACAATAATTAATGTGTTAGATATAAAATGAAACATAATTTTTCGACCTAAAACGAAGTTTAGTTCGTAATCCAGACATATCGGTCAATCGGAACGGGTAGTTTGGGAGGACTTGTACCCCAAAATTGAGTATTTGGATTTTTCATATGTAATGTAAAAAATATTTATCTTTTCCCATTAGAAGCAGCTCAAAAAACTACACAATTTAGTTTTTTAAAGTCATGCTCCAACGGTTACAGAGATATTAAAATATGACAATAGAATTAGGTTAGGCCAGTCTAATATGATGAGCTTCCCTATCATCTTAGTTCGCATGAGCTGCACTTTCACGTCTGGATGCTTGAATATTGACAATATCTTGACACACAGCATGGCCTTGAGGAGTGTTGAATTGCTGTGATCCGGCTGCAATGGAGGAAGATTGTTGGTCTGGGAGATTATTTCTTATGTCCATCTGGCAGAGGTGTCCTACAGGAAGAATACTTACTTAACGTGTTCTCGGATATTTTTAGACGGGGAATGTATCTTATTAAGTTGTGTACCTTCAAAAGAAAAAGCTTCTTGGAGTAGTCGGGTCCGGTGGCGTGTCTGTAGTCCAGCTACTTGGAGATCACGAATTGTGGATAGTTATGAGCGGTGATCGGTGCATGTAATACTCTCTGGTGTGTATTAACGACCGCACTATAGAACACCAAGTTCATCCACATACTCCATTCTCATAATCCTCAGGTGCCATTGACTGTAGGGTTATTAATTAACATGTCAGCCTTAGTCAGTAACATGACTACAAAGATCGCCCCACAATCATCTTACACTTATTTCTCATTCATACTTGGCTTAAAATACCTAAAGGGGTAGATTTCAATTTCAAAAAGGTAATTAGTTAATTTTTGCTCCCCATAGGGCATGAATCCGCATGTGGTCCAAATTTGGATCTGGATTGATTTTGATGTTACTTTTACTCTTTACTCTTTACTTTATTTTTAAGATTCGAATTATGTGACCTGCTCATTCCTTACCTTTGCAATCTTTATGAATCCATTTGTTCGAGGGCTGTTCTATTTTCTGCAGAAAGACAAGCTTTGATGGGTTTCGCGAGGCCTCTTAAAATTCCTTACCTTCTTATTTCTATACCTGAATTTACCCAGTGTGTAGGATTATCTAGCTTGTCAGCGTCTTTCCTATCCATCATAGACGTCACATATGACATCATATTTGAGTCAACGATGTCACTGTTTTGGATCCTGGTTGTAAAAACGTTTTTAGCAATTTGTTATTGGCTCACTACTATATTTGCTAAATTATTCTCACTCAAAAAAATGTTGGTTATGAGATTAGACAAAATGTTGGCAAACAAACGAGGTACACTCTTTAAAATAACCATTGAAAACCCAACAAAACAGTTTCCTTGTTACATTTAGGAAGAACCTCTCTCGTAAATATGCACATATATTCTAATTTGGGTACTTTGGTACTAGCCGGATGCCACTGTTGTGTTACAACGTAATATACGATCATAGCGTAGCGTGCATGAATGGGTTTACTGCGCACCACAACACGCGCTTCGCGCATGCGCGGGTCAGAGGTCACAATTTGACCGCCTCGCCGCAATTGATGTGCGCATAACATTAATCTACCAAACTGGTGGCGGCGACGCGCTGTCACTTTTGATGTATCGGTCCAACTCCACAAATAGCTCTACCGAACACTGAGGCCAACCTTTTGTGGATCATGAGCTTTCTAGTGGCCAATGTGGTCAGCTTTTAATGGAGTATGAACTCTCTACCTGCCAATGTGGCCAACTGTTCGTTAACTATATGCTCTATACTGGTGCCAATCTTTTGCGGAATATGAACTATCTATTGGCCAACCTTATGTGGACTATGTGCTCTCTAGCGGTTAATGTAACCAACTGCATGACGACTTTGAGCAACCACCGGCAACTGATTTTATCTGGATCACTGATGGTAAGAGAGCCAGAAGGACTACAGCCCTTCTGAGGGTCGAAACCTACATTCCTCCTGTGTGTCCAGGACTGTAGTCGTAATGTGCGTTCAGGACTGCAGTCCTGTGCGTCCAGAACTGAAGTCCTACTGAGCATACAGAACTACAGTCCTTCTGTGCGTCCAAAACTGCAGGATTTCTGTGCGTCTAGAACTGCAGTTCTTCTGTGAGTCCAAAAATGCAGTCCTTCTGTGCGTCTAGAACTGTAGTTCTTCTGTGTGTCCAAAAATGTAGTCATTATGTACGTCCAAAACTGCAGTTTTTCTGTGCGTTCAGAACTGCAGTCCTTCTATGCTCCCAGAACTGCAGTTTTTCTGTGCGTTCAGAACCAGAACTGCAGTCCTTCTGTGCGTCCAGAACTGCAGTTCTTCTTTGTTTCGGAATAACGGTATTTACTTTTTAATGCGTATTCGAAATTAAAAAATGTATTTAACAATAGGCTGACATAGGTCTGTCCATATTGATTGGCCTACTCTAATTTGTGAGAGACTGACCCAACAATCATTAAGTTAGTTTTCGGTAAATTTGAGCTGAAGGGTGAGTGCGGCGCAGCGACGATGTAAAATTCTCTAATTCATAACAGAGGAACCACGATTATCGACAAATAAGTTATATACAAGGTTATAGGTCAAATAGGTCATTATAAGCTAAATAATTTAACACAACATAAAAAATTAAAATTAGCTTGTCAGTTTCATTTTTTATCATTGTTAGTTCGATGTTGTTGTTAGTGGTGCTTATTGTCATTAGATTGTTATTGTGGGAGGTGATCGTTGTTTTTAGTACTGCTTGTTCTTGTTAGTAGTTATTGTTGATGTTGTTATTGGTGTTTGTTGTTGTTATACTTGACTACTGGTTATAAAGCTACAAGTATAATTAGCTTTTGTCATTTTAAAAAACAAGCTTTTCTTGTACGTTAAGTACATGCAATTATTGAAATTACTGTTACAGTGTGATGCAATATTGCGTTAGACGGTTCACAGTGAACCTGTTGCGCGGTTGGTCGTTACCTAAGATAATGATCTGGTCCGGAAATATTGACTGTCCTTAAGAATAATCTGTTCGTGAATTGAAGGCCGGTGGGCTCATTAAATCATAACACGGGTATTGAACTTCAAATGGACATTATTGACTTATACAACACACTAATGTCTAACCCAGAGTATTGGACAGCCGTGTTTTAGAAAGAGTTAATTATTTTACCAATGCATAATAAACATATTTTAATAGAGCATTAAAAATTGTACTCGTGCTTGTTTGTAATGTTCTGATATTAGTGACGAAACATATTTAAATGCAAGGTTATAATAAAGTGATGAAACTGTAGTTATTTATTTTAACTTGTGATATTATTTGTGTCTCTGTACACATCCATGTACACGCACACACAGAAAGACGTCACTTTGAAAACAACCATTTCGATTCAGGGGACTCTGAAACATTCACTGAAAACTCAAATCCGAAAATTTTGACGACAAAAATACTTTCTCCATGTGTTATCGTATAAGTGAAGAATGTAAAAATTTTAAATTCAAAAGTTGTCTTACACTTTATTTCCAACTACTGGACTTTCAACAAATTCAAATTAGTTCAATCCTTACTTAAAATTCTACATTAAATGAATTGATAAATGGTAAATTAGTTTATTACAAAACAATACTATTGTACATTAATCCAGTAAGCCTAAGGAATGTACTAATTAGAAACGGTATAACAGAGAACGAATGATATAGATGGAATGTTTGTTTTTTCTATGAACGGATTGAAGATTGAGGAAGCTCAAGTGAACTTTATTACAATTTTAAAATATATTTAAATAACAAATTAGTTTTAATTTTTGGATCGTAAATGATTTAAACATTGCTGATTTAAACGGCTGAGTTACACTAATGACTGGTATTACATGATCAAGATGTGTGCCAATCTCTATTAGGTATTCTTGGCAACCGAAGATGGCCTCTATTAAGACTTGGATGATTCTGCCTGATATCAAAATAACAGTACAGCTGATTTTAGATTAACAACCACAGTTTTAGATACACAATTTTGACATGGATATGTCAAATGCTCTGGGGGGATGTTGGCGATTTTTAAGAACGCAACATGTAACAGGTTTCCATAGAAACTATCAGAGCAATTGTATTGAATTTCTGATATAAAGTAATAAGAACAGCTGTTTAGATGAACTGAATGCTTTCAATTTAGACATATCCATGATCTAATCTATTTCCCACAGGGAAGTAAATACAAACATTTTTTAGTTAGTGGGATTTTACTTCATGCCAACATCGCGAAACAAAAACATCATAGAGTCTACGCGTTAAATGGCATGAATTAAATTAAAACTCGCAAACTCGACTCAATGAGATTGAACTTGGTTGGTTCTGAGGTTGTGCTATTTTGTGTTACACTAATGGGTATAGCTAGGTTTACACTAGCATGTAGCAGTGGCACCAGTAATCGTGCCAGTTGTAGTGTTATGCCACTAGAAGTTACGTGTCACTTTAACCATAATGGTGTAGTTTTGATACAGACACTCGATTCGTCGCACATAAATGTGTTTTTTAAGTGTCTAATTACATCAATTTCGTTATTACTTCGAGATATAACCGTATTTGAATAATAATATTTTCATTTTAACTTCTCTTGTTTAAAATTAATTGTTTTATGGAGGACAAATTAAAAATAAGGAAAAGGCATAGATTTATTACTGTAGGTAAACAAATCTAGTCCTACTAACTACTCGACACAAAAACGCACGTTTATAAATTTAAGGTCCTTATACCGGGTGCCCCATTTGTAAAGTGAAAAACTCTGTTAAATAGTTTTACGGGTCAAAATAAAAATAAAATCAAGAATAATATTTTTTTGAAAAACGTTAGCAACACCATAGCATCGATCAGTATCTTGAATAACATGGAACTAATGGTCTGTTAAGAGATGGCAAAAAATGATTAGATTTACATCCGTCGTCCGAATGTTTTGACAGTTACACCATTCAAACTATAATAAAAGGGGCTAAAATAAAACATTAATGACATATTTTGATTAAAGTTACAGTTTTGTAGTAATTTTTATTTTAAAAATTTGAATGGTCTTTATTTTGAAATGTACAATCAAACTATGCTGTTTTTTTTATTAATTAGGTCTTGACCAAAGGAAGAACAGTACGAAGTATGAACCCAATCGGTCAAACTATTCTTGAGATATAAATTATTTTGTAAAAATACAAAATGGTGGATATCTGGTAAACTAAGCGTTTTCGGAAAAATGTTGTTCTTGATTTTCTTTTATTTGTACCCATACAATCATTTAAGGCGGTGCGAGCGGCGTTAGGGACAACTGAAATCCGCTAGGTCGGCGCTAGTGTCGCTTATTCGTCACGCATATGTGATTGTTTCGTGCAAGGTTCCTGAGTTAATCGTTTAAGATAACAATTCAGTTTTTTATTGTATATTGTAAAAAATTTTTAGAACTTGAAAATTACATATTTTATAATATTATCGGATGAAAAATATCGCGTTAAAAATTAATTTTCAGTAGTCTACGAATTTTTTTCTTATTTCAAAATTGCACATAGGTTACGTGAAAAAGGTCTATTATTCATCGACGTTCCCAAAATTTGAGCTCAAAAAAATTAATAGTTTTGCTACACTCCTTGTACGAAAAACTCCTAATTTCGGAATAACCCTGTAACTCTAAAAGTTTGTAATACAAAATTGAAAAAATATACCAAAGCATGTTTATGATGCAATCAACTAATAAACGATAAAATTGTGAATTTTTAAAAATATCAAATTTTTCGCTCGCACCACCCCCAGAGTTTGACACTTTACATATGGGACACTCTGTATAGTTTGTTTAAGTCTTTTATCTCACACGTCAACCACAACACGACAAAGCAATTCACGACTAAGCGTTGTTGGCATTCTTCGTGTCGCCACTTTAAAACATTCTTTACTGTGCGATTAACAAAATGCCACCCCTACACAGTAAATTATTTGATTTCCAATCACATTCAATATAAAAATATATTTTCTGAAAATCACGTAGCTGCAATGTATATACAAACTGTATAAAATTAATTTTTTGTTCCTTCATTTCTTGTTCCAGCTATTTGGAGGTGACAAATTGTGGATAGTTATGAGTGATGGTCGGTGGATGTGATATTCTCTAGTGTGGATTAACGTCTGCACTATTGAGTACTGCGTTCACCCGTAAAGACCATCCTCATAACTTGACTAGTTCGTAATTCATAAGCAAAATGTGGTTCGGATTCCACGTTAAACTGTAGGCCTCTCAGATACCACAGACTGTTGGGCTATGAAGGAACATTTCAGCCTTAGTCAGTAACAATACAAGTTCGCGACACAATCATCTTACATTTATTTCGCGCTCAAACTTGGCTTAAAATACCTACCTGGGAAGTTCGCCAATCTGAAAGGTAATAATAGTATTAATATGATATTTTTGGTTATTTTTATTTTTATACCCTTGCTAATCCAAAATAGTCTTAGGCCTCCTACCTTAATTTCTGCCTATTCATCCCTTTGTAAAGTTAAAACGAGAACTCTCAATATGTTGAATCTTTTTTCTGTACTATACCTTTTATAGTAAGATTTTGTATACCTTATCTATTTTTGTAATTTAAAAAAAAATGAATTAAGTTTTTCTTCATAAAATAACGTTGAAAATACGTTATTATTTAGCTAGTTTTATAATTAGTTTTCTAATAGAAATAATGATTAAGTACCACATAATATTTACAATTATTTTTTACTGAACTGTTGTATAATTATTCATATTAGCTCCATTTGTTATAATTTCAATAAAATTTACGTCAAAGAGGAATTATATTATCACAAAGAATAATTTCACAACAGATATAGCCTAAGATTTAGGCAATACTATGTAGGCCTATGATTATATTACAATACTTTATATGCGTGCTTAATATATAAAGGGCCTAACTTTATACTATTAAAACTATCGAGCAAACTAAAACTTAAGTTTTCAATAAGCATGACTTTCATAATCTAAGGAATACTGAACAAAAAGTGAAGTGGCCCATGGGGGGATCGAACCCACGACCTTCGCGTTATTAGCACGACGCTCTAACCAACTGAGCTAATGGGCCAGATGTGAGATATCGAAGATTTTACACATCTTAAGATTTAGTTAGTATGTTGTGAGGACTGAGGAAGGCGTCTTCACAGTCAATGTTAATTAATAATTAATTATTATTCTTAACCACTAATAATAAATGATTTTTATCAATTGTAGGGTTTATAACTTGTATTAGAAATACAACAAAGCCCTTTTCATATTATAGAAAACATAAATAGGAACAAAATAGAGTGTAAAAAAGTGTATAGCTTTTGTAATTACTTGTGTTATGTGTTACTAATGGATAAGGAAAAAAGCTTTTTTCAGAAATCGCTAAATCCTCGCTTTTATAACGCGAAATCGAACATACAAATCACTGCAGAAATGTTAATAACTATTTTATTTTTTGTCGGAGAAAGATAATTTTAGTGTTGAAATAACCAGAAAAGGAATATAAAACTAGAAAATACAAAAACAATTTTAACTGAAGGGGTGTTTCAGTAGGAATCCTTGCGTTTATACCTTGAAATTGAAAGCTGTGCAAAAATGTTGATACAATTTTTTTCCAGGAGAAGCATAAATTTAGTATTTAAATAACCATATACAAATATGTAGAGTTAAAAAATGCAAAATAATCTATATTATGACCTTAGTGTTCCCAGTCTCCTTAAAATCTATGTAATAGCTTTGACTATCCATTTTAATGGATTTTTTAAATTTTAAAATGGATAAGCCCTAGTCAAAGTCTATGTGAAAAATGCGCGGTGAACTTCAGAGATGAAATCAAATTTTACTCATGCTATCTTTATGCCATATGTCCTGCTTCAATCGTGAAGATAGGGCATATACAAGTAAAAACAAATAACCACTTTGTATCTTGGATGAGTTTGTTGAGCAATGCAATAGGATTACATTAACTACACTTTTGTGAGGAGGGGTGGTTGGGGATCGTACCCCAAAATGAGTTTTTCAATTTATTTATATATAATTCTTGAAAAAATATAATTTTGTTTTTTACCATTGGATTCAGCTAAAAAAACACACAATTTCATATTTTGAATCATACTTCTAGGTCAATTTGTTACTGAGATTTTCAAAATGGTAAACACGGTACATTGGGCATTTTGAATCTTAGAATAGCAAAAAATCAATAACTAACTTATTTACTTAAATATTCTTCCAACATTTGGCATGCAAGTCCATCTAGTTAAGTTTTATCAATACATACATAAAACCTCTAAATTTAATGTTTCTTAAATCAGCTAACCTACGTTGGCCTATCCATTGTAATGTAATAAAATGTTGTATGTGTTATTACTTAGTCAACAGCATTAAGCACATTATAATGTAAAACCACGTTTAATGCAGCAAACCTGCATACTCTGTGCCATTCGATAACTATGATGGGAATAATATAAAGGTCTTTGAAATTTGCTATACTCACGCAAGCTTGCTGCGAATGATCTCGTTTTAAATTGTTTTGTCTTTATTATCAGAAAAAATATCCCAGAAAGAGTAAAAGTGTCATATTTGTATCAAACTATTTTTTCATGTGCTCTCATGACTTGGTCTGCTACAATTTCGGAAAAATATTTTGCCATTAGTGGTGCTTAAAATAGTAAAGCTACTTTAAAATACCCTCACATTTTTAAAATTTAGTTTGATACAGTTATATGTCAAATAAATTGATCTTTATTACAAATTCAACAGCTATCGTGTTAAATGCCGTTCTGGAACGAAAGTTTATCTTAATTCTACCGACAAATTTCAGGTATTTGGCAACGGTAGTAAAATACCTTACCTATGTGCATGACTATTTAGCCATTAGTTGCATATGATGATACATACATACAGATACAAATAACTATAAAATATATTCAGATACTTCAAAACTGTATTTATATAAAACATGGACTGTTAATCCCTGTAAATATTAAAATAAAGCTATTCAGTACCTAAAATTAGGTATCTAAAATAATATGTTTAGTATGTATGTATGAAATATTCATTATAAACGTGAGTTGTTGACGCGATATTTGTTTAAATTTATCTCATCCAAAACAGGCTTTTCCTATTATATATCGTTGTTTCTTTATCATATCGATATTTAAAAACATAAACCTCTCAGTATTGTATAACATTTAAAAAATGGTTTTGAATCGACTACACACAGCAACTCTGAAATACTGACTGGGACGGTGGCATCGTCCTGTAATCCAGCTACTTGGAGGTCACGAATTGTGGATAGTTGTGAGCGATGGTCGGTGGGTGTAGTGTTCTCTTGTGTGGATTAACGTCCGCACTATTGAAGACTATGTTAATTCACAAAGACAATCCTCATAATTAGACCAGTTCGTTATTCAGAGACAGTGGTTCGGATTCCACATTAAACTGTAGGTCCATTAGTTGACATCGGCTGTTTGGCTATTAATCAACAGTCCTGTCTAAGGAACATATGTTGACCTTAGTCAGTAACAAGACTACAAGATCGCGCCACAATCATCCTACATTCAATTCTCATTCATACTTTGCTTATACCTACCTTGTTTTATGGTCGCCATTTCAATAATCTAATATTTTTCAGTCGAATTTTGTTTTCTCTAAGATATGTTATTTAAATTATTTTTAAATTTATATTTAAAATACGTGATATAACTTTTTAACGCTCACCTGAGGTCTAAGGTCACTGGATCGACTGATGGAGCCTACGTATCAAATTAATATTTGAATATACCTTCTAATTTGAAGGAGGCGTTAATATCTAAGCAATAAAGTTTGGAATATTTGTCCATTATTCACTATTTTTGGATACAATTCATTACAACTTTATCGTAAACTGGACAAAACCTCCAGCAAAATTAGGTGAATACAGTTTGGGGTTTACGATTGTTGGGACTAAACGTAATAAAGGTAATATCCAGAGAGAAGATATCTGAAAAGTCAAATCTGAAAGTTCAGCACGTGTTTAATGTTTTCTGAACGGTAACAGATAAATCGTCAAGATTTGGTACGTCAACGCTACACCTAAAAATCTTTTGACATAGATATGTCCTAGCTCTGGCATGGGGGGTGGTGTTAGCAATTTTAACAACTAAAATTTGAAGCTTAAGAACAGCTGTTTATATGAACTGAAAACAATCCCTTTAGACATATCCATGATCTAACCTATTTCCCACAGGGAAGTAAATACAATACAAAATATTTTTTGGAGGAACCTACAGTTTTCTGTCATATCATGGAGACGTCAGGAGAATAGGTAAATACGCATCACTTTAAAGACCTTATATTGCAGGGCTTAATGCTGTTAACCACACTCAAAAAGGATCATCCAAAACTAAATGGCAACGGTTTGAAAATTTGAGGCTATGAACAAATGAACTTAAAATCGTCGCCATTTTGTTTTGGATCGAACCTTTGGGATCCAAGCGTTGTATGCTAAAAATGATGGCAGTGGTTTGAAAATTGAAGGTTATGAATTATAAAACCAAACAAATACCTTATTTCAATTACAATTGAAAATACTTAATATTCGATACCAAATTAAACTTATGTTACTTCTCATAAATTTCCTGTAACTCATTATAAGTCAATCATAGTTCCCAATGAGCGACAAAGTAAAATTTCTTGAAAACAGGCTCAACTTACAGGTGTTTCCTCAAACGTCTGGAGACATATTTCTGAGCGCACCATCAGAAGCAAGGCTGTAGACAGATATAATATAAACTTGATAGAATCTGAGCGACTTTTGCATCGGTTACCTCACACGTACTGACGTATTGGTGGAGAAAGATTGAACAAAACATACATACGAGTTTACAAATATAACTCTCTTATCTAAAACTCATAAGCGTGATATTAATGAGGCAATATTTTAGAGTATCCATAGATTTGCATATTATTGGAGCTCTCCTAATACGATAAAACCAGACTAAATTTTAAATAACAAATGAACTTTATCTATTTCAGTTTCATGATGTAACCAAAATAATTACTTTCATCTGCCAGTGGTTCAACACTTTTAATATTAAGTCTCAAGTGCATCCACGTTTGCACACTTTTCTTAACTATTCATTTTATTTAATTTATACATTCACTAGCTTTACCTGATGCGCGTTTCTGCTTTAAAATAAATTTTTATATTATTCAATCACAGCTGTTAATTTTGTAAACACTAAATGAATAAAACCTCACAATGAACCCCTTTTCCGACCCTTTCTGCATCAGAGCCTTTTGATATATACATTTCAATTCAATTCAACTCAACTCTAGTAGCCGAAATCAACTATAGTAACATTACACTACAATAAATTGGTTTGTTCACATTTTGTTCTTTACATTTGAATAAATGACAGTTTAAAGAAACTCTCATATTATTTAATCGCAGCTGTTCATTTTGTAAACGCTAAATGTATAAAACTTGACACTGCACTCTTTTATGCCCTCTGAGTCGCAGCCCTTTGCACGGATTTGCGCCAAACTTTACAGAATTCATCCTCGAATCATGCTTAATAATGCCTGAAAGTTTTATTACAATCTTTCAAGCGGTTCCTGAGTCTACAGGCAACATACATACATACTTCCTCTTTATATAATATTAAGATTGATATTTTTAAAATAAATTAATTCTTTCCTCATTGTAAAAACACACATACCAATCATTTCAATAATTAATTAAAAATTTAGATTGACCTGACATGAACACGTGGTCAAATGTTGTGATTATGCAGTTAAAAATAAAACACCAAATTAATTCCAGAATATTTATAAGCATATTCGTATTAATAGAAGAAATGATCAGTATTACTGCATTTACAATACGGAATTTCAATACTTTTATCTACAAAGAACCGGTATTTACTCAAATTAAATAATTTAATATTCATTCATATAAATTCATGAGCGGAAATCAACTCACTGTGTTTTTACTATTATTGCCTTATGTTACAACTGGATTTTGATTAGATTATTGAAATGGCGACCATACTACAGGGTACGTATTTTAAGTCAAGTATGAATGAGAATTTGGTGTAAGATGATTATGGAGCGATCTTGTAGTCTTGTTACTGACTAAGGCTGACATGTTCCTTAGACAGGACTGTTAACTAATAGCCCAACAGCCGATGGCAACTAAGGGACCTACAGTTTAACGTGGAATCCAAACTACGGCCTCTGAATTACGAATTGGTCTAATTATGTGGATGGTATTTGCGGATTAACGCAGTATTCAATAGTACGGACGTTAATCCACACAAGAGAACACTACACCCACCGACCATCACTCACAACTATCCACAATTCGTGACCTCCAAGTAGCTGGATTACAGGATGTCGCCACCATCCCAGTCTTTAAACCAAGTATGAATGAAAATTGAGTGTAAGATGATTGTGGCCCGAGTCTATCTGGCGATAGACTCTTGTAAGATGTATCGACTGCAAGACTCTTGTCTTGTAAGATGTAAGGTTGATTTGTTCCTTAGACAGGACTATTCATTGATAGCCCAACTTGCCCAACAGTTAATGAATGGCATCTTAGGGACCCACTGTCTAACGTGTGATCCGAACCACAGTTTGCTCTAATTAGGATCTGATGAGGATGGTCTTCGTAGATGAACGTATTAAATAGTGCGGACGTTAACCCACGCCAAAGAATGTCATATCCACCAACCCACCACTCATAACTATCCACAATTCATGACCTCCAACTAGCTGATTAAAGGTCGTAATTCGTAAGTCAGATGAAAAAGTAGTTCGGATCCCACGTAACACTCACTGTACGTTCCTTAGATGTAATTGGCTTTTGGGCTCTTAATTAATAATCCTGTCTAAGGAACATGTCAACCTCGGACAGTAACAAGACTAAAAGATCGCGCTACAATCATCAATCAGACATAAATCATGATTTAAATTACCTACCTGGGTAGGTTGTCATTTCAAAAGGTAATATTAATAGTAATCAAGTTAAAATAACAGAAGAATTTAACATCATTGAAACATTTAAATTACATAATATTGTACGTGACATTTAACAAGATATTTGAAAACATTTTGAGCAAAAATAAATAAATACTGTACATACAAAACATCAGCCAATACATAGCAAATAAAACTATAAATTAAATTATGAATCGATTCCGAGTGCAGAAAATGCAATATTCCATCAATTAGAATTCCACACAGCTAACACTTGAAGGCCGTCAAGACTGATCCTAAAAAGTACACATCTTGAACTGGTTCTTCCTTCTTAACAGTCTAGGCATTCGGCTAAGGTGACTGGAGTTGGTAGTATAAAGCATTTTATCAAAGGAATGTGTTCCAAGAATAATTGCGCAACCTACTTGTTGTTAGTCTATGTGCCGAACAATAGTGATCCAGTTTCTTTTGTACCAACGGTACCTCAAAGGGTGATCAGGAGGGTTCTGGTATAATGTCGCAACACTGAGAAGGGTTGCTGTCCGGCCGTTAGAGTCGTGTGGTGTATGGGTAGCCATACCCAGTCCTATGACGTAACTGTCTAGTCCTGCCACATAACAGCCACAACAAAAATGTAACGTCGGAGTCACAGTGAAACTTGATTTTTTGCTTTTAAATTTTTTGCAACGTCACAGTTTTAGTTAAATTCTATGGATTTATACTTTTTCAAAAAAATAAATTTTATATTATTTGACATGTATAACATTTCTTAAATAAGACAAGTGTTCTATTTTCTGGATTTTGATACTAATATCATCTTTAGGAGGGTCCTGAAACTTTCGTTTCACTAGTGATTGGAAATTTTCACAAACAAATTTTAAACTACAAAAGGAACTATCATGCCCGACGTTGCGTTTTTAACAACCTATTTGAAATTTCCAAAAGTGAAAGAGCAGATTAGTCAAGTCATAATAATGGTGAACTACTTATTAACCATCATACTAATATATATGGGGTAATTATTTTTTTTAATTCACTACACTATTTAATCAAATGTTTTCTACTATAACTTGTAGATTATTTCTTCTAAATTCTAATCAGGAAATAATTTTAATTATTAATTGCTTGAAATGTATAATACCTTTGATGGTTAACAGGACGACGAGGAGTTGGCTACTATAAGCTCAGAGCATTGTAAGAGCTATAAATTGTAAGTGTTGGACATTATTTGTAAACTCCAAGCTGGATACTGTGCACATTGTCAGTGTAAGCGCTGAGTTCTGTAAGAACACTGTAAGTAGCCTTAATTAACTTTCTGAAATGGTGATCTAACCAGGTCGCTATTTTAGGCAAAATATGAGAAATGATTGTGGCGCGATCTTGTAGTCTTGTTACAGACTGACTAAGGCTGACATATTACTTAGACAGGACTGTCACTTAATAGTCCAATTAACTAAGGCACCTATAGTTTAACGTGGTACCCGAACCACAATTTTGCATCTGAATTACAAACTGGTCTAATTATGAGGATGGCATTTTCGAGTATTCAACACTAAACCTACTAGGCTTACGGACGTTAATCCATATCTGTGATACAGCATCCACGGGCCATCGCTTAAAAAATCCATAATTCGTGACCTCCAAGTAGCTGTATCGTCTCGAGGGCGGATTCCCATGGTCGACGGCGACGGCATGCACCAGCGGTGTAATTCGTTCGGGGAACTCCACAAACTAAGTTGAGCGTGGTTTATTTATACGCACCGCGGAATTTTCCACAGTTGATTGAGTGGCGTTTTATTGATCAATTGATCGCAGTTGAGGGATCAACAATACAGATTCGTCAATTGGCGCTAGCCAGGCTCGCCAACTGTCGCGAATAATTGATTTCTGCAAGGTTTAGGACAATGAAAACCATACGTGACTAGCTCCAGAGTTATTGAGTTTAATGCAAATTTATAACAGTTGCAACAGACTCGTCGAATTAATTTTAAATAATCTCTGTATGTATAAACGTCAAAGACCTCACTGACTGACTGATTTACTCATCACTGATTCCCTAAATTCCCTATTACTTAGGAAGCTGAAATTTGGTATACTGGTTCTTTAGGCCTAAAATTAGGAAAGTCATATATTATTTGTGACGATTTTCCCATAAATATCTACCCTATACGCCTTCAAAGTTCCCATGTTTTTCTTATGGAAAATAATTTTGTACTGGATTCCAACATACGTTGTCTAACTCTTGAGTTATAAAATAAACATCAGCTGTTTCTATTTGAACCATTGAGTAAGATTTAAATAGAATTTATCTCAGAAAAAATTTTGGGGCTTATGTTTTATGATTAAAAATGAAATGTTTATATGTTGGTCAAATTAAAATAATGACAATGTTTATACATGTTACTTTTATTATAATAATCAGCTGTTGTGTATTTTCCTTTTGCTATCTGAAATATATAAATAGTTAATATTGTATATTGTTATAGAATAGCTATTTGTGTAACTAGAGCGCCAACGATGTCATATCGCGTGAGAGGTTCATATGGAAGTACGAAGCGTCAGCTGAGCGGTGCCATATAATATGTTTTCACAAACATGTTGTTGTGTTCGTATTACACAACAGATTTGTCCTACAATAAAAAAGTCATTTAGATTATGTTTGATTTTCCCGTAAGAATAAATTGTTAACATAACTCTTATCTTATGTTTCCGGTAACCTCAGTTTCATTTCGCAAATCCGGAAGTTAGTGTTGTAGGGCGACTGTCTATCAGCTGACTGAGCGCTTAGCGCATGCTATTGGTTAGTTTCATCAAAGACAATTTTATTCTAATATTGAAATATGAATTGTCTTTGGTTTCATAAAGATTTGGAGCGTTACGCGCATGGGATTGGCCGGTTACTTTGCCGCACTAGGGTGGTAATGAGATCATATCTACCCTATAGTGCGTGAATTTACTACTTATACGTTCTGCCAACGGTGCGAAATTTGCCTGTTATCGCGCGCTTGTAGGAAATATTTTATTGTGTAGGCGCGTGCGTGTGAGAGCGTGTATTTACCAGGCTGTAAAATGATCAAAGTTACCCTGGTATAAGATTATAATGTCCGTCTCAATTTTTCATATGTGTTTTAATGTGTCTTATATAAGGTCTTTAAAATGGAGTTGCCACTTAAAAATGTGATTTGCAACAAAAAATCCCTCATTTTTGAGGGATTTTCTTTTTTTCTTTTTTTGAGGGGTGTTCTATGTTTGGTAAACTTCACTTGACCCATCCAATAGTTAAGGAGTGTCTACACCTATGACGTATCCAGTATAATCTCGCAGCCTTGTAAAAGCTATTAAAATACCTCATATAAAAGTTCATATACACTTACGATAGACTCCAACCATGACGATTATTTACATTTTTTCTGACCTCAAGATGAAGCTTTGGCTTTTAAATGTGCATATAGTCACATACAAATAACATAACTGTTAACGTAAAAAGGTCAGTAATCTAAACTATTCTGAAGTCACAGTTCAGGAAGCAATATAAAATAAGCTAGGATTGTTATACTATATTTCTATTTTTCATCTAAATTTTACTGTAAGGGTTAAGGAAGTAAATATTACGAGTCGAATTAACTTAACTGACTTAAAACAATAATAGAAATTTTCAAAGGACGACACAGTTAAATCAGTACGTCGACCTAGTCGACGAACATTTTGCAACACAGCTGGAGTCAGTTGTTTTATTTTAGGTGACAGCATTTTTGCTTACATGGTCTGTTGTGACACTCTTGAATGACTGACAGATAGTCTAGACTAGTAAAGTATTCACACAGCAAACAGGGAACCCCAGCTGACAGCTACACGAAGCTTGCCTACATCAGACATACCAGCAGTGAAGTCTTGGAATCTTCGCTCTACTCTACTGTGTTATAAAACGCTAGTTAAGAATCGGGATTTTTTTAGATAAATATCAACAAATGTGATTCGTTTCCCCTGACGAGTAGACCTGCACACTCGGCGAATTTCAATTAATTCAGGAATTATCTTTGAGTATACAAACAATACATGCCACATAACACATTTGAATCAAAGTATTTTTATTCAAAAATAATCAATTAAGTAGAAATTTATTCTTCTCTTCTGCTTTAATGGGGCCGTTTTAACTTGTCTGCTGTAGTACAACGACAGCTTAAATCTGCTGTCTGTCTGTACCTGAAGAGACAAAACGGCATTCACACATAACATGGCCCTATTGCCTTCCAAGCTTAAAAAGGTGACTTGTCATTTAGCCTCGGGGTGGTTCCCATACTATCTTAGCTGTACGTGTCGGGGCGCACACCTTTAGATAAAGTAGTATTTTTAACTTAGACCAAACTGCTTCTTGGAGAGTGAGGAAATGCTGAATCCTGAAATACATTTTTCCAGTACAGTATAGAATACACGGTATCTCATAACCTAAAGCTCAAATGAGCTGTGTCACACTAGCATTCTCATAAGTGTTTCGAAATGTCTACTATCTGGCTTTCTTCAGTTCTATCATAAGGTAGAGTAAGCACAACCCGGCTGCTATTGCAAGACAATAGGACCAGATGGTTCAGTCCAACTGTGTGTGAGTGACGTTGTTTCATCTCATCAGGTCCAGACATACGGCAGATTTCAGCTGTCAATTGTACTACAACAGGCTGAGATAAAAATCCCATTGAATCAGGAGAGGAGAATAATCTGCTACTTCAAATTGAACCCTGCTACAGAGATCACGATGTAATCTGACGTCATATCTCGATTTGAGAAATTAAGGAATGCATATTTACTTACTCCCCAAAATAGGAAATTAGTATGAAGGTTTTCTGCGTTAAGAAGAAAGAAAGTTGGGATTCTTCGGCATACTATATTCAGTACACCATAATACGTCTTAGGGCTAAAAAGGCTGCAAATTAGGCAATGTTAACATTTTAAGTTATTGTTAATTAATTCTTCATTGTTTACAAAATGACAAAACAGGAGTGTCTACAACATTTCAAAGTAACATATGTCAAATATTGGGAGAGGATAAGGATTAATGTAATAGAGACAGTCGTCGGAAAAAAACTTAAAATCTACCATTCCGCTATTTCAAATAATTCACTAATTTCGATCCAGCAGTTTATCTGAAAAATCAACTTTATTTCTTCTTCTTCCCGAACTGTCAAAATATAGTGCAAACGGATGTTGTCATTAGAAAATGTAAACATTGAAACCTAGGACGGTCACGGCAGCTCTTTCTTCTTCTTCTCGTTCTTCTCGAACTGTCAAATTTTAGTGTTCACAGCTGTTGACATTCAAGTAATTTTATGTTTTTATTTTCTAAAAATGTAAACATTGAAACTTAGGACGTTCACAGGGCGTAGCCCGAGAGGATTTTAAGGAAATGAGTATGCCTATGTGTTGCATGAGTCTAAGATCTGTCTTTGTGTAAAATTTCAAACTGTTTGGTTCAGTATTTTTTGCGTTCACTTGCCACAACAAACCCACAAACCCACAAACAAACATACAGAAACCACCTCTTCTTTATAATATTATAGATAACTACACTATAGGGCCTAAGTCTGTATTACAACATTTGGAATAATGAGCAAAATATTAACTTTTACTTGGTCTTTAGATTTTTGCTAATATGAATTCGCCAGAGCTTGAACATCCCAACATCACCATTAATGAATATCAAACAAAGAACTTACTTTTTCTCATAAGAATATTGAAGCTCCTAAAGAAAACGTGCTGTGTTTACCTATTTCTGTATTGAAATACATTGTTTGTAACTATTGTATTCACTTCTGTACCTCAGTAATTGATAGAAAGAACAAATATATTAAAAATACTTTTCTGAGCTGATTCACAAACAATGATTGATAAAATGTTTTTGACATCTGGGAGCCTAAAAAGTACCAGGTTTGTCATGACGACTACTGTACAATGCCTAATAACTCTATTTTATATAGAGAATTTGCAAAAAGTATACGTTTGAAGTGTAGGTATACGAAAGTGACAGTTAGCACGTTTAGTTCAGTCGTCGTCCGCTGTGAGGCGCGGTGGGCGGTGCATCACTCATTGTTGACGTTTACGTCATCTTCCGCAATAATACCAACATCGCTAGACGCATTCCATTGGCACAAATTTGTTCAGTTAATTACTTATAGATAATATATGAGGTGATGTTTGAAAAAACTATTCCTCTACTTTTACACCATATACATAATTTTTTTATATTTTAAAAGAGTTTTTTTCTTCTAAGGGTGTCTCATTCTAAATAAAGTCTCTTTATATACAAGAAAAATAATTTTTTGTTTGTATCTTAAATAATAATAACACTAGAAGGCACATTGTTCTTTATGTGAAAAAGAGGCTCATCTCCATTGCTGACACGTTAGCATTTAATTATAAAACTAATTTACTTTAAAAGTAAAAAAAAATTAGAACAACATATTAAATATTTGTAAAAGTTGCAAGTTTTATGGGTTTAAGCAAACACCTGCAATAGTCACATGAGCTCCCGCAGTACATACAAGTCCTGCAAATTGACAACTAATGATTGAAGGCGCTATTTATACTCATGTTGAAGATAACCTTAACAATATTGATTGCGGATGATAGGTGCATGAGACAAAATATGTATTTCCTCTTTTGAGAAGGCGGATGAAGGATTGACTACCCTTGTGCCTTGTACCATTTGTGTGATCTTACTCATGTGGTTTGACGAAAGTTGACAATAATAATGTCTTTTATCATCTACACTAACATCCATCTATCCATGACATGATCATTTTGGAATTTTTCAAAGCAAGGCACTTAAATTATACAATTTTGTAAACTTACTATGGAATTATTTGTTTGAAAATTTTTACTTTCTCTACATAAAGTATGTATGAAAAATAAATATATAGAAAAAGTATTGTTTTCTTCGAGGTTTTCTAATTTGAGTTGAAAGTGGATATATCCAATTTGAGGCTCTCTGAATCCGAAATTTTGTTTTCGGACTGATATCTGTCTGTCTGTCTTTGTACAGGCCCTGAGACCACACTGTTCGAGCTCTCAAAATCCACTCTGATGATTTTGATAGATAATAGTTAATGCCCCAAATAATACTACACCACCTGTCAGGGATGCCCACAGCATGTCTTGTCTTGGTGTCCTAAGTTGCAACATCAGACAAACCTTTCGGAGATTTTGAAAAAGTAAGAAAAACGGGAATGGATTTTCTCAATGTGCAGTTTATAACTTTATAGAATTATTCAGTACATTTTTATGTGTTCTTATCCCTCAAATCAGAAAACGAGAAATTGAAGTGGTCAAATACCAATACTGTCAGGTTCAGTTGTTATAAAGTTGGGTTTTGTTGATGCCTGTTCCCAGAAAATTAGACACGGTATTAGCAGGTCAACTAAAAGGAATTGTGGATAGTTATGAGCGGTGGTCGGTTAATGTGATGTTTCCTGGTTTGGATTAACCTCCGCACTATTGAATAGTACATTCATCCATAAAGACCATCCTCATATTTAGAATAGTTTGTAATTCAAGAGGCAAAAATAGTTTTGATCCCACATTAAGCTGTAGGTCCCTTAGATGCCATTTACTGTTGGGCTATTAATTAAGAGTCTTTGTCTAAGGAAGTGTCAGTCTTAATCAGTAACAAGACTACAAGATCGCCTCACAATCATCTTACACTCGTTCCTCATTCATACTTAGCTTCGAATACCTACCTGGGTAGGAGGCTATTTCAAAAGGTAATAATAATAATAATCATCATATATGAGTATTTTTAGCTCAGGAGTAACCCTCTAAGTCAAAGATTGCTGGATCGAAACCTGTGACCGGCCACTCCTGTCAGATCATGAGTGGTCGGTCACATCAGGCTTAGCGTATGCGACTCATGCCGCTATGGTACCTTGATCTTTCATTTACTGCACAGGCTCTAAGTCCATGGTTATGGACAGTTAAGGGTTTTTTATAAAAAATACTACATATAATACACAGATATTAACAATTCAGATTAACTGGTCTAAACATAATAAAACTAAACAAATAAACTATGTTACGCTCTTTGCAAGACACATACTTACCTAAGGTGGCAGAAGAGGGCATAGTCTTATATGGGAGGGGTACCTAAAAGTAACAGGAATTGCATTGCAGTATCCAGCTTTTGTAGAACAGATTCCTGCTGCTGGCGCTGGTCTAGTGAAACTCTGCCAGTTCTGAGCCGCCCGGGCTGTTGATCTGGAATGTTTTGTTCTTCTGTAGAGTCTTTTTTGACTTTGACTTTGTTGGAGCACTACTAGTGCTCCAACTCTCGTTCTGAGCGCACGCTATCTTTTGTCACCGTCTTTTGTATCGCACGCTGTCTTTTGTATTTGGTAAAAAAAAACCTTAACTACACATCGCCTACGCCTAAGACGAGTGCGGTGAATTAAAGACATCAAGGTAGCGTAGCGCCAATTGTCCCATGGATTATCCAGAGGTAACCCCTTATCTGACATGAGTCAAAGACCACTGATTTCAATCCAGCAACCGTTGACTTACTGGGCCAGAGCATTACCCCTGAGCTACCATGCTGTTTTATTATTCAGGTATAAAAATCTGTTTATCTTTATTAAATACAGTTGAAAAAATTATTAGTTTCTGAGCAGGGAGAAAACTAAAACTAAATTAAAATAAAACAATTTAATAAAATAATAGTTTCTACATACAGAATAAAAATATATATCTACTTATAGTAAACACACATTCAATAAAAATGCTAATAAAGTGTATAATTTAGTTGATTTTAAATACAGAAGTAGAGATTTATTTTCTAATTTGCAGCTTCAATGGCGAAGTAGACTTGGAATTGTTTTCAACTAACCTGAAAATAAATAACATGGTTAAATATTATTTAATGATTAAAGTTTGTCAAAAATGATTTAACTTTAACTAGCCTACACCTAAGTTTTACTACAATTTTAAGTTCAAGATGTTAACAAAGTAAACACTCTCACTGATCCAATGATCCAATGTATTTGTAATAGGAATAAACCTTTTCAGGAGTTATATGACTCAGTGTTAGGATGAAAAATACTTGTTTGACAAAAAAAAACATGAAATCGTACAAACAAGTAAATACAAAAAAAAACAGCTAAATTAATAAGGCCTGGTATTAATTTAAAACTAGATGAATTAGAGAAAATCTATCATAAGTAAAAATTTGATATACAGTAGAACCTCGATTAACCGTCACCCTCGGGACCGAGACCATGACGGATAACCGAATAGACGGATAACAGAAATAATAATAGCGCCGATACAACTTAGCACCTAGACAGTGTTTGGCGTGGCAACATCGCAATTCACTGCCTTGCATGTTATAACGGCGCCATTGTAAGTCCTAATTAATTTTCATGATTGACTTAATGTGAATTTATTTTAAATGAGAAAAAACAAAACTACACCAGTTTAAGTGAAAAATACTTTATTAAAATATTTTATTAAGAAAACAATGAAATATCAACTGTACGTGTACTTTGTACTTTTACTCTCAAAACTTACGTTACCGGTATTTAGTTTTTAAAATAATCCGTCATTTTCTTTTGTTTCTTTCCCCGTCGAGCTTTTCAGGCAGTCATGTTTCTAATTTTTCTGAGAAGAAACACCAGCGTTTAATAATTTATTATTAATTGTCGAGTCCCAAAACTACACATTTCCGTTTCTCAGCCATAACAGAAGAGCATTACACACTACGTAAAAACAGAACTGTCAACAACAAACGGTAAAACACTAGTAGGCATCACATTTGAAATTGGCAATAACTTCAGTTCACTGTAGCCACGTTCCATACTGAACTGAAATGAAAAAGTAGCAGTGGAATGCAGAAGACAGTGTAAGGGATTAACCAGCTGGGTTACTATCCTTGCCGCCTATGATTCACGCACATTACAGGTGGGTGTGCAGTACAGTCGTCACCACTCATCATAGAGCCTCAACAGACGATCCGGGTAGGTGCTGCCGCGGAAACAATTTTTTTGCGCTAGCGGGGTGGCGGTTAATAGAGACTGACGGTTAAAAGGGTGACGGTTAATCAAGGTTCTACTGTACTTTAAGACAACATTTTGAAATGGTATGAAACAGGTTTAAAATAAATGATCAATGTAATTAACCTAATATTGATTTTAATTTTAGAGCTGATTGTTAGTGTTAAATTACTTAAATCGATCGATCCTACGTTCACTAAAACTTAGAAACAATTAATTTTTTAATGAAAAGCTTAACTACCCATCACCGATGGCCTAGGGCCTGTGTGGTGAATTAAAGACAGCGAAGTACCGTAGCAGTATTAGTCACATAGGCTAGTCTCAGAGGTGACTGCTCATGATCTGACAGTAGGTTCCAGCCGCTGATCCAACGACCTTTGACTTACTGGACCAGAGTATTAGTTGTGAACTAACGTGCCAGTAAAAGAAAAATGAGTCTAATGTCGCTCAAAATTGGGTTTTTGAGAGCTAACTACTTTATTTTGATAGGGCGTGAGTCAGTTTAAAGCATAAAAAACCTTCTACAAAGAGTTCTAGAATTATGATAATAAGTTTCATCAAAGTGGGTACTTTCGTTTTTACGGACAAGCGTTACTAATATACTTGTTTTAAGTTTCAGAAAGACAGTCACAGATATTGAGATAATATCCATTTCAGATTTTCTCGGGGTATAAAACATACAATTGTATTTATATAGATGATATTAGTTTTTACACATACACAGAGCCAGTAGTAAAAAAATTAAGAAAAATACTCAGTGTCCCTGTCTGCAACAAAATACTGTAAAAATGTTTTTCATGTTCAAAAGCATTTTTTTAAACTGTTGAGTACTTAAATTAAACTTTTTAATCAAACCATTATGTAACTAGGACAGAAAAAATACTTTCTCTGAACATACACTGACTAAAACAATGTAGAATTATAATGATAACCATATGGAGACTTGTCATAGAAAACTAGTACAAACAATAATCTGAAAAAAGTATTTAAATTTTACTTTTAATATCCAATAGATAAAAATTTACTTAGCCAAGTTCTATTATTCTATTTATATAGAAATGAATTTTGTTGGCAACCCTTAAAAAAATTAATTAAATGTATCTTCAAACTTATATGTGTTTTGTAAAATTCTGAACCCATTATTAGTTCAAAAATGTCATATACTTAATACATCATATGAATAATTAAAGGACTAAACTATCTTAAATGATAACAAAGTCATACCCTCAATTTTGCAATCTATAAATCTTAAGTTGATAGTAAAAATCTAATCAGTGACAAGAGCCGGACGACTTTGATGTGCAATACCGATGACTCCATAAACAGTCTTATCTGATAAGACTTGTTAAGATTGTGCAAGAGCTGTAATTGTTTGTGACATTCCAACTCCACTCAACTTCAAGAAATTAACAAATGATAATTTTTTTGTATTAAAAAAATAACAATTAACAATAATAATATTTCCAAATCAACAAAAATCACTCAACTTTCATTAGTTTAAAATAATCAAGGTTAAAATGTTACTAAACCAAAAACTCTTACCTAATTAAATTACTTAGTGACGGGAACAGCAGCATATTGTAACCGCAAATCTTCGTACCGCTTCTTATCCTGAACAGAAACATTGAATATGGTTAAAACATTATTTCATACTAGCAGTAAGCCCATTGCATGGCTTGGCTTGTCTGTGTTATTATAACAAAATATAAACCTGAAATCTCAAACAAATAGATACAAATAACAATAAACTCTCAGCTTAATTAAGCTGAGAGTTTTCTAATGCTAAGTAATTACTTAGCATTAGTTTACAATTACAAAAATTAGATCGAAATAAAAAATGGTTATCACTATTAAGATTTTTTTATATGTCAATATAACAGTTCAATATTATATAATTCAGAAATAGGTTTAAAATCAATGATAAAAAAACGAATATTGATTATTATTTGACAAGTGATGGTTAGTTCTTTCTATCAAATAACTTTTTCATTACTCTACACACGAAAGTACACTTTCTAAACAGAAAATGAGCTAACAAAATAGGTTATTCCCACTACATAGCAAAATTACTCAACATAACTTTCTGTACAATCGATCACGGAAAGCTCTAATATGCTCTATTAAAATGCTCTATTTTTCCTTGTATTATTGGAAAAATAAATTGTATCCTAAATTAGAAATTTAAGGAAATTCCTAGTTTGTTAAGTTTTAAAAAAGAAAACTCTTTGAAAGTTATACATTAGATTTTTTGTTAACACTGATTTCATGTAATTACAGTAACACAAGTTTACAATGTTGGATTTGTTTTATATAATTTTATGTTTTACTTTGAATACTAATAACTGAAGCCTCCTTCAATCGAAGAACCAAAACTTATAACTTAAACATATTCTTTCACAGTAACATATATACAATGATATTTGAGTTTTAGTTTGGTACTTCAACTAAAACATTGCACATTTAATATCAAAATTGGCTGTCCAATTTGGATTGTAGTACGTAGTATTGTTCAAAAACTATTGATGACCATCGAATACCGAACGTTCAACCCACCATTGACTCTAGGCGCTGACGTAAACACTGCTCCGTCGGCGACCACGGAATTGAGTGTACTCCAGAGCCTGCACTAGAGCCTGATTGAGCCGTCTGCGGTAAGTCTCGTCATAGCTGTATGCGCTCAGCACTCGCTCGCTCCTGTCCTCGTACATGAACGCAGCCAGCGTATTGGGGTCCTTGGTCACTGCGTCCAGGGCGTCTTCCGGCAGTTGTGTGACATGAATGTAGAGCAGAGCCGCAATGATTGCGACGCCCAGATAGTGCTGCACACTAGCTTCAAACTCCGCCCACGGAAGCAGCTCTGCCAAGTCTGACCCTCTTGCCTGAACTTCTTTACCCAGCTTCACGTAGTACTGAGTTAGAAGTGCGCCCTGGTGAATTTCTCGGAAAGCTCTTGAAGTTGTCAGGTGAAGGAATAAGAGAACATCAAGAGCTGGAGGAGCGTAGCGGGCATTATTGAAGTTGATTAGACGAACGTCCACTGGCAGACCATCGATTCCATAATCGAAAAGTGCGTTTTCAGACCAAACACCTCCGTGGCTAAAAACATTCCTAAAATCTTCGGAAGGTTTCAGTTTGAACGGTAGATTCCTTATCATTGTCATTGTGTCCTTGATTACACTTCTTGGAAAGTGTGTGAAGTGAGTCGTTAATAAGTTCTCTAAGGTGTTTATTCCAGTACACATAAAATCAAATCCAGGGTGGTCGGTCTCATCGGAAAACAATGTTTCGTAGAACACATCTTTGTACTCTTCAGGCAGTTTTATACATTTTGTTTCTTCCAAAATCAACGAACCAGCATGCAGTTTGGCTAGTGCTTCCAAAACCAACTCACAGTGGGTAATATTGTATTCTTTTTTGATATCTCTTTTTCTATAGCCTAAATCAAAAATGTTATCGAAAACAATAACTTTTTCCGGGTGTGAAAGAAAACAATCCGGTCCCAACTTACCGGTCACGTAGACACTTAAATCCTTCAAAACACCATTGTAAATGAGCGGTTCTTTGCTAAAAGCTTTTGCACGGGCGACAAAGTCAGCACAGGTTTTGTTCTTGGGTGGAGTTTTCACAATGAAACTCAACTCGGAAACATCTTCTCTGGATTTTAGCTTTATAGAAATTGTGAGCACACTGAAATCAGCAAATACTGTAAAACCTGTGGAGAAGACCGGCTGAAGTTTGGTTTCGATCAGATCAAAATCACTAACCGTAAGTCGACTGAGAACAAGAGAGTGATAGTCTGACTGTGTCAGAGGCTCCATTGTGACTGAAGGCTCCCAGTCAGCTGACTGGTCACATGCTCCCCAATACACAACACAATGCTATTAGCATTCCTCGCTGCACCTGTCAACATCTTCTATCTTATCTCTTCTCTGCAAACATTTACACACTCAAACCTAATTTTAGACTTGGGTATTAAAAAACGCTCTTAAAATTATCTATTCTTTCAAGCAAATTACAGAAAAACAAATTTAAATATAAAATACTTAATACAAATTTAGATTCATAAATTTATACAACGCAAGTACAAATAGTGTCATATTAAAATTGAGATATAATTTAAAAAATATAGAAAATAATTGTTAATTTTTTTAGAGATCCATAAAAAATCTTGGTAAAATCAAAAACTTTACAAAGATAATATTTGATTGAATATTATTTTTTTGGAAAGGATATCTTTAAACATTAGAGATAATTACTAAAATGATTTTATATGTTTACTATATAAAAATAAAACAAACAAAAATAATATTAAAATGTAAAAAAAGTTCCCGAAACAAAAAAAAATATTATTTTTATAGAAATACAATCTGTTATTTCCCCAAAAGTAACATTGACTTTTTTATATAATGGAAATACAATTGGTTAAAAATGAATAATTTTCCCACATCATTTTTCATTAAGTTCACAAACAAGGTCTTCCTTTGAACTAAAAGTGTTAATTGCAATAAGAAAACTATGGCCTTGACACCACTCACATGTGAAATTTGTGGGAAAAAGGACGAGGAAATTGGTTTCTGTTTGCTAAATCATCAACCATAATTTTTTACCCAACAATACAACAAAATGGTATTTATAATATCATTTTCGTTTTTTATAAAATAATAATCTTTAGTAAAATTTTTCTACTAAAACCTTTTATTTTAATCACTTATATTTTAATCTGTACCATTATAAAGAATATTATTTAGAATTTTACAAATATACACACAATTCATACATTGTTACTGTGAGTTAAGCCTATAATATTAGAAGGTTTTAGGTGGCTTTCATATGTTCTCATGCCCATGTGAAAAAATGACAAAAATAATTTCCTAGCTTGATTCATTACATTTACATGGTATTAATTATTCTAGTAAAACAGAAACTATTTTTTTGCTACCGACATAACCACAAGCCAGTTATATGTAATGAAACATAACTTTATTTTCAACATTATAATTTTCAAAACAAACAACATTGAAAGTTTTTATTATTAAAAAGCTTAGAGGAGAAATAGTTATATTTCTTGTAGAAAACATTTTCAAATAGGAAAAACCCAAAGGAAAACCTAAGATATTATTAACTATTAATAATTTTAATTACATTACTACTATACAAAAATATTAGAATAAATTACCACTCATTTAACAAAGACCCAGAATTATATTTTAATAAGGTAAATTTGACAAATTCAAAAATTGACGTCTATTGTTTTCCGATCACTTAGACAATGCCATGTGGACTCTCTGTAGTGTTGTTTGTTAACTGCTAAACAAGTAGGAGGTCAATGCTCTCAGCTGTCAACAATGTAGCAGACGGACTGTTGCTTATGATTATAGACAAATCTAAGAAAAAGAAGTTTGATTTACGATTAATTAAATTAAGTTCAAGTTACTTAGTTTTAGAATCTTAGATATTGATTTAAAATATATTAAAAATAATTTCCTCAAAAAAAATGTGAAATTACATTTTATTATCAACTAGCCAAAGTACCCCTTCTTCGCACGGGTAAAAAGAATGAGAGGTGTAGAGGGTACACTGATACATTTAAATTATTGTTAATTAATTTTTTATTGTTTACAAAATAAAAAAAGGGTGTCTACAATATGTTAAAGTAACACCTGTCAAATATTGGGAAAGGATGAGGATTAAGGTAATAGAGGCAGGCATCGGGATAAAACTTAAAATCTACCATTCCACTACAGTATTTCAAAGTAATAATTCAAACACTAATAATTTCGATCCAGTATCTAGTGAGCTTCTAGTGAGTATCTAGTGAGTATCTATGGCTTTGATCTGTAAAAATTAACTTCCTTCTTCTTCTCGAACTGTCAAAATGTAGTGTAAAACAGATGTTGACATTGAAACCTAGGTAGATCATGGCAGATCTTTCTTCTTCTTCCCGAACTGTCAAAGTTTAGTGTTCACAGCTGTTGACATTCAAGTAATTTTATACTTTCATTCTTTAAAAATTTAAACATTGAAATTTGTTCAAAGGATGTTCATGGGGCGTAGCCTGAAGAGATTTTAAGGAAATGAATATGCCTATGATTTCATGAGTTTAAGATCTACCTTTGTGTAAAATTTCAAACCGTTCGGTTCAGTTTTTTTTGTGTTTACTTGCCACAAAAAACCAACAAACATACAGAAACCACATATTAGTTATAATATTATAGATTATCAATTGTTGAGACAGGGAAACAATCTTTCAGGTTATGAGTGAAGGGTTTTTGTGAAGAATGTATTTATTTTGATGAAATTATGAAGCTTTGTTGCTGACAAAGTTTGGCATTTCATTTTTGAGGATCATTAATGATTATTTATAGTCATAAAGGTACTAAACTTTTTTGTATTTCCGTTAAAGCTCCTTCACGCTAATCCTAGCTTCAGCTAACAGACACCTGAACCGGGTGAACGGTGCTATTGTATGTGATAATTATTGAAACTATTATTTTTGTTTATTTTTCAATAAAAAAGAAACAAGAAAAGATGAAACAGGGTTGCTGAAATTAAACTACAGTAATAATTAATTTAATTCGAAAATGGTAAGGCCAAACGATAAACAAAAACGTGATTTGAAACGATAATATTGTTTATTGTCAATTGAGTAGGCTAATAACACGCCAACTATTACTTTTGGGAGATGACCGCAATCAAGAGTCAAGAGTCAAGATCGTTTATTGCCATAGGACTGATTTACAGCATTGACAATTGTCATACATACAGGAAAATAAATATTCTCTAACTAAACAATATTTGTATCAGCTAAAAAGTCCTGCACACTGTAGTACTCTCTGCTGACAAGAAATGTTCGCAATCTGCTTCTAAACCTTTTGATGTCTGTATCTTTTCTTATTGCTAAGGGCAATTTGTTATAAAACTTGATTATGTTATAAAAAGTTTGTTTTTTAAAAAAAGTTGTCTTGTGCTTAGGGATGGCTAGTGTACAGTTATTGTTCCTAAGATTATAATGATTGGAATTACGAAAGGGAAAAAGATGTTTATTTCTAATAAAAAAAGAAAGGCATTCATAAATGTATAAACTTGAAAAAGTGAGAAGATTAAATTTGGAAAATATACCCCGACAAGATTCAGATTTCTTTAGACCAACAACCAAACGAATTGCTTTTTTCTGAAGGCGAAAAATTGACTTTGTTTTTGTCGACTCAGAACCCCATATTACTATTCCATAGCTTATATGGGGATAGAAGCACCCATAGTAAGCTGTCATAAGAACATCAGAATCAGCAAATTTTGAAATTCTACGGAGGATGAAAATACTGCTGTTGAGCTTACGCCTAACATTGGAAATGTGCTCCGAAAAATTGAGTCTGCAGTCTACAGTCAAGCCAAGAAAACGGGTATGATCACATGAATCAACTAAATCTTCACCAAGGAGGATACAAGAGTTTTCTGATTTTTTCAGGTTAAAATCAATGAATGGGTGTTTTTGCTTCATGTAGAACCATATTAGTTTTTCACTCAATAATTTACAAGCATTCCTCAATTAAATCAAGAAAAATATGCTACTCCATATCTGAGTAGGCTTTCTTTTTTAGTAAAGAATGTAAACCATTAAAAGTTCTAATTCTCTAATGTGAGTTTTGCACGATTCATTTTTATCCAGATTTAAAATGCATCTTACTGCTTCTTTCTGTAAATAAAAGTTTTTTTCAGATTTTGTTTATTTGTCCTTCCCATACATTTCACATCAACTTAATCACATTAACTTGTGGAAGATTACTAATTTGTCTGGGGAGGTAGTTGTGCTATTGAGGAACATGGTGACTATCTTCCGAAAACTTTCTCCTTCGGCAGGTCATTGAGAGTTCATATTCCACTGCGGGATGACTGGAAGAATGAATCTTGCCCACTACCACTCTGCAATCGAGAGTGGTTCACTGAGTTGTCGAGGCACAGGAGCAGTCATCTTCGAGGTGCAGAAAAACGTTTGGTCAGGTATTCCTATGGGGACTTTTCCCACTGTTTTCTAGTCTGAGATCACTGCTATTTTTTAATGTGCTAGGGATATTCTGAAGCTAGGCCATGAGGGTCTATCCATCAATATATTTTCTGACAGTCAGGAGGCCCTTAAAGCATTGGACTCGGTTAAGTTTAGCTCTAATGTTATGTGCAACTGTTTTAAGCTTGTGTCCTGCACGGGCAGACACAATAAAGTCACCCTTTGTTGGGTCACTTTGGGGTGGATGGGCTGGCCAATAGGGCTGCATCACCTTCCTTTTGTGGGCCTTAACCCTTTTTAAATTAATGGGTGGGGGTTTTGGTAGTGAGATTCTACTGTATTAGTAAATAATTTATTATGAAAACTCACCCTCTCAGAGACGGAGGGGCGGATTTTGCTCAGGGCAGTGGTGAAGTGGCGTTCACAAACTGTTAGATGTGAGCCATCCCGCTCGCCCGAGCTCATAAACTCCTTGAGGGCCTGCATGCTTGCCTCCCGCACCAGGGCGGCCAGGTCGGCTCCTGTATACCCGTCGCAGCGGAGGTCGCGTGCCACGTCGTCCAGGCTCACGTCTCCGCCTAACACTGGTTGCCGCCCTCCCTGCAATGTGTTACTAAAGTAGAACATTTATTTATCCAATTTGAAGTACAGTAAATATCACCTTCACTAACGTTTATTTTTCAAAATTTATGATGAATTATTGTTGACTTTAATATATAAACTTTGTGAGATAATAATTATATTTAAATTAATGAGTACAGTAGAACCTCGATTAACCGTCTCCCTTGGGACCGAGACCATGACGGATAACCGAATAGACGGATAACAGAAATAATAATAGTGCCGATACAACTTAGCACCTACACAGTGTTTTGCATGGCAACCTCGAAATTCACTGCCATGCATGTTATAACGGCACCATTGTAAGTCCTAATTAATTTTCATGTACTGCGCAGTACTTAATGTGAATTTATTTTAATTGAGAAAAAACAAAACTACGTTAGTTCAAGTGGAAAATACTTTATTAAAATATTTTCTTAAGAAAACAATGAAATATCAACTGTACATGTACGTACTTTTACTCTCAAGGCGTACGTTACCGGTATTTAGTTTTTAAAATAATCCGTCATTTTCTTTTGTTTCTTTCTCCGTCAAGCTTTTCAAGTGGTTATGTTTCTAATTTTTCTGAGATGAAGCACCAGCGTTTAATAATTATTTATTGTTTATTGTCGAGTCCCTAAACTACACGTTTCCCTTACTCAGCCATTACAGAAGTGCATTACACACTACATATAAACAAAACTATCAACAATAAACGGTAAAACACGTAAAACACTAGTAGGCATTGCACTCGAAATCGGCAATAACTTCAGTTCACTGTAGCCAAGCATCATACTGAACCGAAATGAGACAGTAGCAGTAGAATACAGAAGGGATTAACCAGCTGGGTCACTACCCTTGCCGCCAATGATTAACGCACATTGCAGGTGTACAGTACAGTCGTCACTACTCATCATAGAGCCTCAACAGACGATGGCCCAGCACTGACGCGGAAACATAATTTTTTTTTGGGTGGCGGTTAATAGAGACTGACGGTTAAAAGGGTAACGGTTAATCGAGTTTCTACTGTAATTAATTTAGTTATTTATTTTTTTAATGGACTCATTGCAGAATCAGGTTGACAAGTTTGAATTTAATGAGTCTACAAAATAGGAAGATTGAGGAAAAAGAATTAGAGAAGGAGGGAAGATTGAGGGGACATAAAAGGGTTTTAGGAGTTGATACTCCTTTTGAATATCTTCTCCCAAATTTTTCGGTGAGACTAGAGTTTTTCAAGACTTGGTGGTGCTCTTGAAAGATCTTATGCAAAATAATAAATAAGAGAATAACTTTGATGAAAGAATAGGAAACAGCTTTTCAGAAGTCAACCGTTAGAAGATTTAAAATAAAATAGGGCAAAGTTGGGATAAGCAGCAGATTTTTTTCCTTTATCAAAGAAACACAACTGCAATGCACTCCCATATTGTGGATACAGTATGGAAAAAAACTGAAGGCATTTATTTAGCACTTTCTCTCAAAAATCTGTAAAAACAATTTATCTGGTAATTCACCGATCTGAAATGACCCTGGTCCCAATGAAACCAGATAAACGAGGTTTTAGTGTGTGTGTCTATTTCTTTGGTCAAATACCTTGGTAAGAGCACGGAGAATGTCGACTCTGTCGTCTGCAGCTGGCAGTCCAACATACAACACCTTGTCAAGCCTTCCTGGTCTCATGACGGCCGGATCCACTGCAAATACATCAACAATATTATCATTTAATACACTTTAGCGAACTTTGTTAGTAACTTTTACATTTTATTAAAATCTAATCTAGATTCAAACAATAAATCAACAATAAATCTAAGAATCTAATTAAATAAAACATCTAGTCTTGGTTACCCTAGTCTATTTGGCGCCAAACGCACTCAGTACGTAACCTCAAAACGAGGTACAGCTATAGTAATAGTTTATTTACATCATCGGAGTAATTTAATAATAACTAAAAAAAGTATAAATTGTATAACCTAAGGCCCTAAGGGGTTGTATTTGAAGGAAAAAAACCACATAATCAAATCCGGGTAAAAAAAATTAGAGTGAGCGAACCGAAAATTGACACTACTAAGTTATAGACACTTTCCTCCACGCTGACCGGCAATAGTACTCGTCTGGCAAGAGCTGGACTCACACTGACAGGATTAGTTGCAATGCAACCAGATGTCGAAATCGACCATGCAGCGTCTACATCTACATCCGCACCACGCACCCGCACTGAACGTGTTTAAAAAATGTAACAGGTTTCATTGTGAGGAATATTTTTAACGTTTTGAAGAGTTGGAACCACTTCTCCCTTAAAGGTTTGAGTAAAAAACCTCTGACAGAAGTTAAGTCTTTTCTTGGAAGTACAGAGGGGTTAGATGGATAATAGAAATATCATTATACAATAATGAAGTAATGAGATTTTAAAATTCTTTTTTGTAAGATATCTTTTTTGTAATATGAGTTTTAAAATTACAGTTCAGTATTTATGTACAGTACAACGGTAACAGACCTGCAATTTTTTTAGGTCTAGAAAAATGTTTGTACAGTAAAACACAAAAAATATTAAATTTAAAATTGTCAGTAAGCTTCTCGACCTCTTTAATGTTTCATTTTTTCAGGCAGAAGAAACTGTGTGGCATTATATCAACTAAAAACCCCTAAATGTATAAAAAAAATCAAATAAAGAAAATCTTTTGTGGATTTTATAAATAAAACAAACTAAAAGGAATATTGTGGGGAATATTTTTTTCACTTTAAATTGAATTCCCCACATTTAAAATAAATCCATGATGATAATAAATAAGGTCCACAGAAACTCACACACATAACCTCTACGCCTGCACTAATGAAGCCTCAAGAATAAGATCACTCACTAAAACCAGGCGATAAGAAATACTCTGTTAAAAATGATCTCCCACAGCATCAACAAGCAAAAATGTTACTATAATGTGTATAAACAACATTATTTTTAACTTAATTTCCTTAATTTGTTGTAATATAAGTTTTAAGCGTGAATACTGAGGGCTGATTTATCTTTGCCTGAGGAGTTATGCATGTTTTATCAGCGACGATAACTCCATCGCCTGGGTAATTTTGCATGACTTTTCAGTGACAGTATATGGTTGTCTGGGGTCCAATGGGTTATATATTTTAGAACTATATCAAGATTCTAAGTAGAAACACACCGATATCAGGCCTGTTGGTGGCAGCCATGAGAAAGACTCCGTTCCTGGCCTCCACCCCATCCATCTCCGTCAACAGCTGATTCACCACACGGCTGGCTCCATTCTCCATATTCATCCGTTTTGGTGCCAGAGCGTCGATCTCGTCAAAGAATATAACACATGGCTGAGAACTGCGAGCTCGTTGGAAACACTGTCTCACAGCTCTCTCACTTTCACCCACGTACTGAAAGGTAGATTTCATGAGTGCTAGTGGTCAAAGAGTTTGATAAAATATTCAACCCTAGAAGCGGTATGTGTTTTACCCTTAACTGTATAGTAAAATTATTATGTAGCTCATCTTTAAATAGTCAGTATAAAAAAAAACACAAAATATGCTCTCCTGCCTTTAACCACACAATCCTAAAACAATCAAAATAGGTGTTCACTGCAACCATATCTAAACCTACAAATGCTGTCAACTTCCATCCAAGTTTGTCACTGTTTATTTAAGGGCCCTCCCACTACTCATATCACACATTTTTTTTATTGGAAGGGGCGGATTAATCCCAAGGCACTTCAGCCGTAGCGGCTTTTTGCGCACCCCTGTGTGGGTTGCGGGATTATCACATAGCGAAAAACCATTGGTGATTGGCAGGATTTGAACCCGGGACCTTGGGCACCAAATCCCCCTCCTGTACCCGTAGACCAGCGCGATCCCCCACACACATTTGCGTTATTGCACATTTGCAAGCCAAATTGAGATCGATGATGGTCGTAATTCAAACTCGAGTATTCCCTATTAACTTCAAACGTTTTGCTTGTTAGCTTTGACCACTAGACCACAGTACCACTGACCAAGAAGGAACTTAATTGGCTATAAAGCACACTGTAGACGCAAAACAGAAAACTCCATTGAGGTAGTTCCAGAATCATCTCACAAATGTCATAGGAATGGCTGAACAGCACAACGACTAACAAGTTTACTAAATTGTTGACAGTTGCCAGTTTACACATCCACTGCCATGGACTTGGTGTGAATTTTCTCATTCGCTACATTATGTTCGGTAACTAATTTTGCCTTAGTATAGCTTAAATTCATGTACATTTGACTAATTTAATACTAATAATTTATAACTGCTTATACTTCTTGATTAACTTTTGATTATAATATCAATTTAAAATTATTGATACCATACAGCCTTATTGATGTTGGTAGGCGGTGGCATGTTCTGTAATACAGCTACTTAGAAGTAATAATATTTATTTCCATAAAAAAAAATTGTCACTAGCAATGTTAAAAATAACGAAAATTTTGGTGAAACTGACTAATGCAATAAAACACACAAAAACATTACATACATATTAACCTAGTTTAATTTATTCCACACCAAATCTAATTTATACTAATATATAAACAAAATTTGATAAGATGTAAAAATAAATTAGTCATTATAATTTAGAGAATGATCCATAAATTCATCAACTCTATTGAATGCAATGGTGATTAAATATTTTTTTTATATTTGAACATTTGTATGCTCTATTAATTTTTTAGGTAATTAATTATTTAGTTATTAATTAATTACAATACCATAGGATAAATGAGAATAAATTAATCCATAATATGCCATTAAAAGAATATCAATGGGCAATATTTTTTTAAGTTTTTTATCAAATAAATATTTGAAAATACTTTTTAACTAATGTAATTTATGGGATCATTCCATTTCTTAATCAATTCATTGTCTAAGAATATTCTAAAAAATTTCATATTATAGTCTTCTTCTATTTCAAACTCATCAATAATTTTTGATTTGGAAATCAACAAATAATTTGGCATAACTTCCCAATTGATTAAGGAAGATTCACATTTATATATAAAAAAATTTAACACACATTTAAATTTCTAAATCCGGTGTTGAGTTTATGGAAAGAAATATTGTTGTATCCTCTGCATATTGTATAACGTCACATTGTTTTAATGATGATTGACGATTATTTACATATTTCAAAAATTAAATGGGTCCAAGTATCGATCCTTGAGGTACACCTGAGTTTAAACTTGTAACATTAGATGTTACCCCATTTATATAAACTCGCTTCTTTCTGTGTTTTAGGTAAGAGTCAAGTCATTCATGGGGAATTCCTCTTAAACCTAATGAATATAGTTGTACAAAAAGAATTTTGTGGTTTATCAGAGTCTTTAGGAAGATCTAAGAATACTCCCACCGACACATGCTGGTTTACTAGACCTTCAACTATTAAATTTAAGTCACAAACTGTGGATAGTTATGAGCGATTGTTGATGGATGTGTACTTGTGTTCATTTGCATAACTAAACGAGTTTTAAACTCTAAGACAAAAATGGTTCAGAACCCATTTTAAACTGTAGATCTCTTAAATACTATTGGCTCTTGGGCTATTTATTGACAGTTCAATCAAAGGAAGATGTCAGCCTTAGTCAGTAACACGACTACAAGATCACGCCATTTCACTTGGATTGATGGTGAACCAAAGATTTTTTACAAATGAATTTTTAACAACAAAATTTCCCACCTATTTTACTTGATACGTCTAATGGATCAGATCCTTAGACTATGTGTGTGGGAAAAGTAAATGCAATAAAACCATTACAAAAATAGTTTAAAAGTGATTCCACACCCACTCACCATGTTAAGCAGCTCAGGGCCCTTAACAGAGATGAAGTTGATCCCAGCTTCGTTGGCGACCGCCTTGGCCAGCAGGGTCTTGCCACACCCGGGCGGTCCACACAGCAACACGCCTGTCGGAGTGTCGAGTCCCATCTGGGCAAACTCCACTGGGTATTTGACTGGAGCCTGCAATTCAATAATCTCATCATAATTTTACACTACAAATGTAAAACAAATCTGTTTTCAGTCGCCTCTGTAGAGCCATTGGCTGTCCGATGTCTGCACAGCTATCAATTATTTGGCTGTTGTATCAGCCTTTGAGTAGATGAGCTTTCCACTTTGCTCAGTCGGAACCGAGCAAAGCGCCGAGGCGCAAGCGTGGGAGGCAGGGTTCGAACGTGGTGGTAATGGATAGTCACTCTGAGTGAGGGTTTTGGCTACGACAGTTCTACGTGGTAATTATGGCTGGTTAAGTTAGCAGCCTTTGGAGGGATTTTTTTTCTTGGGGTGGTTGGTTCATAAAACGGGATCAATTAAATCCTAAATTAATTATCAGGAAAATCCTTCCTTCTACATTAAAATTAAATTCGGTTATGAAACAATGGTGGGGTTAGCAAGATTTTTAACGTCGGCTGGGCGGTCTTGCACATGGTCCTAAAACAATAACTACAAAATGACACACATAAGCATATCACATAACACAAGCATAAGATATTCTCCAAACTTAGCCTTGCCACTGCAACATCTCAGTCTCAGTTTGAAAGTAACATTACTAATCTCCTACAAGACCAACAAGATTATTATAAGTGCTAAATAGTAAATGCATTAAAGAAAGTACATCAAATCAAACAAAATGTAAAAAGAAAAAAAAGTTATGTCAAAAGATATGTAAAGTTATAGCTGTACCTTCTTGATTCCCCCTTGGTCATTCCAGGTTATTACTAGAAAACTGCATACCCGGTGTCCATAAAGTCTTGAACTGGTTTTATGCATTTGTATGTGAAAACTATCAATGCAATGTTATTTGACTTTCCTTGAAAGGAATTTAATCAAATTTATATTAATAACACATAAATCCAGATAATTTACAACAATAACGTTACAATGAAGTATAAACGAAAAATTACTAATGGCGAGTTTAAAAGAAAAATCACCCTGTGTTCTATGGTTCATCTGTGAAAGTTCAAACACCTTTTGTGCAAACATTTGAAAGACTTCACCTGGGCTTCAAATCAATGCCGAACATAAAAATTAAACCAATGTGACTGAAACTTGGTGTGCATTTCATTTCATTTCGCAAACTTTTTACTTAAATTTTCCATAATATTTACAATGAAATTCAAAACATTATGTTTTATTGTATCATTTTAGTCTTATACATAAATAGCTGAAATTCTCATAGTTACGAACCAAAATAGCCATCTCAAGCTCGTGCCTGATGTCTTGTAATGAACCGATGTCCTCCCACCTGACATCAGGAACTGTCGCAAATCCTTCTCGCTTAGCAGATGGTTGAACTGTTTTCAGGGCAACACGGAAATCTTCCATCGTTATGTTTACACCTAGAAAACAATTCGAAAAAATCAGACTAACATTTTACATATATAATTGCCTTACCTTGAGCAAACAACAACAAATGAGCTTTTTGAAAAAAGTAATATATTGTATAATTAGTTTTACACAGTTCAGGGGCTTAACTCAATACTACCCATCGCTTTTGTGACGGTCGAACATCAGGCAACTTACAGATGCCATCTGTTGTCAATTAAGTGAACTTTTCAGTCGCCGTGCTGTTCAGCCTACTCACCACCGTCTGTGAGCTAATGATGGAACTAACTCATGTAGTTCGCTGATTTGCAACTAGAGTAGGCTTTATAGCCACTTTAACACTTTTTCAGACGGTGGTACTTAGCATAGTTGGCTGAGGCGTGTCACTGATGAACGAAACGTTGAAGACAAACGCAAGTATGCAGGTTCAAATCTCCACCATGAGAAACCATGGGAAATGAGAAGGACCACCTAAAATAAACTGTGACCGGCTTGGGTGGAAGTTGACGGCATTAATAGGCTTGATTGGGATTGTAGTGGACATCTGTTTTGCTTCTTACTATTCTATAGTTGAGGAGGGCGACGTTTAGTGTTTTTTTATTTATACTGGTTATTAAAAGAAGAGTTGCATATTGATTTTATGATTCAGTTAAGGCTAAAACACTCAACAGCAAGGTTAAGTAAGACACAAAAAATTCATTCCTCAAGCCCGGCTATATATTAGAACCAATAAAAAGCTTCTTTTACATTGTAAACCATTTAAATTAGCTTTGCAGTCCTATATTACTAAATGCCACATATTGTGAAGAGGTGAAACTTTATTCTAAGAGACACAGTTGTACAGTTGTGTCTGAAATAGAGTTTGTTGATGAAAAATCAACTACTGTCACTTTCAAAATTCAATGAAAGCTAACATTTTAAACAAACATTCATTCGACCACAACACCACTTGATTTCACTCAAAACGTAACAGTGTATCTTGAATTCACCAACGAAAAAAATGAAAGGAAAAAAAGACGAAAGACAGCAAGAAGGAAAAAAGGAAGAAAAAGAAAAGAAGGGAAGAAAGGAAGGTTGAAAGTTATACCTTGTAACTGCTCCACAGTGAGAGGGGGTGAGTGAAGAAGAGAAGGAGGGGAGGGCTTTTTATCTTCTTCTGGATCAAGAGAAGGAGGTGTAACCTCCTTATCGTCTTTTTCTTTTGGTGTTTTAATTTCAGGTACCACTTCTACGTCAGACTGAACTTTCAATACTTCTACATCGTTGGAATTTGTGTCGTCATTGTCTAACACTTCTATAAATGCTTCGTCGTTCTTGCTTCCACTTTCACAGGCTGCGAAAACACAAAATATATTAACATCAACTAGGCAGCAACAATCAACATCAAACGTAAATTAGGTTAGGCATCTTGCTAGCCTAACGGTTAGCGTCTTGAACTTCAGCGTAAGAGGTCACGAGATCGACCCCTGGGATGTCATAAATTTTAATAGGTTTGGACCACTTTCCTTTAAAAGTATTATTCTGTAAAAATGCCGCTGGTGTAGACACACTGAAAAAATGTCAAAATGACAAATTATAAGGCTTTAGTATTTTTATAATCCATTTATTTGATCAAATATTTGGTTGAAAAAACTCGTAAGGGTTTTAAGGGACAAGACCAGGTTTCCGGCTAGGATAGCATTTTCTGTTAGTTTGTAATGTAAAATAAAAATATTGAAACAGTTTAAGTCTATCTGATTACACTCTATTTTAATTTATACAATTTTTTTCAAGTTATTATTAGTGTAGTTACAGTGACACAGAGTAACTTCTACCCCTCCAATAACAAAATTGGATTAACTAATTTGGGTAAACCATACAATGCTGACATTTTAATTAGCATCATTTAACATATCATTATAAAATATATGTGGCTTCAAGTGAACTAAAATAAATAATACAAATTTAAGCATGTTAGATTCATTTAAGCATGTTATAAAATAAGTTTACAGGCATCCCACAATGTATTGTAGGTACTGTACTGTTGCTGATTCAAATATTCAAAATCACTAAAAAATCAATAAAAATTCTGGTGAATTCAAAAACTATCTTTAAGAATTATTTAAATCATCCTAATTTTATTTAAGTTCTTTATATGGCAGAGATTAAATATTACATGAATTTTAATTACTTACACGTCCATACTGATTAAAGTTCATAATTTTAATACAACCGGTTTACTGTGTTGTATTATTGGAATTGGTTTACAAATTTAACCTTCCCCTGGTTTGAATAGAGTATTAAAGAGATTGATTTCCCAAAGTGGAATATTAAAAGAATCAAATCATATCCTTAAATCATAGATACTAACTTTGGAGGTTTTCACACCTATTGCACAAAATTACTAGATAATTAATAATTTTATATTCTTCTAAGGGAAATGTAAACTTAATCAATTAAATGTTTAATATAGGCTTAGTTGTTTAAAATTCACTGTATTACCTCAGATCGCTTAAATTTATTGCTAGACAGTTATTTAGTTTAGACAAAGGGGTTTATTTTAAGGGCTGATCTTAGTTATGTTTAATACCATTTTCAAACAATACCAAATTCAAAATAAAAAACTATCAAACTGTCAATCTATCAAGGCACTAATTATTCACTATATGTTAGCTAGAAACCAACCTTCAGATGATTGGACCTCGAATAATTTCTCCAATTTATCTTTTATTTCCTTTGGTACTTTACTTCCTACTTCATCGCTATTTTGTTCCACCACCTCCAATTCTACTTCTTCAGCTTTTGAATCCACAGCATCTACATCCATGACCGTCAGGATCTCGACACAGTCACTAGTATTTATCACATCCTCGGATTTCTCTGGGTTTGTCTTTTTGTTTTCTGCTGATTCAGATTCTTGTAAGGTTTTAAAGAGCCTGGTGAAAAAAAACAATTCATTTAATTCTTGGGGGTTAATTATAATTACTTATATGTTTCTACGTGTAATAACAGGTGTCTAAGTGATAATTGGTGATTATTTAGTGATGATTACTAAATTATGAAATGATCATTACATAGCAGGTGATGCAGCAGTTGGAGTGCCTTGTCACTGCAGAAATATTGTTTGTGATGCTCTAAACACGAGATTCCCTGGTAGTTGGATTGGGATGAATGGCCACTTCTTCCATTGCAATTCAGTAGGATTGGTCCGTGGCCACTTAATAGTCCAGATTTTAAATAGTTGTACTTTTGAGAAGGATTACTTCACAAAAGTCCAAGTCAAAAATACAGTTTATCCTGAGAAAATCTGTGATCTATATCACCAGCAAGAAAGAATCTATGTAGACGTTGGAATTATTCAGCAAACATGCAGGAGGTTGACTCTCACAGACATCTGACATGCCACTAGGAGAGTTCACATAGAAACTTATAACAAATAGCAAAAAATGTGAGTGGCCTAAAAAAAGGTTAAAATTACAACATTGTATGTTTGTCAAGGAGTAACACACCTGTTGACAGCCGCCATAGCCGCCTCGGTGACAAGGGCCTTGAGGTCGGCTCCCACGAACCCTGGCGTCATCATAGCGACGTCGTCCAGAGTGACCTCGGGGGCCAGCTTCAGGGTGTGACACAGGGTGCGGAGGATGGATTCCCGAGACGACCTGTCTGGGATCCCGAGACACACCTGCCCGGCAGAGCAAAACATTACACACCCCGGTTCAGTTATGAAAAGCAACAGTTGTAATTTTTATGAATCTAAACTAGAATTAGCTAGCTACCTTTGGCTATCTTATTGATTTTTGCTAGCGAATAAAGTACAGTAGAATGTCAATAATCTGCATTAATCGGGACCAGACCCCATCAGGATTATCAAATTATCCTATTGGTAATTTTATTTCTAGCTAAGTCAGATTTATTAGTCGGTCCGAATTTTTGACATTTGAATTATCGGCAATCTACTGTAGTGTGTAAATCAACTTTTTAGTCACTTAAAAATCCCATGAAATAAAAAAAACAAACACACATTCATCTGCCTTATTGTATGAAAATGTTTTTGAAAATAAATTTTTGTAAAATTAACACTTCAAAATTTTAATGGATATAAAGTATCTTTATAATCAGCTATAAGAGCATGACTGAGAGGACATGTACTAAAGTTAAGATTTTTTGGATTAGTTTTATTTGAATGTTCTAGGATAAATAAAAACGGAGAAATTTGATTTCACACAGAGCTCGGAAATAGCTAAAAATAGGCCTTCAGTTGGCCCAAAAATGGCTGTCATTGGCAAATTTAAAATTTAAAAAATATATAACATTGGTATACCTCCTCACTCCACCTCGTATTTTCAGAAACATTTTAAATACTTTGCTATAAAATTGTTTAACAGTCTGCCACTGTGTCTAAAAAAGGAGCACGATTATGATACATTTAGAAAGAAACTAAGAAATGCACTTTCTGGTATGTCGTGTTACAGTGTTGAGGATTTTTAGATAGATGTAAGACGTATATGTTTGTTAATATGTAAACTGTTTTTAAGAATTACTTTTTTATTTACTATTTTGTATGGCGTAGCATATACATTGTACCAAGTCAACATGCTCAATAAAGAACTTGAACTTGATATAAATGCATTTTTGTACTTTTTATCTACCCTATTTTATATGGTATAAAAATAAAAAATATGCTAACAAACATCTCTGGACCACATTCATATGGATTGATCCTTGATGATTTGTAATAAATATTAGTTTTTGATTTTTATGGTTGACTTTGTCACCCTTACGACTACCAGGCTTGAAGTTTTTTGATTATAGGGTTTATATTATACCATTCAGTACGGAGATAATAATTGTTGTTGATCAAATATATATAAGGTGTAAAAAACGTATAACCAAAAGTATCTTGTACAAAGATGGACAACCATTAATCTAGTTTAGTTAGGGGTGTTAACCAAGCTGTGTACAGAGCTTTACATACCTCACGGTCGAAACGACCGGCACGGCGCAGTGCCGGGTCCAATGAGTCCGGCCGGTTGGTTGCTCCGATGACCAACACTTGGTCACCTTGCTCGTTCCCGGCTAACTCTGCAAATAAGTTAGATTTTTGTCATTCTTCTGCAGAAGCTTTTTTAAATGAGTAAGTTGCAGGACTATAGTGGTTGGTTATTTTCACTCAATTGGTCTTAAATTGTGTATTGTCATAAATCGTAATTTTCGTTTAGATAACTTACTAACTAAGCTACCATAACTAACAACTAACTAAGCTAAAAAAGTAGATAAGAACCATGCAGTAGCCTGGTTTAAAATAGGAAAGGGAGTTAACGTATTAAGTAATGTAAAATTTAAATTTTTAAGATCCAATATAAAATTACCCTGATAAGTGTTAACTTACAAACATTCCTTTTGAACATTTATTTGGACTCCTTCAATGAGTGTTGTTTTTCTACTTTGATTTTATTAAGTCTTCAAACGACCTCAACATAGTTATTATTTACATAAAATGATAGGTTTAGCTGAGACAAAGCTTAATCTGTGCTAGGTAACATTATAAATCACCTTCACCCCCTCAGATCTGTACAGCTTCCCCATTTATTTTTTTTAATTTTAAAAGTTTATAAGAAATTGTAATTGTAGGTTGTAAAACAAATTTATTAACTGTGTAAAAAAATTAACCTTATGAAGGTTCAAATAGAATATCCACTTTTGTTATATGGAACAGAAACATAGATTCTAAATAAAAAAAGAAGAGGAATGGTCATTGTTTTCAAAAATATAATTTTAAAAAGATTTTTGGAACATGGTGAAAATGGAGAATGGAGAACCAGCTATAATGAAGTATTAAGGAATGTATACGGAAATCTATACAGATATCACGGCCCACATTAGAACTAGACGTTTGAGATGGGTGGGGCATGTCTTGAGGAGAGATAGAGGATCACTATTAACCCTTCCCGGACTGCAGGCGGATATAACTGATAAATTTTTGGGCCTAGCGGACGGTCGGCGAATATATTTACGGATTACGGTTAAAGCTATTTTGATACCATTTTTGATCAATAGGAACTCAAACTAATGATTAACATTACATTATTATTATAGATTCTTATTTTTTATTTTTGGTAGATTCTTTTTTTTCTTGAAAAATTACGGCATAAGTACTGTTTATTTCAACTATTTACCAATAACTAAGTTTTATAAATACAGAAACAAACAATTTTTTTCACTCAAACCTCATTTCTTATATCATAAGTCCGGGAAGGGTTGAGGGAATTATGAGAAGGGCAACCAAATGGGCGAAGACCATTAGAAAGGCCCAAGAGAAGATGTTTGAAACAGTGTGAAAAAGGAACCACAAGAGCAGGAGCAGCAATTGAAAAGGCACAGAAAAAAGACAGGAAATGGTGAGCAGTTGAGACGAGGCCAAACCCCTACTTGGGTACCAATGGCCCATGGTAGTAAGACTAAGTAAGATACCCACTTTTCTAAGGCACTTCTTATATATTTTTGCGTACATTTATAATTTCTAGTAATTAAAAAAAAACAAATTCTCTGACGATTACATTACAGTAAACTCTCGATTATCCTTCGATTAAGGGTAAATTGTATAATGCTTCTGTAAGCTTAAAATTGAAGATACTAATTTTAAATAATTTTCTCGACTAGACAGAAAGTCACAACTGACCATCCATGGAGGAGAGGAGCTGGGCAACGATTCTGCGTTCCATCTCGCGATGCGCCGTCTCCCTGTTGGGCGTGATGGCGTCAACCTCGTCTATGAAAAGTATGCAGGGAGAGAGTGCCACAGCCTGCTCGAACAGCTCACGGATCCGTTCCTCCGACTGGCCGGAGAGGCCCCCTACCAGCTCGGGTGCGGCCACTTTCAACAGTGGAAGCTGCAGCTCCTGCAACCATCCTTGTTCTTTATCTTTATTATTTAATAAAATTTTTTAAATAAATATGTATTTTTTTACTTTTAAATGTGTATTTGTATTTTATGTTTCAAATTATGACTAGTCGATAACTGATAGAACATCCCTGAATCAATACTTAATAATGCCGTTTAAGCTATATAAGTTGTGAATAATGTAAACTGTGTTTGTTTTTTGAATAACACTCTGGCCAAGATTAGAGTTTTCAGGTCGCACAAGTGCCTCTAACATGACCTAACGACTACTTATGTAGCCGTGACTAATGGCTTAACGTGCCTTCCGAAGCATGTTGGAAGTCTAATGTGAACTGTAATAAGACAAAAGTTATTATTAAATCAACATTTTGATTTTTTAACATCTTTAACAACACAGAAACCATGCAATAAGTAAAGATAATACACAAAACAGCTGAGTTACCGTATACTTTATTATTTTAGTTGTCGAACAAGTTACGTCAGCTATATGACTGGTTAACTTGGTCCTGCCTTGTCTCTTTTTGGGGCTTGACTCCAAGCTGAACCTATATAGTAAACACCGCCCAATCCTAATTCTCCTATGGAGTGTAGTTTATCCTAATTGTCTACCTTGGAGAGGTAGTTAGGAGGAAGAATTCGTAGTGAGCTTTGGTGGTGATCTGAGTGGGATGGTGTACTGTCCATCAATGTGATCTCTCAAAGGAAAGATTTAGGCCTCTCTGAGCTAGACCCTTATCCAGTCCTGTGAACTTGGGTATTTGGGTTTGAGCATAAACCCTCTTAGGATGTTTTTACCACTTACGAGCCCTCTTAACCCATTCCTGTCTAATGACGTACACTATACGTCCGCGTACTTCGCTAGACAGATGTCTAATGACATACGCCGTGCGTCCCGGGGCGCGGGGTGGTTATGAGCAAGCAATGTGCGTTGCCTGCTTATATTTCGACGTAGTTCTTTTTTCCGCCATTAGGTGTTCTAGTTCATTTCTTATCCGATAGATTGTGTTGGGGTCCTCTTTTTCATCTTATTTAGTGTCAAATGTTTCGTTTTGACAGTAAATTATTTTCTCGTTCGCACAATTCGTTCAGCGATTGTATTTATTGATGATAATACAGTTATAATGATTATTATTTAAAGATTTATCATTAACTATTTATTACTGCAGGTAACTAGAAGTAGATCTGCCAAGTTAAATAAAGGAATCTTTTGAAAATAAAATAAGATTTGACGAAACAAAAGTACCTACTTGTTTCTAAGTCAATAGCTTGTAACTGGTGAAAAAGTACAGTAATAATTTTTTTTCTTGCTAAAAGTGATTGTATTTGCAGTTAAAGGAAATAAGGAACAGGGCAAAGAAATCAAAACATATAATTCATGAAGTTACTGTTAATTCTTTCACGCTAATAGTCACGTGCAGTTGTAGTAAACGAGGCTCGATTTCCGTTCAGCCCGGGTGGCCTCAGGCGTCGACCGTTCTGCCCGACGGGAATGGGTTAAGAGCGTTGATCTGGACTGGTTTTGAAGCTTTTTACTCCTCAAAAAATAAGATAGATCCTTATGGCGTCTTCTGATGGCTTTACAATTTCCTACAGGAAAATATACAAAGCTGATTTTTTGGAGCCTCATTATCTCCAACATCAAACATAAAGTCTAACTTACTCCTGCTATTGCATTTGCTAATAACGTCTTCCCGGAACCAGGAGGACCATGCAGCAAAAACCCTCTCGGAGGAGAAACACCCAGCACTCTGTACACCTGGAAACCAAAATATGCATTATTACTACTACTATTACTTTTTTAAACAATGACCTATCCAGGTAGGTATTTTAAGCCAAGCATGAATGAGAAATGAGTTTAAGATGATTGTGACTTGTAACTGACTAAAGCTGACATGTTCTTTAGACAGGACTGTTAATTAATATCCCAACAGGGGTATTGACATCTAAAGGACCTACAATTTAACGTGGGATCCAAACCATTATTGTGTCTGAAATACAAACTGGTCTAATTATGAGGATCGTCTTTGAAGAAATGTGGAGAGGCTTTCAAAATTTACTTCACTAGTGACTTATGATTTAAATATTAAAACTTTAAAAGTTAAAATCTTTAGGGTTAAAGTTTTAAAATCCATGTGTCAGCTCTCAATTGTCCCTCACTCACTCACCTCAGGGTGCCTCATGTGAATGAGCATTTGAGTCACTTCCTGTAGGACCTTCTCGTTACCACCGATATCCTTAAAGGAAATGACAGGACGAACAGGCTCCAGCGAAGCTTTAAACCGCTTGCTGTCTTGCAGTATCGATGAAACTTGCTTGCGCTTCTTTGCCGCCTGAGTTGTCTCAATTGCAGGTTTTGGTACACTTGGAGTAGGTGCAGGCGTGGCTTCTACTTTTACCACTTCATCTGTTTTAGGATTTGGTGTGACAGCATTTTTATCCTACATCATAGCAATGATAAAACCACTTTAGGCTCGGATTAAAGTTTCCAACACTCATTTTATATTTTATACTTACTTTGTACTTTTAATGCTTTTATTATTGTTATATTTTAATTTACACTTTTTTTATTACAGATATTACAATTAAAAATTAAAAGGTATAATTTATTTAAGCTTTTTATTGAAGATATTGTTAGTAAATGTTTAATATTCCATAAAAATATCAAGGAAAATAAGTAATATGGTTACAGACGAAATAACAAGTCTTATGCAGACTTTAAAAAACATCAATATTTGATGGTAATCGTAGTATACTGGAAAAGATCTCCAGTTTGGTAGCGACACGAATCTCCTCAATTAAGGTCACTACTGAATACTACTGATATACTGCATTGCCAACAGCCACAGAATACATGTTGCGTGCTCAATGGTCGGGGCCGCTCATCTAATTTTGGTGGCTCGAATAAATCTCGCGCACCGTTTTACTTTGGATAAAACGTAGCCGATGTCTTAAAATATTCTATGGTTGAAGATAAATTATTCTAGAGTTATGTAGTTAATTAGTTTTTGATTAACCATTAAAAACAAAAATGATTTTAAAAGCTTTATCCTCCCAGATACTCTTCCCATACAAATTCTAACAGTAGTCTAACATGAAGGAAGGAGGCCTCGGTAGGACTCTTAAATACTAAATGATACAAATCCTAGGTAAAACAAAAGTTACCTCATACATTGTAACAAGATTACGACTATAACCTGTTTGACATGCCGTGTAATAAAATAACTTCACTATGTCACAATAAGAGGAGGCTAAGGGAAGTGATGACCGGTGCTATATTGGTGGCAACATAGCTAACCTTGCTGGAGATAAAGGACTGGAAACATAAGTGTAAACTCCACATCCTGAAATTTCTACCTGTCAGGTCAACACCCTTAACTTTACTACCATCTCTACTCATCCTTATTGATTTAATTTAACTGAATGAATAGTACAATATTTGTAAAGAGGAAGTTACTTTTCATCCTCTGTAGTCACCTAAATATTGTATACCGGTACTTATAAAGGCAGAGTTTTTATGTGAGACAACTCTAAGACTTCCAAATAAACCAAAAAGAAAAGGAACATAACCTATTTTCTCCAACGAACCTTAACTACAGCAGATTCATCATTATCTTCATCGCTTGTAACGATGCTGATCAACTCTTGTGATGCTGAGTTTGTTGATACCTTTCTGCTGAAATGAAAAAAAACAGTAATTCTATCAATTCTATCAGTCAAACTATACAAATATTTAACTCAAGAGGAAGATTTAAGACCTACATATATTTAACTTATATTATAAGTCATAAGGTATAAGATCCCCTTATTTATTTTAGGATTGATAAGAGGTAAAAATAACTAAGCCGAATGTTTATTTTGTAGCCTAACATTAGGCAAAATCTATGAGTACCCATTGGTTTCTTTGGTTAATAGGCTGCATAAGAACAGGCTTATTTTAAATAGTAACGAGGACAAAATTTAGATAACGCATATTCAAAACGTAAAATACTTTCTTTGACATGACACGAAAAGTACAAAAATGATAAGGTAGGGTTTGGGTAGGTTTTTCCAATCGATTACATCTGTAAAATAAAAATAAACTGTTAAGACCCAAGGTTTTAAATGCAGCCATAGATGGAGAACATTGAAAATTTGTCTCTTCCCTTTAGTGTTCTACTTACATAGATTGTGCTGTATAAGTAATTGTATTAGGCACATAGGTTTTGTGATTCTTATGTAAATACACATTCTCACTTCCCAAGTCCAATCAGTTATCCTCTGCGGCGCATGATATCCTCTTCCTCCAGAAAAGAGCATTGAGGATCATTAAGTTCTGGGTACCGTGTCCACTGTAGGCCAATTTTTGTGGAGCTCGGTATCCTGACAGTTTATGGGCAATATATCTTAAATAGCCTGGTTCTGCTTAAAGAAAATCTACATAATTATACTAGAAGGAAAGTCTATCACGCACATAACACCCGTCATGAGAAGGATGTGGATGTGCCTTGTTGCCGATTGGCCGGTACCCAAAATAGCTACACGTTCTCAGCCATCAGAATGTATAACACACTGCCTGAGCCTCGTAAATTCAGAGATGTACTAAAGAGGTACCTGCTAAGTAGGCATTTATACTCATTCGAGCTCATACTGAGCTCGATGAAAGGCCACTTTTTGGTTAAGTCATGTGGCCATTAAATAATAGTCTTAAAATTGTATGTGATCAATCCGATAATCATCGGTCAAAGATAAAGAATTCAAGTATCAAGTAAGTAAGAACCTGCTCAGGTGAAATGAAGCAAACTGTTACTGAATAGGTCGCTTTATCTGGCCATTAGCAACAAATTTTAAGATCATTTAGTGGTTTCAAACCAACAACTAATTGCCTTTAAGCATGTTTAGTGTTAATAAATTTATTTTTGGCTATACCTGATCAAAACTAGTTATTAAATAGCTCAGAAGGTGTTTACTAACCTTCTTTTGGCATTCTGTTGAAGATAGCTGTCTTCTAACGCTGAATTGACATCACCATCTCCCTAAATAGAATATACAAAAAGTTAGGGCCTACACAAAGAACTAGGGCAGATAACTTAAAATTATACCTTTAAGTAAATACGGTAAATGCTTCTCTTAGTTTGACTGGGACTGTGGTGACGTCCTGTAATCCAGCTACTTGGAGGTCACGAATTGTGGATAGTTGAGAGCGATGGTCGATGGTTGTAGAGTTCTCTTGTGTGGATTAACATCCACGCTATTAAATACTATGTTAATCCACAAAGACCGTCCTCATAATTAGACCAATTCGTAATTGAGAGGCCGTGATTTGGATTCCATGTTAAACTGTCGGCCTATTAGTTGCCATCGGCTGTTGAGCTATTAATTAACAGTCCTGTCTAAGGAACATGTCAGCCTTAGTCAGTTACAAGACTACAGGATCGCGCCATAATCATCCTACACTCAATCCTCATTCATACTTGGCATAAAATACCTACATAGTAGTATGGTTGCCACTTCAATGGTCTAATCTAATCTAGTTTGCATTAGGTGTTTTACACATCTTTTATAAGCTGTGTGATCTTGTTTCATACCTTAACATCTTAGAGCAAAACAAATCTAAAATTTTGAGAAACTTACTTCAAAAGCATAGCTAGGTGAGTTTCTGCCTCGAGCATCTGTAATTTCCATTTCCTCATCATCCTCAATAAGATCACTGTCATCTTGGTTGAATGAACTTTCCAAGTTAATTACCTCTACAGCTGAAATTAAATTGCATTTCACATTTTCAGTTTAAGTTTATCATTTTTCTTTCAGAAATTTCTGAAATATGAAGCATAGACTTTTAAATCTAACTCAGTTTAAAAATACCAGTCAGGTGCTTTATTTATTTATATTTCAAAAAAAACATAAAATTAAGTCTCCACATTTTGATCGATCAAAACTTTGATGTTCCTTAATGCAGTAGTAATTCAGTAGTGTATTTCTGTTTATGAGTCAGAAAATTTGTTTATGTCTGAACTTAAGAAAAAATAAATTCAGTTATCATTTAGATATTAATCAATAACATTTTCAATTAAAATGTTGATAACCCATTTTGGAAAGTAATAATAATAATAGGTAATAATAATATATTTATTGCAGTTGACAACAATAAAAACATCGTATAGCAAACGTCAAATATAAATTTTAACAAGACAATAGAAACTAGAAACAAATACAATAAAATAATACAAAACAATTTCTACCCCTGGGAAATCTAAGACAAAAAAGTAAGTAATTATATAATCTTAAAAAACTCAAAACTCAGCTCCAACGGTGTGACGTGAACTCATCTACCGAGTAGAACACAAGGCTTGTCAACTAACGCTTCAGTCTCATTTTGAACAAACGGAAACTCTCCAGACTTTTGAGTCTTTCAGGAAGGCAATTGAGAAGCCTGACACCTACCTGAGAAGGTAGTTTCGCAAACGCAGATGTGCGATGTTGAACACTGCGAAAATCGTCTCTTGCTTGTGTCCCATAGCCGTGGAAAGCAATGCCTTGCACTGGCAAGTATTGGAACCAGCAATAAGTCACGGTTTCCAATATACAGGGAGGGCAGGGTCAAGATTCCTAGCTCCCTGAAAGATTGTCTACACGACTCTCTTTTACTCAAATTGGCAGTTAGTCTGATGGCTCTTTTTTGGAGTCTAAACACCCTTTCAAAATCAGTCCTTGCACAACTACCCCATAACCTTATTCCGTAGGAAAGGTGGGAGTGAATAAGGCCATAATCAAGACTTGTGTTGTGCAGGTCGGTTTTATATTCCGCAAAGCAAAAACATCCTTACCAATTTTGGAACAAAGGCTATTTACATGATCTTGCTAGTTCAGTGAATTATCCAGGTACATCCCCAAGAACTTGGTGGATTAAACCCCCTCCAAAGAGGTCTCATCTACCATAACTATAAGGTGTAGACTCGTCGTCACAGTGACCGTAATATTTTTTGTAGATTTGAGATTTAGCAGCTATTTATTATGTATGCACTGAATAGATATATGAAAGTAATCAAAATTCAAATCAGTTGGATTGCTAGACATTTTAGCTTCATACCCTCGTAAATAATACCTACCGAATACAATTTTTTTAAATAAAAAATTTTCAGATACTGCGTACTCTTTATTTATTATTTAAGTTACTCATAATTGTTAATTATTACTCGAGACGGGGACCCAATCTTTCAGGGTATTTTAACCTGAATACGAGTGATTTTGATGATATTATGTAGCATTGTTACTGAGAAAGACCAACATTTAATTTCTCAGGACAGTTACAGTACATAACTTAATGCAGTCCTATTTAGTGAACTGTTAAATAGACTTACACATACCTTCCACAACTTACCTTTTTTTAGATGGTTTTTGAAAGCCCATCGCTTCTTTCTTCTATATTCTCTAAATTCTCTTTGAAGTTGGTCAACCATATGATCAAAATCAACTCTACCATTTTTTCCATTGTTTTGCATATACTGAAATTATATAATATTTTAGAACCTAGTTGGTCAAAAGATGTGAGTTATACAAGCACAAGGATACGAAAATTATGAAAATGAAACTAATACCTAAGTATTAGGTATTTAGTATTAGGCATATGATGTAAGAAAAGAAACACCTTAAGATTTTGAACATACAGGCTAGTTAAACTTTCCCTAGGCCATAGTTAACACCAAAATTTTAAAATCCTTCTTACATGTTTTGGAAGTTTAAGTTAAATTCTAATTTTAAGTAAGGTTAAATGGTGAAACCAAGACCTCCTCAGTGGTGTTAGTCGCCCGAGTTTGGCAAAGGTGAAAATCCCATTAATAATCTAGGTAAGGCTATCAAACATGATATCCAGATTCAATTCATTGCCAACACTGAGTGATTACATGAATTTCATTGCTGAAATCTGAGTTACATTAGCCTATAATATTGGTCTCTATCTAGGAAAAATTAGATCTATGTATCCATCTAATAAACAAACTTGTTCCTACTTAAAGAATCAAATATTTAACTAGAGGTTCATTTAAATTGGAGCTGCATAGTGACTTAATTGATCATAGGCTTAAGGTGTACTCATATCCATATCAATTAAGACACCGATACACCATACAGTGTGAAATATTGTAATACAAATTTTTGGTGCTTACCTGACTAACCCGAGATAATGTTAAAGGGTCTGAAAAGTATGGTCGATTGTAATAACTTGCACGATCCGAGTTGTTTGGCATTATGCTGTAGGGATTATGATTGTTTGGCGTTAATTGAGGCGAAAAGTGCTTGCCAAATTTAGGTGTAGGCAATAGTCCCTGTCCTTTATTTTGTGAATATCTATTCATATCAATGGTTTTACAAACTATTATCGACTAAAGAGTATACACAAGAAATAAACAGTGAATTACATCGGTTGAAGATATAAACAAAGAGGTTAGGAATACTCTCACACTGGCGACAGTGTTAATCGCAGCCGACAACAACAGGAAGGAAGGCAACTGTGTAAAACGATTTATTTCTTGGGGTTAAGCGGTATAGATTGTACTATCATCATACATACATATTTATGACGTAATCAAAATCAATTTTGCTAGATAAATCAAAAAATATATTTGAAAAAATCTAATAATAAGTACTCAGTTATATTTTAACCAAAAACCATATAACAACAATTTTATTGGACCAGGAAGTGGGTTAAGCATTGTTTGAATTTACAAGGAAATTTAGGTCGTTAAAAGACGATGCTTGTGCGATGACGCGATGTAAGACCTAGTGTAAGGCGTCACGGTGTCCAATCGATGTGTGCTGTAGTTATGCTCTGATAGTTATGTGATCATACAGTATTCGACTTTGTGAAAAATGTAGCGGAGGAAGTTCAATATCTCGTATTGGTAATGTATTGACGCATGCATCTTAACGACTACCCACAGCAGACATTTGACCGGCCACCTCACCGTGTTGTACTAGGTTGCATATGTAAACGCATGCGTCCTACCGGCAACCATGGCGCATTTCAGTAGGTCGCATATCATAAGATCGCATTCTACTAGACAATATCTGTGATCGCATGCGTCCTACCAACTATCAGTAGATACCGAGGCAAGCCACGCGTTGCACTAGGTCGAGTATCCTCGATCGCGTATGCGTCCTACCGTCTACCTACAGTAGACACCGACCGGCTATCGCCACGCGTTGCAATAGGTCGAGTATCATGTGATCGCGTATGCGTCCTACCGACTACCTACAGTAGATACCGACCGGCTATCGCCACGCATTGCACTAGGTCGAGTATCATGTGATCGCGCGTGCGTCCTACCGACTACCTACAGTAGACACCGACCGGCTATCGCCACGCGTTGCACTAGGTCGAGTATCATGTGATCGCACCTGCGTCCTACCAACTACCTACAGTAGACACCGACCGGCCAAAGCCACGCGTTGCACTAGGTCGAGTATCCTGTGATCGCGTATGCGTCCTACCGTCTACCTACAGTAGACACCGACCGGCTATCGCCACGCGTTGCACTAGGTCGAGTATCATGTGATCAGGCATGCGTCCTACCGACTGCCTACAACAGACACCGACCGCTATCGCCACGCGTTGCACTAGGTCGAGTATCATGTGATCGCGTATGCGTCCTACCGACTACCTACAGTAGACACCGACCGGCTATCGCCACGCGTTGCACTAGGACGAGTATCCTGTGATCGCGTATGCGTCCTACCGACTACCTACAGTAGACACCGACCGGCTATCGCCACGCGTTGCACTAGGACGAATATCCTGTGATCGCACCTGCGTCCTACCGACTACCTACAGTAGACACCGACCGGCCAAAGCCACGCGTTGCACTAGGTCGAGTATCCTGTGATCGCGTATGCGTCCTACCGACTACCTACAGTAGACACCGACCGGCTATCGCCACGCGTTGCACTAGGACGAGTATCCTGTGATCGCGTATGCGTCCTACCGACTACCTACAGTAGACACCGACCGGCTATCGCCACGCGTTGCACTAGGACGAGTATCCTGTGATCGCGTATGCGTCCTACCGACTACCTACAGTAGACACCGACCGGCTATCGCCACGCGTTGCACTAGGACGAGTATCATGTGATCGCGTATGCGTCCTACCGACTACCTACAGTAGACACCGACCGGCTATCGCCACGCGTTGCACTAGGTCGAGTATCATGTGATCGCGTATGCGTCCTACCGACTACCTACAGTAGACACCGACCGGCTATCGCCACGCGTTGCACTAGGACGAGTATCATGTGATCGCGTATGCGTCCTACCGACTACCTACAGTAGACACCGACCGGCTATCGCCACGCGTTGCACTAGGTCGAGTATCCTGTGATCGCGTATGCGTCCTACCGACTACCTACAGTAGACACCGACCGGCTATCGCCACGCGTTGCACTAGGTCGAGTATCATGTGATCGCGCATGCGTCCTACCGACTACCTACAGTAGACACCGACCGGCTATCGCCACGCGTTGCACTAGGTCGAGTATCCTGTGATCGCGTATGCGTCCTACCGACTACCTACAGTAGACACCGACCGGCTATCGCCACGCGTTGCACTAGGACGAGTATCATGTGATCGCGTATGCGTCCTACCGACTACCTACAGTAGACACCGACCGGCTATCGCCACGCGTTGCACTAGGACGAGTATCCTGTGATCGCGTATGCGTCCTACCGACTACCTACAGTAGACACCGACCGGCTATCGCCACGCGTTGCACTAGGACGAGTATCCTGTGATCGCGTATGCGTCCTACCGACTACCTACAGTAGACACCGACCGGCTATCGCCACGCGTTGCACTAGGACGAGTATCATGTGATCGCGTATGCGTCCTACCGACTACCTACAGTAGACACCGACCGGCTATCGCCACGCGTTGCACTAGGACGAGTATCCTGTGATCGCGTATGCGTCCTACCGACTACCTACAGTAGACACCGACCGGCTATCGCCACGCGTTGCACTAGGTCGAGTATCATGTGATCGCGCATGCGTCCTACCGACTACCTACAGTAGACACCGACCGGCTATCGCCACGCGTTGCACTAGGACGAGTATCCTGTGATCGCGTATGCGTCCTACCGACTACCTACAGTATACACCGACCGGCTATCGCCACGCGTTGCACTAGGACGAGTATCGTGATCGCGTATGCGTCCTACCGAATACCTATAGACACCGCGGCTAGCACGCGTTGCACTAGGACGAGTATCATGTGATCGCGTATGCGTCCTACCGACTACCTACAGTAGACACCGACCGGTTATCGCCACGCGTTGCACTAGGACGAGTATCATGTGATCGCGTATGCGTCCTACCGACTACCTACAGTAGACACCGACCAGCTATAGCCACGCGTTGCACTAGGTCGAATATCATGTGATCGCGCGTGCGTCCTACCGACTACCAACAGTAGACACCGACCGGCTATCGCCACGCGTTGCACTAGGACGAGTATCCTGTGATCGCGTATGCGTCCTACCGACAACCTACAGTAGACACCGACCGGCTATCGCCACGCGTTGCACTAGGACGAGTATCCTGTGATCGCGTATGCGTCCTACCGACTACCTACAGTAGACACCGACCGGCCAAAGCCACGCGTTGCACTAGGACGAGTATCCTGTGATCGCGTATGCGTCCTACCGACTACCTACAGTAGACAACGACCGGCTATCGGGACTCGTTGCACTAGGTCGAGTATCATGTGATCGCGCATGCGTCCTACCGACTACCTACAGTAGACACCGACCGGCTATCGCCACGCGTTGCACTAGGTCGAGTATCATGTGATCGCGCATGCGTCCTACCGACTACCGCGTAGCGATGGCCGGTGCATCGCTACGCGTTGCACTAGACTGCATACCTTGTTATTTTCCAACATCGTATAATTGTTGCACTAATTAATCGCAGTTAATGAAAGATTATATGAAGCGGTAATATTAGCATAAACAATTGTATTTTGCACGGTAAAAAAACCGGAAGATATGTGTGATGCAGCGGAAGTGGTTCAATTCGCTATTTGTCTTGTTGGTTTTCATAGCTGACGAAAATTGAAGTAATTATGTACTCTTTGCAAGAAGGGGGGGGTCAAAAATCTGCATTTATATTGCAAATAAGTTTTTTCTAGCATACAGTACCGTATTTTTACGTTCTCCCCTTATACATAATGTATACGTAGAAAGTATTGTTTTCGTCAAAATTTTAGTTAAGAATGGATACATTTTGAGACTTCCTTAATCAAAAAAGGTTTTTTGGACTGATATCTGATTCTCTGTGAACTTACCTCGATACCACACAGAAATTTGGGATATCAGTGCACCCATATTTCCATACTATTTTTTTTTAGTTTTCGATTTAAACACTGACTGGAAAAATTAACCCTTAAACTCACACAAATTGTTAAAACTCAAATTTCTAAAAATCCACTATAACGATTATGATTAACATTTAAGGTCCCAAATAATACTGTATGAGACCACCCGTCTGTATGTAGAACTAATGCTTTAATGTTATGGAATTTTTAAATGTAAAATAATTAATTTTAACTCTTTTTGGCAAAACAAAAATGTTATAGAATAATATGACTATCAATATCATAACGAATTTTAAAAACAAATCAAACTAGTATTTTGAATCATTAGCCTAAGGTTAATGGTTCCAGAGAAAAAGTTGAATTTTATGACCGTGGAGAACGTAATTGTCGTAAACGTATCGTTGTCTGGGACGCCCAATGTTATATCTATAAAGAAATATTAGAAGAGAATATTAAATACCTCCGTCGCAGCAGATCTGCGTACTCAGCGAATTTCCAAATCAATAATATAATAATAATAATAAAATATGACAAGTTTTATAAAAATCTGTTCATAAACATGAGAATTATTTGCCTATTCTCCATATGATTAACATGGGAAAGAGTGTGCAGGTTAGCAGCTGTGAGGAACACTGAAAGTAGTTTATTTTATTCATACCATAAATAATTTTTATTTTAACCAATTATACCAAGTTTCATCAACATCTGTCCATAAATAAAGGAGTTTGTTTTATCTGTTTAATATAAAATATGCAGGTTTTTCTGACATGATAACACATAAACTATGATTTTTAAGCATAAATATTGATAGATCTCAACACATGAACAATACATTTTCATAAAAATATTGATTAATTTGTGAAATATTAATTTTTCCCTATCCTCCATAAGATTAACAATCACAATACAATGTACTGTGTAAATTTTTTATTTCTGGTAACCATTTAATAGAGAAAAACTTTAAGGAACTTAATTGTGTAGTTTTTTAAGCTGATTCCAATGGTGAAATATATAATTAGAAATTTTTTAAAATTACATGTGAAAAACGCAAAATAACCCATTTTTGGGGTACAAAAAAATAAAATTCTATTGCGATATGTCTGGTTTATCGAATACGTATACCAATTTGGTCTTATTGGATCATTTTTACGAAGTTATCGTGTTTAAATATTTATTTATTATAATTTTTAACGACTATTGTTTTTTTGGGCATAAGAAGAAAAAATAACATGGTCCCGGGCTTAAGTCTCACCATGAGAATACGGTAATAGCTTCTTCCTATGGGAAATTCTCAAAAATCAGTTTCATCATTCTTACTCTACTGGTTTCCATTTTACTTGTTATTCTATAAATAGCGTTAACAAAACGTAAGGCATAAATAGGTGGGAGGATAGGTTCTGTACAATATCTACATGTTTCAACTTCTTACTCTTGTTATTAATAGAAATTGGATGATTTTGTTTGTAGAAATTCTTTAAAAAGATACTTAAAACGTGAGTTTGATTTTTACTAAAGATTTTGACCTGGCGAACTTCGTAACGCCTGACAGTAAATACTTGTTAACTTTAAGTTGGCCATGTTTTTCGAATAGCAAAAACGGCTTTTGTGAAGGTATATATCCTTCGCGGCATAGAGAATAAAATCTGAAACGATAAGACATATTAATAACATTCCCATAAACAATAAATCTATGGATTAATTCACAATTTTCAAATCGAATCAAACACAAACAAAATTACTGATATACTTTTTTTAAATTATACAACTTGGTTATTATAATAAAGTAAATATACATTTAATTTTCTTATAACACGTGATTTTATCAGACAGAAAATGAATATAATATAATTATAAATACAAAAGTAACTATTAACGTGCTGAATAAAGCTGTTCATTTTTTAAAGTTCACATTTACTTCATAGTTTTACATAATTGAATGATTCAGATGACATTGGATAGTAAAGCATATTGCTAATGGCATAATGCTTTGAAAGAAACCAATCAGCTGTAGCTAAGAAATCAAATGTTTTCATCGTAGACATTTTGTAAACAAACTTACTTTCCATAAGGTTAACTTTAGAAATTTAAACGCCATAAAATGGAAACTTATGGGGTTTTCGAAAATATGTTTTCACTAAAACCTTCCCGGGCACATGTAGAGCAACTTCCTAAAATTTCATGGCGATCGGATGAGTAGTTTGGCAACGCATAAAGGACATACAGACAGACACACATACATACATACATTCAATTTTATAAATAGAGATTATATTGTTACTTAAAAGAAGAAAGTATGTTTCCAGTCCACTTATACAGTTTATTTTATTATTTTTTTAATGTTCTTTATTTTTATTTTTTTATTTTTTACTTACTCTTAAAAATATTGAAAGTGGTCTCTTAATTTGAAAATTATCTCAGGCATAAACGTTTGTATAACTGTGTGTATTCGTGACAAAAAGAAAGTGTACATACCTCAAATAGTATATTGATGATTTTTATATCCCAAAATAGATCATTACTAGTTAATCATCGGATATTCCTGTGTTAATTGTATTATTTCCGTTGAATAAAATTTAATTAATGTAATTCTCTGACCACTTTTACTTTAATTTGACCCAGTAATGTTATAAAAAAATAACATTGTTCTTAAGGGACTAAAACGATATGTTTTGCCAATATGGTGCGTTCTTAAAACCAGGTTACATTATAGTCGCTTGTTAAAATCCGCTCAAAGCGAATGCATGGCCGCCTGCGAAATGGCAAACGCAACTCGAACGCAGTATGCAAATTGCCTAACATATTGTCGTCCGGCACGACGTTTTTTTAATAACTTATTCTTCTTTTATCTGTTGTATAGATACATTACCTTAGCTTAACAAAATTATATGTGCATAGAAACTTGCTTTGAAGCATTATATACTTATAGTTGAAATACAAATATTTACTTATCACAAACAAATACTTTCACTCAACCTTGAACTCGGTGATAAGAGCACCGTCGTCCTAAACGTAATCAACATTCAACCGAGTACAATGAAATTTGTTTTAAAGGTTTGCTAAATGAGAAGTTAATGCTAAAAACAAAAAAATCCAAAAATGTTGATCCAGTGGGGGCATTCGATTCCTCAAATATATAATCTAGTAGTTTTTAAAAATGTTTGAATTTCCCATTGTCAGCAATTTTGGGCCTTGAAGTTACTTTGAAGGAAATATTAATAATTCCAAAATTATTTATTTACCCCTATGAGTTTCAAATTTTCCACCAAGGCTGTTAGTTTAGTTCCGCGTTTCTCTAGTCTAGATAACGGCATGCGGGCGCGAAGGAGAGATATCGCGAACGGTTTCCTAAAACGGAACATTTTGGAAGACATTTCCGTCCGGGCCTTCAAATAAATGCGGGCGTTTACCCAGCATAAATGTTCTCCTTTTATCATCGTTCGAGTCAGTGGATTCTGATAAACACCACCTGGATGTTTTAGGGGCATCGGTTGTTTGGTTTTAATTTCATATATTGGCCTTGACGCCTTTCATGTAGGCCTACAGTCTGTGTACATTTTTAAATATATAAATCAATGAGATGGAACACTGACCATCTCTGACACGGCTGTATCTATTATAGTTTCAATACCTATTTTTTAAGTTTTTAGGATCCTTCTTATCCTACAGTGGCACGGTGTCCTGAAACGTTTCGTCAAAGCTTCTTCTAAGGCCTCTTCCATACTTCTTCAAAGCTAGTTCTCAAAAGTAAGTTGCGAGAATTTCCTCCTGGATTTAAAACTCATTGTTGGTTACAAAATTGTTGGCTAACTTGCTAGCTACTACTGTATTAGAATAAATTTAAGATATTAGAACATAATATTTTTGTTATTTTTAGATTGTTATTGAGGCCATTTTTAATAGTGATTAGTAGACGTTTCGGGATCTAGAATCTGATCCCGTGCTCAGGAGAGGTGGAACCTAGGACATTATAAGATTAGTGCATAATCAGGAAAAAGCTAGTATAAAGTTAAAAACAAAAATTTTAACGTACTGTAGACAAACAACATCGAAAAATGTCAAGCAACAATAGTCCTGCACACAAGAAAAATAATGTTTAAATTTATTTCCCTGTGGGAAATAGGTTAGATCATTGAAATGTCTGAAGGTAATGTTTTCACTTCATCTAAACAGATGTTCTTATTCTTTCATATTAAAAATTCAATACAATAGCTCCGGTAATTTATATGGAAACCCGTTACATGTTTTCAATCTTAAAAATCGCCGACACCCCCCCCCCCGATGTAAGACATGTTCATGTCAAAAGTGCGTTCACACGTCAAAAGGTCTCAAGGAATACCCAATACTTTTCTTGAAAATTTATCAATAATTTTTGATTAATTTATTTATAATTTTCACAAAACCCTTTACAGTATATTGAATCATAATGAAGTAAAACTGTTTCATACATTTTAATTTCCTACATATATTCACACAAATACATGAAACTACTACCAGGAGATGAATGAAAGATTAACTAAAGAAAGTTGTAGGGACAAAATAACACAATGCTCATTAACTTGAAAGGGATCAGATTCGGACCTGCAACGTCATCACTACAATAAACTGAAGGGTATTTCGATCCACCTTAATCGATCTGAAAACAAGGACTATAAGTTGCTACTTTAATTAGAAAAAAAGCACTATGTTGTGTCCAGAATGAGAAACTAAATGAGTAGCTAATGATTTTGTGTTTTGCCGGTTGAGTTGTCTTTGAAAGGGACTTCCCCAGGTGGGATTCATCGCGATATGCAAACCCAAAAATCTATAAGTTAATCATATATTATGTAAATACGAAGGTATATACTTGGACTTACAAATAAATTAATGATATCCCAAAAACAATTCTGGGTTCGACATCCCCCAATTAATTTACCAGGGACTTATTTTGACACTGCATCTTGAGAAAGATGAAAACTGGAAGGTGTGAAAAGATCATAGATATTTAGGCAGAACACATCCATCATTGTCAGCCGTCAACTGCGTGTCCAAGCTCAGCGGGCGACGTTGTTAACAGAAAAAACAACAATAGCAATAACCAAAAATAACAAACCCGGTTGCATAATGCGACAAGGGCGTCCAAATTGGGAGTGATCCGCGCTAGCGAGCTGGGGCTGCTAGGGGCTAGCGACGTTGCGTTGACAGTGATAATGAGGCAAGGCGCGTGCTGTGGCGCGTGGCGCTCCCAGCGGCGGCCGCTACAACCACCTCCTGCTGGGCTATTCGCCGGCCGCCATTAAATCCTTGTTTGCGATGCCGCAACTTCCCGCCCAAATCTATCAGCTGGTCTGTTGTTGTCAGTGATATCCGGATCAGCTGACTGCCATTTGGACTTGACAGGTGGAATCACTCGACGATTCGCTACTTGAATATTTTTGTGGTGATTATTTTAATTTGATTTTACTACTAATAAAAATACTATTAAAGTGCAACAGTAGACTGGCTTATAGTTTGACCCTCAAAAAAGTTAGAAAACAAAAGAGTACAAGATAAATTAACTGTCAGAAGTTTTTGGGTTATACCCCCACCCTCCTGGTAATACTAAACTTTGTGGAGTAGGTTTTGTTGGGTGATATGACCTTACACTGCATACTAAGTTTCATTGAAAACGATGGAGAAATAAGGAAGAAATTTATCTTTTAATTTTCTTATTAATTAGTATTGACACTCAGAAAATGTACTACACTAACCATGGACACTAAATTAAAATTGTCTCTGGAGCCGTTAGTCATAGACTAATGAATAGTAATGATTGTAGACTAATGACGTAGTTTTTACAGAAAATTTAAAATAGGCTTTTTCACATTAAAAGGCTGAAACCTTTGAACCATTCGGGAGTTACTGCGGACTCTTTAAGAATCAGTATATAAAAAAATTATTTGTGTTAACACATCTTAAACTACAGAGTTTGCCAGTGAAATAGAAAGATTTAAATAGCTTATTCTGTAATAAAATTTATTTTATTACAACAATTTTTTCTGTCCAAGGATTGATGATTTTTTTTGTATTACGAGGTAATTTGCCACAATGAATTGGATCAGAACTCAAGGTTGGGAAAATCCGGGGTTTTCGTCCTACAGCCCTTCAATGTGTCCATGTTATCCTTAAGGACCTTTTTGACAAGGATATGTCTTAGCTCTGGGAGGGAGGCAATTTGTAAGATGAAAAATTGGAACATAAGATTAATTGAAAACATTCACTTTAGACATATCCATGGTATAACCTATTTCCCATTGGGAAGTAAATATAGAAGTAATATTGTGGCTGATTTAGCTTGATTTTATTTTTTCCAGTTCTTTAATAAAGTTTTTTTCTGGATCAATGTTACATACACATTATATACAGAAGCAGTAACAGAGAAGTAAAGTTATAACTTTGGAGGGTACGCTCTGTTCAGAGACACCCAGAGTTTACTAATTTAAAACAAGTTAAAACAAAATAAATAAAAATAATAAAATGAGAAAAAAACCAGATAAAACATAAAAGAAGTGTTCTGTGATATAAATCAATCAAGCAAGATCTTCCAGGCTGGTGTCATCCCGAGGAACCCCCTGAAATTTGTGATTATTGTTATTGGGCTAAAACATTGAGGAATGACGAGAAAAATGCGGTCGCACGATTGTAATATCGTGTACATGAGTTCCTTCCTTGTATTATCTATTTATATATTTATTAGAATAATTATATTTAAGCTATGTAAACAGTGTTTATATTGAGTAAATAATAAATTTGTTTAATTAACCTATCTAATTTTTGTTTTGTTATTTCCGAGAAAAGCTCCTACACATAAAATAAAAAAATCTTTAAGAATTAGCTTTTTAAATATTTACGTTTCTTTCATTTTACAATAATAAAAATTTTGCATATAAAATTACTTCGAGCTATATTAGCTCTAAAATAGCAAAATATTACGAATTGTTTATCCCTATCTTACGACAATTACTTACGCCGAGATTGTTCCCGCTAACAAGTTCCCCTCCCCCCCTCCCTACCATCCCACGACAACCCCGCCATCTCTCGGGGCGTCTTGCGATTTTTCTCCGTTCCGATAAAAACTCCCTCTTTAATGTGTTCATTTGCTTCTTTCTCGTGTTACTAACGAGCCGGGGGCGGGGGAGCGGGAGGCGGCTAAGGGCGTCTCGCACTTAAGCGTGCTCGTTGCTGCATGCTCCATGCTCGATGCTCGACGTCGTGCTCGACGCTCGCTGCTCCTGCGACTCGTCAATCTTTAATCTCCATCCTCCTGTCGCGCTGCTAGCGTATAAAGGATTTAAACGTCGGAAATTACTTTAATGAGCGGCACAAAAGTTGCGTCTATGAGATGGCAAAGCGGGCGTTTCGAGCAAAAATAATATGACGAGAGTCACATCAAGTTTTTACGAATGATATCTCAAGAAGAGTAACGATACATTAAAAAAATAAAATTACATAAATCTCTTTCTTAGCCATTATATGTTACGTTTACAGAAAAAACAGTACAAAAAGAAAATCCAAAGATGAGTATTTTATAAAATTTCAAAAAATTTCAAAAAATTAATTCATGGATACAGAAGTTAGACTGGGATGGTGGCGACGTCTTGTAATCAGCAAATTGGAGGTCACGAATTATGGATAGTTGTATGAGATGGTCGGTGGATGTAGTGTTCTCTTGTGTGGATTAACGTCCGCACTGTTGAATACTACGTTAATCCGCAAAGCCTATCCCCATAATTAGACCAATTCGTAATTCAGAGGCCGTGGTTCTGATTTCATGTTAAACTCTAGTTCCATTAGTTGCCATCGGCTGTTGGGCTATTAATTAACAGTCCTGTCTAAGGAACATGTCAGCCTTAGTCAGTAACAAGACTACAAGATCGCGCCACAATCATCCTTCACTCAAACCTAATTCATACGTGGCTTAAAATACCTACATTGTAGTATGGTTGATCTAATCTAATCTATTCCAATCAGAAAGGTAGTACTCGGAACGCTATTACTAACAACGTCAAAGAGGATTTAGGTAATATCACGAACTTCTTTGTTGGAAATTATTTACAATAACTGCTTCAACTCCAATGTCTTCCATACTTCTGTTACTATTCGGGGCCTATATATGAATAAACTAGAAATATTATGGCCCACTCAGCCTAAACTGTATAGTTAACTTTGAAGGTTAGGTTACCTGTGCGCAACGTGAGTTAGTCAACCGTCAAACAGCTCTCTGTGGAGTTTGGTTGGTTATTGATGAATTTTATACTGTCAATAACCAACATAACTGAACTCTGCAGAGCGCCGTTTGTTGGCAACCAATACACATTGCGATTCATCGTGGGCATCGGCAGGAATCAGGGTTCTGGAAAATTCACTCGCATTAGCAAAAATACGCCGCCATTTTAATGTCGAACTTTGCCTATTACCTTATCAGTGACGTCTGTTCCCTCCTCATAAAGGCCAAGTGGATTTTAATATTATTTGTTTTTTTGTACTAAGGACCCAAATAGTTAGTAACAGAAGTCTAAGAGTTTCAGTAGGCAGTAGTTCGTGATATTACTACTTATGTCGGTAAAATCTTTCACGTTGTTTGTCATAACTCCACATATAACTATACTCATGTCTATATATCCTATCAAAAATGTCCAACTGCCTTACACTGTACCTTCTATTAATTTTACTTATTTGTTTTTAAATAACTATGTAAGTTTGAACTTGATTACACTATAGTTTATTTAAATTTTCTTTTATTGAATAATAACACCTCGTCAGTCACCAATACTCTTACTTACCACTGCACATGTGTTCATTGCAGAATCCATTCTGTATGTAACATACATTAATAGGAATTTATTTTATACAATAACGTAATTACCATATCAGTGACTGTTCCTCCTCATAAAGGCAGTGTGTATTTATATATATTTTTGTATGTAAGTTGCTCATAAGTCTGGAGTAGGAAGGTGGGTTTAGTTTGGGTATACACCACCTAACGAGTCACCACATAACCCTCATAGGAGCGTAACCGAGAAAAATACGTTGTTCATTGCTCATGAAGTCCATTTGTCTGTATGTAAGTTGCTCATAAACGTCTGGACGGATGGGGGAAGGTGGGTTTAGTTTGGGTATACACCACCTAACGGTGGAGTCACCACATAACCCTCATAGGAGCGGGGGTTACCACCTGCCCAAAAAAAAGAAAAAGGTACAGTGTGTTCATTGCTCAAATGAAGTCCATTTGTCTGTATGTAAGTTGCTCATACACGTCTGGACGGATGAGGAAGGTGGGTTTAGTTTGGGTATACACCACCTAACGTTGGAGTCACCACATAACCCTCATAGGAGCGGGGGTTACCACCTGCCCAAAAAAAAGAAAAAGGTACAGTGTGTTCATTGCTCAAATGAAGTCCATTTGTCTGTATGTAAGTTGCTCATACACGTCTGGACGGATGAGGAAGGTGGGTTTAGTTGGAGTCACCACATAACCCTCTTAGGAGCGGGGGTTACCACCTGCCAAAAAAATATGAATAAAAATAAAAAAAGGTACAGTGTGTCCCATAGAGCCTCGGGTGTACTAACGACTCCCTAGTAGTCGATACTAACTCAAGACATCCCGACGTGGCCGATCTTTCACATCTCGAACCCATTCACCGAGTAGCTCCCTAATGCGGGAACTGGTCCGGGTTCATTTTTCGAACATCGTAAACCGTGATGGTACCGATAGAGGGCGCGAGTAGTCTTCGGTAGTAACGCTGTTAATCAAGGGTATCGGAGCTATAAAGCAGCCCGACGGGAATGCCTTAATTGGGCTGCGCATTCCGGCCTTCGGACCGGGGACTGAAAAATTGGGCGATATCGTGAAAAACTGATAGCGGGGACTGGCCACGGAGTTGAGGGGGCGACTTGCTGCTGCGCCAAGACCCAAGGCCGTGCCAAACTGTCCAGCATCTGATAACACAACCTCTTTATTGTCGAGGAAATCTCGTGTTTGTGTTTAACTAACGTGCCACTGTTATTACGGAGTTTCTTAATAATGCACAAAATACCTTTAAAGATTCGAGGTTTTTAATTTATTTTACTTTCGATAAGCTATTCAACTGCTTTATTATGATACTTGTATATGTTTTTTACTTGGATATGTCTAAGCTCTGGGAATGGGGCGGTGGTAGCGATTTACGAGGCACAAAAAGTTAAACGGTAGTGACGTCATTTCGTTTAAAGGAAACATTTCCTCCAGACACTTACACGATCTAAGCGATTTCCCACAGGGAAGTAAATACAATTTGCTTTATTAAGAAGGGTTAATAACTTTTAATCCAAGCTATTGTATATACTAACCAAGACCCAAAAATGTGCATTACCAAAAATATGCATTATAAAAAAAAGATTTTGTTTGTTTTTTATATAGCTAAAAGTTAATTCCCGTTAATTGTAGTTAATTTAAGCTGATGTTAATAAGTTAAAGTCAATTCAGAAAATGTAAATAAGTTAAACTTTTTAATAGAGTATATTTGTTTGGCTCAAAAATGAATGTTTGTTTTGTTTTTCTGATTTATTATATTTTCATCATGCATAAACGATTCTAGTGTTCGCAAATACAATCAGTGGTAAATTCAGTGAAACTATTTATGTAGTTTTTAGAAGTCATTATTGCACTAAAAAGAACTTAAATTTATTTAAACATGTAAATACGTGATGGTAGCATAAGAGCTCAACACAGGGTCAGTCTTCAGAGGTGCCTTTATTTTCTAATTTTGTATTGTATATTATTATGTATTCTGATTCTGTCATATGTTAGGATGGAAAATAAATATACATGGTGCCCATGAAAAACGTTTCAGGACTTCGGTGAGTGATTAGGTACATTAAAAGGAAGAAAAAAATCCAATGGAGATATGACCTAAAACGCTTATTTTCTCAGGTATTCACCATTTTGTATTTTTCACAAACTTTTTATTTCAAACATTTTTAAACAGATTTTGTCAAATTTTGTATGTGTTTTAGACTAAGTAGACTACTATCATTAAAATAATAACTATCATGATCCAAGCTCGAAATTCAAAATGGCGGCCATTTAAAACTTTAAAACTAAAATACTTTGAAAACGGTAAAAAATGAAATGGCACCCGTTTTGGATTTTGAGCTTGGATCATGTTAGTTATTTTTTAAATAACAGTAGTCTACTAGTATAAAACACAAACAAAATTTAAAAATAATCCGTAAGAAAATGTTTGAAATAAAAAATATTTTGTGAAAATACAAAATGGCGGATATCCGAGAAAATAAGCGTTTTAGGCCATACCTCCATTGGAATTTTTTCTTCCTTTAAATGTACCTAATCACTCACTGAAGTCCTAAAACGTTTTTCATGGATACTCTGTATTATAAAGTTTAGAAAATTTGAAAAATATAAATTTTAATTAAGGTGTGTTGTCAAGAAGCGTTGTAGATTCTCTAGTAACTTAATTACTTGGAATATAACGTAACAATTTTGGAATTTCAGGGATTTGCTTAAAAAATATAGAACGTATTATTCCTACTAAGAAATCCGGTCACGTGATCAATGACGTAATTTTTGTGTCACAAATTACCAACACTCCCCTCCACAGTGCTTAGACCTATCCGTGTCAAAACAATTTTCTTTGAATTTAGATGTGTTCCTTAGAATAATAATCGTTAATTACATTATTAAAACACTAGCTCAAAACGTGCTATTGATTTTTACTTTTTGGTAATGTCGGTAGTAATTTGAAACAAACTGTTTAAAAATTATTCCCACATTTCCCTCACGCGCTTCTCAATTGATATTACTATACAATAAATAACCCAATTCAATCAAGATGCAAAAAAGAACAATATTTTCAAATCCGATTGTCCACAGGCACAAACATGCCCTATCTCATACTGGTGAGAGCATGAACCTCACATCACATCCCACAACCCTTCCCTCATGCATGTGTGTGTGTGTGCGTGTGAGTGTGTGAACGTGCCTCAGTCCGTGAGAACCCTAGGCCACACTCTACCCTCTACCCTCTCGGCAAGGCTTGGGCACGATCCTGGTCCAATTACCGCCGTGGTAAGGGTTGTCCCACTTCACCCGACGCTTGACTCCCTTCGCTAAATGTCAGCTTTCATGCTTACTGCTCGCGAATCTTGCCTTCATCTTTTTCTCCCTCTTTATGTCTCTAGAGCGTTAAAACCGTTTACCCTAGAATTTCCGCTTGCCATTCATTAATATGTTTTGGGACGTAAATTTTAATTTACGTAGAGTTCTGGTTCTGTTTCGGTAATTTAGACTCGGAAGAATTTTTAAAGGTTTTAAGGGGACGTGGACGTCAATTTATTTTTTATGAAATATTTTTTATTGACTAACATGTTCTCTGTTTAATCCTGATTATTTTGATACCAAACGCTTCTTTATTATGTGCTCCTGCAAATAAATAGGTCAGATAATGGATATGTCAAAAGGAATGTTTTCAGTTCTTCTAATCAGCTGTTCTTAATCTTATATATTAAAAATTCAATACAACAGCTCTGGTAGTTTCTATGGAAACATATTCCAAATTTTCATCTTACAAATTACCAACCCCCCCCCCACCAAGAGCTAATACATATCCATGTCAAAAACAATTATTATTATTATAAAAGGCTGCACTTTTGATTTGTAAGCGGTTTTCAAAAACCTCGGGTTCCTGAAAAGTTTGCTTTTTCCCTTTAGGTATACTTTACTCAGCCAATAATCAATGGATTGTGCTGAAATTTTTACGTATTCCCTTAAATTTTGTGTTTTACACGGGGGTATATTTCATACCAAACTTGAAAATTGTAGGAGATTTGTAGTACCTTAATAATTTTATTTCATACTCCGCACCGAATGAAATTACCTATTTAATTGATATACGAGCGTTAAAATATGTATGGTTTTAACCTATATAACACTAGTTCCTATTCTAATGACCTTCAATATCAAGAATATTAATAATATTTTTACTCCATTTATATTTCGAAAGTATTGGAGATGTGGAAGCACATATTATGATGATCCTTATTTTCGTTATTTTATCTGTAAACCTGTTGGAGAAGGTTTTACTTACTTCTAACTAACGTAAAACCTGACAGGGATCAGTCCAAAAACCACTTTTTTGGATTCTGGGAGCCTCAAATAGGATATTTCCACTCTCAACCCAAATTTAAAAATTTTGACGAAAACAATACTTTCTTCATATACAATACTATGTATAAGTGGTGGAAGTTAAAATTAAAAATTAACTATCGACCCTTCAGATAAATAATCTGCAAAGCTATAAATTAATTTCCTCCAAAGTAACCGAGTATTTCACACAGCATTTTCCTGAAGAATATCCTAATTAATTTGCATTATCGTAATGAATGAGATTAACCGGTTCCATTCAACAAGGACTACACCAACTCCCCGGTTCCCAACACAGTAACAGTAAGTCCGTTAAAACAAATTGAATCCCACTGAAAACACCAAAACCTTTTCACACTAAACTCTCGTCTCGAGCCAGCATAGCGATCGCTATCGGCCGCAATTTCCTGCATAATAAGCTTCACCATCTCAATGGAAGATATTCAAATCAGCCCCCGGAATTCGAGGGTTCGGGAGAGGAATGGAATTAAATATAAAAGGTAAATATTTATGGAAACGGAACACAAGGGTGAGCTGAACAATCGACTAATTGGGTAGAGTTCGGGCATCAGATCATCTCCACCGGATCACAGAACATCCCATTTTAATTGGGACGTGGCCGGCGGCATCGCTTTGACCGGCTTCCGGTCGGCAAAGGTCAGATCAGAAGACGACGAATTGTCAACACTGTCCAGTTTGACTTTGTAAAAACAATGCTTGTGTAGTATAAATATATTGCAAGCTAACAGTTCCTTCGTCCTTCGTACGAATAAACACATTCAATGCTGATAATTGCTAAAGGGTTTAGGAATTTTGTGCCTCATTTAAAAAAATATATTTTAAACATTGAAATCACGGACAAAGAATTACACACGGTGAAGGAACAACAACAGACAACATTCACAGTCAAACATAACCTTTCAACTGGTTCACAGCTCAAAAACCAAGTAAAATTGGGCGCGCGAGAACGCACTTATGCGTCGTCCGCATGTATGTTAAGAAGAATGATACTTGGCTTGTTATTAGGACTTGATATTTAACATAAAATCAAAATAAGTAAGAAAATATAAATAAATAAAAAAGAAATTCTCATCTCAATTAATAGTACTAGTTTTCAAACAGATAAATTAATTAGTAATTAACTATAGTTAGCAAAATAAAAAAATATTTTTCTAGTATAGTTTACATTGAGATAACATTTAAATATAGTAGGATACAATTTGAAAAACATGTATGCAGTTCCCTTTGAGAAACAGCTTAGTCTTGGATATGTCTAAAGGGGATTTATTCAGTTCCTCTAAACAGCTGTCCTTATAACCATGTGACGTCACTTAAAATTTTGGACTAACGGATTGTGGAAACCCCCCTCTACTAGAGCTAAGACATATCCAGAGCTAAGTCAATAGGTCCATTCAATGATCAATGTGAACAAACTAATATTTACTTTAATTAGATGATGGTTATTTCTTTCTATAAAATATATTTTTTTTAATAGTTCACGTGTTCAGTAAAACTTAGAATAACGATTGATAATCTCATTTAAAACTGGGGTTTTGAGATCTCATTACTTTATTTTAATAGGGTTGAGTAAGGTTGAAGTAAGTAAAAATATTCTCCGAATGTGATAGAATAGTGAAATTGAGTTTCATCATAGTGGGTTGTGGCTTTATTTAACGATCGACAGAGAGACAAAAATTAAGCTAAAGCCCATTCCACTTTTACGGGCTAAGAAACATTATTAAATACCTCCGAAGCTTCATATTTTTCTATAAAGCTCCGTTATTTTTCTAAAATTAATTCTTTTATTTGCAATTCATGCTCATTGTGTATATATGCTCATGGTGGTACTTAATTATGTTCGGGTAATTATGTCTCATGTTTTGGGGTTTTTATTTAGTTTGTATGTTGCTTCCCTATAGTGTGAGACTTTTATATTGTAAAACAAAAGCCACGGATTTCTACTGTGAGAAATCAAAAGATAGTACAAAGGTTGAGTACTGGAATGTGAAATCCATACTTAATCCAAAATCCTCCAGAAATTGTAGGTCCCTGACGCATTTATTCTTAAACTGGCTGTTAGTTAAAGCAAATGCTGCAAAATGCATAGCATTCATTATAAACATGTTTTATTAATTCATAGTTTTAAATACGCCCAGCTTTGTTTTCATTTAAAATTATAATATAAGCAATGGGTTTATACGACATATGACTTGAGAAACAGTCGGTAAATCAAATGCGTGTTGGAATTGTCAGCAGTCATGATGCTTCCTAGTTGGATAACTCAGCTGTAAAATGCTCGCCTCGTAATCCGACAGTTACCAGTTCGATTCCAGACCTAGTTATCAATTTAAGGGAATATCGCACCCACTGACCTTCTCTCTTAGCTATCTACAGTTGGTGACGTCCAAGTAGCTGGAATACATGACATGTCACCATCCAAATAATTAATAACCCTATCAATATATAAAAAAATACTGCAGGCAAAAAATACGTAAAAATACTTGTGCACCTCTATGTTTTAAAACTCATCTTGTGCTTAGTTGTCTAAATTGGAAAAACACAGGAAAGTAAAAAGATTGAAAATTTTGATTAGCTATTGCTGTTACAAAATTAGTTTCCTGTACATAAATACATACCAGAATATATTCAAATTCGTGGGAAAATTTTTTTTAACAAAACTAAAAGATTCTAGAATATTACACTGAAAAAGATAAAACCCGTTCGAATCACTCTTTCCCACCGTGTTGTATAACAATGTGAAGACGCCTCAATAAATTTCACCGTCGTATAGAAAATTATGAGTTTTGTTTCTAATTCGGAAAATAGAAATGAATGGTTTGTCGTGAGCGGCGGTCATCCGTCTTGCGGCGTGCGGGTCTAACACCTTGGTCAAGTTTGACTAACGGCGGCGGGTCGACGATTACATGGGCATTAGTGGGGGCGCCACGGGGGTCGCTGGGGCGCTGCGGGGGCCCGCACTCTTACCTGGATGTAATGTCGATGTTGAGTCTCAACGTACACAATCTCAACGAATTCTTGGGGGTTGTGGTATGAACCTCGCATCACAACCCCCGGAAGGGTGTCCGAGAGGAAGAATGCCTTACTTGTTGTGCTCTGAAGGTGTGATGGAAGGGTTGTGTACACCCAAAAGAAAATATATAGAGGTAAAACCCCCTGTCTTGTGCAGTGGTTCAGAGTAGCAGTGGAGTAGTGGCGCGGGAACACGTGGGAACGGCTTTCCCATACTGGTTTTCCATAGAAAAAATATATTTATGAATACTGAATTTATATAAAATTATTGTTGAGCAGTCTGTTGTAAAACAATGGATACTTAGGAAACCTTTGAGAGCTCTACTGATGTTTATCTTAAAACGATGATATGAATTTTCATTGTAAACGGATTTGAATATAACCATGATTGCGCTTTGAACTATGCACAGTACATTGTTCATTCGGGATATCACCGATCTAACGGCGGCAGTCCAGTGTCCTGTCGGTATAGTCTGTATACACTAACTTAGCCGATAGACTCTCAGCTACCTGGGTCGCGGCCCGGGACTGTCATAAATTTTATACACTAGTAGGGCAAATTAAGTGTAGCATTTAAATTAGGTGTGTATAATTTGGAGTAAATTTAAGATATCATAAATCATCCTGTACCATTTATCTGCAAAAAAATTTAATCGTTGATTCCTGTGTGCATTAACATCGTATCTCCTATTTTTGGAGTTATATACAAAATAAAATGATAAACTCCCTTTTTCCTAAAATAACAAACTAAACTAGTCTTACTTGAAATGATTATTGGTGGGACTCTCCACAACACTGGAATAAGAACTCGTCTGAAAAGAATTAAGAGTATGAGACTAAAGGTAATTCTTAGCATTTATCATTAATTTTAATTTTTTATTTTACTTGACAAAGATCTTTCATGATTTACAAACTAATTCGAGTTTCATACAAGTCGAAAACTGCAAGATTAAATTATATAAATCAAAGTTGAATAGATAGAAATTAGTTATAGTTAAGGTTTTGAGATTTGCAATATAAGATGTTTAATAGTTTTAACTTAGATATATATTTACAGATAATTATTCCATCAGACTTTACATAATAAATATTAGGAAACTTACTATGTCAACAAGCAGGTGCCTTCTATAGAGTCGCCACCGTACATGCAAATTAAAATTACGAGCGTCACAGCTTTGATTTGAAATCACAGGTCGGCAACCTGACAAAACTAAATATCTGTACAACAGAACTTGTACTATAACTAGATACAAATACAATAATAATAAATAATATATTTCTTGGAGGCGCTGTTAACTAATTAGCCGCAAAACAAATTAAATACTAACAATATCAGTATAATCTCCTCCTCCCTCGCGCAGATTTTCTGCAATTAGTCACATATTTTTGATACCACTACAATCAAAAACTTTGTAAACGACTTAACATTTTTACATTAACATGACATTTCCAGAAAGTTCAAATAAAAATAAGAAAAATATATCAAACACGATAGTGTTCTATGTATAAATACAGTTTGCTAAATTAGCTATTTTATTAGACTTATTAATCTAAAAACTATGTTTTATATTTTGATTCAATTTTAAGTGTATTTTCTTACATTTTTAGTTAGTTAAGGTTTATGCCAATAATTGTAATTATACAGAAGTACCGTATATATAAACTGTGTTTTATAAAGCAAGAATGTTTGTACAAATAATATGAGTACGTTGTTGGTATTTAAACGATTTTTCATACATCGTTGTATTCGAGTATAAAGTCACACTTCAATCATAAACTACTTTAACCACCCTAGATAAGAGTTTCACCTCATATGTATACTTTACAGCTAAATGTTTAAGTATAAACAGTATTTTTACAAAGAACACTCGTGTTTGATATCATTTTTCTTATTTTTATTTGAACTTTCCGGAAATGCCATGATAAAATACAATTCCGAATGGCTTAAATTTTTGTTAATGTAGTGGTATTACCAATACGTGACCAATATATCACCAATATGTGTGGTATTCGACTATAATGAAGCCTTCAATCTTTCAAAATCATGCATTTAATCGAAACGCCTATTCACAGGCCTAGCCAACTCGAGTAATTTTCACGGTTTTGGATAGCGTCTCAGTGTTTCAGCATCCACTGATTAATACGATATATGGTATTGTGAATTCGACTTTTAAGTTATAATTTAATTAGTAAAGGAAATTTAAGATTTCCTCGCTGGTATCTGAAAAACTAACCAAAAATGTTAGTATTTACTTCCCTGAGGAAAATATGTTAGATAATGGATATGTCTAAAGGGATGTTTTCAGTTCATCTAAACAGCTGTTCTTATTTTTTCATATTAAAAATTATAAACACAATAGTTCTGGTATTTTCTATGAAAACCTGTTACATATTTTCCTCTTAAAAATCACCAACACCGCCCAGATTAAGACATATCCATGTCAAAATAATACTTAGATGAAATTCGTTGTACTTAACAAAGTTGTATAGTAAAACATGAGATAGGGACGTAAAAGGGGGGAGTGAGCGGAGCCACGGTGGGGGAGAGAGAGAGAGAGTGAGTGAGAGAGATAGAGAGGGAGTGAGGGAGATGGGGGCGACGACGGACGCAGGACGGTGAGGTAGGTATTGTCTACAGTGGCCCAATTATACCAGAGCACTACTGACCAGTCTGAAAACGTTGCTCGTTCAAACATAACAGTGATTTTGAGGCAGTACTTGTAAAATATATTTATAAAATGAATTGCTTTTGTTCTTTTTACGTATCCATAGGCCACAATGACATAGCTTTTTTTCAACATATTTTGTTTTTAAGGAATTTTAAAAATGACAAAACCTTTAAAAACTACTAAAAACAAAAAGTTTAGAACAATACAATAAATTTATTCAGCAATTATATTTTTGGTTCACGATTACGTCATGCATTTTTCAAAACTAGATTACCTACTATATAACTTTTCAGAATGGCTGCCTTTCCAGGTGAATATTTTAAGCCTAGTACTGTATGAATGAGAGATGAGTGTTATAATTGTGTCGCGAACACCCAGTAGGACACAATACCCCGCCAGGGCCAGTGCCAGTGGCGAAGGTCGGCGGCGGAGGCGTGTTTGTATTCCCGTCGGCAGCCCCGCGGACCGGCCAGCGGCAAGAACTCCTCATTAGGGGCAAACACTCGCCTTACCGCACGTTACCGCATTTTTTCAGCTACTTACGAATTGTTTAAGGGAACTCTTGAGGAGCGGCCCGAGAGAAATAATGAGATATCGAACCGAATAGAAGAAAAAGTATAAACTTGTTTTGAAGGGATTCGACCACTAATTAGAAGATCACTCGTTAGCCATACGTGGGCATCCGAGAGCATTGCCGGGCTTAGTCTGAGACTGGCCGACCACGAGTGCACCGCGGAGAGGCTGCCGTCCGGGGTTGTGGAGGTTGTGGACTGTGTGTAGGGTGAATGACTGTAAGGTATGTGATGCTCGTCGAGAAAGAGTGTACGACGATTACTGGGGTAGGTGTAGGGCGACTGTGCGTGTTTTTACGACTGTTGACTAAGAGTCTGCGAGAATGGGGAGAGTGTAAAGGACTGTGGTGGTTGTTTCAATCATGGACTAAGAGTGTACGAGGATGGAGAGTGTGTAGGATGAAGAACTGTGAAGGTTGTTACAATCCTGGAATAAGAGTGTATAGAGCAAAGGACTGTGGGGGGATTCAAAATCATGAACTAAAAGTGTGCTAGGAAAGGAGGATGTGTAGGGTGCAGTACTGTGGGGGTCATTACGATCGTTGTCTAAGAGTGTGTGAGAGTGAGGAATGTGAAGAACGAAGGATTGTTGGGGTTGTTACGATTGTTCACTAAGAGTGTGTGTGGATAGGGAGTGTATAGGGTGAAGGGGTGCCGGGTTGTTACTATTGTTGACTATGAGTGTGTGTGGATAGGGAGTGTGTAGGGGAAGGACTGTCGGGGTTGCCGGGGTTGTTACTATTGTTCACTAAGAGTGTGTGTGGATAGGGAGTGTGTAGGGGAAGGACTGTCGGGGTTGCCGGGGTTGTTACTATTGTTCACTAAGAGTGTGTGTGGATAGGGAGTGTGTAGGGGAAGGACTGTCGGGGTTGCCGGGGTTGTTACTATTGTTCACTAAGAGTGTGTGTGGATAGGGTGAAGGGCTTCCGGGTTGTTACTATTGTTCACTAAGAGTGTGTATGGATAGGGAGTGTATAGGGTGAAGGGCTGTCGGGGTTGTTGCTATGGTTGACTAAGAGTTTAAGAATATCGTTAAAGGGTAGGTTAAAGTGCGAAAATTATAGGGCATAAATAAGTTCGTATGAAGGTTTGTAAGGTGTAGAAGTTAATCAGCAATAAGAGCGATAAAGGCTTTAACGGATCTGCGAGTTGTGAAGAATGTTAGATAAAGGTTACACATGGGTTAAAGACGACAATCTGAATACTCATGCAAAACCAACCTGTTCTATTGGAGTGGCTAAGGTTGTTTATGTTGGGTGGAATTGTTAGATGGATGGCGGGGTAAAGGTGTGAACACGATAGAGGCTTGTTGTTGAAGAATTGTAGATCATATCAGATTTATACTTGAGAGGGTTTTGGGCTTGAAAGAATTTAAGGTTAGAACTAAATCACGCGTGGTAAAGTTTAGAACGGGCTATGAAAGTTACGGTGCTCACGGTTTAAAGTGAAACACGAGTCCTTCTAGGAATTATTCAAGAAGGAAAACAGTGATAAATGTTTAAGCTCATTAAGGGTATTTTGAAAGTCGATAAAGGAAAGTTGTGTTAACAGGGTATTGTTTTGCACAAGGAATAATGAAAGATGCACTATCCGCAGCGAGTCTACAAGAACATCATTGATTCTTTATTACGGTGAGTTGTATTCCAAAATATTGTATAAAGGCTATGTAAATTAGATTTAACATAGAATTAACTTATATATATATATATATATGTGTGTGTGTGTATGTGTGTGTGTGTGTGTGTGTGTGTGTGTGTATGTGTGTGTGTGTGTGTGTGTGTTTTTAAAATATGGATTGCGACCAAAATTTGAAACAGTGACGCCATATGGTTAGTGACGTCAATTGGTTATAAGGTCAGTTGT